>SWDC01000154.1:19427302-20627302 GCA_004919715.1 Linderniella brevidens
ATACCCTCACATATCCTCAACGAGCTGCTGGGGATGCTGCTGTCTGCCATCAGTCCACGGTGTTTCGCTCAGTCCAGATGTGGTGAATCGTCGAACCCAGAACATGTCGATATCCCAGATGCTGGAGGTGCATACCTTTCCACCGCAGGCCAGCCCACCTAATCCCCTGCTGCCAATCGCGTAAGGCCAGAAAACCCGAATCTCCCCCGAAGAAGTCATAAGCATCGAGATGTGTATGGCAATCAAAGAACGGTATTGATCGTCTCCATCTCATCCGTCACACAATAAGCAAGCACTCGACGCGGCCTTGCCCAAGGCTTATCCTGGTAGCTAGGCGTTCACGAATAGCAAGCCTAAAGATGAATTCATAGCTTGGGACCCTAAGCCCCCCCCCCCCAAAGAGGGCTGCCCAATGAACCGGCGAGCGTTTCTACCGGAACGCATCCCGAGCAGAAGCAGTGGTGAAAAGTCCTGTGGGACGGTAGCCATCGGTAAGAGTCAGCTTCCAATGGTGAACGTCCGGGAGCATGGGTTCAATCATCATAAATTCCATCGAGGAAGTCGTTGGCCACCTCCAACTGTCATCTAGCAATGACTCGACTCAAACGTGAATCATCAGAAAGGCCCATAATCATCGGTCAATTGATGCCTTGTTGACCAAGTAAAATGCCTTGTTGACCAAGTAGAATGCCTTGTTGTACAAGTCGATTGCCTTGTTGAACAAGTAAAATGCCTTGTATGCCTTGTTGACCAAGTCAAATGCCCTTTGAACAAGTAGAATGCCTTGTATAACAACTTAAATGCATTGATGACAAAGTCGAATGCTTGTTCAACAACTCGAATGCCTTGTGGACCAAGAGTAATTCATTGCTGAAAAAGTCGAATGCCTTGTATGCTTTGTTGACCAAGTCGAATGCCTTGTATATCTTGTTGACTAATTTGAATGGCCTTTTGACCAAGTAGAATGCCTTGTTGACCAAGTTGAATGTCTTGCTGAACAAGTCGATCGCCTTATTAACAAAGTAGAATGCCTTTGTTGAGCAAGTCCAATGCCTTGTTGACAAAGTTGAATGTCTTGTTGAACAAGTCGATCCCCTTGTTGAGTAAGTAGAATGCCTTGTTGAACAACTCCAATGCCTTGTTGACAAAGTAGAATGCCTTGTTGGACAAGTCGAATTGCCTTGTTAACTAAGTAGAATGCCTTGTTGGACAAGTCGAATGCCTTGTTGACCGAGTAGAATGCCATGTTGAACAAGTCGAGCACCTGGTTGACCAACTAGAATGTCTTGTTGACCAAGTCGAATGCCTTGTTGAATAGGTTGAATTTCTTGCTCACAAAGTCATGCCTTGTTGAACAAGTAGAAGCCTTGTTAAACAAGTCGAATGCCTTGTTGAACAAGTCGAACGCCTTGTTAAACAAATTGAATGCCTAGTTGAACAAGTCGAACGCTTGTTGAACAAATTGAATGCCTTGTTGAACAAGTCGAATGCCTTGTCGACCAAGTAAAATGCCATGTTGTACAAGTCGAATGCCTTGTTAAAAAGGTAGAATGCATTGTATGCCTTGTTGACCAAGTCAAATACCCTTTGAACAAGTAGAATGCCTTGTTGAACAACTTAAATGCCTTGTTGATATAGTCGAATGCCTTGTTGAACAAGCCGAATGCCTTGTTGACCAAGAGTAATGCCTTGTATCAATTCAAATGCCTTGTTAAACAATTCGAATGCCTTGTATGCTGTGATGACCAAGTCGAATGCTTTGTATGTCTTGTTGACCAATTTGAAAGGCCTTTTGAACAAGTAGTATGCCTTGTTGACCAAGTAGAATGCGTTGTTGAACAAGTCGGTCGCCTTGTTAACCAAGTAGAATGCCTTGTGGTCGCAAAGAGGGGTGCGACACGTTGGGACAATACCCTCGTAGGGTATTTTCTGGGGAAAAAACCATATTTCCCGTTTGTTGAACGGCATTTCCGTTCAATTTGGGAGGAACTGTTGGAGGTACGCGCAACGGCCAACGGTTTTTTCAAATTCAGATTTGCAACCGGCGGCAGCAGCCAATGCGGTTCTTGAAGGAGGACCGTGGCTCATGCAAGGTCAACCCATTTTTCTAGAGGCTTGGCGAACGGGGATGTCTCTCGAGAAAATTCAGCACACCCATGTTCCGCTATGGGTGAAATTGCGTAACGTTCCGGGCGAGTTCTGGACACAGGAGGGGTTAGGCATTGTCGCTAGCGTCGTCGGGAAGCCACTTTCGCAGATTCTATGACGATTTCACGGAACGTATTGACTACGCTCGGGTATGCATATCAAAGAATCTCCAGAGCCTTTTCTTGAAAGCTTCAATATTCGCATTCCACGTGAAGGTGGAGGATCTGACGGCGGTTACAGTTCGTGTCGAGTACGAATGGAGGCCGCGGAATGCTCCTTATGCGGTGCATGGACCCACGGGGTGGGAACATGTACCTCTCGTCGAACCCAACAGCCACGATCAAATACAGGACCGAGGCAATTCACGGGGCAGCGC
The DNA here is from genome assembly GCA_004919715.1 of Linderniella brevidens. Classification (NCBI taxonomy): domain Eukaryota; kingdom Viridiplantae; phylum Streptophyta; class Magnoliopsida; order Lamiales; family Linderniaceae; genus Linderniella; species Linderniella brevidens. Next base: position 19,429,827 of record SWDC01000154.1, read on the forward strand.
ACATCGACGATGCCGAAGAAACCCCAGAATGGCCCACACACACGGCGCGAATGGAGAAGAGTTGGTCATCCGGACAAGGGCAAGGAGGTTGTTGTTCCACCCACCAACATGGAGCAAGATCACAAGCCGCGGCTGCAGGAGTACCCGAAGCCTGTAGATGGATGTTCAACAAGTTCAGTCAACGCGCAGCAGGGAGCTATTGTACTAGCTAGCATTAACCCATTCGAGGTTCTTGCGGACTTGGACGACTTGGACACGGCGAACACACTTAAGGGTCCTGAAGCAGCCCTTCTCGACGTGTGCCCATGATCCCAATCGCCATTTGGAATGTACGTGGTCTAAACAGGGTAGACCACAGATGGGCGGTGGGGGATATTATTACTAAGTATAAGCTGTTGATTATCGGGCTGTAAGAGACACGGGTCTCCGAGCAGAATGCGGCTGCCCTTTCACATTCTACCAGGGCTTGGAGTTGGTACTTTGAATACGATAATGGGCCGGCATCTCGTATCTGGGTGGGCTGGGATGCCCGCCTAGTTACTGTCACAATTCTTGCGTACACCACTCAGACCATTCACTGTAAGGCGACGATCCTTGCGGAGCGTGAGGATTTCTTCATCACATTCGCATACGGTCATAATCAGAGGGTGTCCCGACGCGACCTTTGGACGGATCTCATCGAGACCTCACAGCTGCACGCAAACTCACCATGGCTTGTTATGGGGGTTTCAACGCGATCATGGCAAACACGGACGCGCGGGGAGGATCGGCCACGGGGGGCTGTCCGGAGATGATTGCATGCATGACTACATCGGACCTCGCAACCCTGCCATGCACGGGGCAACTCTACACGTGGTATAACCAGCAAGGGGGCACGTCGGGCGAAAGTGGCATGGCTCAAGGACGGTGACCAATGCACTTCTTTTTTCTTCAAGAAAGTGGCCACACGGCGGGTTGGAAATCGTACCTTCCACTTGGAGGATGAGGCGGGAAACACGTTCGAGGGTGATGCACAAGTGCGGGCTGAATTGGTCTGATATTACTCGGAACTTCTCGGGCAATCCATGCGGACAACCCCAATATCCGCCTCTGACGTCGCGCCTTACTTCGGGGCAGCGCTCAGCACAACCGACGCGGAGGCAATGGTTCAGCCGGTCACTGATGTGGAAATCAACAACGCGCTGCATGCAATGGGAGATAACAAATCGCCAGGGCCAGACGGGTACTCCGCGGTTTTCTACAAGCGGGCATGGCACATCATCGGGGAGGATATCTCATTCGCCATCCGGGATTTCTTCCGGACGGGACGCCTCCTAGGGGAGCTGAATTCGACCCTTATCACCCTCATTCCAAAAGGGGATAATCCACGCATGGCGAAGGATTTTCGACCGATTGCCTGCTGCAACGTTCTCTATAAGATCATCTCCAAGATCATTGCTAATCGGCTACGAGACAGCTTGGGGAAACTTGTCCACCCTACACAGACGGCATTCATCCCTGGAAGGCGTATTTCCGACAACATTCTCTTAGCCCAAGAGATTTGTCACGGATACAATAGAGCCGGGCTGCCTGAACGGGTGGCTCTTAAGGTCGACCTCGCCAAGGCATATGATAAGATTGAGTGGGATTTTATCTTTGCCACACTTCAGGCACTTCACTTTCACCCGACCTTCATTGGGTGGGTCCGGTCATGTCTGACCTCGACGCATTTTTCCATCAACATCAACGGTAGGCCGGAGGGTTTCTTCAAAGGACGGCGGGGTCTCAGACAAGGCGACCCCATATCACCTTATCTCTTTGTGTTGGTGATGGAGGCTTTACATGGAATCATAGCGTCCCGCATCAACCTTAGCAGCAGCTTCCGATACCATTGGCGATGCGAGGCCACATCCCTCTTCATGTTGACCTTCGCCGATGATCTTCTTCTTTTCTCGCAGGCGGACGTTCAATCAGTCAGTATCTTCCGCGACAGCCTCGAGCTTTTTGCTTCGCTTTCAGGGCTACGGGCAAACTCCAGTAAAAGCGAGATGTTTATCTCGAAACGGGCAGAACGACTGAAGGGTACACTCCAGGCTGTTATGAGCTTCCATATCGGGTCTCTTCCTGTGCAGTACCTGGGGGTCCCCCTTATCACATCGCGATTGACTATCGATGATTGCGCCCCCTTATTACGTTCTATTGATCGTCGGCTTGGTTCTTGGACCAACCACTCGCTCTCATACGCCGGGAGGGTACAGCTCATTCGATCGGTCCTTATGACTATCCATGTGTATTGGGCGGGAGTCTTCTTACTCCCCAAGGGAATCATCCGCAGTATCGAGAAGCGTCTTCGAGCTTTCTTGTGGAAGGGATCTAGCGTGAAGGTGGCATGGACCGACGTATGCGCACAAAGGGACGAAGGGGGACTTGGACTGAGATCGATTGAGGTGGAGAACAAGGCGCTGATGATGCGTCTTGTCTGGAACATTCTCAGGGGAGATGAGTCTTCGATATGGGCCACATGGATACGACGAACGCGGCTACACAACATCCTTCTGGACCATCAGACCCACGGCTAATACCTCATGGAGCTGGAAGAAACTCCTCAAACTCAGACCCATCATCCGGCCACTCTTGAGTTCCGCATTGGGAATGGAGCGAATACACGACTCTGGACTGACCATGGCTGCTCACGATTCCGCTGGTGGAACGGTACCCGCGTGGTCCATCTGTTATGGGCCTCCTACTTGACTCACGATTGAGCGCGGTGATTGATGAGTCAGGATGGCATTGGCCAGGACAGACGACGGTGGAGTTTATGGATTTTGCTGGTCTCCTACCTCCCATTCAACACGGTATGATGGATACGATTCGATGGCGGGGGACTCCCAATGGCGTCTTCTCTATTCACTCCGCGAGAAATTGCATACGCCAACATTCTCCGACTAAATCCTGGACCAACCTGTTTGGAGGCCCTATCTCGATACCACGACATGAACTCATTTTATGGCTGGCGATTAGGGAACGCCTGGCGACGAGGGACAAGTCATGGGTGGCCGCAGCAGCAGGAAGTTCAGCTTGCCTCTTGTGTGATGATGGCCATGCTATAGATACAACACCGCATCTTTTCTTTGAGTGTTCATTTTCCAGACATTGCCTACAGTCTTTGCAGGGAAAGTTACGTTTTGGATGGCCTTACACGGACTGGATCGAAGGGGTTCACTGGGCTGCTCAAAGGTGGCGGGGCAAGCACCTCGCATGGATGGGGCCCCGACATGCGCTTGCATCGCTTGTCTATCACCTATGGGCCGAGCGCAACCTACGGTGGCGGGAAGGAAGACAAAGACCTCCTACTCATATCGTTGCGGACGTCGAGACTACACTCTGTATACGGCTCTCTACCCTTGGAGGGAAGTATCAGCTACAGTCCTGTGCGCTTCGACGTGTTTGGCGCATTGCGTGGTCGAGCACGTAGTCACTTGCTTACAGTCTGCTTGCTTGCTTTTGATGTTTGCTTGCTCGATTGGATTGCTTGCGTTGATTATAGGTAGCATGTTACCGAGCGGTGCAGCATATTACTGCTGAACATTGTATCTTTCCACATTTTATTTTAATGACCTTTTCCCAAAAAAAAGTAGAATGATTTGTTGGACAAAGAAAGTGCCTTATTGACCAACTAGAATGTCTTGTTGGAAAAGTCGAATGCCTTGTTGATAAGTAGAATGCCTTGTTGAACAAGTCGAGCACCTGGTTGACCGACTAGAATGTCATGTTGACCAAGTCGAATGCCTTGTTGAATAGGTTGAATTTCTTGCTCACAAAGACATGCCTTGTTGAACAAGTAGAAGCCTTGTTAAACAAGTCGAATGCCTTGTTGAACAAGTCGAACACCTTGTTGAACAAATCGAATGCCTTGTTGAACAAGTCGAACGCTTGTTGAACAAATTGAATGCCTTGTTGAACAAGTCGAATGCCTTGTCGACCAGTAAAATGCATTGTTTTCCAAGTCGAATGCCTTGTTAAAAAAGTAGAATGCATTGTATGCCTTGTTGACCAAGTCAAATGCTCTTTGAACAAGTAGAATGCCTTGTTGAACTACTTAAATGCCTTGTTGATAGAGTCGAATGCCTTGTTGAACAAGGCGAATGCCTTGTTGACCAAGAGTAATGCCTTGTTAAACAATTTCAATGCCTTGTTAAACAATTCGAATGCCTTGTATGCTGTGTTGACCAAGTCGAATGCCTCGTATGTCTTGTTGACCAATTTAAATGGCCTTTTGAACAACTAGTATGCCTTGTTGACCAAGAAGAATGCGTTGTTGAACAAGTCGGTCGCCTTGTTAACCAAGTAGAATGCCTTGTTGAACAAGTCGAATGCCTTGTTGACTAAGTAGAATGATTTGTTGGACAAATAAAGTGCCGTATTGACCAAGTAGAATGTCTTGGTGGAAAAGTCGAATGCCTTGTTGACAAGTAAAATGCCTTGTTGAACAAGTCGAGCACCTGGTTGACCAACTAGAATGTCATGTTGACCAAGTCAAATGCCTTGTTGAATAGGTTGAATTTCTTGCTCACAAAGACATGCCTTGTTGAACATGTAGAAGCCTTGTTAAACGATCGAATGCCTTGTTGAACAAGTCGAACACCTTGTTGAACAAACCGAATGCCTTGTTGAACAAGTCGAACGCTTGTTGAACAAATTGAATGCCTTGTTGAACAAGTCGAATGCCTTGTTAAACAAGTAAAATGCCTTCTATGCCTTGTTGACCAAGTCAAATTCCCTTTGAACAAGTAAAATGCCTTGTTGAACAACTTAAATGCCTTGTTGACAAAGTGGAATGTCTTGTTGAACAAGCCGGATGCCTTGTTGACCAAGAGTAATGCCTTGTTAATTAATTTGAATGCCTTTGTATGCTTTGTTGACCAAGTCGAATGCCTTGTATGTCTTGTTGACTAATTTGAATGGCCTTTTGAACAAGTAGTATGCCTTTTAGAACAAGTAGAATGCCTTGTTGAACAAGTCGAACGACTTGTTGAGCAAATTGAATGCCTTGGTGAACAAGTCGAATGCATTGTTGACCAAGTAAAATGCCTTGTTGAACAAGTCGATTGCCTTGTTGAACAAGTAAAATGGCTTGTATGCCTTGTTGACCAAGTCAAATGCCCTTTGAACAAGTAGAATGCCTTGTATAACAACTTAAATGCCTTGTTGAGAAAGTCGAATACCTTGTTAAACAAGCTGAATGCCTTGTTGACCAAGAGTAATTCCTTGTTAAACAATTCGAATGCCTTGTATGTTGTGTTGACCAAGTCGAATGACTTTGTATGTCTTGTTGACCAATTTGAATAGCCTTTTGAACAAATAGTATGCCTTGTTGACCAAGTAGAATGCCTTGTTGAAAATGTCGAACGCCTTGTTGAACAAATCGAATGCCTTGTTGAACAAGTCGAATGCCTTGTTAACATAGTAAAATGCCTTGTTGCACACGTCGAATGCCTTGTAGAGCAAGTAGAATGCCTTGTTGACCAAGTCAAAAGCCCTTTGAACAAGTAGAATGCCTTGTATAACAACTTAAATGCCTTGTTGACATAGTCGAATGCCTTGTTGAACAAGCCAAATGCCTTGTTGACCAAGAGCAATGCCTAGTTAAACAATTCGAATGCCTTGTATGCTGTGTTGACAAAGTCGAATGCCTTGTATGTCTTTTTGACCAAAATCATGGCTTGTTGAACAGATAGAAGCCTTGTTAAACAAGTAGAACGCCTTGTTGAATAAGTCGAATGCCTTGTTGACCAAGTAAAATGCCTTGTTTTTTTTTTGGGGAACGTTCACTAAATAAATGAAATAAAGGATAGTAAAGCGCACATGATATGATTCATGTCGCAAAGACCAGTGACATGCTACTGTGTACAAGATGGATATAATCTCTATCCACCAAACAAACTACCATAAATAACGTTCATACATCTACCAAGCAATGTGCCACAGGCGACGCAGGGAACAATACTGTAGGTCATATCGACACGGTAGTAATGATTGGTGCATAAGCAATACCCTCACAATATCCTCAACGAGCTGCTGGGGATGCTGCTGTCTGCCATCAGTCCAACGGTGGTTTCGCTCAGTCCAGATGTGGTGAATCGTCGAAGCCAGAACATGTCGATATGCCAGATGCTGGAGGTGCATACCTTTCCACCGCAGGCCAGCCCACCTAATCCCCTGCTGCCAATCGCGGTAAGGCCAGAGAAACCCAATCTGCCGCCGAAGAAGTCGTAAGCATCGAGATGTGTATAGGCAATCAAAGAAAATGTGATTGATCGTCTCCATCTCATCCGCGTCACACAATAAGCAAGCACTCAACGCGGCCTTGAGCGCAACCCAAGGCTTATCTCTGGTAGCTAGGCGTTCACGAATAGCAAGCCATAAGATGAATTCATAGCTTGGACCCTAAGCCACCCCCAAAGAGGGCTGCCCAATGAACCGGCGAGCGTTTCTGCCGGAACGCATCCCGAGCAAAAGCAGTGGTGAAAAGTCCTGTGGGAGACGGTAGCCATCGGTAAGAGTCAGCTTCCAATGGGTGAACGTCCGGGAGCATGGGTTCAATCATCATAAATTCCATCGAGGAAGTCGTTGGCCACCTCCAACCGTCACTAGCAATGACTCGACTCAAACGTGAATCATTAGAAAGGCCCATAATCATCGGTCCCCGTGGAAATCGTTCCAGAAGCGGCCTATTATCGATCCATGGGTCCTGCCACAACCAAATAGTTTCGCCATTACCAATACGGATACTAACCTTCGATCGAAGCATAGGGCGAAGTTGTAAGAGTTTTTTCCAACTCCACGCCGATTGGGCGGTATCCGATATAGTCCACAACGAGCGATTTTGCAGTCACGTCTGGAGAAGCCACGATACCCAAATAGAATTGGGATCCTTGCTCAGAATACTCCATAGGTGCTTAAGAAGAAGGGCCTTGTTATCGTCCACAAGCGAGCGAATGCCCAAACCATTCTCATCCACCGGGAAACATACCTCATCCCAAGCAACCTTGGCAGCAGAACCCGCCCAGAGGAACGATCTGAATCGTTGCTCAATCACTCTAATAACGCCTTTGGGCAGGATGAACACCCCGGACCAATACCCATGCAGCGCAGCAAGGACTGAACGGATCAACTGTACCCTCCCAGCATATGAAAGAGAGCGATTGAGCCAAGAGCCTAAGCGTTGGTCAATGCGCTGTAGAAGTGGATTACAGTCCTGAATAGTCAGTCGTGATGTAAGTAACGGGACACCCAAATACCTCACTGGTAAATTGCCTAAAGGAAAACCCATAAGATAATAAGGGTTGGCAGCCGCTCGCCCGTTTGGAAAGAAACATCTCGCTCTTTCCAGGGTTAGCCCTTAACCCCGAAAGTATCGCAAATTCATCCAACCCCGCTCGGAAAGTCTGGATGGATTCAGTGTCCGCGTGACTGAAAAGAAGAAGATCATCGGCAAATGTCAGCATGAAAATACGGGAAGGCTCACATCTCCAATGGAAAGTAAATCTCCCCTCCGAAAGAATCTTGTTCCGAAGAATACCATGAAGCACCTCCATGGCCAACGTAAAAAGATACGGAGATATAGGATCGCCCTGACGAAGACTCCGCTGTCCCGAAAATACCCCTCCGCTCGACCATTGATATTGATCGAGTAATAAGGAGTCGTCAAACACACCTGGATCCATGCAACGAACCGCGAAGGAAAACACATGGCCTCCAACACACACACTAAAAGTCCCACTCGACATGATCGTATGCCTTTGCAAGTCAACCTTCAGCGTAGCCCGTGCCGGTAAGCTCTGATTCCGGTAGCCAGAGCATAACTCCTGAGCGAGGAGAATATTATCGCTGATCCTGCGACCAGGGATAAATGCAGTCTGGGAGACATCCACTAAGCCTGGGAGATAAGTCTTCAGACGATTAGCCAAGATCTTCGAAATAATCTTGTATAAGACATTACAGCACGATATAGGCCGAAAGTCAGCAGGTCGTCGTGGGGAGTCCCGCTTAGGGATCAACGTAAGAAGTGTAGTATTCAGCTCCCTCAGAAGATGGCCTGTACGAAAAATTCCTGAATAGCAGATATGATATCCCCTCCAATAGTAGGCCAAGCGGCTTTAAAAAAGCCGAAGTGAAACCATCCGGACCCGGTGCTTTGTCATCCGTAATAGAAGAAAGCGCCAGCTTAATCTCACCTTCGTCGATGAGCCGAAGTAGGTCTCCCGGTGCGTGATTGGGTAATGTACGAGATATGGCCGCATAGATAGCAGAGCGATCCAGCGGGCCGCTCCGAGCGGTCGTACCCAAGAGGTTCATGTAGTGTCTAAGAAGCTCGCCCTTTACTTGTGGCTCCCCTTCAATTAAGTTCCCATCATCCTCAAGCGAGAAGATACGGTTTGCCACTCGTCGTATGGCAAGCTTCTTGAAGAAAAAGCGGAGCAACGGTCGCCTTCTTTGAGCCAAGTCATTTTAGCCCGTTGTGCTCGGGCCGATTGCTCCATTGCTACCGCAGCTGCATAGAGACGTCGACATATAGATTGTAGTACCAGAAAACGATCATCATGCGGGTACAATGAGACAAACTCCTAGGCAATGTCAAGGAAATTTCGCGACTCCACCGCGTTACGCGCCAGATTCCCTTTAGCACGCCTCATATCCTTGAACGCTCGCTTGAGGGCCTTCAGACGTGCAAGGACCCGAAACATCCGGTATCCCGAAATAGGAAGCTGCCACCCTGAGCTTACGAAAGAGCCAAACTGTGGATCCGACGTGAAAAAATTATCACCGTACCTCGAGAAAACGTCGATCGCCGCGGCTCCAGAATAAGAGGAGAATGGTCAGAAGTGGCTGGTAGTTCACATCGATATCCAAGATCCCCAAATTTAGCAAACCACGTCGGGTTAGCAACCATCTTGTCCAAATGGCGCCAAATACCTGCATCACCTCGTCGTTGATTAGACCACGTGAAATATTGACCCGAGCATGGTAAGTTATGGAGATCAGCCGAGATGAGACATCGAGTCAGATCATGATAGTCTGCTGGATGTGGAGATCCTCCCCGTGCTTCATTAGGTTCCACTATCGCATTGAAATCACCGACCACTAACCAAGCGTCATCCGCACGAGCATCGGAGATCGTAACTAACTCATCCCATAATGCGCAACGCTCCTCCCGCTGATTGAGCCCATATATGAATGTAATAAAGAAAACCAGACGAGTCGCCAACGATAGAACTCTGCAGTGTAGGGCTTACGTCGTCATCCCGATAACATCAACACGAAGATATCGCGCGTTCCATCCTAGCCAGATACGCTTCCCGGGGCCCATATCATAATCGAAGAACCATGCCCACTGCTTAATACTGTTGGCAATCGAATCAGCGTTTGCCACTGTTACTCGTGTCTCTAGCAATCCAACAAGCTTAAGGTCAAAACGACGAATAAAATCCCCTACCGCTCTCCCATGGTCTCTCTTGTTGAAACCACGTACATTCCAGCAGCCAAATGGTATCATAAGACAACCCCATGAAGGGCTGCGTCATTATCAGGGCCCGGATGTAGGAAGTCCCCATCTTCATCAATGAGGTGAAGCATGTCAAACGGGTTCGTAGGAGGTGGTGTCATCTGAGCAGGGCTTGGCACCACCACCATGCTATTCTCGATGGTTGGCCGAATCACGCCTCCCGTACCCGCCGAGTCTGGAGAGGATCCATGATGAGGTTGCCTGGAACATTCTCCCTGCTGCTCGCTGGAGACAATGGGTACGAGAGGCTTATTATGTTGCTCAGTGGCTACGCGGCGTGTCTCACCCGTCGACTTGGCCTTCGCGATTAGACGCCAGATCCGCGTAATAGTTGGGGCTGCCCGTTTTGTCGTAGCCTTCGGGGCCGTTGGGGCGGTCATGGGGCATGCACCAGTCGAATGACCCATAGTCGAACACGTCGAACATCGTGGCGGTTTCCATTCATATTCCGCTCGAATCGTGATCACCCTGTCCCTATTGCGTAGGCGAAGGTTGAAAGCTTCAACATATGGATCAACGATCTTCTTCATAATGCGGTCGCTTTTCCAAAGTCATCCCTTGCCGCCACTCCTCAAGAAAGAGGGGCTGGCCATACAATAACCATGGGCCACCCTCCAAAGCATCAACCATCGTAGCCGTGGAGTCGAAACGGAATTTGAAGAAGCCATTCGAGGTAGCACGCACTTCCACCAGCCCCGGCCATCTTGTGCGGAAATGGCGATCCACATGTGGGAAGTAAGGTTTGCGTCCCAAGAAATATCCCACCGCTGTATTAGCCCATCGAAGGCAGCCCTTCGACGATATCTCTTTAGTTGGCTGAACCTCAATCATTCCATTGACAAGCATAGGTGCAGTATACTGGAGGTGAACCCTATCAGTCCGTCGACGAGTATCAGTAGGTGGAGATGGACGTCTCCCTTTGAGAATATCTGCGAACGATGGCGTCAGAACAGGTTCAGAAACCCTAGTGTCATTCCCATGTTGTATTGCCGATATGATTCCCGGCGGTTCCCACCATTGCCCGCTGATGTAGGCGCCGCCGGAGCCTCCAAATTTATCCAGATGTCGGTGTCGTTTAACGTCGGCCTTGGTACTTCGTTCGGTCGTGGCGGGGCAGCCAATGATTCAGCTCGTGGACCGTTCACCGGGGCTTTTATGGCCGGCGTGATGATTATCGGTGATGTGATCATTGCCGAGGTCACTATGAAATTCACGGCGTGTGGTTGGGATACCGCAGATTGAGAATCACACAAAGATAGCCCCAAATCTTTACGAAGAAATGCAAGATCTTTTCCATACTAGGGTGGCCCTTTGCATTTTCAGCCAGATATGCAAGATCTCTTCCCGAAATAACCTCTTCCAATTCATTCTCAACCGTGTCTAGGTTCAATGAATCTTGCGCAAGCGTGTCTAGGTGCAATGAATCTTGCGCAATTTCAAGCGTGTCTAGGTGTAATGAATCTTGCGCAATTGCAGGGGTGTCTAGGTTCAATGAATCTTACGCAATTTTGGTTGTCACGTCCGACACATCCCCTCGTCGATCGGCTCTCCGGCTAGGTGGTGGCGGCGTTCCCGGTCGATGATATTCGGCTCCCACCCGAGCGCCACGTAGTGGTTGTAGTATTGTCACTCCATTCCGTCTATTACCCCCGCCACGGCCCCCTTCGGGAATGTGAGGATCGTCTTCCGTTCCGCCATCGGAGCGGCCATTAATCCTAGCCATCAAAGAATTAAAACGTGCTCCATCAAATCTAGAGGCGAACGATGGGTATTCCCGCCTTATTGAATCAATATCTCGTGAACAATCTTTCGGATCCGAATTCTTCATCGATGTAGAAGATCCACTCATTATCGATCCATACATGAGGGATGTCGATGCTATTGTCAAGCAAAGTCGAAAAAATGTAAAACCAAAACTCAAAAAATGAGAATCAAACCCTCCAAAGCTGTCTGATCCCGGCGATGGAGGTGCGCCACCGTGTTCTGCCGCCCGTCAACACGCCGTAGAGATTTTGGAGGTAGTTTGTAATGAATCTGGACTATATTATGGATGATATTCGTTAAGGAACTCTTTTTTTTTTTTTTTTTTTTTTTTTTTTTTGGGAAAAGGTCATTAAAATAAAATGTGGAAAGATACAATGTTCAGCAGCAATAAGCTGCACCGCTCGGTAACATGCTACCTATAAACAATGCAAGCAATCCAATCGAGCAAGCAAACATCAAAAAGCAAGCAAGCAGACTGTAAGCAAGTGACTACGTGCTCGGCCACGCAATGCGCCAAACACGTCGAAGCGCACAGGACTGTAGCTGATACTTCCCTCCAAGGGTAGAGAGCCGTATACAGAGTGTAGTACGTTAAGGAACTCTAGAGAGAGATGAGAGAAAAATCCCCTAGAGAGAGAAAGTAGCTCGTTGTATACATTCTGTCAATAAGGCATTCTACATGGTCAACAAAGCATGACTTGATCAATAAGGCATTCGACTTGTTCGTAAAATGCCTTGTTGGACAAGTCGAATGTCTTGTTGAACAAGTAGAATGCCTTGTATGCCTTGTCAACTAAGTCAAATGTCATTTCAACAAGTAGAATGCCTTGTTGATAAGTAGAATGCCTTGTTGAACAAGTCGAGCACCTGGTTGACCGACTAGAATGTCATGTTGACCAAATCGAATGCCTTGTTGAATAGGTTGAATTTCTTGCTCACAAAGACATGCCTTGTTGAACAAGTAGAAGCCTTGTTAAACAAGTCGAATGCCTTGTTGAACAAATCGAACGCCTTGTTGAACAAGTCGAACGCTTGTTGAACAAATTGAATGCCTTGTTGAATAAGTCGAATGCCTTGTCGACCAGTAAAATGCATTGTTTTACAAGTCGAATGCCTTGTATGCCTTGTTGACCAAGTCAAATGCTCTTTGAACAAGTAGAATGCCTTGTTGAACAACTTAAATGCCTTGTTGATAGAGTCGAATGCCTTGTTGAACAAGCCGAATGCCTTGTTGACCAAGAGTAATGTCTTGTTAAACAATTCGAATGCCTTGTATGCTGTGTTGACCAAGTCGAATGCCTCGTATGTCTTGTTGACCAATTTAAATGGCCTTTTGAACAAGTAGTATGCCTTGTTGACCAAGAAGAATGCGTTGTTGAACAAGTCGGTCGCCTTGTTAACCAAGTAGAATGCCTTGTTGAACAAGTCGAATTCCTTGTTGACAAAGTAGAATGATTTGTTGGACAAATAAAGTGCCTTATTGACCAAGTAGAATGTCTCGGTGGAAAAGTCGAATGCCTTGTTGAACAAGTCGAGCACCTGGTTGACCAACTAGAATGTCATGTTGACCAAGTCGAATGCCTTATTAAATAGGTTGAATTTCTTGCTCACAAAGACATGCCTTGTTGAACAAGTAGAAGCCTTGTTAAACAAGTCGAATGCCTTGTTGAACAAGTCGAACACCTTGTTGAACAAATCGAATGCCTTGTTAAACAAGTCGTATGCTTTGTTGACCAAGTAAAAGGCCTTGTTGTACAAGTCAAATGACTTGTTAAACAAGTAAAATGCCTTCTATGTCTTGTTGACCAAGTCAAATGCCCTTTGAACAGTAGAATGCATTGTTGAACAACTTAAATGCCTTGTTGACAAAGTGGAATGCCTTGTTGAACAGGCCGGATGCCTTGTTGACCAAGAGTAATGCCTTGTTAATTAATTCGAATGCCTTGTATGCTTTGTTGACCAAGTCGAATGCCTTGTAGTATGGATTCCTCAACGACGGATTGGGCTGAGATTGGATCCATTCTCTACAATTCGCTTTCAGAAAATATTCCCGGATTTAGCGAACGATTTGATGTGGCAGCGTTCGAAGATCTAATTGGGCGCATTCATGGAGCTCCACCGGAGCAGCAACCACCACCGTCGACACATATGGCTAGCGGATCGCTATACAGGCCGGACACACGGAATAATCTTATGCGCCCGTGGACCCGCCGCCAACGGCGCTACTCGGACATTATCGGCCCGCTACGTGACCCACGGATTGGAATGACCGCCTTATACGCCCAGGCACACCACCGCCGCTATCTGGCATGGCCTTGATCAACGATGATGCGTAAGATGATCCAAAGATGAAGCCGCAGTCACCGACCACGACGGCTGCGAGGAACGAGGTTAGGGCCGATGCTGATGGGCCTAGGGTTTCAATGTCCCGGGTTGCTGATGGGCCCAAGGAGTCGTCGCCCAGGATTTCGCCGTCTAGGGCTGCGGCGGAAGGAACTAGGGCTTCAACGTTTAGGATCTCGCCGTCTCGGGTTTCCACTTATGGGCCTAGGGTTATCAATCCTAGGGTTTCCCCGTTAATAACTCACCCGGCTGTACCTCATGGGCTGCAAACCATGGCACCATTGCCGACGCGCAAGGAGGCGTCTACCTCGCCGCACGTAAACCCTCAGCCATCGTTTGCTGCGGTAACTCGCGGGACGGTGCACGAAGAAGCACCTCGCAAACCAAGCCCTACACGCTATACCTTGACATATACAGCCCCAACTCTCAAGGACGGTGTCGCGGAGGCCTGCCCATCATGGGAGGTCGCAAAGAGGGGTGCGGCACGTTGGGACAATACCCTCGTAGGGTATTTTCTGGGGAAAAAACAATATTTCCCGTTTGTTGAACGACATTTCCGTTCAATTTGGGAGGAACTGTTGGAGGTACGCGCAACGGCCAACGGTTTTTTCAAATTCAGATTTGCAACCGCGGCAGGAGCCAATGCGGTTCTTGAAGGAGGACCGTGGCTCATGCAAGGTCAACCCATTTTTCTCGAGGCTTGGCGAACGGGGATGTCTCTCGAGAAAATTCAGCACACCCATGTTCCGCTATGGGTGAAATTGCGTAACGTTCCGGGTGAGTTCTGGACACAGGAGGGGTTAGGCATTGTCGCTAGCGTCGTCGGGAAGCCACTCTTCGCAGATTCTATGACGATTTCAGCGGAACGTATTGACTACGCTCGGGTATGCATATCAAAGAATCTCCAGGAGCCTTTTCTTGAAAGCTTCAATATTCGCATTCCACGTGAAGGTGGAGGATCTGACGGCGCGGTTACAGTTCGTGTCGAGTACGAATGGAGGCCGCAGAAGTGCTCCTTATGCGGTGCATGGACCCACGGGGCGGGAACATGTCCCTCTCGTCGAACCCAACAGCCACGATCAATACGGGACCGAGGCAATCCACGGGGCAGCGCACATCGACGATGCCGAAGAAACCCCAGAATGGCCCACACACACGGCGCGAATGGAGAAGAGTTGGTCATCCCGACAAGGGCAAGGAGGTTGTTGTTCCACCCACCAACATGGAGCAAGATCACGAGCCGCGGTTGCAGGAGTACCCGAAGCCTGTAGATGGATGTTCAACAAGTTCAGTCAACGCGCAGCAGGGAGCTATTGTACTAGCTAGCATTAACCCATTCGAGGTTCTTGCGGACTTGGACGACTTGGAAACGGCGAACACACTTAAGGGTCCTGAAGCAGCCCTTCTCGACGTGTGCCCATGATCCCAATCGCCGTTTGGAATGTACGTGGTCTAAACAGGGTAGACCACAGATGGGCAGTGGGGGATATTATTACTAAGTATAAGCTGTTGATTATCGGGCTGTACGAGACACGGGTCTCCGAGCAGAATGCGGCTGCCCTTTCACATTCTACCAGGGCTTGGAGTTGGTTCTTTGAATACGATAATGGGCCGGCATCTCGTATCTGGGTGGGCTGGGATGCCCGCCTAGTTACTGTCACAATTCTTGCGTACACCACTCAGACCATTCACTGTAAGGCGACGATCCTTGCGGAGCGTGAGGATTTCTTCATCACATTCGCATACGGTCATAATCAGAGGGTGTCCCGACGCGACCTTTGGACGGATCTCATCGAGACCTCACAGCTGCACGCAAACTCACCATGGCTTGTTATGGGGGATTTCAACGCGATCATGGCAAACACGGACGCGCGGGGAGGATCGGCCACGGGGGGCTGTCCGGAGATGATTGCATGCATGACTACATCGGACCTCGCAACCCTGCCATGCACGGGGCAACTCTACACGTGGTATAACCAGCAAGGGGGCACGTCGGGTGTATGGCGACGCCTCGATAGGATGCTTGGCAACCCCTCTTGGTTCGCTAGATTTGGGGACCTTACTTATCATTGCGCAACCCCTGCTACATCGGACCACTCTCCACTCATCCTCGCGACTACAGCTAGGGCTTCTGAGAGGAATAATTCTTTCGTTTTGATAATTTTTTGGCGCAGGATCCTCGTTTTCTTCCTATCGTGGCGAAAACTTGGAGTCTGCAAGCAAATGGATACCCGATGTATGTAGTCGTCCAGAGACTGAAAGCGATGAAGAGGGAACTACGACAACTACGGTGAGACAAGGGTGATCTCAATCGTAACGTGCTCGAGGCGCGCATATTTCTAGAGATTACTCAGGACATGGCGGCAAACTATCCATTGGAGGATCAATTACTAATCTTGGAGAAGCAATGTCGGCTTGTGTATGCCGAAGCGGTCGAATTGGAGCATTCGGCACTCCTTCAGCGGGCGAAAGTGGCATGGCTCAAGGACGGTGACCAATGCACTTCTTTTTTCTTCAAGAAAGTGGCCACACGGCGGGTTGGAAATCGTACCTTCCACTTGGAGGATGAGGCGGGAAACACGTTCGAGGGTGGTGCACAAGTGCGGGCTGAATTGGTCCGATATTACTCGGAACTTCTCGGGCAATCCATGCGGACAACCCCAATATCCGCCTCTGACGTCGCGCCTTACTTCGGGGCAGCGCTCAGCACAACCGACGCGGAGGCAATGGTTCAGCCAGTCACTGATGTGGAAATCAACAACGCGCTGCATGCAATGGGAGATAACAAATCGCCAGGGCCAGACGGGTACTCCGCGGTTTTCTACAAGCGGGCATGGCACATCATCGAGGAGGATATCTCGTTCGCCATCCGGGATTTCTTCCGTCGGGACGCCTCCTAGGAGAGCTGAATTCGACCCTTATCACCCTCATTCCAAAAGGGGATAATCCACGCATGGCGAAGGATTTTCGACCGATTGCCTGCTGCAACGTTCTCTATAAGATCATCTCCAAGATCATTGCTAATCGGCTACGAGACAGCTTGGGGAAACTTGTCCACCCTACACAGACGGCATTCATCCCTGGAAGGCATATTTCTGACAACATTCTCTTAGCCCAAGAGATTTTTCACGGATACAATAGAGCCGGGCTGCCTGAACGGGTGGCTCTAAGGTCGACCTCGCCAAGGCATATGATAAGATTGAGTGGGATTTTATCTTTGCCACACTTCAGGCACTTCACTTTCACCCGACCTTCATTGGGTGTGTCCGGTCATGCCTCACGTCGACGCATTTTTCCATCAACATCAACGGTAGGCCGGAGGGTTTCTTCAAAGGACGGCGGGGTCTCAGACAAGGCGACCCCATATCACCTTATCTCTTTGTGTTGGTGATGGAGGCTTTACATGGAATCATAGCGTCCCGCATCAACCTTAGCAGCAGCTTCCGATACCATTGGCGATGCGAGGCCACATCCCTCTTCATGTTGACCTTCGCTGATGATCTTCTTCTTTTCTCGCAGGCGGACGTTCAATCAGTCAGTATCTTCCGCGACAGCCTCGAGCTTTTTGCTTCGCTTTCAGGGCTACGGGCAAACTCCAGTAAAAGCGAGATGTTTATCTCGAAACGGGCAGAACGACTGAAGGGTACACTCCAGGCTGTTATGGGCTTCCCTATCGGGTCTCTTCCTGTGCGGTACCTAGGGGTCCCCCTTATCACATCGCGATTGACTATTGATGATTGCGCCTCCTTATTACGTTCTATTGATCGTCGGCTTGGTTCTTGGACCAACCACTCGCTCTCATACGCCGGGAGGGTACAGCTCATTCGATCGGTCCTTATGTCTATCCATGTGTATTGGGCGGGAGTCTTCTTACTCCCCAAGGGAATCATCCGCAGTATCGAGAAGCGTCTTCGAGCTTTCTTGTGGAAGGGATCTAGCGCGAAGGTGGCATGGACCGACGTATGCGCACCAAGGGACGAAGGGGGACTTGGACTGAGATCGATTGAGGTGGAGAACAAGGCGCTGATGATGCGTCTTATTTGGAACATTCTCAGGGGAGATGAGTCTTCGATATGGGCCACATGGATACGACGGACGCGGCTGCACAACACATCCTTCTGGACTATCAGATCCACGGCTAATACCTCATGGAGCTGGAAGAAGCTCCTCAAGCTCAGACCCATCATCCGGCCACTTCTAGAGTTCCGCATTGGGAATGGAGCGAATACACGCCTCTGGACTGACCCATGGCTACTCACGATTCCGCTGGTGGAACGGTACCCGTGTGGTCCATCAGTTATGGGCCTCCCACTTGATTCACGATTGAGCGCGGTGATTGATGAGTCGGGATGGCATTGGCCAGGACAGACAACGGTGGAGTTCATGGATTTTGCTGGTCTCCTACCTCCCATTCAACAAGGTGAGATGGACACGATTCGATAGCAGGGGACTCCCAATGGCGTCTTCTCTACTCACTCCGCGAGAAATTGCATACGCCAACATTCTCCGCCTGCATTCTGGACCAACCTGTTCGGAGGCCCTATCTCGATACCACGGCATGAAGTCATTCTATGGCTGGCGATTAGGGAACGCCTGGCGACGAGGGACAAGCCATGGGTGGCCGCGGCAGCAGGAAGTTCAGCTTGCCTCTTGTGTGATGATGGCCATGCTATAGAGACAACACGGCATCTTTTCTTTGAGTGTTCATTTTCCAGACATTGCCTACAGTCTTTGCAGGGAAAGTTACGTTTTGGATGGCCTTACACGGACTGGATCGAAGGGGTTCACTGGGCTGCTAAAAGGTGGCGGGGCAAGCACCTCGCATGGATGGGGCCCCGACATGCGCTTGCATCGCTTGTCTATCACCTATGGGCCGAGCGCAACCTACGGTGGCGGGAAGGAAGACAAAGACCTCCTACTCATATCGTTGCGGACGTCAAGACTACACTCTGTATACGGCTCTCTACCCTTGGAGGGAAGTATCAGCTACAGTCCTGTGCGCTTCGACGTGTTTGGCGCATTGCGTGGCCGAGCACGTAGTCACTTGCTTACAGTCTGCTTGCTTGCTTTTGATGTTTGCTTGCTCGATTGGATTGCTTGCGTTGATTATAGGTAGCATGTTACCGAGCGGTGCAGCTTATTGCTGCTGAACATTGTATCTTTCCACATTTTATTTTAATGACCTTTTCCCCCAAAAAAAAAAAAATGCCTTGTATGTCTTGTTGACTAAGTTGAATGGCCTTTTGAACAAGTAGTATGCCTTTTAGAACAAGTAGAATGCCTTGTTGAACAAGTCGAACGACTTGTTGAGCAAATTTGAATGCCTTGGTGAACAAGTCGAATGCCTTGTTGACCAAGTAAAATGCCTTGTTGTACAAGTTGATTGCCTTGTTGAACAAGTAAAATGGCTTGTATGCCTTGTTGACCAAGTCAAATGCCCTTTGAACAAGTAGAATCCCTTGTATAACAACTTAAATGCCTTGTTGAGAAAGTCGAATACCTTGTTAAACAAGCTCAATGCCTTGTTGACCAAGAGTAATTCCTTGTTAAACAATTCGAATGTCTTGTATGCTGTGTTGACCAAGTCGAATGACTTGTATGTCTTGTTGACCAATTTGAATAGCCTTTTGAACAAGTAGTATGCCTTGTTGACCAAGTAGAATGCCTTGTTGAAAATGTCGAACGCCTTGTTGAACAAATCGAATGCCTTGTTGAACAAGTCGAATGCCTTGTTAACATAGTAAAATGCCTTGTTGTACACGTCGAATGCCTAGTAGAACAAGTAGAATGCCTTGTATGCCTTGTTGACCAAGTCAAAAGCCCTTTGAACAAGTAGAATGCCTTGTATAACAACTTAAATGCCTTGTTGACATAGTCGAATG
Organism: Linderniella brevidens; assembly: GCA_004919715.1. Lineage (NCBI taxonomy): Eukaryota > Viridiplantae > Streptophyta > Magnoliopsida > Lamiales > Linderniaceae > Linderniella > Linderniella brevidens. Next base: position 19,449,360 of record SWDC01000154.1, read on the forward strand.
CCTTGTTGAACAAGCCGAATGCGTTGTTGACCAAGAGCAATGCCTAGTTAAACAATTCGAATGCCTTGTATGCTGTGTTGACCAAGTCGAATGCCTTGTATGTCTTTTTGACCAAAATCATGGCTTGTTGAACAGATAGAAGCATTGTTAAACAAGTAGACTGCCTTGTTGAATAAGTCGAATGCCTTGTTGACCAAGTAAAATGCCTTGTTGTTTTTTTTGGGGAACGTTCACTAAATAAATGAAATAAAGGAAAGTAAAGCGCACATGATATGATTCATGTCGTAAAGACCAGTGACATGCCACTGTGTACAAGATGGATATAATCTCTATCCACCAAACAAACTACCATAAATAACGTTCATACATCTACCAAGCAATGTGCCACAGGCGACGCAGGGCACAATACTGTAGGTCATATCGACACGGTAGTAATGATAGGTGCATAAGCAATACCCTCACAATATCCTCAACGAGCTGCTGGGGATGCTGCTGTCTGCCATCAGTCCAACGGTGGTTTCGCTCAGTCCAGATGTGGTGAATCGTCGAAGCCAGAACATGTAGATATGCCAGATGCTGGAGGTGCATACCTTTCCACCGCAGGCCAGCCCACCTAATCCCTTGCTGCCAATCGCGGTAAGGCCAGAAAAACCGAATCTGCCGCCGAAGAAGTCGTAAGCATCGAGATGTGTATGGGCAATCAAAGAAAAATGTGATTGATCGTCTCCATCTCATCCGCGTCACACAATAAGCAAGCACTCGACGCGGCCTTGAGCCCAAGGCTTATCTCTGGTAGCTAGGCGTTCACGAATAGCAAGCCATAAGATGAATTCATAGCTTCCCTAAGCACCCCCCCAAAGAGGGCTGAACCGGCGAGCGTTTCTGCCGGAACGCATCCCGAGCAGAAGCAGTGGTGAAAAGTCTTGTGGGAGACGGTAGCCATCGTTAAGAGTCAGCTTCCAATGGGTGAACGTCCGGGAGCATGGGTTCAATCATCATAAATTCCATTGAGGAAGTCGTTGGCCACCTCCAACCGTCACTAGCAATGACTCGACTAAAACGTGAATCATCAGAAAGGCTCATAATCATCGGTCAATTGATGCCTTGTTGACCAAGTAGAATGCCTTGTTGACCAAGTAGAATGCCTTGTTGTACAAGTCGATTGCCTTGTTGAGCAAGTAAAATGTCTTGTATGCCTTGTTGACCAAGTCAAATGCCCTTTGCAAGTAGAATGCCTTGTATAACAACTTAAATGCATTGTTGACAAAGTCGAATGCTTGTTCAACAAGTCGAATGCCTTGTGGAACAAGAGTTAATTCATTGCTGAAAAAGTCGAATGCCTTGTATGCTTTGTTGACCAAGTCGAATGCCTTGTATATCTTGTTGACTAATTTGAATGGCCTTTTGACCAAGTAGAATGCCTTGTTGACCAAGTTGAATGTCTTGCTGAACAAGTCGATCGCCTTATTAACAAAGTAGAATGCCTTTGTTGAACAAGTCCAATGCCTTGTTGACCAAGTTGAATGTCTTGTTGAACAAGTCGATTCCCTTGTTGAGTAAGTAGAATGCCTTGTTGAACAACTCCAATGCCTTGTTGACAAAGTAGAATGCCTTGTTGGACAAGTCGAAATGCCTTGTTAACTAAGTAGAATGCCTTGTTGGACAAGTCGAATGCCTTGTTGACCGAGTAGAACGCCATGTTGAACAAGTCGAGCACCTGGTTGACCAACTAGAATGTCTTGTTGACCAAGTCGAATGCCTTGTTGAAAAGGTTGAATTTCTTGCTCACAAAGTCATGCCTTGTTGAACAAGTAGAAGCCTTGTTGAACAAGTCGAATGCCTTGTTGAACAAGTCGAACGCCATGTTAAACAAATTGAATGCCTAGTTGAACAAGTCGAACGCTTGTTGAACAAATTGAATGCCTTGTTGAACAAGTCGAATGCCTTGTCGACCAAGTAAAATGCCTTGTTGTACAAGTCGAATGCCTTGTTAAAAAAGTAGAATGCCTTGTATGCCTTGTTGACCAAGTCAAATACCCTTTGAACAAGTAGAATCCCTTGTTGAACAACTTAAATGCCTTGTTGATATAGTCGAATGCCTTGTTGAACAAGCCGAATGCCTTGTTGACCAAGAGTAATGCCTTGTTAAATAATTCGAATGCCTTGTTAAATAATTCGAATGCCTTGTATGCTGTGTTGACCATGTCGAATGCTTTGTATGTCTTGTTGACCAATTTGAAAGGCCTTTTGAACAAGTAGTATGCCTTGTTGACCAAGAAGAATGCGTTGTTGAACAAGTCGGTCGCCTTGTTAACCAAGTAGAATGCCTTGTTGAACAAGTCGAATGCCTTGTTGACAAAGTTGAATGATTTGTTGGACAAATAAAGTGCCTTATTGACCAAGTAGAATGTCTTGGTGGAAAAGTCGAATGCCTTGTTGACAAGTAAAATGCCTTGTTGAACAAGTCGAGCACCTGGTTTACCAACTAGAATGTCATGTTGACCAAGTCGAATGCCTTGTTGAATAGGTTGAATTTCTTGCTCACAAAGACATGCCTTGTTGAACAAGTAGAAGCCTTGTTAAACAAGTCGAATGCCTTGTTGAACAAGTCGAACACCTTGTTGAACAAATCGAATGCCTTGTTAAACAAGTCGTATGCTTTGTTGACCAAGTAAAAGGCCTTGTTGTACAAGTCAAATGACTTGTTAAACAAGTAAAATGCCTTCTATGCCTTGTTGACCAAGTCAAATGCCCTTTGAACAAGTAAAATGCCTTGTTGACAAAGTGGAATGTCTTGTTGAACAAGCCGGATGCCTTGTTGACCAAGAGTAATGCCTTGTTAATTAATTCGAATGCCTTTGTATGCTTTGTTGACCAAGTCGAATGCCTTGTATGTCTTGTTGACTAATTTGAATGGCCTTTTGAACAAGTAGAATGCCTTTTAGAACAAGTAGAATGCCTTGTTGAACAAGTCGAACGACTTGTTGAGCAAATTGAATGCCTTGGTGAACAAGCGGAATGCCTTGTTGACCAAGTAAAATGCCTTGTTGTACAAGTCGATTGCCTTGTTGAACAAGTAAAATGGCTTGTATGCCTTGTTGACCAAGTCAAATGCCCTTTGAACAAGTAGAATGCCTTGTATAACAACTTAAATGCCTTGTTGAGAAAGTCGAATACGTTGTTAAACAAGCTCAATGCCTTATTGACCAAGAGTAATTCCTTGTTAAACAATTCGAATGCCTTGTATGCTGTGTTGACCAAGTCGAATGACTTGTATGTCTTGTTGACCAATTTGAATAGCCTTTTGAACAAGTAGTATGCCTTGTTGACCAAGTAGAATGCCTTGTTGAAAATGTCGAATGCCTTGTTGAACAAATCGAATGCCTTGTTGAACAAGTCGAATGCCTTGTTAACATAGTAAAATGCCTTGTTGTACACGTCGAATGCCTTGTAGAGCAAGTAGAATGCCTTGTTGACCAAGTCAAAAGCCCTTTGAACAAGTAGAATGCCTTGTATAACAACTTAAATGCCTTGTTGACATAGTCGAATGCCTTGTTGACCAAGAGCAATGCCTAGTTAAACAATTCGAATGCCTTGTATGCTGTGTTGACAAAGTCGAATGCCTTGTATGTCTTTTTGACCAAAATCATGGCTTGTTGAACAGATAGAAGCCTTGTTAAACAAGTAGAATGCCTTGTTGAATAAGTCGAATGCCTTGTTGACCAAGTAAAATGCCTTGTTTTTTTTTTTGGGGAACGTTCACTAAATAAATGAAGTAAAGGACAGTAAAGCGCACATGATATGATTCATGTCGCAAAGACCAGTGACATGACACTGTGTACAAGATGGGTATAATCTCTATCCACCAAACAAACTACCATAAATAACGTTCATACATCTACCAAGCAATGTGCCACAGGCGACGCAGGGCACAATACTGTAGGTCATATCGACACGGTAGTAATGATAGGTGCATAAGCAATACCCTCACAATATCCTCAACGAGCTGCTGGGGATGCTGCTGTCTGCCATCAGTCCAACGGTGGTTTCGCTCAGTCCAGATGTGGTGAATCGTCGAAGCCAGAACATGTCGATATGCCAGATGCTGGAGGTGGATACCTTTCCACCACAGGCCAGCCCACCTAATCCCCTGCTGCCAATCGCGGTAAGGCCAGAGAAACCGAATCTGCCGCCGAAGAAGTCGTAAGCATCGAGATGTGTATGGGCAATCAAAGAAAATGTGATTGATCGTCTCCATCTCATCCGCGTCACACAATAAGCAAGCACTCAACGCGGCCTTGAGCGCAACCCAAGGCTTATCTCTGGTAGCTAGGCGTTCACGAATAGCAAGCCATAAGATGAATTCATAGCTTGGGACCCTAAGCACCCCCCCAAAGAGGGCTGCCCAATGAACCGGCGAGCGTTTCTGCCGGAACGCATCCCGAGCAGAAGCAGTGGTGAAAAGTTCTGTGGGAGACGGTAGCCATCGGTAAGAGTCAGCTTCCAATGGGTGAACGTCCGGGAGCATGGGTTCAATCATCATAAATTCCATCGAGAAAGTCGTTGGCCACCTCCAACCGTCACTAGCAATGACTCGACTCAAACGTGAATCATCAGAAAGGCCCATAATCATCGGTCCCCGTGGAAATCGTTCCAGAAGCGGCTTATTATCGATCCATGGGTCCTACCACAACCAAATAGTTTCGCCATTACCAATACGGATACTAACCTTCGATCGAAGCATAGGGCGAAGTTGTAAGAGGTTTTTCCAACTCCACGCCGATAGGGCGGTATCCGATATAGTCCACAACGAGCGATTTTGCAGTCGCGTCTGGAGAAGCCACGATACCCAAATAGAATTGGGATCCTTGCTCAGAATACTCCATAGGTGCTTAAGAAGAAGGGCCTTGTTATCGTCCACAAGCGAGCGAATGCCCAAACCATTCTCATCCACCGGGAAACATACCTCATCCCAAGCAACCTTGGCAGCAGAACCCGCCCAGAGGAACGATCTGAATCGTTGCTCAATCACTCTAATAACGCCTTTGGGCAGGATGAACACCCCGGACCAATACCCATGCAGCGCAGCAAGGACTGAACGGATCAATTGTACCCTCCCAGCATATGAAAGAGAGCGATTGAGCCAAGAGCCTAAGCGTTGGTCAATGCGCTGTAGAAGTGGATTACAGTCCTGAATAGTCAGTCGTGATGTAAGTAACGGGACACCCAAATACCTCACTGGTAAATTGCCTAAAGGAAAACCCATAAAAGATAATAAGGGTTGGCAGCCGCTCGCCCGTTTGGAAAGAAACATCTCGCTCTTTCCAGGGTTAGCCCTTAACCCCGAAAGTATCGCAAATTCATCCAACCCCGCTCGGAAAGTCTGGATGGATTCAGTGTCCGCGTGACTGAAAAGAAGAAGATCATCGGCAAATGTCAGCATGAAAATACGGGAAGGCTCGCGTCTCCAATGGAAAGTAAATCTCCCCTCCGAAAGAATCTTGTTCCGAAGAATACCATAAAGCACCTCCATGGCCAACGTAAAAAGATACGGAGATATAGGATCGCCCTGACGAAGACTCCGCTGTCCCGAAAAATACCCCTCCGCTCGACCATTGATATTGATCGAGTAATAAGGAGTCGTCAAACACACCTGGATCCATGCAACGAACCGCGAAGGAAAACACATGGCCTCCAACACACACACTAAAAAGTCCCACTCGACATGATCGTACGCCTTTGCAAAGTCAACCTTCACCGTAGCCCGTGCCGGTAAGCTCTGATTCCGGTAGCCAGAGCATAACTCCTGAGCGAGGAGAATATTATCGCTGATCCTGCGACCAGGGATAAATGCAGTCTGGGAGACATCCACTAAGCCTGGGAGATAAGTCTTCAGACGATTAGCCAAGATCTTCGAAATAATCTTGTATAAGATATTACAGCACGATATAGGCCGAAAGTCAGCAGTTCGTCGTGGGGAGTCCCGCTTAGGGATCAACGTAAGAAGTGTAGTATTCAGCTCCCTCAGAAGATGGCCTGTACGAAAAAATTCCTGAATAGCAGATATGATGTCCCCTCCAATAGTAGGCCAAGCGGCTTTAAAGAAAGCCGAAGTGAAACCATCCGGACCCGGTGCTTTGTCATCCGTAATAGAAGAAAGCGCCAGCTTAATCTCACCTTCGTCGATGAGCCGAAGTAGGTCTCCCGGTGCGTGATTGGGTAATGTACGAGATATGGCCGCATATATAGCAGAGCGATCCAGCGGGCCGCTCCGAGCGGTCGTACCCAAGAGGTTCATGTAGTGTCTAAGAAGCTCGCCCATTACTTGTGGCTCCCCTTCAATTAAGTTCCCAGCATCATCCTCAAGCGAGAAGATACGGTTTGCCACTCGTCGTATGGCAAGCTTCTTGAAGAAAAAAGCGGAGCAACGGTCGCCTTCTTTGAGCCAAGTCATTTTGGCCCGTTGTGCTAGGGCCGATTGCTCCATTGCTACCGCAGCTGCATAGAGACGTCGACATATAGATTGTAGTACTAGAAAACGATCATCATGCGGGTACAATGAGACAAACTCCTAGGCAATGTCAAGGAAATTTCGCGCCTCTACCGCGTTACGCGCCAGATTCCCTTTAGCACGCCTCATATCCTTGAACGCTCACTTGAGGGCCTTCAGACGTGCAAGGACCTGAAACATCGGGTATCCCGAAATAGGAAGCTGCCACCCTGAGCTTACGAAAGAGCCAAACTGTGGATCCGACGTGAAAAAAATTATCACCGTACCTCGAGAAGACGTCGATCGCCGCGGCTCCAGAATAAGAGGAGAATGGTCAGAAGTGGCTGGTAGTTCACATCGATATCCAAGATCCCCAAATTTAGCAAACCACGTCGGGTTAGCAACCATCTTGTCCAAACGGCGCCGAATACCTGCATCACCTCGTCGTTGATTAGACCACGTGAAATATTGACCCGAGCATGGTAAGTTATGGAGATCAGCCGAGATGAGACATCGAGTCAGATCATGATAGTCTGCTGGATGTGGAGATCCTCCCCGTGCTTCATTAGGTTCCACTATCGCATTGAAATCACCGACCACTAACCAAGCGTCATCCGCACGAGCATCGGAGATCGTAACTAACTCATCCCATAATGCGCAGTGCTCCTCCCGCTGATTGAGCCCATATATGAATGTAATAAAGAAAACCAGGCGAGTCGCCAACGATAGAACTCTGCAGTGTAGGGCTTGCGTCGTCATCCCGATAACATCAACACGAAGATATCGCGCGTCCCATCCTAGCCAGATACGCTTCCCGGGGCCCATATCATAATCGAAGAACCATGCCCACTGCTTAATACTGTTGGCAATCGAATCAGCGTTTGCCACTGTTACTCGTGTCTCTAGCAATCCAACAAGCTTAAGGTCAAAACGACGAATCAAATCCCCTACCGCTCTCCCATGGTCTCTCTTGTTGAGACCACGTACATTCCAGCAGCCAAATGGTATCATAAGACAACCCCATGAAGGGCTGCGTCATTATCAGGGCCCGGATGTAGGAAGTTCCCATCTTCATCAATGAGGTGAAGCATGTCAAATGGGTTCGTAGGAGGTGGTGTCATCTGAGCAGGGCTTGGCACCACCACCATGCTATTCTCGATGGTTGGCCGAATCACGCCTCCCGTACCCGCCGAGTCTGGAGAGGATCCATGATGAAGTTGCCTGGAACATTCTCCCTGCTGCTCGCTGGAGACAATGGGTACGAGAGGCTTATTATGTTGCTCAGTGGCTACGCGGCGTGTCTCACCCGTCGACTTGGCCTTCGCGATTAGACGCCAGATCCGCGTAATAGTTGGGGCTGCCCGTTTTGTCGTAGCCTTCGGGGCCGTTGGGGCGGTCATGGAGCATGCACCAGTCGAATGACCCATAGTTGAACACGTCGAACATCGTGGCGGTTTCCATTCATATTCCGCTCGAATCGTGATCACCCTGTCCGTATTGCGTAGGCGAAGGTTGAAAGCTTCAACATATGGATCAGCGATCTTCTTCATAATGCAAACGCGCGCAAAATCGATACGCTCCATGCTGATCGTAAAAGCGTCGGGAAATAACGGTGTACCAACCGCGCTGGCCACGAGTCCTAATCCCTCCGGAGTCCAGTATTCCGATGGGAGGTGGCGAAAACGAACCCACGTCGGGACCTCATCATGCGGTCGCTTTTCCAAAGTCATCCCTTGCCGCCACTCCTCAAGAAAGAGGGGCTGGCCATACAATAACCATGGGCCACCCTCCAAAGCATCAACCATCGTAGCCGTGGAGTCGAAACGGAATTTGAAGAAGCCATTCGAGGTAGCACGCACTTCCACCAGCCCCGGCCATCTTGTGCGGAAATGGCGATCCACATGTGGGAAGTAAGGTTTGCGTCCCAAGAAATATCCCACCGCTGTATTAGCCCATCGAAGGCAGCCCTTCGACGCTATCTCTTTAGTTGGCTGAACCTCAATCATTCCATTGACAAGCATAAGTGCAGTATACTGGAGGTGAACCCTATCAGTCCGTCGACGAGTATCAGCAGGTGGAGATGGACGTCTCCCTTTGAGAATATCTGCGAACGATGGCGTCAGAACGGGTTCAGAAACCCTAGTGTCATTCCCATGTTGTATTGCCGATATGATTCCCGGCGGTTCCCACCATTGCCCGCTGATGTAGGCGCCGCCGGAGCCTCCAAATTTATCCCGATGTCGGTGTCGTTTAACGTCGGCCTTGGTACTTCGTTCGGTCGTGGCGGGGCAGCCAATGATTCAGCTCGTGGACCGTTCACCGGGGCTTTTATGGCCGGCGTGATGATTATCGGCGATGTGATCATTGCCGAGGTCACTATGAAATTCACGGCGTGTGGTTGGGATACCGCAGATTGAGAATCACACAAAGATAGCCCCAAATCTTTACGAAGAAAATGCAAGATCTTTTCCATACTAGGGTGGCCCTTTGCATTTTCAGCCAGATATGCAAGATCTCTTCCCGAAATAACCTCTTCCAATTCATTCTCAACCGTGTCTAGGTTCAATGAATCTTGCGCAAGCGTGTCTAGGTGCAATGAATCTTGCGCAATTTCAAGCGTGTCTAGGTGTAATGAATCTTGCGCAATTGCAGGGGTGTCTAGGTTCAATGAATCTTGCGCAATTTTGGTTGTCACGTCTGACACGTCCCCTCGTCGATCGGCTCTCCGGCTAGGTGGTGGCAGCGTTCCCGGTCGATGATATTCGGCTCCGACCCGAGCGCCACGTAGTGGTTGTAGTATTGTCACTCCATTCCGTCTATTACCCCCGCCACGGCCCCCTTCGGGAATGTGAGGATCGTCTTCCGTTCCGCCATCGGAGCGGCCATTAATCCTAGCCATCAAAGAATTAAAACGTGCTCCATCAAATCTAGAGGCGAACGATGGGTATTCCCGCCTTATTGAATCAATATCTCGTGAACAATCTTTCGGATCCGAATTCTTCATCGATGTAGAAGATCCACTCATTATCGATCCATACATGAGGGATGTCGATGCCATTGTCAAGCAAAGTCGAAAAAATGTAAAACCAAAACTCAAAAAATGAGAATCAAACCCTCCAAAGCCGTCTGATCCCTGCGATGGAGGTGCGCCACCGTGTTCTGCCGCCCGTCAACACGCCGTAGAGATTTTGGAGGTAGTTTGTAATGAATCTGGACTATATTATGGATGATATTCGTTAAGGAACTCTAGAGAGAGATGAGAGAAAAATCCCCTAGAGAGAGAAAGTAGCTCGTTGTATACATTCTGTCAACAAGGCATTCTACATGGTCAACAAAGCATGACTTGATCAAGAAGGCATTCGACTTGTTCGTAAAATGCCTTGTTGGACAAGTCGAATGTCTTGTTGAACAAGTAGAATGCCTTGTCAACTAAGTCAAATGCCATTTCAACAAGTAGAATGCCTTGTTGATAAGTAGAATGCCTTGTTGAACAAGTCGAGCACCTGGTTGACCGACTAGAATGTCATGTTGACCAAGTCGAATGCCTTGTTGAATAGGTTGAATTTCTTGCTCACAAAGACATGCCTTGTTGAACAAGTAGAAGCCTTGTTAAACAAGTCGAATGCCTTGTTGAACAAGTCGAACGCCTTGTTGAAAAAATCGAATGCCTTGTTGAACAAGTCGAACGCTTGTTGAACAAATTGAATGCCTTGTAAAATAAGTCGAATGCCTTGTCGACCAGTAAAATGCATTGTTTTACAAGTCGAATGCCTTGTTAAAAAAGTAGAATGCCTTGTATGCCTTGTTGACCAAGTCAAATGCTCTTTGAACAAGTAGAATGCCTTGTTGAACAACTTAAATGCCTTGTTGATAGAGTCGAATGCCTTGTTGAACAAGCCGAATGCCTTTTTGACCAAGAGTAATGCCTTGTTAAACAATTCGAATGCCTTGTATGCTGTGTTGACCAAGTCGAATGCCTCGTATGTCTTGTTGACCAATTTAAATGGCCTTTTGAACAAGTAGTATGCCTTGTTGACCAAGAAGAATGCGTTGTTGAACAAGTCGGTCGCCTTGTTAACCAAGTAGAATGCCTTGTTGAACAAGTCGAATTCCTTGTTGACAAAGTAGAATGATTTGTTGGACAAATAAAGTGCCTTATTGACCAAGTAGAATGTCTCGGTGGAAAAGTCGAATGCCTTGTTGACAAGTAAAATGCCTTGTTGAACAAGTCGAGCACTTGGTTGACCAACTAGAATGTCATGTTGACCAAGCGAATGCCTTGTTAAATAGGTTGAATTTCTTGCTCACAAAGACATGCCTTGTTGAACAAGTAGAAGCCTTGTTAAACAAGTCGAATGCCTTGTTGAACAAGTCGAACACCTTGTTGAACAAATCGAATGCCTTGTTAAACAAGTCGTATGCTTTGTTGACCAAGTAAAAGGCCTTGTTGTACAAGTCAAATGACTTGTTAAACAAGTAAAATGCCTTCTATGCCTTGTTGACCAAGTCAAATACCCTTTGAACAAGTAGAATGCCTTGTTGAACAACTTAAATGCCTTGTTGAGAAAGTGGAATGCCTTGTTGAACAGGCCGGATGCCTTGTTGACCAAGAGTAATGCCTTGTTAATTAATTCGAATGCCTTGTATGCTTTGTTGACCAACTCGAATGTCTTGTATGTCTTGTTGACTAATTTGAATGGCCTTTTGAACAAGTAGTATGCCTTTTAGAACAAGTAGAATGCCTTGTTGAACAAGTCGAACGACTTGTTGAGCAAATTTGAATGCCTTGGTGAACAAGTCGAATTCCTTGTTTACCAAGTAAAATGGCTTGTATGCCTTGTTGACCAAGTCAAATGCCCTTTGAACAAGTAGAATGCCTTGTATAACAACTTAAATGCCTTGTTGAGAAAGTCGAATACGTTGTTAAACAAGCTCAATGCCTTATTGACCAAGAGTAATTCCTTGTTAAACAATTCGAATGCCTTGTATGCTGTGTTGACCAAGTCGAATGACTTTGTATGTCTTGTTGACCAATTTGAATAGCCTTTTGAACAAATAGTATGCCTTGTTGACCAAGTAGAATGCCTTGTTGAAAATGTCGAACGCCTTGTTGAACAAATCGAATGCCTTGTTGAACAAGTCGAATGCCTTGTTAACATAGTAAAATGCCTTGTTGTACACGTCGAATGCCTAGTAGAACAAGTAGAATGCCTTGTATGCCTTGTTGACCAAGTCAAAAGCCCTTTGAACAAGTAGAATGCCTTGTATAACAACTTAAATGCCTTGTTGACATAGTCGAATGCCTTGTTGACCAAGAGCAATGCCTAGTTAAACAATTCGAATGCCTTGTATGCTGCGTTGCCCAAGTCGAATGCCTTGTATGTCTTTTTGACCGAAATCATGGCTTGTTGAACAGATAGAAGCCTTGTTAAACAAGTAGAATGCCTTGTTAAATAAGTCGAATGTCTTGTTGACCAAGTAAAATGCCTTGTTGGACAAGTCGAATGTCTTGTGGAACAAGTAGAATGCCTTGTATGCCTTGTCAACTAAGTCAAATGCCATTTCAACAAGTAGAATGCCTTGTTGATAAGTAGAATGCCTTGTTGAACAAGTCGAGCACCTGGTTGACCGACTAGAATGTCATGTTGACCAAGTTGAATGCCTTGTTGAATAGGTTGAATTTCTTGCTCACAAAGACATGCCTTGTTGAACAAGTAGAAGCCTTGTTAAACAAGTCGAATGCCTTGTTGAACAAGTCGAAAGCCTTGTTGAACAAGTCGAACGCCTTGTTGAACAACTCGAATGCCTTGTTGAACAAGTCGAACGCTTGTTGAACAAATTGAATGCCTTGTTGAATAAGTCGAATGCCTTGTCGACTAGTAAAATTCATTGTTTTACAAGTCGAATGGCTTGTTAAAAAAGTAGAATGCCTTGTATGACTTGTTGACCAAGTCAAATGCTCTTTGAACAAGTAGAATGCCTTGTTGAACAACTTAAATGCCTTGTTGATAGAGTCGAATGCCTTGTTGAACAAGCCGAATGCCTTGTTGACCAAGAGTAATGCCTTGTTAAACAATTCGAATGTCTTGTATGCTGTGTTGACCAAGTCGAATACCTCGTATGTCTTGTTGACCAATTTAAATGGCCTTTTGAACAAGTAGTATGCCTTGTTGACCAAGAAGAATGCGTTGTTGAACAAGTTGGTCGCCTTGTTAACCAAGTAGAATGCCTTGTTGAACAAGTCGAATGCATTGTTGACAAAGTAGAATGATTTGGTTGACAAAGTAGAATGATTTGGTTGACAAATAAAGTGCCTTATTGACCAAGTAGAATGTCTTGGTGGAAAAGTCGAATGCCTTGTTGACAAGTAAAATGCCTTGTTGAACAAGTCGAGCACCTGGTTGACCAACTAGAATGTCATGTTAACAAAGTCGAATGCCTTGTTGAACAAGTCGAACGACTTGTTGAGCAAATTGAATGCCTTGGTGAACAAGTCGAATGCCTTGTTGACCAAGAAAAATGCCTTGTTGTACAAGTCGATTGCCTTGTTGAACAAGTAAAATGCCTTGTTGAATTAGTCGAATGCCTTGTTGACCAAGTAAAATGCATTGTTGGACTATATCGGAAACCGCCCAATCGGCGTGGAGTTGGAGAAAACTCTTACAACTTCGCCCTATGCTTCGATCGAAGGTTAGTATCCGTATTGGTAATGGCGAAACTATTTGGTTGTGGCAGGACCCATGGATAGATGATAGGCCGCTTCTGGAATGATTTCCACGGGGACCGATGATTATGGGCCTTTCTGATGATTCACGTTTGAGTCGAGTCATTGCTAGTGACGGTTGGAGGTGGCCAACGACTTCCTCGATGGAATTTCTGATGATTGAACCCATGCTCCCGGACGTTCACCCATTGGAAGCTGACTCTTACCGATGGCTACCGTCTCCCACAGGAGTTTTCACCACTGCTTCTGCTCGGGATGCGTTCCGGCAGAAACGCTCGCCGGTTCAGCCCTCTTTGGGGGAGTGCTTAGGCAAGCTATGAATTCATCTTATGGCTTGCTATTCGTGAACGCCTAGCTACCAGAGATAAGCCTTGGGTTGCGCTCAAGGCCGCGTCGAGTGCTTGCTTATTGTGTGACGCGGATGAGATGGAGACGATCAATCACCTTTTCTTTTATTGCCCATACACATCTCGATGCTTACGACTTCTTCGGCGGCAGATTCGGTTTCTCTGGCCTTACAGCGATTGGCAGCAGGGGATTAGGTGGGCTGGCCTGCGGTGGAAAGGTATGCACCTCCAGCATCTGGCATATCGACATGTTCTGGCTTCGACGATTCACCACATCTAGACTGAGCAAAACCACCGTTGGACTGATGGGCAGACAGCAGCATCCCCAGCAGCTCGTTGAGGATATTGTGAGGGTATTGCTTATGCACCTATCATTACTACCGTGTCGATATGAGCTACAGTATTGTGCCCTGCGTCGCCTGTGGCACATTGCTTGGTAGATGTATGAACGTTATTTATGGTAGTTTGTTTGGTGGATAGAGATTATATCCATCTTGTACACAGTGGCATGTCACTGGTCTTTGCGACATGAATCATATCATGTGCGCTTTACTGTCCTTTATTTAATTTATTTATTGAACGTTCCCCAAAAAAAAAAATTCAACCTATTCAACAAGGGATTCGACTTGGTCAAAAAAGACATTCTAGTTGGTTAACCAGGTGCTCAACTTGTTCAACATGGCTTTCTCTACTCGGTCAAGAAGGCATTCGACTTGTTCAACATGGCATTTTACTTGGTCAACAAGGCATTCAACTTGTTCAACAAGGCATTCGACTTGTTCAACAAGACATTCGACTTTGTCAACAAGGCGTTCGACTTGTTCAACAAGGCGTTCGACTTGTTCAACAAGGCGTTCGACTTGTTCAACAAGGCGTTCGACTTGTTCAACAAGGCATTCTACTTGGTCAACAAGACATTCGACATGTTCAACAAGGCGTTCGACTTGTTCTACAAGGTGTTCGAGTTGTTCAACAAGGCATTCGACTTGTTCAACAAGACATTCGACAACAAAGTCGAATGCTCTCTCTCTCTCTCTAGGCGATTTTGCTCTCTCCTCTCTCTAGAGTTTCTCTAACATTTTCGTCCACAATCGGCCAAATCTTCACTCTTTTTGGGCAGCCCTATTTGGGGGGGTGCTTAGGGTCCCAAGCTATGAATTCATCTTATGGCTTGCTATTCGTGAACGCCTAGCTACCAGAGATAAGCCTTGGGTTGCGCTCAAGGCCGCGTCGAGTGCTTGCTTATTGTGTGACGCGGATGAGATGGAGACGATCAATCACCTTTTCTTTGATTGCCCATACACATCTCGATGCTTACGACTTCTTCGGGGGCAGATTCGGTTTCCCTGGCCTTACCGCGATTGGCAGCAGGGGATTAGGTGGGCTGGCCTGCGGTGGAAAGGTATGCACCTCCAGCATCTGGCATATCGACATGTTCTGGCTTCGACGATTCACCACATTTGGACTGAGCGAAACCACCGTTGGACTGATGGGCAGACAGCAGCATCCCCAGCAGCTCGTTGAGGATATTGTGAGGGTATTTCTTATGCACCTATCATTACTACCGTGTCGATATGAGCTACAGTATTGTGTCTTGCGTCACATGTGGCACATTGCTTGGTAGATGTATGAACGTTATTTATGGTAGTTTGTTTGGTGGAAAGAGATTATATCCATCTTGTACACAGTGGCATGTCACTGGTCTTTGCGACATGAATCATATCATGTGCGCTTTACTGTCCTTTATTTCATTTATTTAGTGAACGTTCCCCAAAAAAAACATTTGTGCGGGCGAATTGGGCTGACCTTGCCGAGGTCAGGGCTACCATTAATGGTTTCTTTAAGTTTCGTTTTATGTCGGCGGATGCAATGCATGGGGGTCCTTGAAGGGGGACCTTGGCTCTTCCATGGGCAGCCACTCGTCTTGGAGGTTTGGATGCCAGGAATGTCGTTTGCGAAGCGGGATCTCGTAGAAGTACCTCTATGGGTTAAGTTATGGAATGTCCCAAGCGAATTCTGGACTCAGGCTGGTTTGGGGATCGTTGCTAGTGCTGTGGGGCAGCCCTTGTTTGCTGATGGCGTTACAACAATTGGAGAGCGTATTGATTTTGCACGTGTTTGTGTACTTAAGAAGCTTGCTGATCCGTTTGTGGAGCACTTTAATATTCGACTGCCGTTATAGTGTGGGGGTACATCGGGTGTGGCAACTCTGCGGGTGGAGTATGAATGGAGACTAACCAAATGTCTGAAGTGTGCTTCTTGGAATCATGCGTCGACGGCGTGTCTGATGTCCTCCGATGGACAAAGCGCACCGGGAAAAGGACCGGATCCTCGGCTGAGGGCTGTTCGGGTGGGTGGCAATAAGCCACGAGTAGAGGGGCGGCAGGTGGGAGCAAAGGGCAAAGCAGCACGGGTGGAGTCACATGTTGGGGCAGATGGGGTTCGAGCGGGAAATGGAAGGGCGGTGATTCCTAGCGCACGTGTAGAGTGGATGCATGTGGGCGCAAAGGGCAAAGCCGTGAGGGTGGAACCACGGGATGGGGCAGCTAATGGTAGAAAACTGGCCCGGTCAACAGAGTGTGCTGGAGGATTGTCGACATCGTCTCGGACCACAGAGCCACATTCGCGGGTGGTGCCCGTGCATGAGGAGGTTGGGCTGGCCTCTAACTCTTTCGCTATTTTGCACTCGTTACGGGATGAGGATAATGATCCTCCTTTAGCAACGGCAGCCCCAACAGGGGGTGATCCATGATCCCTGTAGGTGAGTAGAATGTGTGTGGTCTCAATAAGAGGGACCACGGAAGGGCGGTGGGGGAGCTAGTTGTCGATGTCGTTGTTGATATCGTAGTTGTACCCGATAGCATGTTATCGGTTGATGCGGCATGAGTTTTTCTCCTGCGCGCTCTTTTGTATTCTTCTTTTCATATATATATATATAAAGGGACATTAATCCAAAAAAAAAAAAGTCGAATGCCTTGTTGACCAAGTAGAATGCATTGGTGAACAAGTCGAATGCCTTGTTCACCAAGTAAAATGCCACTTTGGACAAGTGAATGCCTTGTTGAACAAGTAGAATGCCTTGTATGCCTTGTTGACCATGTCGAATGCCTTGTATGCACTGTTGACCAAGTCTAATGCCTTTTATGTCTTGTTGACCAACTTGAATGCCTTTTGAACAAGTAGAATGCCTTGTTGACCAAGTAGAATGCCTTGTTGAACAAGTCAATCGCATTGTTAACCAAGTAAAATGCCTTGTTGGACAAGTAAAATGCCTTGTTCACCTGGTAAAATTCCTTGTTAACCAACTAAAATGCCTTGTTGACCAAGTAAAATGCCCTTTGAATAAGTAGAATGCCTTGTTGAACAACTTAAATGCCTGGTTGACAAAGTCGAATGCCTTGTTGAACAAGCCGAATGCCTTGTTGACCAAGAGTAATGCCTTGCTGAACAAGTCGAGTGCCTTGTATGCTTTGTTGACCAAGTCGAATGCCTTGTATATCTTTCGTTACCAAGTTGAATGGCCTTTTGAACAAGTAGAATGCCTTGACCAAGTTGAATGTCTTGTTGAACAAGTCGATCGCTTGTTGACCAAGTAAAATGCCTTGTTGAACAAGTCCAATGCGTTGTTAACCAAGTAGAATGCCTTGTGGACCAGTCGAATGCCTTGTTCACCAAGGAGAATGCTTTGTTGACCGAGTAGAATGCCATGTTGAACAAGCCGAGCACCTGGTTGACCAACTAGAATGTCTTGTTGACCAAGTCGAATGACTTGTTGAATAGGTTGAATTTCCTTCTCACAAAGTCATGCCTTGTTGAACAAGTAGAAGCCTTGTTAAACAAATCGAATGCCTTGTTGAACAAGTCGAACTCCTTGTTGAACAAATTGAATGTCTTGTTGAGCAAGTCGAATGCCTTGTCGACCAAGTAAAATGCCTTCTTGTACAAGTCGAATGCCTTCTAAAACAAGTAGAATTCTTGTATGCCTTGTTTACCAAGTCAAATGCCCTTTGAACAAGTAGAATGCCTTGTAAGAACAACTTAAATGCCTTGTTGATAAAGTCGAATGCCTTGTTGACCAAGAGTAATGCCTTCCAGAACAAGTCGAATGCCTTGTATGCTTTGTTGACCAAGTCGAATGCCTTATATATCTTGTTGACCAATTTGAATGGCCTTTTGAATAAGTAGAATGCCTTGTTGACAAAATTGAATGTCTTGTTGAACAAGTCGATCGCCTTATTGACCAAGTAGAATGCCTTGTTGAACATGTCCAATTCCTTGTTGACCAAGTAGAATGCTTTATTGGACAAGTCGAATGCTTTGTTGACCAAGTAGAATGCCTTGTTGGACAAGTCGAGTGCCTTTTTGACCGAGTAGAATGTCATAATGAACAAGTCGAGCACCTGGTACAACTAGAATGTCTTGTTGACCAAGTCGAATGCCTTGTTGAATAGGTTGAAATTCTTGCTCACAAAGTCATGCCTTGTTGAACAAGTAGAAGACTAGTTAAACAAGTCGAATGCCTTGTTGAACAAGTCGAACGCCTTGTTGAACAAATCAAATGCCTTGTTGAACAAGTCGAATGCCTTGTTGACCAAATAAAATGCCTTGTTGTACAAGTCGAATGCCTTGTTAAAAAATTAGAATGCCTTGTATACCTTGTTGACCAAGTCAAATGCCCTTTAAACAAGTAGAATGTCTTGTTGACAAAGTCGAATGCCTTGTTAAACAAGCCGAATGCCTTGTTGACCAAGAGTAATGCCTTGTTAAACAATTCGAATGCCTTGTATGCTTTGTTAAACAAGTCGAATACTTGTATGTCTTGTTGACCACTTTGAATGGCGTTTTGAACAAGTAGTATGCGTTGTTGAACAAGTAGAATGCCTTGTTGAACTAGTCGATCGCCTTGTTGACCAAGTAGAATGCCTTGTTGAACAAGTCGAATGCCTTGTTGACCAAGTAGAATGCCTTGTTGGACAAGTCGAATGCCTTATTAACCAAGTAAAATGCCTTGTTGGACAAGTCAAATACCTTGTTGACCAACTAGAATGCCTTGTTGAACAAGTCGAGCGCTAGGTTGACCAACTAGAATGCCATGGAGACCAAGTCGAATGCCATGACAAGTTGAATTCCTTATTGACAAAGTCATGTTTTTTTGAACAGATAGAGGCCTTGTTAAACAAGTCGAATGCCTCGTTGAACAAGTCGAACGCCTTGTTGAACGAGTCGAATGCCTTGTTGACTAAGTCATGCCTTGTTGAAAAGATAGAAGCCTTGTTAAACAAGTCGAATGCCTCATTGAACAAGTCGAACACCTTGTTGAACAAATCGAATGCCTTGTTGAACAAGTCGAATGTCTTGTTGACCAAGTAGAATGCCTTGTTGAATTAGTCGAATGCCTTGTTGACCAAGTAAAATGCATTGTTGGACAAGTCGAATGTCTTGTTGAAGAAGTAGAATGCCTTGTATGCCTTGTTAACCAAGTCAAATGCCCTTTGAACAAGTAGAATGCCTTGTTGAACAACTTAAATGCCTTGTTGACAAAGTCGAATGCCTTGTTGAACAAGCCGAATGCCTTATTCACCAAGTAGAATGCCTTGTTGCACAAGTTGAATGCCTTGTTGACCAACTAGAATGCCTTGTTGAAAAAGTTGAGCGCCAGGTTGACCAACTAGAATGCCTTGGAGACCAAGTCGAATGCCTTGACAAGTTGAATTCCTTGTTGACAAAGTCATGCCTTGTTGAACAGATAGAAGCCTTGTTAAACAAGTCGAATGTCTCGTTGAACAAGTCGAACGCCTTGTTGAACTTATCGAATGCCTTGTTGAACAAGTCGAATGCCTTGTTGACCAAGTAGAATGCCTTGTTGAATTAGTCGAATGCCTTGTTGACCAAGTAAAATGCATTGTTGGCCAAGTCGAATGTCTTGTTGAAGAAGTAGAATGCCTTCTATGCCTTGTTAACCAAGTCAAATGCGCTTTGAACAAGTAGAATGCCTTGTTGAACAACTTAAATGCCTTGTTGACAAAGTCGAATGCCTTGTTGACAAAGTCGAATGCCTTGTTGATCAAGAGTAATATCTTGTTACACAAGTCGAATGCGTTGTATGCTTTGTTGACTAAGCCGAATGCCTTGTATGTCTTGTTGACCAATTTGAATTGCCTTTTTAACAAGTAGTATGCATTGTTGAACAAGTAGATTGCCTTGTTGAACAAGTCGATCGCCTTGTTGACCAAGTAGAATGCTTTGTTGAACAAGTCGAATGCCTTGTTGACCAAGTAGAATGCCTTGTTGGACAAGTCGAATGCCTTATTAACCAAGTAAAATGCCTTGTTGGACAAGTCAAATGCCTTGTTGACCAACTAGAATGCCTTGTTGAACAAGTCGAGCGCCAGGTTGACCAACTAGAATGCCTTGGAGACCAAGTCGAATGCCTTGACAAGTTGAATTCCTTATTGACAAAGTCATGCTTTGTTGAACAGATAGAAGCCTTGTTAAACAAGTCGAATGCCTCGTTGAACAAGTCGAACGCCTTGTTGAACAAGTCGAATGCCTTGTTGACCAACTAGAATGCCTTGTTGAAAAAGTCGAGCGCCAGGTTGACCAACTAGAATGCCTTGGAGACCAAGTCGAATGCCTTGACAAGTTGAATTCCTAGTAGACAAAGTCATGCCTTGTTGAACAGATAAAAGCCTTGTTAAACAAGTCGAATGCCTCGTTGAACAAGTCGAACGCCTTGTTGAACATATCGAATGCCTTGTTGAACAAGTCGAATGCCTTGTTGACCAAGTAGAATGCCTTGTTGAATTAGTCGAATGCCTTGTTGACCAAGTAAAATGCATTGTTGGACAAGTCGAATGTCTTGTTGAAGAAGTAGAATGCCTTCTATGCCTTGTTAACCAAGTCAAATGCCCTTTGAACAAGTAGAATGCCTTGTTGAACAACTTAAATGCCTTGTTGACAAAGTCGAATGCCTTGTTGACAAAGTCGAATGCCTTGTTGATCAAGAGTAATATCTTGTTACACAAGTCGAATGCGTTGTATGCTTTGTTGACTAAGCCGAATGCCTTGTATGTCTTGTTGACCAATTTGAATTGCCTTTTTAACAAGTAGTATGCATTGTTGAACAAGTAGATTGCCTTGTTGAACAAGTCGATCGCCTTGTTGACCAAGTAGAATGCTTTGTTGAACAAGTCGAATGCCTTGTTGACCAAGTAGAATGCCTTGTTGGACAAGTCGAATGCCTTATTAACCAAGTAAAATGCCTTGTTGGACAAGTCAAATGCCTTGTTGACCAACTAGAATGCCTTGTTGAACAAGTCGAGCGCCAGGTTGACCAACTAGAATGCCTTGGAGACCAAGTCGAATGCCTTGACAAGTTGAATTCCTTGTTGACAAAGTCATGCCTTGTTGAACAGATAAAAGCCTTGTTAAACAAGTCGAATGCCTCGTTGAACAAGTCGAACGCCTTGTTGAACATATCGAATGCCTTGTTGAACAAGTCGAATGCCTTGTTGACCAAGTAGAATGCCTTGTTGAATTAGTCGAATGCCTTGTTGACCAAGTAAAATGCATTGTTGGACAAGTCGAATGTCTTGTTGAAGAAGTAGAATGCCTTCTATGCCTTGTTAACCAAGTCAAATGCGCTTTGAACAAGTAGAATGCCTTGTTGAACAACTTAAATGCCTTGTTGACAAAGTCGAATGCCTTGTTGACAAAGTCGAATGCCTTGTTGATCAAGAGTAATATCTTGTTACACAAGTCGAATGCGTTGTATGCTTGTTGACTAAGCCGAATGCCTTGTATGTCTTGTTGACCAATTTGAATTGCCTTTTAACAAGTAGTATGCATTGTTGAACAAGTAGATTGCCTTGTTGAACAAGTCGATCGCCTTGTTGACCAAGTAGAATGCTTGTTGAACAAGTCGAATGCCTTGTTGACCAAGTAGAATGCCTTGTTGGACAAGTCGAATGCCTTATTAACCAAGTAAAATGCCTTGTTGGACAAGTCAAATGCCTTGTTGACCAACTAGAATGCCTTGTTGAACAAGTCGAGCGCCAGGTTGACCAACTAGAATGCGTTGGAGACCAAGTCGAATGCCTTGACAAGTTGAATTCCTTATTGACAAAGTCATGCTTTGTTGAACAGATAGAAGCCTTGTTAAACAAGTCGAATGCCTCGTTGAACAAGTCGAACGCCTTGTTGAACAAGTCGAATGCCTTGTTGACCAACTAGAATGCCTTGTTGAAAAAGTCGAGCGCCAGGTTGACCAACTAGAATGCCTTGGAGACCAAGTCGAATGCCTTGACAAGTTGAATTCCTTGTTGACAAAGTCATGCCTTGTTGAACAGATAAAAGCCTTGTTAAACAAGTCGAATGCCTCGTTGAACAAGTCGAACGCCTTGTTGAACATATCGCTTGTTGAACAAGTCGAATGCCTTGTTGACCAAGTAGAATGCCTTGTTGAATTAGTCGAATGCCTTGTTGACCAAGTAAAATGCATTGTTGGACAAGTCGAATGTCTTGTTGAAGAAGTAGAATGCCTTCTATGCCTTGTTAACCAAGTCAAATGCCCTTTGAACAAGTAGAATGCCTTGTTGAACAACTTAAATGCCTTGTTGACAAAGTCGAATGCCTTGTTGACAAAGTCGAATGCCTTGTTGATCAAGAGTAATATCTTGTTACACAAGTCGAATGCGTTGTATGCTTTGTTGACTAAGCCGAATGCCTTGATGTCTTGTTGACCAATTTGAATTGCCTTTTTAACAAGTAGTATGCATTGTTGAACAAGTAGATTGCCTTGTTGAACAAGTCGATCGCCTTGTTGACCAAGTAGAATGCTTTGTTGAACAAGTCGAATGCCTTGTTGACCAAGTAGAATGCCTTGTTGGACAAGTCGAATGCCTTATTAACCAAGTAAAATGCCTTGTTGGACAAGTCAAATGCCTTGTTGACCAACTAGAATGCCTTGTTGAACAAGTCGAGCGCCAGGTTGACCAACTAGAATGCCTTGGAGACCAAGTCGAATGCCTTGACAAGTTGAATTCCTTATTGACAAAGTCATGCTTTGTTGAACAGATAGAAGCCTTGTTAAACAAGTCGAATGCCTCGTTGAACAAGTCGAACGCCTTGTTGAACAAGTCGAATGCCTTGTTGACCAACTAGAATGCCTTGTTGAAAAAGTCGAGCGCCAGGTTGACCAACTAGAATGCCTTGGAGACCAAGTCGAATGCTTGACAAGTTGAATTCCTTGTTGACAAAGTCATGCCTTGTTGAACAGATAAAAGCCTTGTTAAACAAGTCGAATGCCTCGTTGAACAAGTCGAACGCCTTGTTGAACATATCGAATGCCTTGTTGAACAAGTCGAATGCCTTGTTGACCAAGTAGAATGCCTTGTTGAATTAGTCGAATGCCTTGTTGACCAAGTAAAATGCATTGTTGGACAAGTCGAATGTCTTGTTGAAGAAGTAGAATGCCTTCTATGCCTTGTTAACCAAGTCAAATGCCCTTTGAACAAGTAGAATGCCTTGTTGAACAACTTAAATGCCTTGTTGACAAAGTCGAATGCCTTATTGAATAAGCCGAATGCCTTGTTGATCAAGAGTAATGTCTTGTTAGACAAGTCGAATGTGTTGTATGCTTTGTTGACCAAGTCGAATGTCTTGTATGTCTTGTTGACCAATTTGAATTGCCTTTTTAACAAGTAGTATGCATTGTTGAACAAGTAGATTGCCTTGTTGAACAAGTCGATCGCCTTGTTGACCAAGTAGAATGCTTTGTTGAACAAGTCGAATGCCTTGTTGACCAAGTAGAATGCCTTGTTGGACAAGTCGAATGCCTTATTAACCAAGTAAAATGCCTTGTTGGACAAGTCAAATGCCTTGTTGACCAACTAGAATACCTTGTTGAACAAGTCGAGCGCCAGGTTGACCAACTAGAATGCCTTGGAGACCAAGTCGAATGCCTTGACAAGTTGAATTCCTTATTGACAAATTCATGCTTTGTTGAACAGATAGAAGCCTTGTTAAACAAGTTGAATGCCTCGTTGAACAAGTCGAACGCCTTGTTGAACAAGTCGAATGCCTTGTTGACCAACTAGAATGCCTTGTTGAAAAAGTTGAGCGCCAGGTTGACCAACTAGAATGCCTTAGAGACCAAGTCGAATGCCTTGACAAGTTGAATTCCTTGTTGACAAAGTCATGCCTTGTTGAACAGATAGAAGCCTTGTTGAACAAGTCGAATGCCTCGTTGACCAACTAGAATCCCATGTTGAACAACTCGAATGCCTTGTTGAACAAGTCGAATGTCTTGTTGACCAAGTAGAATGCCTTGTTGAATTAGTCGAATGCCTTGTTGACCAAGTAAAATGCATTGTTGGACAAGTCGAATGCCTTGTTGAAGAAGTAGAATGCCTTGTATGCCTTGTTGACCAAGTCAAATGCCCTTTGAACAAGTAGAATACCTTGTTGAACAACTTAAATGCCTTGTTGACAAAGTCGAATGCCTTGTTGAAGAAGCTGAATGCCTTGTTGACCAAGAGTAATGTCTTGTTACACAAGTCGAATGCGTTGTATGCTTTGTTGACCAAGTCGAATGCCTTGTATGTCTTGTTGACCAATTTGAATTGCCTTTTTAACAAGTAGTATGCATTGTTGAACAAGTAGATTGCCTTGTTGAACAAGTCGATCGCCTTGTTGACCAAGTAGAATGCTTTGTTGAACAAGTCGAATGCCTTGTTGACCAAGTAGAATTCCTTGTTAGACAAGTCGAATGCCTTATTAATTAAGTAAAATGCCTTGTTGGACAAGTCGAATGTCTTGTTGAAGAAGTAAAATGCCTTGTATGCCATGTTGACCAAGTCAAATGCCCTTTGAACAAGTAGAATGCCTTGTTGACAAAGTCGAATGCCTCGTTGAAGAAGCCGAATGCCTTGTTGACCAAGAGTAATGTCATGTTACACAAGTCGAATGCGTTTTTTTTTTTTTTTGGGAAAAGGTCATTAAAATAAAATGTGGAAAGATACAATGTTCAGCAGCAATAAGCTGCACCGCTCGATAACATGCTACCTATAATCAACGCAAGCAATCCAATCAAGCAAGCAAACATCAAAAGCAAGCAAGCAGACTGTAAGCAAGTGACTACGTGCTCGGCCACGCAATGCACCAAACACGTCGAAGCGCACAGGACTGTAGCTGATACTTCTCTCCAAGGTTAGAGAGCCGTAAACAGAGTGTAGTCTCGATGTCCGCAACGATATGAGTAGGAGGTCTTCGTCTTCCTTCCCGCCATCGTAGGTTGCGCTCGGCCCAGAGGTGATAGACAAGCGATGCAAGCGCATGTCGGGGCCCCATCCACGCGAGGTGCTTGCTCCGCCACCTTTGAGCAGCCAGTGAACCCCTTCGATCCAGTCCGTGTAAGGCCATCCAAAACGTAACTTTCCCTGCAAAGACTGTAGGCAATGTCTGGAAAATGAACACTCAAAGAAAAGATGCCGTGTTGTCTCTATAGCATGGCCATCATCACACAAGAGGCAAGCTGAACTTCCTGCTGCCGCGGCCACCCATGGCTTGTCCCTCGTCGCCAGGCGTTCCCTAATCGCCAGCCATAAAATGACTTCATGCCGTGATATCGAGATAGGGCCTCCGAACAGGTTGGTCCAGAATGCAGTCGGAGAATGTTGGCGTATGCAATTTCTCGCGGAGTGAGTAGAGAAAACGCCATTGGGAGTCTCCCGCCATCGAATCGTGTCCATCGCACCGTGTTGAATGGGAGGTAGGAGACCAGCAAAATCCATGAACTCCACCGTTGTCTGTCCTGGCCAATGCCATTCCGACTCATCAATCACCGCGCTCAATCGTGAATCAAGTGGGAGGCCCATAACAGAGGGACCACGCGGGTACCGTTCCACCAGCGGAATCGTGAGTAGCCATGGGTCAGTCCAGAGGCGTGTATTCGCTCCATTCCCAATGCGGAACTCTAGAAGTGGCCGGATGATGGGTCTGAGCTTGAGGAGCTTCTTCCAGCTCCATGAGGTATTAGCCGTGGATCTGATGGTCCAGAAGGATGTGTTGTGCAGCCGTGTCCGTCGTATCCATGTGGCCCATATCTAAGACTCATCTCCCCTGAGAATGTTCCAAATAAGACATCATCAGCGCCTTGTTCTCAACCTCAATCGATCTCAGTCCAAGTCCCCCTTCGTCCCTTGGTGCGCATACGTCGGCCTATGCCACCTTCGCACTAGATCCCTTCCACAAGAAAGCTCGAAGACGCTTCTCGATACTGCGGATGATTCCCTTGGGGAGTAAGAAGACTCCCGCCCAATACACATGGATAGTCATAAGGACCGATCGAATGAGCTGTACCCTCCCGGCGTATGAGAGCGAGTGGTTGGTCCAAGAACCAAGCCGACGATCAATAGAACGTAATAAGGGGGCGCAATCATCGATAGTCAATCGCGATGTGATAAGGGGGACCCCCAGGTACTGCACAGGAAGAGACCCGATAGGGAAGCCCATAACAGCCTGGAGTGTACCCTTCAGTCGTTCTGCCCGTTTCGAGATAAACATCTCGCTTTTACTGGAGTTTGCCCGTAGCCCTGAAAGCGAAGCAAAAAGCTCGAGGCTGTCGCGGAAGATACTGACTGAGTGAACGTCCGCCTGCGAGAAAAGAAGAAGATCATCGGCGAAGGTCAACATGAAGAGGGATGTGGGCTCGCAACGCCAATGGTATCGGAAGCTGCTGCTATGTTGGATGCGAGACGCTATGATTCCATGTAAAGCCTCCATCACCAACACAAAGAGATAAGGTGATATGGGTCGCCTTGTCTGAGACCCCGCCGTCCTTTGAAGAAACCCTCCGGCCTACCGTTGATGTTGATGGAAAAATGCGTCGACGTGAGGCATGACCGGACCCACCCAATGAAGGTCGGGTGAAAGTGAAGTGCCTGCAGTGTGGCAATGATAAAATCCCACTCGATCGTATCATATGCCTTGGCGAGGTCGACCTTAAGAGCCACCCGTTCAGGCAGCCCGACTCTATTGTATCCGTGACAAATCTCTTGGGCTAAGAGAATGTTGTCGGAGATACGCCTTCCAGGGATGAATGCCGTCTGTGTAGGGTGGACAAGTTTCCCCAAGCTGTCTCGTAGCCGATTAGCAATGATCTTGGAGATGATCTTATAGAGAACGTTGCAGTAGGCAATTGGTCGAAAGTCCTTCGCCATGCGTGGCGAACGAGATATCCTCCCCGATGATGTGCCATGCCCGCTTGTAGAAAACCGCGGAGTACCCGTCTGGCCCTGGCGATTTGTTATCTCCCATTGCATGCAGCGCGTTGTTGATTTCCACATCAGTGACCGGCTGAACCATTGCCCCCGCGTCGGTTGTGCTGAGCGCTTCCCCGAAGTAAGGTGCGACGTCAGAAGCGGATATTGGGGTTGTCCGCATGGATTGCCCGAGGAGTTCCTAGTAATATCGGACCAATTCAGCCCGCACTTGTGCACCACCCTCGAACGTGTTTCCCGCCTCATCCTCCAAGTGGAAGATACGATTTCCAACCCACCGTGTGGCCACTTTCTTGAAGAAAAAAGAAGTGCATTGGTCACCGTCCTTGAGCCATGCCACTTTCGCCCGCTGAAGGAATGCCGAATGCTCCAATTCGACCGCTTTGGCATACACAAGCCGACATTGCTTCTCCAAGATTAGTAATTGACCCTCCAATGGATAGTTTGCCACCATGTCCTGAGCAATCTCTAGAAATTTGCGCGCCTCGAGCACGTTACGATTGAGATCACCCTTGTCTCGCCGTAATTGTCGTAGTTCCCTCTTCATCGCTTTCAGTCTCTGGACGACTACATACATCGGGTATCCATTTGCTTGCAGACTCCAAGTTTCCGCCACGATAGGAAGAAAACGAGGATCCTGCGCCAAAAAATTATCAAAACGAAAAGAATTATTCCTCTCAGAAGCCCTAGCTGTAGTCGCGAGGATGAGTGGAGAGTAGTCCGATGTAGCAGGGGTTGCGCAATGATAAGTAAGGTCCCCAAATCTAGCGAACCAAGAGGGGTTGCCAAGCATCCTATCGAGGCGTCGCCATACACCCGACGTGCCCCCTTGCTGATTATACCACGTGTAGAGTTGCCCCGTGCATGGCAGGGTTGCGAGGTCCGATGTAGTCATGCATGCAATCATCTCCGGACAGCCCCCCGTGGCCGATCCTCCCCGCGCGTCCGTGCTTGCCATGATCGCGTTGAAATCCCCCATAACAAGCCATGGTGAGTTTGCGTGCAGCTGTGAGGTCTCGATGAGATCCGTCCAAAGGTCGCGTCGGGACACCTCTGATTATGACCGTATGCGAATGTGATGAAGAAATCCTCACGCTCCGCAAGGATCGTCGCCTTACAGTGAATGGTCTGAGTGGTGTACGCAAGAATTGTGACAGTAACTAGGCGGGCATCCCAGCCCACCCAGATACGAGACGCCGGCCCATTATCGTATTCAAAGAACCAACTCCAAGCCCTGGTAGAATGTGAAAGGGCAGCTGCATTCTGCTCGGAGACCCGTGTCTCGTACAGCCCGATAATCAACAGCTTATAGTTAGTAATAATATCCCCCACCGCCCATCTGTGGTCTACCCTGTTTAGACCACGTACATTCCAAACGGCGATTGGGATCATGGGCACACGTCGAGAAGGGCTGCTTCAGGACCCTTAAGTGTGTTTGCCGTGTCCAAGTCGTCCAAGTCCGCAAGAACCTCGAATGGGTTAATGCTAGCTAGTACAATAGCTCCCTGCTGCGCGTTGGCTGAACTTGTTGAACATCTATCTACATGTTTCAGGTACTCCTGCAGCCGCGGCTCGTGATCTTGCTCCATGTTGGTGGGTGGAACAACCTCCTTGCCCTTGTCGGGATGACCAACTCTTCTCCATTCGCGCCGTGTGTGTGGGCCATTCTGGGGTTTCTTCGGCATCGTCGATGTGCGCTGCCCCGTGGATTGCCTCGGTCCCGTATTTGGTCGTGGCTGTTGGGTTCGACGAGAGGGACATGTTCCCGCCCCGTGGGTCCATGCACCGCATAAGGAGCACTTCCGCGGCCTTCATTCGTACTCGACACGAACTGTAACCGCGCCGTCAGATCCTCCACCTTCACGTGGAATGCGAATATTGAAGCTTTCAAGAAAAGGCTCCTGGAGATTCTTTGATATGCATACCCGAGCGTAGTCAATACGTTCCGCTGAAATCGTCATAGAATCTGCAAAGAGTGGCTTCCCGACGACGCTAGCGACAATGCCTAACCCCTCCTGTGTCCAGAACTCGCCCGGTACGTTACGCAATTTCACCCATAGCGGAACTGGGTGTGCTGAATTTTCTCGAGAGACATCCCCGTTCGCCAAGCCTCGAGAAAAATGGTTGACCTTGCATGAGCCACGGTCCTCCTTCAAGAACCGCATTGGCTGCTGCCGCGGTTGCAAATTTGAATTTGAAAAAACCATTGGCCGTTGCGCGTACCTCCAACAGTTCCTCCCAAATTGAACGGAAATGCCGTTCAACAAACGGGAAATATGGTTTTTTCCCCAGAAAATACCCGACGAGGGTATTGTCCCAACGTGCCGCACCCCTCTTTGCGACCTCCCATGATGGGCAGGCCTCTGCTACACCGTCCTTGAGAGTTGGGGCTGTATATGTCAAGGTATAGCGTGTAGGGCTTGGTTTGCGAGGTGCTTCTTCGTGCACCGTCCCGCGAGTTACCGCAGCAAACGATGGCTGAGGGTTTGCGTGCGGCGAGGTAGACACCTCCTTGCGCGTCGGCAATAGTGCCATGGTTTGCAGCCCATGAGGTACAGCCGGGTGAGTTATTGACGGCGAAACCCTAGGCCCATAAGTGGAAACCCGAGACGGCGAGATCCTAAACGTTGAAGCCCTAGTTCCTTCCGCCGCAGCCCTAGACGGCGAAACCCTGGGCGGCGACTCCTTGGGCCCATCAGCAACCCGGGACACCCTAGGCCCATCAGCATCGGCCCTAACCTCGTTCCTCGCAGCCGTCGTGGTCGGTGACTGCGGCTTCATCATTGGATAATCTGACGCATCATCGTTGATCAAGGCCATGCCAGATGGCGGTGGTGGTGTGTCTGGGCGTATAGGGCGGTCATTTCCAATCCGTGGGTCACGTAGCGGGCCGATGATGTCCGGGTAGCGCCGTTGGCGGCGGGTCCACGGGCGCATAGGATTATTCCGTGTGTCCGGCCTGTATAGCGATCCACAAGCCATATGTGTCGACGGTGGTGGTTGCTGCTCCGGTGGAGCTCCATGAACGCGCCCAATTAGATCTTCGAACGCTGCCACATCAAATCGTTCGCTAAATCCGGGAATATTTTCTGAAAGCGAATTGTAGAGAATGGATCCAATCTCAGCCCAATCCGTCGTTGAGGATTCCATACAAGGCATTCTATTTTTGGGTGTCCGATATTGGTGCAGATACATCGAACCTGGACGATATATTCCCAAATCTGCCCGAAGATATGCGAGGATCTTTGCCATAATTGGGTTATTCTCTGCTTGCTGCTCCAGATGCGCCAAATCTTCGCCGGAAATAGATGAATCCATAGCCCGATCTTGATGCAGATACGTCGAACCTGGACGGGATATTCCCATATTTGCCCCAAGATATGCAAGGATCTTTACCAAAATTGGATTATTCTCTGCTTGATGTTCCAGATGCGCCAAATCTTCACCGGAAATAGATGGATCATGCAAAAACGTCGTCATCTCAGCCGATGCATCCATCGTCAGGTCGTGATCCTGAACCCGCGCCTTCAAAGATGCAAACGCCGATAATTGCGTGGCAAACTCCGGGTATGCAGAACATAGTCCATCAAGATCTGGTTGTTGCAAGCGTGGATCGCATGAATTAGAAGATGCCGAGAGCTTTGAACCATCCATGGAAGAAGAAGATGCCATAACTAAGATCCTAAAAAATTTAAGAATTTTCTTCCGGACGGGACGCCTCCTAGGGGAGCTGAATTCGACCCTTATCCCCCTCATTCCAAAAGGGGATAATCCACGCATGGCGAAGGATTTTCGACCGATTGCCTGCTGCAACGTTCTCTATAAGATCATCTCCAAGATCATTGCTAATCGGCTACAAGACAGCTTGGGGAAACTTGTCCACCCTACACAGACGGCATTCATCCCTGGAAGGCGTATTTCCGACAACATTCTCTTAGCCCAAGAGATTTGTCACGGATACAATAGAGCCGGGCTGCCTGAACGGGTAGCTCTTAAGGTCGACCTCGCCAAGGCATATGATAAGATTGAGTGGGATTTTATCTTTGCCACACTTCAGGCACTTCACTTTCACCCGACCTTCATTGGGTGGGTCCGGTCATGCCTCACGTCGACGCATTTTTCCATCAACATCAACGGTAGGCCGGAGGGTTTCTTCAAAGGACGGCGGGGTCTCAGACAAGGCGACCCCATATCACCTTATCTCTTTGTGTTGGTGATGGAGGCTTTACATGGAATCATAGCGTCCCGCATCAACCTTAGCAGCAGCTTCCGATACCATTGGCGATGCGAGGCCACATCCCTCTCCATGTTGACCTTCGCCAATGATCTTCTTCTTTTCTCGCAGGCGGACGTTCAATCAGTCAGTATCTTCCGCGACAGCCTCGAGCTTTTTGCTTCGCTTTCAGGGCTACGGGCAAACTCCAGTAAAAGCGAGATGTTTATCTCGAAACGGGCAGAACGACTGAAGGGTACACTCCAGGCTGTTATGGTCTTCCCTATCGGGTCTCTTCCTGTGCGGTACCTGGGGGTCCCCCTTATCACATCGCGATTGACTATCGATGATTGCACCCCCTTATTACGTTCTATTGATCGTCGGCTTGGTTCTTGGACCAACCACTCGCTCTCATACGCCGGGAGGGTACAGCTCATTCGATCGGTCCTTATGACTATCCATGTGTATTGGGCGGGAGTCTTCTTACTCCCCAAGGGAATCATCCGCAGTATCGAGAAGCGTCTTCGAGCTTTCTTGTGGAAGGGATCTAGCGCGAAGGTGGCATGGACCGACGTATGCGCACAAAGGGACGAAGGGGGACTTGGACTGAGATCGATTGAGGTGGAGAACAAGGCGCTGATGATGCGTCTTATCTGGAACATTCTCAGGGGAGATGAGTCTTCGATATGGGCCACATGGATACGACGAACGCGGCTACACAACACATCCTTATGGACCATCAGACCCACGGCTAATACCTCATGGAGCTGGAAGAAACTCCTCAAACTCAGACCCATCATCCGGCCACTCCTAGAGTTCCGCATTGGGAATGGAGCGAATACACGACTCTGGACTGACCCATGGCTGCTCACGATTCTGCTGGTGGAACGGTACCCGCGTGGTCCATCTGTTATGGGCCTCCCACTTGATTCACGATTGAGCGCGGTGATTGATGAGTCAGGATGGCATTGGCCAGGACAGACGACGGTGGAGTTTATGGATTTTGCTGGTCTCCTACCTCCCATTCAACACGGTATGATGGATACGATTCGATGGCGGGGGACTCCCAATGGCGTCTTCTCTATTCACTCCGCGAGAAATTGCATACGCCAACATTCTCCGACTAAATCCTGGACCAACCTGTTCGGAGGCCCTATCTCGATACCACGGCATGAAGTCATTCTATGGCTGGCGATTAGGGAACGCCTGGCGACGAGGGACAAGCCATGGGTGGCCGCGGCAGCAGGAAGTTCAGCTTGCCTCTTGTGTGATGATGGCCATGCTATAGAGACAACACGGCATCTTTTCTTTGAGTGTTCATTTTCCAGACATTGCCTACAGTCTTTGCAGGGAAAGTTACGTTTTGGATGGCCTTACACGGACTGGATCGAAGGGGTTCACTGGGCTGCTCAAAGGTGGCGGGGCAAGCACCTCGCATGGATGGGGCCCCGACATGCGCTTGCATTGCTTGTCTATCACCTATGGGCCGAGCGCAACCTACGATGGCGGGAAGGAAGACGAAGACCTCCTACTCATATCGTTGCGGACGTCGAGACTACACTCTGTATACGACTCTCTACCCTTGGAGGGAAGTATCAGCTACAGTCCTGTGCGCTTCGACGTGTTTGGCGCATTGCGTGGCCGAGCACGTAGTCACTTGCTTACAGTCTGCTTCCTTGCTTTTGATGTTTGCTTGCTCGATTGGATTGCTTGCGTTGATTATAGGTAGCATGTTATCGAGCGGTGCAGCTTATTGCTGCTGAACATTGTATCTTTCCACATTTTATTTTAATGACCTTTTCCCAAAAAAAAAAAAAAAAAAATTTAAGAATTCAAAGAGTAAAAACACGTGGTGTAAACAGCCCCGGCGGCCGAACACGTTAGGTTTACGAATTCTCTCTTGTTTCGCTCTCTAGTTTCTCTCTCTAGCGAAAATTTCAACAAGTTATTCAACTTCAAGTCGCATGCGTTGTATGCTTTGTTGACCCAGTCGAATGCCTTGTATGTCTTGTTTACCAATTTGAATTGCCTTTTGAACAAGTAGTATGCGTTGTTTAACAAGTAGATTTCCTTGTTGAACAAGTCGATCGCCTTGTTGACCAAGTAGAATGCTTTGTTGAACAAGTCGAATGCTTTGTTGACCAAGTAGAATGCCTTGTTGGACAAGTCGAATGCCTTATTAACCAAGTAAAATGCCTTGTTGGACACGTCAAATGCCTTGTTGACCAACTAGAATGCCTTGTTGAACAAGTCGAGCGCCAGGTTGACCAACTAGAATGCCTTGGAGACCAAGTCGAATGCCTTGACAAGTTGAATTCCTTATTGACAAAGTCATGCTTTGTTGAACAGATAGAAGCCTTGTTAAACTAATCGAATGCCTCGTTGAACAAGTCGAACGCCTTGTTGAACAAGTCGAATGCCTCGTTGACCAACTAGAATCCCATGTTGAACAACTCGAATGCCTTGTTGAACAAGTCGAATGTCTTGTTGACCAAGTAGAATGCGTTGTTGAATTAGTCGAATGCCTTGTTGACCAAGTAAAATGCATTGTTGGACAAGTCGAATGTCTTGTTGAAGAAGCAGAATGCCTTGTATGCCTTGTTGACCAAGTCAAATGCCCTTTGAAAAGGTAGAATACCTTGTTGAACAACTTAAATGCCTTGTTGACAAAGTCGAATGCCTTGTTGAAGAAGCCGAATGTCTTGTTGACCAAGAGTAATGTCTTGTTACACAAGTCGAATGCGTTGTATGCTTTGTTGACTAAGCCGAATGCCTTGTATGTCTTGTTGACCAATTTGAATTGCCTTTTGAACAAGTAGTATGCATTATTGAAGAAGTAGATTGCCTTGTTGAACAAGTCGATCGCCTTGTTGACCAAGTAGAATGCTTTGTTGAACAAGTCGAATGCCTTGTTGACCAAGTAGAATGCCGTGTTGGACAAGTCGAATGCCTTATTAACCAAGTAAAATGCCTTGTTGGACAAGTCAAATGCCTTGTTGACCAACTAGAATGCCTTGTTGAACAAGTCGAGCGCCAAGTTGACCAACTAGAATGCCTTGGAGACCAAGTCGAATGCCTTGACAAGTTGAATTCCTTATTGACAAAGTCATGCTTTGTTGAACAGATAGAAGCCTTGTTAAACAAGTCGAATGCCTCATTGAACAAGTCGAATGCCTTGTTGACCAACTAGAATGCCTTGTTGAACAAGTCGAGCGCCAGGTTGACCAACTAGAATGCCTTGGAGACCAAGTCGAATGCCTTGACAAGTTGAATTCCTTGTTGACAAAGTCATGCCTTGTTGAACAGATAGAAGCCTTGTTAAACAAGTCGAATGCCTCGTTGAACAAGTCGAACGCCTTGTTGAACATATCGAATGCCTTGTTGAACAAGTCGAATGCCTTGTTGACCAAGTAGAATGCCTTGTTGAATTAGTCGAATGCCTTGTTGACCAAGTAAAATGCATTGTTGGACAAGTCGAATGTCTTGTTGAAGAAGTCGAATGTCTTGTTGAAGAAGTAGAATGCCTTGTATGCCTTGTTAACCAAGTCAAATGCCCTTTGAACAAGTAGAATGCCTTGTTGAACAACTTAGATGCCTTGTTGACAAAGTCGAATGCCTTGTTGAACAAGCCGAATGCCTTGTTGATCAAGAGTAATGTCTTGTTAGACAATTTGAATGCGTTGTATGCTTTGTTGACCAAGTCGAATGCCTTGTATGTCTTGTTGACCAATTTGAATTGCCTTTTTAACAAGTAGTATGCGTTGTTGATCAAGTAGATTGCCTTGTTGAACAAGTCGATCGCCTTGTTGACCAAGTAGAATGCCTTGTTGAACAAGTCAAATGCCTTGTTGACCAAGTAGAATGCCTTGTTGGACAAGTCGAATGCCTTATTCACCAAGTAGAATGCCTTATTGCACAAGTTGAATGCCTTGTTGACCAACTAGAATGCCTTGTTGAACAAGTCGAGCGCCAGGTTGACCAACTAGAATGCATTGGTGACCAAGTTGAATGTCTTGACAAGTTGAATTCCTTGTTGACAAAATCATGGCTTGTTAAACAGATAGAAGCCTTGTTAAACAAGTAGAATGCCTTGTTGAATAAGTCGAATGCCTTGTTGACCAAGTAAAATGCCTTGTTGGACAAGTCGAATGTCTTGTTGAACAAGTAGAATGCCTTGTATGCATTGTCAACTAAGTCAAATGCTATTTCGCGCCTCCATCGCCGGGATCAAACGGCTTTGGAGGGTTTTATCTTTTAGTTTTCGTTTCTATTTCGAATTTGCATGAAGATGGCTTCGACTTCACTCATGTGTGGATCGACAATGAGTGGATCTTCATCGCAGTCGCTGGAATCTGATCTGAATCGTGTTAATGTGGAGTTACTGTCCCGGGATTACCCGGCGTTTGCGGAGCGTTTTGATGGTCCGCGATTTAACAATCTTCTTGATAGAGTGCATGGCCGGGATGTAGTGGCTGTGAGACGATCTGATTCTCGGTGTGTGTTCGATGGTGGGAAAACACGACGTGACGCTACGGTTACTGCTCATTTGCGTGCGGAATCTGATACGAGGGCGAGTTTCCGACGACGACCGGGTACACCTCCACCGCTGCGACGAGTGGTGGATGAGTAATCTGGTAATGAACGATCCAATCGGCGGGATCAAGTTATGGTTGAAGCAGGGAAGCGAACGGAAAGTATGGCGGCTAGGGTTTCCACAACGACATCTCCGTTCCCGATTGTTAAATCTATTTCGGGAGAGGATCTTGATTTTTTGGCCAATCATTCTGGGGATCATCCTATTATGGCAAATATCTTAACATATCTTCGTCACGAATTAAGCTTGCCAGGATATCTCGATTTTAATGGCAAAGATCCCGACATTAATGGAAAAGATCCCGGTTTTGATATCCTGCCCGTGGAGGATTTTAATGGAAAAGATCCCGACATTAATGGAAAAGATCCCGACTTTGATATCCTGCCCTTGGAGGAATTTAATGGCAAAGATCCCGACATTAATGGAAAAGATCCCGATTTTGATATCCTGCCCGTGGCTGATTTTATTGAAAAAGATCCCGACATTAGTGGAACAGATCCCGGCTTTGATATCCTGCCCTTGGAGGAATTTAATAGCAAAGATCCCGACATTAATGGAAAAGATCCCGGTTTTGATATCCTGCCTTTGGAGGATTGTGGGGCCCCTCGATTGCGGAACAGCCAATGCAATCTACGCCGTCAAATGAACGTATGGATGAGCAACGACCGACGACAAAGGTGTCTGCCACGATGGAAAAGATTCGCAAGGGGACGGGTACGACGCCGCAGCCGACTATTGCAGCACATATAAATCTTCCGCGTGCGGTCATCGGAACTACTCCTGAGAAACGTACCGCACCAACTTATGCAAATGTGACCAAAGGATCAGCACGACGTACACGACCCGCAACGAAGCGGGTCTCGTTGGATTACACGGCACCAATGATAGTTGATGGAATAGCCGAAGTCTGCCCAACATGGGAGGTAGCAGCACGTCAAGGGTTTGCCCGGTGGGAACACACTCTGGTGGGCTATTTTTTGGGAAGAAAACCATATTTTCCTTTTGCGGAACGGTTTGTGCGCTCGATCTGGGCTGATTTAGTGGAGGTTAGGGCAACCATTAATGGGTTTTTCAAATTCCGATTTAAATCGGAGAATGCAATGCACGGGGCTCTTGATGGAGGTCCATGGCTCATGCAAGGGCAGCCATTATTCTTGGAGGTTTGGCGGCCAGGTATGTCATTTGCGAAACGAGACATTGTTGAAGTGCCGCTCTGGATTAAGTTATGGAATGTACCGAGCGAGTTTTGGACTCAGGCGGGACTAGGAATCATGGCCAGTGCGGTGGGGCGGCCGTTGTTTGCTGATGGCGTTACTACTACAGGCGAGCGCATTGATTTCGCGAGAGTTTGTGTGCTTAAGACACTTGCTGATCCGTTTGTCGAGCAATTTAATATACGGATGCCGTTGGAAGATGGGGGTTCAGGGGGTGTGGTTAGGGTACGGGTGGAGTACGAATGGAGACCAACAAAATGTTCGAAGTGCAAGTCATGGACTCACACGGCTCTGGCATGCCCGACATCTCCAGCCAGGCAGCAAGTGCAAGGTTGTCGTCCGCCTACACAGTTGTCGAATACTCCTATGGGTTGTTCACAAGTAACGGGCCAACAGTCTCGCAGGCCCGGTCCGGCAGTCAGGGCTCGAGATAGCAAAGGCAGGATAATGGCAACTCGATCCCGGGTTGAGTGGCGACAGGTGGGTGCAAAGGGCAAGGCTGTTAGGGTGGAGTCCACTGAGAGGGCAAATCGTGCTAGTGCATGGAATCATGGTGAGGTGACTCGGCGGGCAGATAGTGGACCCTCGACATCGTATGGGACCACGGCTTCACATGCGTGTGACGAATCGGTACATGACGCAGATGGATTGGCATCGAATTCTTTCGCTATCCTACACACCTTGCGAGATGAGGATGACTATCTCATTATCTCTATGGGCCGTGAAGCTATGGCAGCCCCGGGAGGGGGTGATCCATGATCCCTGTCGGCGTATGGAATGTACGTGGTCTCAATAAGAGGGACCACGCGAGGGAGGTGGGGGAGCTCGTGGCTAAGTCTGAAATTCAATTAATGGGGTTGTTGGAAACGAGAGTGGCTAGCACTAATGCTGCGATGGTGTCGAATGGTCTACGGACGCGGTGGACGTGGTTTTAGATTACACAGAGGGCCCCGGTACGAGAATATGGGTAGGATGGAACCCCGTGTTTCTTCAGGTATCGGTTCTTGGGCTTTCGGACCAAGCGATACATTGTGAAGTTTTCTCCCGGGAGTCGCGTGAGACGGTTTTTATTTCCTTTATCTATGGGAAAAACCGGCGAGAGGAGCGGGTTGCATTGTGGTACGACATTACTATCCGATCGGAGGAGCGGGCGGAGGATCCATGGCTGGTATTGGGTGATTTCAATACCATCTTAGAGTCAGGCGAAGCGAGGGGAGGGTCACCCAACGCCCACGATATGGGTGATATGCGAGAATGTCTGGTTGCTGCAGATCTTGTCACCTTGCCTTCTACGGGGCAATTTTTCACATGGTATAACCTACAGCGAGGGGATGCAGGTGTATGGCGCCGTGTTGATCGTATGCTTGGTAATCTCACGTGGTTCTCCAAGTATCCTGATATTTCCTACCACGCGGCTCTCCCATCGACATCGAACCATAGCCCGCTACTTCTCGACTTGGTGCACAGAAGTCCCCGAGGCGGTCCTTTTCGTTTCGATATGACCCATGACGCACAGTTCCTTTTACATGTCCAGAAGATTTGGCAGATTCCGATCCAGGGTTACCCGATGTACACACTGGTACGACGACTGAAACTACTGAAACCCATTCTCCGACAGATGAGAAGGATAAAGGGTGACCTTGCGGTGAATGTTAGTGAAGCCAAACACTTTCTTGATGTGTGCCAGCAGTTTGCGACGTTTTTTCCCATGGAAAGTCGATTTCATGAGTTGGAGCATATCTGTAAGAGGGTGTATGCGAAGGCCATCGAGATCGAGCATGCTGCCTTATCCCAGCGTGCTAAGTTGGCGTTTCTTAAAGATTGGGACCAATGCACCTCTTATTTCTTTAAGAAGGTGGCATTGCGTCGTGCGACTAACCGCATTTTTCCCTTGAAGGTGATATGGGCGAGGTTTTTGAAGGAGAAGATAGCGTTCGAGCAGAGTTGATTCGGTTCTACCAGACCTTATTGGGACAGTCAGCGAGGGAGGTTCCCGTTGAGCCACGAGAGATTGCACCATTCGTAGCAAGGAAGCTATCTGATGAGGCTGCAACTGATATGATTCGGAAGGTGGAGGCTTTAGTGATTAAGGAGGCACTTTTCTCGATGGGGGATGAAAAGGCCCCGGGACGGGATGGCTATTCGGCGGGGTTTTTCAAGGCAGCGTGGGGAGTTATTGGTGATGCCTTGATTCAGGCCGTCCAGGAGTTTTTTTTGTCAGGCCATTTGCTAAAAGGACTGAATAGCACGCTTCTTACACTTATTCCAAAGGGTGATTCCCCGAGGAAAGCGTCGGATTTTCGGCCAATTTCGTGCTGTAATGTTTCTTCAAGGTTATCTCGAATATTATGGCCAATCG
The DNA here is from genome assembly GCA_004919715.1 of Linderniella brevidens. NCBI lineage: Eukaryota > Viridiplantae > Streptophyta > Magnoliopsida > Lamiales > Linderniaceae > Linderniella > Linderniella brevidens. Next base: position 19,488,581 of record SWDC01000154.1, read on the forward strand.
GCTCAACCCATGGTTAGGAAGTTTGGTTCACTCTTCTCAGACGACGTTTATCCCTGGGCGACGCATTAGTGATAATATCTTGTTAGCACAGGAGATTTGTTCAGGCTATCGATGCAATAGGTGCCCACCTCGTGTAACCTTCAAGATTGACCTGGCTAAGGCTTATGATAAGGTTGAGTGGAGCTTCGTGTTAGCCACGCTCACGGCTATGAAGTTTCATCCTATCTTTATCCATTGGGTGAGATGTTGTATGACCACGACGACTTTCTCGATTAATATCCATGGACACCCAGAGGGATACTTTGCAGGGAAGCGTGGTCTTCAGCAAGGCGATCCTATATCGCCGTATATATTTACATTAGTCATGGAGGTGCTACATGGCATCGTCACACATCGGATCAGCCGTGAGCCTCATTTCCGTTATCATTGGTGATGCGAGGCGAATAGACTTTCTATGCTCTCTTTTGCTGACGATCTCCTCATGTTCTGTCACGACGATCTTGTGTCTGCTGGAGTTATCAAGAAAGCATTAGTGGAATTTGCAATGCTTTCTGGACTTCATCCGAACCCGGCCAAAAGCGAGATGTTTGCTGCCAAGCGGGCGGAGAGCCTTGCGAATGACCTCCATGGTCTAATGGTTTTCTAAGGGGACAGTTGCCTGTACGATATCTAGGAGTTCCGCTACTTCACTCTCGATTGACGCTAGCAGATTGTAACCATTGTTACACAAGGTTGATGCGCGACTGGGATCATGGCTTAACCGCTCCCTGTCATATGCGGGGCGGGTTCAACTTATCAAGTCGGTACTGACTACCACGCATGCGTATTGGTCGGGGGTTTTTTCCTATTGCCGAAGGGGATCATTGCGGCTTTGGAGGCTCGTTTTCGACGCTTTCTCGGGCAGGGTTGCCGGCAAAAGTTGCGTGGGTGGACATTTGCTTACCTGTTGCTGAGGGAGGTCTTGGAATTCGTTTGATTGCAACGGATAACAAGACCCTCCTTTTGCGGCATTTATGGAGTGTTGTCTCCCGAGATGAGAGCTCGATTTGGGTGGAATAGTTGCTTCTCAATCGACTCCGCTCCAATTCTTTTTGGGTGGTGCGTCCTGCACCTAATGACGCTTGGAGCTGGAAGAAGATGCTGAAGTTACGGCCTCTACTTAGGTCACTCATTTCTTTTCATATAGGAAATGGTTCTTCCATTTCCCTATGGAAGGACCCCTGGTTGTTTTCATATCCATTGATGGATCGTTTTCCACGAGGCCCGCTGGTTATGGGACTACCACATAATGCTCCTCTTAGCGCTGTAATCTCGACACATGGGTGGATGTGGCCTGCTCAATCTACAGTTGAGTTCATTGAGCTTAGTCCACATCTACCAGCAGTGGACCCATCACGTCGTGACTTACTGCGGTGGGAAGGTACTCCTCGAATGGTCATTTCTCCAAAAAATCAGTCCGAGATGCGATCCGATTGAGAAGTGATCCGGTGGGTTGGGCTATGCTATTTGGTGGATGTTTACGAGTTCCACGCTACGAATTCATTCTATGGATGGCGATTCGGGGACGTCTTTCGTTGAACAAGTAGTATGCGTTGTTGAACAAGTAGAATGCCTTGTTGAACTAGTCGATCGCCTTGTTGACCAAGTAGAATGCCTTGTTGAACAAGTCGAATGCCTTGTTGACCAAGTAGAATGCCTTCTTGGACAAGTCGAATGCCTTATTGACCAAGTAAAATGCCTTGCTGGACAAGTCGAATGCCTTGTTGACCAACTAGAATGCCTTGTTGAACAAGTCGAGCGCTAGGTTGACCAACTAGAATGCCTTGACAAGTTGAATTCCTTGTTGACAAAGTCATGCCTTGTTGAACAGATAAAAGCCTTGTTAAGCAAGTCGAATGCCTCGTTGAACAAGTCGAACGCCTTGTTGAACAAATCGAATCCCTTATTGACCATGCCTTGTTGAACAAGTCGAGCGCCAGGTTGACCAACTATAATGCCTTGGAAACCAAGTCGAATGCCTTGACAAGTTGAATTCCTTGTTGACAAAGTCATGCCTTGTTGAACAGATAGAAGCCTTGTTAAACAAGTCGAATGCCTCGTTGAACAAGTCGAACACCTTGTTGAACAAATGGAATGCCTTGTTGAACAAGTCGAATGTCTTGTTGACCAAGTAGAATGCCTTGTTGAATTAGTCGAATGCCTTGTTGACCAAGTAAAATGCATTGTTGGACAAGTCGAATGTCTTGTTGAAGAAGTAAAATGCCTTGTATGCCTTGTTGACCAAGTCAAATGCCCTTTGAACAAGTAGAATGCCTTGTTGAACAACTTAAATGCCTTGTTCACAAAGTCGAATGCCTTGTTGAAGAAGCCGAATGCCTTGTTGACCAAGAGTAATATCTTGTTACACAAGTCGAATGCGTCGTATGCTTTGTTGACCAAGTCGAATGCCTTGTATGTCTTGTTGACCAATTTGAATTGCCTTTTGAACAAGTAGTATGCGTTGTTGAACAAGTAGATTGCCTTGTTGAACAAGTCGATCGCCTTGTTGACCAAGTAGATTGCTTTGTTGAACAAGTCGAATGCCTTGTTGACCAAGTAGAATGCCTTGTTGAACAAGTCGAATGGCTTATTAACCAAGTCAAATGCCTTGTTGGACAAGTCAAATGCCTTGTTGACCAACTAGAATGCCTTGTTGAACAAGTCGAGCGCCAGGTTGACCAACTAGAATGCCTTGGAGACCAAGTCGAATGCCTTGACAAGTTGAATTCCTTATTGACAAAGTCATGCTTTGTTTAACAGATAGATCCTTGTTAAACAAGTCGAATGCCTCGTTGAACAAGTCGAACGCCTTGTTGAACGAGTCGAATGCCTTGTTGACCAACTAGAATGACTTGTTGAACAAGTCGAGCGCCAGGTTGACCAACTAGAATGCCTTGGAGACCAAGTCGAATGCCTTGACAAGTTGAATTCCTTGTTGCCAAAGTCATGCCTTGTTGAACAGATAGAAGCCTTGTTAAACAAGTCGAATGCCTCGTTTTTTTTTTTTTTTTTTTGGGGGAACGTTCACTAAATAAATGAAATAAAGGACAGTAAAGCGCACATGATATGATTCATGTCGCAAAGACCAGTGACATGCCACTGTGTAAAAGATGGATATAATCTCTATCCACCAAACAAACTACCATAAATAACGTTCATACATCTACCAAGCAATGTGCCACAGGCGACGCAGGGCACAATACTGTAGCTCATATCGACGCGGTAGTAATGATAGGTGCATAAGAAATACCCTCACAATATCCTCAACGAGCTGCTGGGGATGCTGCTGTCTGCCATCAGTCCAACGGTGGTTTCGCTCAGTCCAGATGTGGTGAATCGTCGAAGCCAGAACATGTCGATATGCCAGATGCTGGAGGTGCATACCTTTCCACCGTAGGCCAGCCCACCTAATCCCCTGCTGCCAATCGCGGTAAGGCCAGAGAAACCGAATCTGCCGCCGAAGAAGTCGTAAGCATCGAGATGTGTATGGGCAATCAAAGAAAAGGTGATTGATCGTCTCCATCTCATCCGCGTCACACAATAAGCAAGCACTGGACGCGGCCTTGAGCGCAACCCAAGGCTTATCTCTGGTAGCTAGGCGTTCACGAATAGCAAGCCATAAGATGAATTCATAGATTGGGACCCTAAGCACCCCCCCAAATAGGGCTGCCCAATGAACCGGCGAGCGTTTCTGCCGGAACGCATCCCGAGCAGAAGTAGTGGTGAAAAGTCCTGTGGGAGACGGTAGCTATCGGTAAGAGTCAGCTTCCAATGGGTGAACGTCCGGGAGCATGGGTTCAATCATCAGAAATTCCATCGAGGAAGTCGTTGGCCACCTCTAACAGTCACTAGCAATGACTCGACTCAAACATGAATCATCAGAAAGGCCCATAATCATCGGTCCCCGTGGAAATCGTTCCAGAAGCGGCCTATCATCGATCCATGGGTCGTGCCACAACCAAATAGTTTCGCCATTACCAATACGGATACTAACCTTCGATCGAAGCATAGGGCGAAGTTGTAAGAGTTTTCTCCAACTCCACGCCGATTGGGTGGTTTCCGATATAGTCCACAACGAGCGATTTTGCAGTCGCGTCTGGAGAAGCTACGATACCCAAATAGAATTGGGATCCTTGCTCAGAATCCTTTATAGGTGCTTAAGAAGAAGGGCCTTGTTATCGTCCACAAGCGAGCGAATGCCCAAACCACCCTCATCCACAGGGAAACATACATCATCCCAAGCAACCTTGGCAGCAGAACCCGCCCAGAGGAACGATCTGAATCGTTGCTCAATCACTCTAATAACGCCTTTGAGCAGGATGAACACCCCGGACCAATACCCATGCAGCGCAGCAAGGACTGAACGGATCAACTGTACCCTCCCAGCATATGAAAGAGAGCGATTGAGCCAAGAGCCTAAGCATTGGTCAATGCGCTGTAGAGGGTGGCAGCTTCCTATTTCGGGATACCCGATGTTTCGGGTCCTTGCACGTCTGAAGGCCCTCAAGCGAGCGTTCAATGATATGAGGCGTGCTAAAGGGAATCTGGCGCGTAACGTGGTGGAGGCGCGAAATTTCCTTGACATTGCCCATGAGTTTGTCTCATTGTACCTGCATGATGATTTTTTTCTGGTACTACAATCTATATGTCGACGTCTCTATGCAGCTGCGGTAGCAATGGAGCAATCGGCCCTAGCACAACGGGCCAAAATGACTTGGCTCAAAGAAGGCGACCGTTGCTCCACTTTTTTCTTCAAGAAGGTTGTCATACGACGAGTGGCAAACCGTATCTTCTCGCTTGAGGATGATGCTGGGAACTTAATTGAAGGGGAGCCACAAGTAAAGGGCGAGCTTCTTAGACACTACAAGAACCTCTTGGGTATGACCACTTGGAGCGGCCCGCTGGATCGCTCTGCTATCTATGCGGCCATATCTCGTACATTACCCAATCACGCACCGGGAGATCTACTTCGGCTCATCAACGAAGGTGAGATTAAGCTGGCGCTTTCTTCTATTACGGATGACAAAGCACCGGGTCCGGATGGTTTCACTTCACTACTATTGGAGGGGACATCATATCTGCTATTCAGGAATTTTTTCGTACAGGCCATCTTCTGAGGGAGCTGAATACTACACTTCTTACGTTGATCCCTAAGCGGGACTCCCCACGACGACCTGCTGACTTTCGGCCTATATCGTGCTGTAATGTCTTATACAAGATTATTTCGAAGATCTTGGCTAATCGTCTGAAGACTTATCTCCCAGGCTTAGTGGATGTCTCCCAGACTGCATTTATCCCTGGTCGCAGGATCAGCGATAATATTCTCCTCGCTCAGGAGTTATGCTTTGGCTACCGGAATCAGAGCTTACCGGCACGGGCTACGCTGAAGGTTGACTTGGCAAAGACATACGATCATGTCGAGTGGGACTTTTTAGTGTGTGTGTGTTGGAGGCCATGGGTTTTCCTTCGCGGTTCGTTGCATGGATCCAGGTGTGTTTGACAACTCCTTATTACTCGATCAATATCAATGGTCGAGCGGAGGGGTATTTTCCGGGACAGCGGGGTCTTCGTCAAGGCGATCCTATATCTCCATATCTTTTTACGTTGGCCATGGAGGTGCTTCATGGTATTCTTCGGAACAAGATTCTTTCGGAGTGGAGATTTACTTTCCATTGGAGATGCGAGCCTTCCCGTATTTTCATGCTGACATTTGCCGATGATCTTCTTCTTTTCAGTCACGCGGACACTGAATCCATCCAGACTTTCCGAGCGGGGTTGGATGAATTTGCGATACTTTCGGGGTTAAGGGCTAACCCTGGAAAGACCGAGATGTTTCCTTCCAAACGGGCGAGAGGCTGCCAACCCTTATTATCTATTATGGGTTTTCCTTTAGGCAATTTACCAGTGAGGTATTTGGGTGTCCCGTTACTTACATCACGACTGACTATTCAGGACTGTAATCCACTTCTACAGCGCATTGACCAACGCTTAGGCTCTTGGCTCAATCGCTCTCTTTCATATGCTGGGAGGGTACAGTTGATCCGTTCAGTCCTTGCTGCGCTGCATGGGTATTGGTCCGGGGTGTTCATCCTGCCCAAAGGCGTTATTAGAGTGATTGAGCAACGATTCAGATCGTTCATCTGGGCGGGTTCTGCTGCCAAGGTTGCTTGGGATGATGTATGTTTCCCGGTGGATGAGGGTGGTTTGGGCATTCGCTCGCTTGTGGACGATAACAATGCCCTTCTTCTTAAGCACCTATGGAGTATTCTGAGCATGGATCCCAATTCTATTTGGGTATCGTGGCTTCTCCAGACGCGACTGCAAAATCGCTCGTTGTGGACTATATCGGAAACCGCCCAATCGGCGTGGAGTTGGAGAAAACTCTTACAACTTCGCCCTATGCTTCGATCGAAAGTTAGTATCCGTATTGGTAATGGCGAAACTATTTGGTTGTGGCAGGACCCATGGATCGATGATAGGCCGCTTCTGGAACGATTTCCACGGGGACCGATAATTATGGGCCTTTCTGATGATTCACGTTTGAGTCGAGTCATTGCTAGTGACGGTTGGAGGTGGCCAATGACTTCCTCGATGGAATTTCTGATGATTATGGGCCTTTCTGATGATATCATGTGCGATTTACTGTCCTTTATTTCATTTATTTAGTGAACGTTCCCCAAAAAAAAAAATTCAACCTATTCAACAAGGCATTCGACTTGGTCAAAAAAGACATTCTAGTTGGTTAACCAGGTGCTCAACTTGTTCAACATGGCTTTCTACTCGGTCAAGAAGGCATTCGACTTGTTCAACAAGGCATTTTACTTGGTCAACAAGGCATTCAACTTGTTCAACAAGGCATTCGACTTGTTCAACAAGACATTCGACTTTGTCAACAAGGCGTTCGACTTGTTCAACAAGGCATTCTACTTGGTCAACAAGACATTCGACATGTTCAACAAGGCATTCGACTTGTTCTACAAGGTGTTCGAGTTGTTCAACAAGGCATTCGACTTGTTCAACTAGACATTCGACAACAAAGTCGAATGTTTTCTCTCTAGGCGATTTTGCTCTCTCCTCTCTCTAGAGTTTCTCTAACATTTTCGTCCACAATCGGCCAAATCTTCACTCTTTTTATAATCACCAACCTAACGCCACTTTGTAGGGCGGCGGATCACGATCGGCCGCCTCCATCGCCGGGATCAGACGGCTTTGGAGGGTTGTGTCTCTTTCAATTAGTTTCAATTCGTTAGTTAATTCACTTTTACGGTGTTGTTATGGCTTCATGCTCGTTGATGTGTGGATCAACGATGAATTCGATCTCTTCAGTTGAGATGGTGATTGCTGAGGATCCCCGGCCGCTCGAGATAGATTCTTTTTTTTTTTTTTGGGAAAAGGTCATTAAAATAAAAGGTGAAAAGATACAATGTTCAGCAGCAGTTAGCTGCACCGCTCAGTAACATACTACCGATAAACAACGCAAGCAAGCAAGCAAAAACATCAAAAACACGTCGAAGCAAGCAAACTATAAGCAATTGGCTACGTGCTCGGCCACGCAATGCGCCAAACACGTCGAAGCGCACAGGACTGTAGCTGGTACTTCCCTCCGAGGGTAGAGAGCCGTATACAGAGTGTAGTCTCGACATCCGCAACGATATGAGTAGGAGGTCGTCGTCTTCCTTCCCGCCATCGTAGGTTGCGCTCGGCCCATAGGTGATAGACAAGCGATGCAAGCGCATGTCGGGGCCCCATCCATGCGAGGTGCTTGCCCCGCCACCTTTGAGCAGCCCAGTGAACCCCTTCGATCCAGTCCGTGTAAGGCCATCCAAAACGTAACTTTCCCTGCAAAGACTGTAGGCAATGTCTGGAAAATGAACACTCAAAGAAAAGATGCCGTGTTGTATCTATAGGATGGCCATCATCACACAAGAGGCAAGCTGAACTTCCTGCTGCTGCGGCCACCCATGACTTGTCCCTCGTCGCTAGGCGTTCCCTAATCGCCAGCCATAAAATGAGTTCATGTCGTGGTATCGAGATAGGGCCTCCAAACAGGTTGGTCCAGGATTTAGTCGGAGAATGTTGGCGTATGCAATTTCTCGCGGAGTGAATAGAGAAGACGCCATTGGGAGTCCCCCGCCATCGAATCGTATCTATCATACCGTGTTGAATGGGAGGTAGGAGACCAGCAAAATCCATAAACTCCACCGTCGTCTGTCCTGGCCAATGCCATCCTGACTCATCAATCACCGCGCTCAATCGTGAATCAAGTGGAAGGCCCATAACAGATGGACCACGCGGGTACCGTTCCACCAGCGGAATCGTGAGCAGCCATGGGTCAGTCCAGAGTCGTGTATTCGCTCCATTCCCAATGCGGAACTCTAGGAGTGGCCGGATGATGGGTCTGAGTTTGAGGAGTTTCTTCCAGCTCCATGAGGTATTAGCCGTGGGTCTGATGGTCCATAAGGATGTGTTGTGTAGCCGCGTTCGTCGTATCCATGTGGCCCATATCGAAGACTCATCTCCCCTGAGAATGTTCCAGATAAGACGCATCATCAGCGCCTTGTTCTCCACCTCAATCGATCTCAGTCCAAGTCCCCCTTCGTCCCTTTGTGCGCATACGTCGGTCCATGCCACCTTCGCGCTAGATCCCTTCCACAAGAAAGCTCGAAGACGCTTCTCGATACTGCGGATGATTCCCTTGGGGAGTAAGAAGACTCCCGCCCAATACACATGGATAGTCATAAGGACCGATCGAATGAGCTGTACCCTCCCGGCGTATGAGAGCGAGTGGTTGGTCCAAGAACCAAGCCGACGATCAATAGAACGTAATAAGGGGGCGCAATCATCGATAGTCAATCGCGATGTGATAAGGGGGACCCCCAGGTACTGCACAGGAAGAGACCCGATATGGAAGCTCATAACAGCCTGGAGTGTACCCTTCAGTCGTTCTGCCCGTTTCGAGATAAACATCTCGCTTTTACTGGAGTTAGCCCGTAGCCCTGAAAGCGAGGCAAAAAGCTCAAGGCTTTCGCGGAAGATACTGACTGAGTGAACGTCCGCCTGCGAGAAGAGAAGAAGATCATCGGCGAAAGTCAACATGAAGAGGGATGTGGGCTCGCATCGCCAATGGTATCGGAAGCTGCTGCTAAGTTGGATGCGGGACGCAATTATTCCATGTAAAGCCTCCATCACCAACACAAAGAGATAAGGTGATATGGGGTCGCCTTGTCTGAGGCCCCGCCGTCCTTTGAAGAAACCCTCCGCCCTACCGTTGATTGTGATGGAAAAATGCGTCGACGTGAGGCATGACCGGACCCACCCAATGAAGATCGGGTGAAAGTGAAGCGCCTGAAGTGTGGCAATGATGAAATCCCACTCGATTTGATCATATGCCTTCGCTAGGTCAACCTTAAGAGCCACCCGTTCAGGCAGCCCGACTCTGTTGTATCCGTGACAAATCTCTTGGGCTAAGAGAACGTTGTCGGAGATACGCCTTCCAGGGACGAATGCCGTCTGTGTAGGGTGGACAAGTTTCCCCAAGCTGTCTCGTAGCCGATTAGCAATGATCTTTGATATGATCTTATAGAGAACGTTGCAGCAGGCAATCGGACGAAAATCCTTCGCCATGCGTGGATTATCCCCTTTTGGAATGAGGGTGATAAGGGTCGAATTCAGCTCCCCCAGGAGGCGTCCCGTCCGGAAGAAATCTCGGATGGCGAACGAGATATCCGCCCCGATGATGTGCCATGCCCGCTTATAGAAAACCGCGGAGTACCCGTCTGGCCCTGGCGATTTGTTATCTCCCATTGCATGCAGCGCAGTGTTGATTTCCGCATCAGTGACCGACTGGACCATTGCCTCCGCGTCGGTTGTGCTGAGCGCTGCCCCGAAGTAATGTGCGACGTCGGAGGCGGATATTGGGGCTACGCATGGATTGCCCGAGGAGTTCCGAGTAATATCGGACCAATTCAGCCCGCACTTGTGCACTGCCCTCGAACGTGTTTCCCGCCTCATCCTCCAAGTGGAAGATACGGCCAACCCTCCTGTGGCTACTTTCTTGAAGAAAAAAGAAGTGCATTGGTCACCGTCCTTGAGCCATGCCACTTTCGCCCGCTAAAGGAGTGCCGAGTGCTCCAATTCGACCGCTTTGGCATACACAAGTCGACATTGCTTCTCCAAGATTAGTAATTGAGCCTCCAATGGATAGTTTGCCGCCATGTCCTGAGCGATCTCTAGAAATTTGCGTGCCTCGAGCACGTTACGATTGAGATTACCTTTGTCGCGGCGTAATTGTCGTAGTTTCCTCTTCAACGCTTTCAGTCTCTGGACGACTACATACATCGGATAACCATTTGCTTGCAGACTCCAAGTTTCCGCCACGATAGGAAGAAAACGAGGATCCTGCGCCAGAAAGTTATCAAAACGGAAAGAATTATTCCTCTCAGAAGCCCTAGCTGTAGACGCGAGGATGAGTGGAGAGTGGTCCGATGTAGCAGGGCTTGCGCAATGATAAGTAAGGTCCCCAAATCTAGCGAACCAAGAGGGGTTGCCACGCATTCGATCGAGGCGTCGCCAGACACCCGACGTGCCCCCTTGCTGGTTATACCACGTGTAGAGTTGCCCCGTACATGGCAGGGTTGCGAGGTCCGATGTAGTCATGCATGCAATCATCTCCGGACAGCCCCCCGTGGCCGAACCTCCCCGCGCGTCCGTGCTTGTCATGATCGCGTTGAAAAACCCCATAACAAGCCATGGTGTGTTTGCGTGCAGCTGTGAGGTCTCGATGAGATCCGTCCAAAGGTCGCGTCGGGACGCCCTCTGATTATGACCGTAGGCGAATGTGATGAAGAAATCCTCACGCTCCGCAAGGATCGTCGCCTGACAGTGAATGGTCTGGGTGGTGTATGCAAGAATTGTGACAGTAACTAGACAAGCATCCCAGCCCACCCAGATACGAGACGCCGGCCCATTATCGTATTCAAAGAACCAACTCCAAGCCCTGGTAGAGTGTGAAAGGGCAGCCGCATTCTGCGCGGAGACACGTGTCTCATACAGCCCGATAATCAACAGCTTATATTTGGTAATAATATCCCCCACCGCCCATCTGTGGTCTACCCTGTTTAGACCACGTACATTCCAAACGGCGATTGGGATCACGGGCACACGTCGAGAAGGGCTGCTTCAGGACCCTTAAGTGTAATGTTCGCCGTGTCCAGTCCGTCCAAGTCCGCAAGAACCTCGAATGGGTTAAGGCTAGCTAGTACAATAGCTCCCTGCTCTGCAGACTTCGGGTACCCCTGCTGACGCGGCTCGTGATCTTGCTCCATGTTGGTGGGTGGAACAACAACCTCCTTGTCCTTGTCGGGATGACCAATTCTTCTCCATTCGCGCCGTGTGTGGGGGCCATTTTGGGGTTTCTACGGCATCATCGATGTACGCTGCCCCGTGGATTGCCTCGGTCCCGTATTTGGTCGTGACTGTTGGGTTCGACGAGAGGGACATGTTCCTGCCCCGTGGGTCCATGCACCATATGAGGAGCACTTCCGCGGCCTCCATTCATACTCGACACGAACTGTAACCGCGCCATCAGATCCTCCACCTTCACGTGGAATGCGAATATTGAAGCTTTCAAAGAAAGGCTCCTGGAGATTCTTTGATATGCATACCCGAGCGTAGTCAATACGTTCCGCTGAAATCGTCATAGAATCTGCGAAGAGAGGCTTCCCGACGACGCTAGCGACAATGCCCAACCCCTCCTGTGTCCAGAACTCGCCCGGAACGTTACGCAATTTCACCCATAACGGAACATGGGTGTGCTGAATTTTCTCGAGAGACATCCCCGCTCGCCAAGCCTCGAGGAAAATGGGTTGACCTTGCATGAGCCACGGTCCTCCTTCAAGAACCGCATTGGCTGCTTCCGCGGTTGCAAATCTGAATTTGAAAAAAACCATTGGCCGTTGCGCGTACCTCCAACAGTTCCTCCCAAATTGAACGGAAATGCCATTCAACAAACGGAAAATATGGTTTTTTCCCCAGAAAATAACCTACGAGGGTATTGTCCCACCGTGTCGCACCCCTCTTTGCGACTTCCCATGATGGGCAGGCCTCCGCTACTCCATCCTTGAGAGTTGGGGCTGTATATGTCAAGGTATAGCGTGTAGGGCTTGGTTTGCGTGGTGCTTCTTCGTACACCGTCCCTCGAGTTACCGCAACAAACGATGGCTGAGGGTTTGTGTGCGGCGAGGTAGCTTGTTCAGCTCTTTGCATAGACACCTCCTTGCGCGTCGGCAATGGTGCCGTGTTAGGCAGCCCATGAGGTACAGCCGGGTGAGTTATTGACGGCGAAACCCTAGGATTGATAACCCTAGGCCCATCAGTGGAAACCCGAAGCGGCGAGATCCTAAACGTCGAAACCCTAGCTCCTTCCACCGCAGCCCTAGATGGCGAAACCCTGGGCGGCGACTCCCTGGGCCCATCAGCAACCCGGGACAGTGAAACCCTAGGTCCATCAGCATCAGCCCTATCCTCGTTTCTCGCAGCCATCGTGGTCGGTGACTGCGGCTTCCGTAGCAGATCATCTGACGCATCATCGTTGATCAAGGCCATGCCAGATGGCGGCGGTGGTGAGCCTAGGCGTATAGGGCGGTCATTTCCAATCCGTGGGTCACGTAGCGGGCCGATAATGTCCGGGTAGCGCCGGTGGCGGCGGGTCCACGGGCGTATATGATTATTCCATGTGTTCGGTCTGTATAAGGTGAGCGATCCGCTAGCCAGATGTGTCGACGGTGGTGGTTGCTGCTCCGGTGGAGCTCCATGAACGCGCCCAATTAGATCTTCGAACGCGACCACATCAAATCGTTCGCTAAATCCGGAAATATTTTCTGAAAGCGAATTGTAGAGAATGGATCCAATCTCAGCCAATCCGTCGTTGAGGATTCCATACAAGGCATTCTTTTTTGGGAACCCAATCTTGGTGCAACGAACCTGGACGAGATGTTCCCATATCTGCCCGAAGATATGCAAGGATCTTTGTCATAATTGGATTATTCTCTGCTTGCTGCTCCAGATGCGCCAAATCTTCGCCGGAAATAGATGAATCCATACAAGGCATTCTATTTTTGGGTGCCCGATCTTGGTGCAGATACATCGAACCTGGACGAGATATTCTCATATCTGCCCGAAGATATGCAAGGATCTTTACGATAATTGGATTATGTCTATTGACCAATTTGAATGGCCTTATGAACAAGTAGTATGCCTTGTTGACCAAGTAGAATGCCTTGTTGAACAAGTCGATCGCCTTGTTGACCAAGTAGAATTCCTTGATGAACAAGTCGAATGCCTTGTTGACCAAGTAGAATGATTTGTTGGACAAATAGAATGCCTTATTGACCAAGTAGAATGTCTTGTTGGAAAAGTCGATTGCCTTGTTGACCAAGTAGAATGCCTTGTCGAACAAGTCGAATGCCTTGTTCACCAAGTAAAATGCCTTGTTGGACAAGTCGAATGCCTTGATGAACAAGTAGAATGCCTTGTATGCCTTGTTGACCATGTCAAATTTCCTTTGAACAAGTAGAATGCCTTGTTGAACAACTTAAATGTCTTGTTGACAAAGTCAAATGCCTTGTTGAACAAGTCGAATGCCTTGTTGACCAAGAGTAATGCCTTGTTAAACAAGTCGAATGTCTTGTATGCTTTGTTGACCAAGTCTAATGCCTTTTAGTTTCAATTCGTTAGTTAATTCACTTTTACGGTGTTGTTATGGCTTCATGCTCGTTGATGTGTGGATCAACGATGAATTCGATCTCTTCAGTTGAGATGGTGATTGATGAGGATCCCCGGCCACTCGAGATAGATTCTTTACTGCAAGACTATCCTACGTTTGCTAAGCGTTTTGACGGGGCACGTTTTAATGCGTTGATGGAGAAAGTTCATGGTAGATCCGGTGTCGTGGCTGCCCAAACGTGCGAGATGCCACAATCGGGGGCTGGTATCACGATTTTACAGCCACTACGTGGATGGGGATCTCCGGTCCGAGATCTGATCCGACGAAGGCCGGATACACCACCACCTACTCGTGATCAGCGAAGGCTGGATGGTAAAGAATCGCTGGGAGATCTTGAAGATCAACGAAGGTCGGATGGTAAGAAATCGTTGGGAGATCTTGAAGATATGGAAAGTGCTTCTATTTTGGGAGGAGATCTCGTATACTCAATGAAGGAATCTGCTACTAATCCGTCTTTGAAAAGGATCAGGCCGGATGGTAAGAAATCGGTGGGAGATCTTGAAGATATGGAAAGTGCTTCTATTTTGGGAGGAGATCTCGTATACTCAATGAAGGAATCCGCTACTAATCCGTCTTTGGAAAGGATCATGCCGGATGGTAAGAAATCGCTGGGAGATCTTGAAGATATGGAAAGTGCTTCTATTTTGGGAGGAGATCTCGTATACTTAATGAAGGAATCTGCTACTAATCCGTCTTTGGATAGGATCAAGCTGGATGGTAAGAAATCGTTGGGAGATCTTGAAGATATGGAAAATGCTTCTATTTTGGGAGAGGATCTCGTATATTTAATGAAGGAATCTGCTACTAATCCGTCTTTGGAAAGGATACTACAATATCTTCGTAAAGATTTTGGATGGGATAACGAGATATTGGTTGATGCGGCTGCGCCATTGGTCACGCATCATACTCCACGCGTTGATCATACAGTGGTTGGGGATGACGCACAGCCCGATGCGGGAAATTTGCATGATCATCATATGAAGGCTAGGGTTTCTTTGATTGATATGGGCCACAAGCATCCACGTGGTCTTGTGCCTAGGTTTTCTCCGGAACGAGAGGCTGGTAGATGCAATCTCACGATAGGGGATGGTGCGAAAGAGGGGATGACGACGTCAGCGCCGACGGCTACCGTGGAAAAACTTTCTATCCTTGATGACGGACCTAGAGTTTCTACAGTGGTGGCAAAGGTGACGGATACGGTTTCTGTGCCGGCTAAGGTAAATCCGCCAAAGCCGACGTTTGCGGTGGTTGCCAAGGGGTCGGCGAGGCAGGCTAACCGCACCGGAGTGTGGCGACTTCCGTTGGTTTACACTGCGCCGGCAGTCATAGATGGGGTGGCGGAGGTTCGACCTACTTGGGAGGTGGCCCGTCAAGGTTTTGCTCGATGGGAGCATACACTGGTGGGCTATTTTTTGGGAAAGAACCCATATTTTCCCTTTGTGGAGCGATTTGTGCGGGCGAATTGGGCTGACCTTGCCGAGGTCAGGGCTACCATTAATGGTTTCTTTAAGTTTCGTTTTATGTCGGCGGATGCAATGCATGGGGTCCTTGAAGGGGGACCTTGGCTCTTCCAAGGGCAGCCACTCTTCTTGGAGGTTTGGAGGCCAGGAATGTCGTTTGCGAAGCGGGATCTCGTAGAAGTACCTCTATGGGTTAAGTTATGGAATGTCCCAAGCGAATTCTGGACTCAGGCTAGTTTGGGGATCGTTGCTAGTGCTGTGGGGCAGCCCTTGTTTGCTGATGGCGTTACAACAAGTGGAGAGCGTATTGATTTTGCACGTGTTTGTGTACTTAAGAAGCTTGCTGACCCGTTTGTGGAGCACTTTAATATTCGACTGCCGTTAGAGTGTGGGGGTACATCGGGTGTGGCAACTGTGCGGGTGGAGTACGAATGGAGACCAACCAAATGTCTGAAGTGTGCTTCTTGGAATCATGCGTCGACGGCGTGTCCGATGTCCTCCGATGGACAAAGCGCACCAGGAAAACGACCGGATCCTCGGCTGAGGGCTGTTCGGATGGGTGGCAATAAGCCACGAGTAGAGGGGCGGCAGGTGGGAGCAAAGGGCAAAGCAGCACGGGTGGAGTCACATGTTGGGGCAGATGGGGTTCGAGCGGGAAATGGAGGGGCGGTGATTCCTAGTGCACGTGTAGAGTGGATGCATGTGGGCGCAAAGGGCAAAGCCGTGAGGGTGGAACCACGGGATGGGGCAGCTAATGGTAGAAAACTGGCCCGGTACAATAACTTTAACACGAGCTACTTTCTCTCTCTAGGTGATTTTTCTCTCATCTCTCTCTAGAGTTCCTTAACAAATATCATCCATAATATAGTCCAGATTCATTACAAACTACCTCCAAAATCTCTACGGCGTGTTGACGGGCGGCGGAACACGGTGGCGCACCTCCATCGCCGGGATCAGACGGCTTTGGAGGGTTTGATTCTCATTTTTTGATTTTTGGTTTTACATTTTTTCGACTTTGCTTGACAATGGCATCGACATCCCTCATGTATGGATCGATAATGAGTGGATCTTCTACATCGATGAAGAATTCGGATCCGAAAGATTGTTCACGAGATATTGATTCACTAAGGCGGGAATGCCCATCGTTCGCCTCTAGATTTGATGGAGCACGTTTTAATTCTTTGATGGCTAGGATTAATGGCCGCTCCGATGGCGGAACGGAAGACGATCCTCACATTCCCGAAGGGGGCCGTGGCGGGGGTAATAGACGGAATGGAGTGACAATACTACAACCACTACGTGGCGCTCGGATGGGAGCCGAATATCATCGACCGGGAACGCCGCCACCACCTAGCCGGAGAGCCGATCGACGAGGGGACGTGTCGGACGTGACAACCAAAATTGCGCAAGATTCATTGAACCTAGACACCCCTGCAATTGCGCAAGATTCATTGCACCTAGACACGCTTGAAATTGCGCAAGATTCATTGCACCTAGACACGCTTGCGCAAGATTCATTGAACCTAGACACGGTTGAGAATGAATTGGAAGAGGCTATTTCGGGAAGAGATCTTGCATATCTGGCTGAAAATGCAAAGGGCCACCCTAGTATGGAAAAGATCTTGCATTATCTTCGTAAAGATTTGGGGCTATCTTTGTGCGATTCTCAATCTGCGGTACCCCAACCACACGCCGTGAATTCCATAGTGACCTCGGTAATGATCACATCGCCGACAATCATCACGCCGGCCATAAAAGCCCCGGTGAACGGTCCACGCGCTGAATCATTGGCTGCCCCGCCACGACCGAACGAAGTACCAAGGCCGACGTTAAACGACACCGACTTCGGGATAAATTTGGAGGCTCCGGCGGCGCCTACATCAGCGGGCAATGGTGGGAACACGCCGGGAATCATATCGGCAATACAACATGGGAATGACACTAGGGTTTCTGAACCCGTTCTGACGCCATCGTTCGCAGATATTCTCAAAGGGAGACGTCCATCTCCACCTACCGATACTCGTCGACGGACTGATAGGGTTCACCTCCAGTATACTGCACCTATGCTTGTCAATGGAATGATTGAGGTTCAGCCAACTAAAGAGATAGCGTCGAAGGGCTGCCTTCGATGGGCTAATACAGCGGTGGGATTTTTCTTGGGACGCAAACCTTACTTCCCACATGTGGATCGCCATTTCCGCACAAGATGGCCGGGGCTGGTGGAAGTGCGTGCTACCTCGAATGGCTTCTTCAAATTCCGTTTCGACTCCACGCTACGATGGTTGATGCTTTGGAGGGTGGCCCATGGTTATTGTATGGCCAGCCCCTCTTTCTTGAGGAGTGGCGGCAAGGGATGACTTTGAAAAAGCGACCGCATGATGAGGTCCCGACGTGGGTTCGTTTTTGCCACCTCCCATCGGAATAATGGACTCCGGAGGGATTAGGACTAGTGGCCAGCGCGGTTGGTACACCGTTATTTCCCGACGCTTTTACGATCAGCATGGAGCGTATCGATTTTGCGCGCGTTTGCATTATGAAGAAGATCGCTGATCCATATGTTGAAGCTTTCAACCTTCGCCTACCCAATACGGACAGGGTGATCACGATTCGAGCGGAATATGAATGGAAACCGCCACGATGTTCGACGTGTTCGACTATGGGTCATTCGACTGGTGCATGCCCCATGACCGCCCCAACGGCCCCGAAGGCTACGACAAAACGGGCAGCCCCAACTATTACGCGGATCTAGCGTCCAATCGCGAAGGCCAAGTCGACGGGTAAGACACGCCGCGTAGCCACTGAGCAACATAATAGGCCTCTCGTACCCATTGTCTCCAGCAAGCAGCAGGGAGAATGTTCCAGGCAACCTCATCATGGATCCTCTCCAGACTCGGCGGGTACGGGAGGCGTGATTCGGACAACCATCGAGAATAGCATGGTGGTGGTGCCAAGCCCTGCTCAGATGACACCACCTCCTACGAACGCGTTTGACATGCTTCACCTCATTGATGAAGATGGGGACTTCCTACATCCGGGCCCTGATAATGATGCAGCCCTTCATGGGGTTGTCTTATGATACCATTTGGCTGCTGGAATGTACGTGGTCTCAACAAGAGAGACCATGGGAGAGCGGTAGGGGATTTGATTCGTCGTTTTGACCTTAAGCTTGTTGGATTGCTAGAGACACGAGTAACAGTGGCAAACGGTGATTCGATTGCCAACAGTATTAAGCAGTGGGCATGGTTCTTCGATTATGATATGGGCCCCGGGAAGCGTATCTGGCTAGGATGGGACGCGCGATATCTTCGTGTTGATGTTATCGGGATGACGATGCAAGCCCTACACTGCAGAGTTCTATCATTGGCGACTCATCTGGTTTTCTTTATTACATTCATATATGGGCTCAATCAGCGGGAGGAGCGCTGCGCATTATGGGATGAGTTAGTTACGATCTCCGAAGCTCGTGCGGATGACGCTTGGTTAGTGGTCGGTGATTTCAATGCGATAGTGGAACCTAATGAAGCACGGGGAGGATCTTCACATCCAGCAGACTATCATGATCTGACTCGATGTCTCATCTCGGCTGATCTCCATAACTTACCATGCTCGGGTCAATATTTCACATGGTTTAATCAACGACGAGGTGATGCAGGTATTTGGCGCTGTTTGGACAGGATGGTTGCTAACCCGACGTGGTTTGCTAAATTTGGGCATCTTGGATATCGATGTGAACTACAAGCCACTTCTAACCATTCTCCTCTTATTCTGGAGCCGGGGCGATCAACGTTTTCTCGAGGTACGGTGTTTCGATTCGATAATTTTCTCACGTCGGATCCACAGTTTGGCTATGTCGTAAGCTCAAGGTGGCAGCTTCCTATTTCGGGATACCCAATGTTTCGGGTCCTTGCTCGTCTGAAGGCCCTCAAGCGAGCGTTCAAGGATATGAGGCGTGCTAAAGGGAATCTGGCGCGTAACGTGGTGGAGGCGCGAAATTTCCTTGACATTGCCCAGGAGTTTGTCTCATTGTACCCGCATGATGATCGTTTTCTGGTACTACAATCTATATGTCGACGTCTCTATGCAGCTGCGGTAGCAATGGAGCAATCGGCCCTAGCACAACGGGCCAAAATGACTTGGCTCAAAGAAGGCGACCGTTGCTCCGCTTTTTTCTTCAAGAAGGTTGCCTTACGACGAGTGGCAAACCGTATCTTCTCGCTTGAGGATGATGCTGGGAACTTAATTGAAGGGGAGCCACAAGTAAAGGGCGAGCTTCTTAGACACTACAAGAACCTCTTGGGTACGACCGCTCGGAGAGGCCCGCTGGATCACTCTGCTATCTATGCGGCCATATCTCGTACATTACCCAATCACGCTCGTATCTTCTATTACGGATGACAAAGCACCGGGTCCGGATGGTTTCATTTCGGCTTTCTTAAAGCCGCTTGGCCTACTATTGGAGGGGACATCATATCTGCTATTCAGGAATTTTTTCGTACAGGCCATCTTCTGAGGGAGCTGAATACTACACTTCTTACGTTGATCCCTAAGCGGGACTCCCCACGACGACCTGCTGACTTTCGGCCTATATCGTGCTGTAATGTCTTATACAAGATTATTTCGAAGATCTTGGCTAATCGTCTGAAGACTTATCTCCCAGGCTTAGTGGATGTCTCCCAGACTGCATTTATCCCTGGTCGCAGGATCAGCGATAATATTCTTCTCGCTCAGGAGTTATGCTCTGGCTACCGGAATCAGAGCTTACCGGCACGGGCTACGCTGAAGGTTGACTTGGCAAAGGCATACGATCATGTTGAGTGGGACTTTTTAGTGTGTGTGTTGGAGGCCATGGGTTTTCCTTCACGGTTCGTTGCATGGATCCAGGTGTGTTTGACGACTCCTTATTACTCGATCAATATCAATGGTCGAGCGGAGGGGTATTTTTCGGGACAGCGGGGTCTTCGTCAGGGCGATCCTATATCTCCGTATCTTTTTACGTTGGCCATGGAGGTGCTTCATGGTATTCTTCGGAACAAGATTCTTTCGGAGGGGAGATTTACTTTCCATTGGAGATGCGAACCTTCCCGTATTTTCATGCTGACATTTGCCGATGATCTTCTTCTTTATAGTCACGCGGACACTGAATCCATCCAGACTTTCCGAGCGGGGTTGGATGAATTTGCGATACTTTCGGGGTTAAGGGCTAACCCTGGAAAGAGCGAGATGTTTCTTTCCAAACGGGCGAGCGGCTGCCAACCCTTATTATATATTATGGGTTTTCCTTTAGGCAATTTACCATTGAGGTATTTGGGTGTCCCGTTACTTACATCACGACTGACTATTCAGAACTGTAATCCACTTCTACAGCGCATTGACCAACACTTAGGCTCTTGGCTCAATCGCTCTCTTTCATATGCTGGGAGGGTACAGTTGATCCGTTGAGTCCTTGATGCGCTGCATGGGTATTGGTCCGGGGTGTTCATCCTGCCCAAAGGTGTTATTAGAGTGATTGAGCAACGATTCAGATCGTTCCTCTAGGCGGGTTCTGCTGCCAAGGTTGCTTGGGATGATGTATGTTTCCCGGTAGATGAGGGTGGTTTGGGCATTCGCTCGCTTGTGGACGATAACAAGGCCCTTCTTCTTAAGCACCTATGGAGTATTCTGAGCAAGGATCCCAATTCTATTTGGGTATCGTGGCTTCTCCAGACGCGACTGCAAAATCGCTCGTTGTGGACTATATCGGAAACCGCCCAATCGGCGTGGAGTTGGAGAAAACTCTTACAACTTCGCCCTATGCTTCGATCGAAGGTTAGTATCCTATTGGTAATGGCGAAACTATTTGGTTGTGGCAGGACCCATGGATCGATGATAGGCCGCTTCTGGAACGATTTCCACGGGGACTGATGATTATGGGCCTTTCTGATGATTCACGTTTGAGTCGAGTCATTGCTAGTGACGGTTGGAGGTGGCCAACGACTTCCTCGATGAAATTTCTGAAGATTGAACCCATGCTCCCGGACATTCACCCATTGGAAGCTGACTCTTACCGATGGCTACCGTCTCCCACAGGACTTTTCACCACTGCTTCTGCTCGGGATGCGTTCCGGCAGAAACGCTCGCCGGTTCATTGGGCAGCCCTATTTGGGGGGGTGCTTAGGGTCCCAAGCTATGAATTCATCTTATGGCTTGCTATTCGTGAACGCCTAGCTACTAGAGATATAAGCCTTGGGTTGCGCTCAAGGCCGCGTCGAGTGCTTGCTTATTGTGTGACGCGGATGAGATGGAGACGATCAATTACCTTTTCTTTGATTGCCCATACACATCTCGATGCTTACGACTTCTTCGGCGGCAGATTCGGTTTCTCTGGCCTTACCGCGATTGGCAGCAGGGGATTAGGTGGGCTGGCCTGCGGTGGAAAGGTATGCACCTCCAGCATCTGGCATATCGACATGTTCTGGCTTCGACGATTCACCACATCTGGATTGAGCGAAACCACCGTTGGACTGATGGCAGACAGCAGCATCCCCAGCAGCTCGTTGAGGATATTGTGAGGGTATTGCTTATGCACCTATCATTACTACCGTGTCGATATGAGCTACAGTATTGTGCCCTGCGTTGCCTGTGGCACATTGCTTGGTAGATGTATAAACGTTATTTATGGTAGTTTGTTTGGTGGATAGAGATTATATCCATCTTGTACACAGTGGCATGTCACTGGTCTTTGCGACATGAATCATATCATGTGCGCTTTACTGTCCTTTATTTCATTTATTTAGTGAACGTTCCCCAAAAAAAAAAGAAAACTGGCCCGGTCAACAGAGTGTGCTAGAGGATTGTCGACATCGTCTCGGACCACAGAGCCACATTCGCGGGTGGTGCCCGTGCATGAGGAGGTTGGGTTGGCCTCTAACTCTTTCGCTATTTTGCACTCGTTACGGGATGAGGATAATGATCCTCCTTTTTCTACGGGCCCTGAAGCAACGGCAGCCCCAACAGGGGGTGATCCATGATCCCTGTAGGTGTGTAGAATGTGCGTGGTCTCAATAAGAGGGACCACGGAAGGGCGGTGGGGGAGATAGTTGTCGATGTCGTTGTTGATATCGTAGTTGTACCCGATAGCATGTTATCGGTTGATGCGGCATGAGTTTTTCTCCTGTGCGCTCTTTTGTATTCTTCTTTTCATATATATATATATATAAAGGGACATTAATCCAAAAAAAAAAACAAGACATTAGACTTGTTCAACAAGACATTCGACTTTGTCAACAAGGCGTTCGACTTATTCAACAAGGCATTCGACTTGTCCAGCAAGGCATTTTACTTGGTCAACAAGGCATTCGACTTGTTTAACAAGGCATGCGACTTGGTTAACAAGACATTCGACATGTTCAACAAGGCGTTCGACTTGTTCTACAAGGTGTTCGAGTTGTTCAACAAGGCATTCGACTTGGTCAACAAAGCATACAAGGCATTCGACTTGTCTAACAAGATATTACTCTTGGTCAACAAGGCATTCCGGCTTGTTCAACAAGGCATTCGACTTTGTCAACAAGGCATTTAAGTTGTTCAACAAGGCATTCTACTTGTTCAAAAGCATTTTACTTGGTCAACAAGGCATACAAGGCATTCTACTTGTTCCACAAGATATTCGACTTGTCCAACAATGCATTTTACTTGGTCAAAAAGGCATTCGACTTATTCAACTAGGCATTTTACTTGGTCAACAAGGCATTCGATTTGTTCAACAATGCGTTCGACTTGTTCAATGAGGCGTTCGACTTGTTCAACGAGGCATTCGACTTGTTCAACGAGGCATTCGACTTGTTTAAACAAGGCTTCTATCTGTTCAACAAGGCATGACATTGTTCAACAAGGCATTCGACTTGTTCAACAAGGCATTCTAGTTGGTCAACAAGGCATTCGACTTGTCCAACAAGGCATTGTACTTGGTCAATAAGACATTCGACTTGTCCAACAAGGCATTGTACTTGGTCAACAAGGCATTCGACTTGTTCAATAAGGCATTCTACTTGGTCAACAAGGCGATCGATTAGTTCTACAAGACATTCTACTTGTTCAACAACGCATACTACTTGTTCAAAATCCCATTCAAAGTGGTCAACAAGACATACAAGGCATTCGACTTGGTCAACAAAACATACAAGGCATTCGAATTGTTTAACAAGGCATTACTCTTGGTCAACAAGGCATCCGGCTTGATCAACAAGGCATTCAATTTTGTCCACAAGGCATTCTACTTGTTCAAAGGGCATTTGACTTGGTCAACAACGTATACAAGGCTTCTAATTTTTTAACAACGCATTCGACTTGTACAACAAGGCATTTTACTTGGTAAACAAGGCATTCAACTTGTTCAACAAGACATTCGACTTTGTCAACAAGGCGTTCGACTTCTTCAACAAGGCATTCGACTTGGTCAACAAGGCATCCGGCTTGTTCAACAAGGCATTCAACTTTGTCCACAAAGCATTCTACTTGTTCAAAGGGCATTTGACTTGGCAACAACGTATACAAGGCATTCTAATTTTTTAACAACACATTCGTCTTGTACAATAAGGCATTTTACTTGGTCAACAAGGCATTCGACTTGTTCAACAAGGCATTTGAGTTGTTCAACAAGACATTCGACTTGTTCAACAAGACGTTCGACTTGTTCAACAAGGCATTCGACTTGTTTAACAAGGCATGACTTTGTGAGCAAGAAATTCAACCTACTCAACAAGGCATTCGACTTGGTCAAAAAGACATTCTACTTGGTTAACCAGGTGCTCGACTTGTTCAACATGGCTTTCTACTCGGTCAAGAAGGCATTCGAATTGTTCAACAAGGCATTTTACTTGGTCAACAGGGCATTCAACTTGTTCAACAAGGCATTCGACTTGTTCAACAAGACATTCGACTTTGTCAACAAGGCGTTCGACTTGTTCAACAAGGCATTCGACTTGTTTAACAAGGCTTCTACTTGTTCAACAAGGCATGAATTTGTCAACAAGGAATTCAACTTGTTCAACACGGCATTCAACTTGGTAAACCCTCATTCTATGTGGTTAACAAAGTATTCGACTTTTCCAACAATGCATTCTACTTGCTCAACAATGCATTCGACTTGTCCAACAAGGCATTCTACTTGGTCAACAAGGCATTCTACTTGATCAACAAGGCGATCGACTTGTTCAAGAAGGCATTCTACTTGGTCAACAAGGTATTCTAATTGTTCAAAAGGCCATTCAAATTGGTCAACAAGACATACAAGGCATTCTACTTGTGCAACAAAGCATACAAGGCATTTGAATTGTTTACCAACGCAGTACTCTTGGTCAACAAGACATTCTACTTGTTCAAAGGGCATTTGAGTTGGTCAACAAGGCATACAAGGCATTCTACTTGTTCAACAAGGCATTCGACTTGTACAACAACAAGGCATTTTACTTGGTGAACAAGGCATTCGACTTGTTCAACAAGGCATTCGAGTTGTTCAACAAGGCGTTTGACTTCTGCAACAAGGCATTCGACTTGTTCAACAAGGCATTCGACTTGGTCAACAAGGCATGACTTTGTCAGCAAGAAATTTAACTTGTTCACCAAGGCATTCGACTTGGTCAACAAGGCATTCTACTCGGTGAACAAGGCATTCGACTTGTAACACAAGGCATTCTACTTGGTTAACAAGGCATTCGAGTTGTCCAACAAGGCATTCTACTTGGTCAACAAGGCATTGGACTTGTTCAACAAAGCATTCTACTTGGTCAACATGGCATTAGACTTGTTTAACAAGGCATTACCCTGGGTCAACAAGGCATTCGACTTGTTCAACAGGGCATTCGACTTTGTCAACAAGGCATTTAAGTTGTTCAACAAGGCATTCTACCTGTTTAAAGGAAATTTGAAATGGTCAACAAGGCATATAAGGCATTCTAAATGTTCAACACGGCATTCGACTTGTCACAAGGCATTTTACTTGGTGAACAAGGCATTCGACTTGTTCAACAAGGCATTCTACTTGGTCAACAAGGCATTCGACTTTTTCAACTAGACATTCTACTTGGTCAATAAGGCATTCTATTTGTCCAACAAATCATTCTACTTGGTCAACAAGGTATTCGACCGTTTCAACAAGGCATTCTACTTGTTCAACAAGACGTTGGACTTGTTGAACAAGGCATTCTACTTGGTCAACATAGCATACTACTTGTTCAAAAGCATACAAGGCATTCGACTTGGTCAACAAAGCATACAAGGCATTCCAATTGTTTAACAAGGCATTACTCTTGGTCAACAAGACATTCGGCTTGTTCCACAAGGCATTCGACTTTGTCAACAAGGCATTTAAGTTGTTCGACAAGGCATTCTACTTGTTGAAAGGGCATTTGACTTGGTCAACAAGGCATACAAGGCATTCTACTTGTTCAACAAGACATTCGACTTGTCTAACAATGGATTTTACTTGGTCAACAAGGCATTCGACTTATTAAACAAGACATTCTACTTGGTCAACAAGGCATTTGACTTGTTCAACAAGGCATTCTACTTGTTCAACAACGCATACTACTTGTTCAAAGGGCATTTCAAATTGGTCAACATGACATACAAGGCATTCGACTTGGTCAACAAAGCATACAAGGCATTCGAATTTTTTAACAAAAGGCATTATTCTTGGTCAACAAGACATCCAGCTTGTTCAACAAGGCATTCAACTTTGTCAAAAAGGCATTTAAATTGTTCAACAAGGCATTCTACTTGTTCAAAGTACATTTGACTTGGTCAACAAGGCATACAAGGCATTCTACTTGTTTAACATGGCATTCGACTTGTATAACAAGGCATTTTACTTGGTCAACAAGGCATTCGACATGTTCAACAAGGCATTCGACTTGTTCAACAAGGCATTCGACTTGTCCAACAAGGCATTTTTCTTGGTCAACAAGGCATTCGACTTGTTCAACAAGGCATTCTACTTGGTCAACAAGACATTCGACTTGTTCAACAAGGCAATTCGATTTGTTCAACAAGGCGTTCGACTTGTTAAACAAGGCATTCGACTTGTTTAACAAGGCTTCTACTTGTTCAACAAGGCATGACTTTGTCAACAAGAAATTTTACTTGTTCACCAAGGCATTCGACTTGGTCAACAAGGCATTCTACTCGGTGAACAAGGCATTCGACTTGTAACACAAGGCATTCTACTTGGTCCACAAGAATTGACTTGTCCTCCAAGGCATTGTACTTGGTCAACAAGACGTTGGACTTGTTCAACAAGGCATTCCACTTGGTCAACATGGCATTGGACTTGTTTAACAAGGCCTTACTCTTGGTCAACAAGGCATTCGGCTTGTTTAACAGGGCATTCGACTTTTTCAACAAGGTATTTAAGTTGTTCAACAAGGCATTCTACCTCTTTAAAGGAAATTTGAAATGGTCAACAAGGCATATAAGGCATTCTACTTGTTCAACACGGCATTTGACTTGTCTAACAAGGCATTTTACTTGGTGAACCAGGCATTCGACCTGTTCAACAATGCATTCTACTTGGTCAACAAGGCATTCGACTTTTTCAACAAGACATTGTACTTGGCCAATAAGGCATTCTAACAATGGCATCGACATCCCTCATGTATGGATCGATAATGAGTGGATCTTCTACATCAATGAAGAATTCGGATCCGAAATATTGTTCACGAGATATTGATTCACTAAGGCGGGAATACCCATCGTTCGCCTCTAGATTTGATGGAGCACGTTTTAATTCTTTGATGGCTAGGATTAATGGCCGCTCCGATGGCGGAACGAAAGACGATCCTCACATTCCCGAAGGGGGCCGTGGCGGGGGTAATAGGCGGAATGGAGTGACAATACTACAACCACTACGTGGCGCTCGGGTGGGAGCCGAATATCATCGACCGGGAACGCCGCCACCACCTAGCCGGAGAGTCGATCGACGAGGGAACGTGTCGGACGTGACAACCAAAATTGCGCAAGATTCATTGAACCTAGACACCCCTGCAATTGCGCAAGATTCATTGCACCTAGACACGCTTGAAATTGCGCAAGATTCATTGCACCTAGACACGCTTGCGCAAGATTCATTGAACTAGACACGGTTGAGAATGAATTGGAAGAGGCTATTTCGGGAAGAGATCTTGCATATCTGGCTGAAAATGCAAAGGGCCACCCTAGTATGGAAAAGATCTTGCATTATCTTCGTAAAGATTTGGGGCTATCTTTGTGCGATTCTCAATCTGCGGTACCCCAACCACACGCCGTGAATTCCATAGTGACCTCGGCAATGATCACATCGCCGACAATCATCACGCCGGCCATAAAAGCCCCGGTGAACGGTCCACGAGCTGAATCATTGGCTGCCCCGCCACGACCGAACGAAGTACCAAGGCCGACGTTAAACGACACCGACTTCGGGATAAATTTGGAGGCTCCGGCGGCGCCTACATCAGCAGGCAATGGTGGGAACACGCCGGGAATCATATCGGCAATACAACATGGGAATGACACTAGGGTTTCTGAACCCGTTCTGACGCCATCGTTCGCAGATATTCTCAAAGGGAGACGTCCATCTCCACCTACCGATACTCGTCGACGGACTGATAGGGTTCACCTCCAGTATACTGCACCTATGCTTGTCAATGGAATGATTGAGGTTCAGCCAACTAAAGAGATAGCGTCGAAGGGCTGCCATCGATGGGCTAATACAGCGGTGGGATATTTCTTGGGACGCAAACCTTACTTCCCACATGTGGATCGCCATTTCCGCACAAGATGGCCGGGGCTGGTGGAAGTGCGTGCTACCTCGAATGGCTTCTTCAAATTCCGTTTCGACTCCACCGCTACGATGGTTGATGCTTTGGAGGGTGGCCCATGGTTATTGTATGGCCAGCCCCTCTTTCTTGAGGAGTGGCAGCAAGGGATGACTTTGAAAAAGCGACCGCATGATGAGGTCCCGACGTGGGTTCGTTTTTGCCACCTCCCATCGGAATACTGGACTCCGGAGGGATTAGGACTAGTGGCCAGCGCGGTTGGTACACCGTTATTTCCCGACGCTTTTACGATCAGCATGGAGCGTATCGATTTTGCGCGCGTTTGCATTATGAAGAAGATCGCTGATCCATATGTTGAAGCTTTCAACCTTCGCCTACCCAATACGGACAGGGTGATCACGATTCGAGCGGAATATGAATGGAAACCGCCACGATGTTCGACGTGTTCGACTATGGGTCATTCGACTAGTGCATGCCCCATGACCGCCCCAACGGCCCCGAAGGCTACGACAAAACGGGCAGCCCCAACTATTACGCGGATCTGGCGTCCAATCGCGAAGGCCAAGTCGACGGGTGAGACACGCCGCGTAGCCACTGAGCAACATAATAGGCCTCTCGTACCCATTGTCTCCAGCAAGCAGCAGGGAGAATGTTCCAGGCAACCTCATCATGGATCCTCTCCAGACTCGGCGGGTACGGGAGGCGTGATTCGGACAACCATCGAGAATAGCATGGTGGTGGTGCCAAGCCCTGCTCAGATGACACCACCTCCTACGAACGCGTTTGACATGCTTCACCTCATTGATGAAGATGGGGACTTCCTACATCCGTGCCCTGATGATGATGCAGCCCTTCATGGGGTTGTCTTATGATACCATTTGGCTGCTGGAATGTACGTGGTCTCAACAAGAGAGACCATGGGAGAGCGGTAGGGGATTTGATTCGTCGTTTTGACCTTAAGCTTGTTGGATTGCTAGAGACACGAGTAACAGTGGCAAACGCTGATTCGATTGCCAACAGTATTAAGCAATGGGCATGGTTCTTCGATTATGATATGGGCCCCGGGAAGCGTATCTGGCTAGGATGGGACGCGCGATATCTTCGTGTTGATGTTATCGGGATGACGACGCAAGCCCTACACTGCAGAGTTCTATCGTTGGCGACTCGTCTGGTTTTCTTTATTACATTCATATATGGGCTCAATCAGCGGGAGGAGCGCTGCGCATTATGGGATGAGTTAGTTACGATCTCCGAAGCTCGTGCGGATGACGCTTGGTTAGTGGTCGGTGATTTCAATGCGATAGTGGAACCTAATGAAGCACGGGGAGGATCTTCACATCCAGCAGACTATCATGATCTGACTCGATGTCTCATCTCGGCTGATCTCCATAACTTACCATGCTCGGGTCAATATTTCACATGGTTTAATCAACGACGAGGTGATGCAGGTATTTGGCGCTGTTTGGACAGGATGGTTGCTAACCCGACGTGGTTTGCTAAATTTGGACATCTTGGATATCGATGTGAACTACCAGCCACTTCTGACCATTCTCCTCTTATTCTGGAGCCGGGGCGATCAACGTTTTCTCGAGGTACGGTGTTTCGATTCGATAATTTTCTCACGTCGAATCCACAGTTTGGCTCTGTCGTAAGCTCAAGGTGGCAGCTTCCTATTTCGGGATACCCAATGTTTCGGGTCCTTGCTCGTCTGAAGGCCCTCAAGCGAGCGTTCAAGGATATGAGGCGTGCTAAAGGGAATCTGGCGCGTAACGTGGTGGAGGCGCGAAATTTCCTTGACATTGCCCAGGAGTTTGTCTCATTGTACCCGCATGATGATCGTTTTATGGTACTACAATCTATATGTCGACGTCTCTATGCAGCTGCGATAGCAATGGAGCAATCGGCCCTAGCACAACGGGCCAAAATGACTTGGCTCAAAGAAGGCGACCGTTGCTCCGCATTTTTCTTCAAGAAGGTTGCCATACGACGAGTGGCAAACCGTATCTTCTCGCTTGAGGATGATGCTGGGAACTTAATTGAAGGGGAGCCACAAGTAAAGGGCGAGCTTCTTAGACACTACAAGAACCTCTTGGGTACGACCGCGCGGAGAGGCCCGCTGGATCGCTCTGCTATCTATACGGCCATATCTCGTACATTACCCAATCACGCTCGTATCTTCTATTACGGATGACAAAGCACCGGGTCCGGATGGTTTCACTTCGGCTTTCTTTAAAGCCGCTTGGCCTACTATTGGAGGGGACATCATATCTGCTATTGAGGAATTTTTTCATACAGGCCATCTTCTGAGGGAGCTGAATACTACACTTCTTACGTTGATCCCTAAGCGGGACTCCCCACGACGACCTGCTGACTTTCGGCCTATATCGTGCTGTAATGTCTTATACAAGATTATTTCGAAGATCTTGGCTAATCGTCTGAAGACTTATCTCCCAGGCTTAGTGGATGTCTCCCAGACTGCATTTATCCCTGGTCGCAGGATCAGCGATAATATTCTCTCGCTCAGGAGTTATGCTCTGGCTACCGGAATCAGAGCTTACCGGCACGGGCTACGCTGAAGGTTGACTTGGCAAAGGCATACGATCATGTCGAGTGGGACTTTTTAGTGTGTGTGTTGGAGGCCATGGGTTTTCCTTCGCGGTTCGTTGCATGGATCCAGGTGTGTTTGACGACTCCTTATTACTCGATCAATATCAATGGTCGAGCGGAGGGGTATTTTCCGGGACAGCGGGGTCTTCGTCAGGGCGATCCTATATCTCCGTATCTTTTTACGTTGGCCATGGAGGTGCTTCATGGTATTCTTCGGAACAAGATTCTTTCGGAGGGGAGATTTACTTTCCATTGGAGATGCGAACCTTCCCGTATTTTCATGCTGACATTTGCCGATGATCTTCTTCTTTTCAGTCACGCGTCGGGCATTTCCGGCCCACCAAGCAAAACCGGTAGTTTCTTGGTCACGGCCGGCTACAGCTAAAGGACACTGAATCCATCCAGACTTTCCGAGCGGGGTTGGATGAATTTGCGATACTTTCGGGGTTAAGGGCTAACCCTGGAAAGAGCGAGATGTTTCTTTCCAAACGGGCGAGCGGCTGCCAACCCTTATGATATATTATGGGTTTTCCTTTAGGCAATTTACCAGTGAGGTATTTGAGTGTCTCGTTACTTACATCACGACTGACTATTCAGAACTGTAATCCACTTCTACAGCGCATTGACCAACGCTTAGGCTCTTGGCTCAATCGCTCTCTTTCATATGCTGGGAGGGTACAGTTGATCCGTTCAGTCCTTGATGCGCTGCATGGGTATTGGTCCGGGGTGTTCATCCTGCCCAAAGGTGTTATTAGAGTGATTGAGCAACGATTCAGATCGTTCCTCTAGGCGGGTTCTGCTGCCAAGGTTGCTTGGGATGATGTATGTTTCCCGGTAGATGAGGGTGGTTTGGGCATTCGCTCGCTTTTGGACGATAACAAGGCCCTTCTTCTTAAGCACCTATGGAGTATTCTGAGCAAGGATCCCAATTCTATTTGGGTATCGTGGCTTCTCCAGACGCGACTGCAAAATCGCTCGTTGTGGACTATATCGGAAACCGCCCAATCGGCGTGGAGTTGGAGAAAACTCTTACAACTTCGCCCTATGCTTCGATCGAAGGTTAGTATCCTATTGGTAATGGCGAAACTATTTGGTTGTGGCAGGACCCATGGATCGATGATAGGCCGCTTCTGGAACGATTTCCACGGGGACCGATGATTATGGGCCTTTCTGATGATTCACGTTTGAGTCGAGTCATTGCTAGTGACGGTTGGAGGTGGCCAACGACTTCCTCGATGGAATTTCTGATGATTGAACCCATGCTCCCGGACATTCACCCATTGGAAGCTGACTCTTACTGATGGCTACCGTCTCCCACAGGACTTTTCACCACTGCTTCTGCTCGGGATGCGTTCCGGCAGAAACGCTCGCCGGTTCATTGGGCAGCCCTATTTGGGGGGGTGGTTAGGGTCCCAAGCTATGAATTCGTCTTATGGCTTGCTATTCGTGAACGCCTAGCTACTAGAGATAAGCCTTGGGTTGCGCTCAAGGCCGCGTTGAGTGCTTGCTTATTGTGTGACGCGGATGAGATGGAGACGATCAATTACCTTTTCTTTGATTGCCCATACATATCTCGATGCTTACGACTTCTTCGGCGGCAGATTCGGTTTCTCTGGCCTTACCGCGATTGGCAGCAGGGGATTAGGTGGGCTGGCCTGCGGTGGAAAGGTATGCACCTCCAGCATCTGGCATATCGACATGTTCTGGCTTCGACGATTCACCACATCTGGACTGAGCGAAACCACCGTTGGACTGATGGCAGACAGCAGCATCCCCAGCAGCTCGTTGAGGATATTGTGAGGGTATTGCTTATGCACCTATCATTACTACCGTGTCGATATGAGCTACAGTATTGTGCCCTGCGTCGCCTGTGGCACATTGCTTGGTAGATGTATGAACGTTATTTATGGTAGTTTGTTTGGTGGATAGAGATTATATCCATTTTGTACATAGTGGCATGTCCCTGGTCTTTGCGACATGAATCATATCATGTGCGCTTTACTGTCCTTTATTTCATTTATTTAGTGAACGTTCCCCAAAAAAAAAGAAAACTGGCCCGGTCAACAGAGTGTGCTGGAGGATTGTCGACATCGTCTCGGACCACAGTGCCACATTCGCGGGTGGTGCCCGTGCATGAGGAGGTTGGGTTGGCCTCTAACTCTTTCGCTATTTTGCACTCGTTACGGGATGAGGATAATGATCCTCCTTTTTCTACGGGCCCTGAAGCAACGGCAGCCCCAACAGGGGGTGATCCATGATCCCTGTAGGTGTGTAGAATGTGCGTGGTCTCAATAAGAGGGACCACGGAACGGCGGTGGGGGAGATAGTTGTCGATGTCGTTGTTGATATCGTAGTTGTACCCGATAGCATGTTATCGGTTGATGCGGCATGAGTTTTTCTCCTGTGCGCTCTTTTGTATTCTTCATTTCATATATATATATAAAGGGACATTAATCCAAAAAAAAAAAACAAGACATTAGACTTGTTCAACAAGACATTCGACTTTGTCAACAAGGCGTTCGACTTGTTCAACAAGGCATTCGACTTGTCCAGCAAGGCATTTTACTTGGTCAACAAGGCATTCGACTTGTTTAACAAGGCATGCGACTTGGTCAACAAGACATTCGACATGTTCAACAAGGCGTTCGACTTGTTCTACAAGGTGTTCGAGTTGTTCAACAAGGCATTCGACTTGGTCAACAAAGCATACAAGGCATTCGACTTGTCTAACAAGATATTATTCTTGGTCAACAAGGCATTCGGCTTGTTCAACAAGGCATTCGACTTTGTCAACAAGGCATTTAAGTTGTTCAACAAGGCATTCTACTTGTTCAAAAGCATTTTACTTGGTCAACAAGGCATACAAGGCATTCTACTTGTTCAATAAGATATTCGACTTGTCCAACAATGCATTTTACTTGGTCAACAAGGCATTCGACTTATTCAACTAGGCATTTTACTTGGTCAACAAGGCATTCGACTTGTTCAACAAGGCATTCGATTTGTTCAACAATGCGTTCGACTTGTTCAATGAGGCGTTCGACTTGTTCAACGAGGCATTCGACTTGTTCAACGAGGCATTCGACTTGTTTAACAAGGCTTCTATCTGTTCAACAAGGCATGATATTGTTCAACAAGGCATTCGACTTGTTCAACAAGGCATTCTAGTTGGTCAACAAGGCATTCGACTTGTCCAACAAGGCATTGTACTTGGTCAATAAGACATTCGACTTGTCCAACAAGGCATTGTACTTGGTCAACAAGGCATTCGACTTGTTCAATAAGGCATTCTACTTGGTCAACAAGGCGATCGATTAGTTCTACAAGACATTCTACTTGTTCAACAACGCATACTACTTGTTCAAAATCCCATTCAAAGTGGTCAACAAGACATACAAGGCATTCGACTTGGTCAACAAAGCATACAAGGCATTCGAATTGTTTAACAAGGCATTACTCTTGGTCAACAAGGCATCCGGCTTGTTCAACAAGGCATTCAACTTTGTCCACAAGGCATTCTACTTGTTCAAAGGGCATTTGACTTGGTCAACAACGTATACAAGGCTTCTAATTTTTTAACAACGCATTCGACTTGTACAACAAGGCATTTTACTTGGTCAACAAGGCATTCGACTTGTTCAACAAGGCATTTGAGTTCTTCAACAAGGAGTTCGACTTGTTCAACAAGGCATTCGACTTGTTTAACAAGGCTTCTACTTGTTCAACAAGGCATGACTTTGTGAGCAAGAAATTCAACCTATTCAACAAGGCATTCGACTTGGTCAAAAAGACATTCTAGTTGGTTAACCAGGTGCTCGACTTGTTCAACATGGCTTTCTACTCGGTCAAGAAGGCATTCGACTTGTTCAACAAGGCATTTTACTTGGTCAACAAGGCATTCAACTTGTTCAACAAGGCATTTGACTTGTTCAACAAGACATTCGACTTTGTCAACAAGGCGTTCGACTTGTTCAACAAGGCATTTGACTTGGTCAACAAGGCATCCGGCTTGTTCAACAAGGCATTCAACTTTGTCCACAAGGCATTCTACTTGTTCAAAGGGCATTTGACTTGGCAACAACGTATACAAGGCATTCTAATTTTTTAACAACACATTCGTCTTGTACAATAAGGCATTTTACTTGGTCAACAAGGCATTCGACTTGTTCAACAAGGCATTTGAGTTGTTCAACAAGACATTCGACTTGTTCAACAAGACGTTCGACTTGTTCAACAAGGCATTCGACTTGTTTAACAAGGCATGACTTTGTGAGCAAGAAATTCAACCTACTCAACAAGGCATTCGACTTGGTCAAAAAGACATTCTACTTGGTTAACCAGGTGCTCGACTTGTTCAACATGGCTTTCTACTCGGTCAAGAAGGCATTCGAATTGTTCAACAAGGCATTTTACTTGGTAAACAGGGCATTCAACTTGTTCAACAAGGCATTCGACTTGTTCAACAAGACATTCGACTTTGTCAACAAGGCGTTCGACTTGTTCAACAAGGCATTCGACTTGTTTAACAAGGCTTCTACTTGTTCAACAAGGCATGAATTTGTCAACAAGGAATTCAACTTGTTCAACACGGCATTCGACTTGGTAAACCCTCATTCTATGTGGTTAACAAAGTATTCGACTTTTCCAACAATGCATTCTACTTGCTCAACAATGCATTCGACTTGTCCAACAAGGCATTCTACTTGGTCAACAAGGCATTCTACTTGATCAACAAGGCGATCGACTTGTTCAAGAAGGCATTCTACTTGGTCAACAAGGTATTCTAATTGTTCAAAAGGCCATTCAAATTGGTCAACAAGACATACAAGGCATTCTACTTGTGCAACAAAGCATACAAGGCATTTGAATTGTTTACCAACGCAGTACTCTTGGTCAACAAGCCATTCTACTTGTTCAAAGGGCATTTGAGTTGGTCAACAAGGCATACAAGGCATTCTACTTGTTCAACAAGGCATTCGACTTGTACAACAACAAGGCATTTTACTTGGTGAACAAGGCATTCGACTTGTTCAATAAGGCATTCGAGTTGTTCAACAAGGCGTTTGACTTCTGCAACAAGGCATTCGACTTGTTCAACAAGGCATTCGACTTGGTCAACAAGGCATGACTTTGTCAGCAAGAAATTTAACTTGTTCACCAAGGCATTCGACTTGGTCAACAAGGCATTCTACTCGGTGAACAAGGCATTCGACTTGTAACACAAGGCATTCTACTTGGTTAACAAGGCATTCGAGTTGTCCAACAAGGCATTCTACTTGGTCAACAAGGCATTGGACTTGTTCAACAAAGCATTCTACTTGGTCAACATGGCATTAGACTTGTTTAACAAGGCATTACCCTGGGTCAACAAGGCATTCGACTTGTTCAACAGGGCATTCGACTTTGTCAACAAGGCATTTAAGTTGTTCAACAAGGCATTCTACCTGTTTAAAGGAAATTTGAAATGGTCAACAAGGCATATAAGGCATTCTAAATGTTCAACACGGCATTCGACTTGTCACAAGGCATTTTACTTGGTGAACAAGGCATTCGACTTGTTCAACAAGACATTCTACTTGGTCAACAAGGCATTCGACTTTTTCAACTAGACATTCTACTTGGTCAATAAGGCATTCTATTTGTCCAACAAATCATTCTACTTGGTCAACAAGGTATTCGACCGTTTCAACAAGGCATTCTACTTGTTCAACAAGACGTTGGACTTGTTGAACAAGGCATTCTACTTGGTCAACATAGCATACTACTTGTTCAAAAGCATACAAGGCATTCGACTTGGTCAACAAAGCATACAAGGCATTCCAATTGTTTAACAAGGCATTACTCTTGGTCAACAAGACATTCGGCTTGTTCCACAAGGCATTCGACTTTGTCAACAAGGCATTTAAGTTGTTCGACAAGGCATTCTACTTGTTGAAAGGGCATTTGACTTGGTCAACAAGGCATACAAGGCATTCTACTTGTTCAACAAGACATTCGACTTGTCTAACAATGGATTTTACTTGGTCAACAAGGCATTCGACTTATTAACAAGACATTCTACTTGGTCAACAAGGCATTTGACTTGTTCAACAAGGCATTCTACTTGTTCAACAACGCATACTACTTGTTCAAAGGGCATTTCAAATTGGTCAACATGACATACAAGGCATTCGACTTGGTCAACAAAGCATACAAGGCATTCGAATTTTTTAACAAAAGGCATTATTCTTGGTCAACAAGACATCCAGCTTGTTCAACAAGGCATTCAACTTTGTCAAAAAGGCATTTAAATTGTTCAACAAGGCATTCTACTTGTTCAAAGTACATTTGACTTGGTCAACAAGGCATACAAGGCATTCTACTTGTTTAACATGGCATTCGACTTGTATAACAAGGCATTTTACTTGGTCAACAAGGCATTCGACATGTTCAACAAGGCATTCGACTTGTTCAACAAGGCATTCGACTTGTCCAACAAGGCATTTTTCTTGGTCAACAAGGCATTCGACTTGTTCAACAAGGCATTCTACTTGGTCAACAAGACATTCGACTTGTTCAACAAGGCAATTCGATTTGTTCAACAAGGCGTTCGACTTGTTAAACAAGGCATTCGACTTGTTTAACAAGGCTTCTACTTGTTCAACAAGGCATGACTTTGTCAACAAGAAATTTTACTTGTTCACCAAGGCATTCGACTTGGTCAACAAGGCATTCTACTCGGTGAACAAGGCATTCGACTTGTAACACAAGGCATTCTACTTGGTCCACAAGAATTGACTTGTCCTCCAAGGCATTCTACTTGGTCAACAAGGCGTTGGACTTGTTCAACAAGGCATTCCACTTGGTCAACATGGCATTGGACTTGTTTAACAAGGCCTTACTCTTGGTCAACAAGGCATTCGGCTTGTTTAACAGGGCATTCGACTTTTTCAACAAGGTATTTAAGTTGTTCAACAAGGCATTCTACCTCTTTAAAGGAAATTTGAAATGGTCAACAAGGCATATAAGGCATTCTACTTGTTCAACACGGCATTTGACTTGTCTAACAAGGCATTTTACTTGGTGAACCAGGCATTCGACTTGTTCAACAATGCATTCTACTTGGTCAACAAGGCATTCGACTTTTTCAACAAGACATTGTACTTGGCCAATAAGGCATTCTAACAATGGCATCGACATCCCTCATGTATGGATCGATAATGAGTGGATCTTCTACATCAATGAAGAATTCGGATCCGAAAGATTGTTCACGAGATATTGATTCACTAAGGCGGGAATACCCATCGTTCGCCTCTAGATTTGATGGAGCACGTTTTAATTCTTTGATGGCTAGGATTAATGGCCGCTCCGATGGCGGAACGAAAGACGATCCTCACATTCCCAAAGGGGGCCGTGGCGGGGGTAATAGGCGGAATGGAGTGACAATACTACAACCACTACGTGGCGCTCGGGTGGGAGCCGAATATCATCGACCGGGAACGCCGCCACCACCTAGCCGAAGAGTCGATCGACGAGGGAACGTGTCGGACGTGACAACCAAAATTGCGCAAGATTCATTGAACCTAGACACCCCTGCAATTGCGCAAGATTCATTGCACCTAGACACGCTTGAAATTGCGCAAGATTCATTGCACCTAGACACGCTTGCGCAAGATTCATTGAACCTAGACACGGTTGAGAATGAATTGGAAGAGGCTATTTCGGGAAGAGATCTTGCATATCTGGCTGAAAATGCAAAGGGCCACCCTAGTATGGAAAAGATCTTGCATTATCTTCGTAAAGATTTGGGGCTATCTTTGTGCGATTCTCAATCTGCGGTACCCC
This sequence comes from Linderniella brevidens, assembly GCA_004919715.1. NCBI lineage: Eukaryota > Viridiplantae > Streptophyta > Magnoliopsida > Lamiales > Linderniaceae > Linderniella > Linderniella brevidens. The sequence goes on from SWDC01000154.1 coordinate 19,527,082, forward strand.
AACCACACGCCGTGAATTCCATAGTGACCTCGGCAATGATCACATCGCCGACAATCATCACGCCGGCCATAAAAGCCCCGGTGAACGGTCCACGAGCTGAATCATTGGCTGCCCCGCCACGACCGAACGAAGTACCAAGGCCGACGTTAAACGACACCGACATCGGGATAAATTTGGAGGCTCCGACGGTGCCTACATCAGCGGGCAATGGTGGGAACACGCCGGGAATCATATCGGCAATACAACATGGGAATGACACTAGGGTTTCTGAACCCGTTCTGACGCCATCGTTCGCAGATATTCTCAAAGGGAGACGTCCATCTCCACCTACCGATACTCGTCGACGGACTGATAGGGTTCACCTCCAGTATACTGCACCTATGCTTGTCAATGGAATGATTGAGGTTCAGCCAACTAAAGAGATAGCATCGAAGGGCTGCCTTCGATGGGCTAATACAGCGGTGGGATATTTCTTGGGACGCAAACCTTACTTCCCACATGTGGATCGCCATTTCCGCACAAGATGGCCGGGCTGGTGGAAGTGCGTGCTACCTCGAATGGTTTCTTCAAATTACGTTTCGACTCCACGGCTACGATGGTTGATGCTTTGGAGGGTGGCCCATGGTTATTGTATGGCCAGCCCTTCTTTCTTGAGGAGTGGCGGCAAGGGATGACTTTGGAAAGCGACCGCATGATGAGGTCCCGACGTGGGTTCGTTTTCGCCACCTCCCATCGGAATACTGGACTCCGGAGGGATTAGGACTCGTGGCCAGTGCGGTTGGTACACCGTTATTTCCCGACGCTTTTACGATCAGCATGGAGCGTATCGATTTTGCGCGCGTTTGCATTATGAAGAAGATCGCTGATCCATATGTTGAAGCTTTCAACCTTCGCCTACCCAATACGGACAGGGTGATCACGATTCGAGCGGAATATGAATGGAAACCGCCACGATGTTCGACGTGTTCGACTATGGGTCATTCGACTGGTGCATGCCCCATGACCGCCCCAACGGCCCCGAAGGCTACGACAAATCGGGCAGCCCCGACTATTACGCGGATCTGGCGTCCAATCGCGAAGGCCAAGTCGACAGGTGAGACACGCCGCGTAGCCACTAAGCAACATAATAGGCATCTCGTACCCATTGTCTCCAGCGAGCAGCAGGGAGAATGTTCCAGGCAACCTCATCATGGATCCTCTCCAGACTCGGCGGGTACGGGAGGCGTGATTCGGCCAACCATCGAGAATAGCATGGTGGTGGTGCCAAGCCCTGCTCAGATGACACCACCTCCTACGAACCCGTTTGAATGCTTCACCTCATTGATGAAGATGGGAACTTCCTACATCCGGGCCCTGATAATGACGTAGCCCTTCATGGGGTTGTCTTATGATACCATTTGGCTGCTGGAATGTACGTGGTCTCAACAAGAGAGACCATGGGAGAGCGGTAGGGGATTTGATTCGTCGTTTTGACCTTAAGCTTGTTGGATTGCTAGAGACACGAGTAACAGTGGCAAACGCTGATTCGATTGCCAACAGTATTAAGCAGTGGGCATGGTTCTTCGATTAGGATATGGGCCCCGGGAAGCGTATCTGGCTAGGATGGGACGCGCGATATCTTCGTGTTGATGTTATCGGGATGACGACGCAAGCCCTACACTGCAGAGTTCTATCGTTGGGGCATTGCGTGGCCGAGCACTTAGTCACTTGCTTACAGTCTGCTTGCTTGCTTTTGATGTTTGCTTGCTCGATTGGATTGCTTGCGTTGTTTATAGGTAGCATGTTACCGAGCGGTGCAGCTTATTGCTGCTGAACATTGTATCTTTCCACATTTTATTTTAATGACCTTTTCCCAAAAAAAGAGTTCTATCGTTGGCGACTCGTCTGGTTTTCTTTATTACATTCATATATGGGCTCAATCAGCGGGAGGAGCGCTGCGCATTATGGGATGAGTTAGTTACGATCTCCGAAGCTCGCGCGGATGACGCTTGGTTAGTGGTCGGTGATTTCAATGCGATAGTGGAACCTAATGAAGCACGGGGAGGATCTCCACATCCAGCAGACTATCATGATCTGACTCGATGTCTCATCTCGGCTGATCTCCATAACTTACCATGCTCGGGTCAATATTTCACGTGGTTTAATCAACGACGAGGTGATGCAGGTATTTGGCGCCGTTTGGACAGGATGGTTGCTAACCCGACGTGGTTTGCTAAATTTGGGCATCTTGGATATCGATGTGAACTACCAGCCACTTCTGACCATTCTCCTCTTATTCTGGAGCCGGGGCGATCGACATTTTCTCCAGGTACGGTGTTTCGATTCGATAATTTTCTCACGTCGGATCCACTGTTTGGCTCTGTCGTAAGCTCAGGGTGGCAGCTTCCTATTTCGGGATACCCGATGTTTCGGGTCCTTGCACGTCTGAAGGCCCTCAAGCGAGCGTTCAAGGATATGAGGCGTGCTAAAGGGAATCTGGCGCGTAACGTGGTGAAGGCGCGAAATTTCCTTGACATTGCCCAGGAGTTTGTCTAATTGTACCCGCATGATGATCGTTTTATGGTACTACAATCTATATGTCGACGTCTCTATGCAGCTGCGGTAGCAATGGAGCAATCGGCCCTCGCACAACGGGCCAAAATGACTTGGCTCAAAGAAGGCGACCGTTGCTCCGCTTTTTTCTTCAAGAAGGTTGCCATACGGCGAGTGGCAAACCGTATCTTCTCGCTTGAGGATGATGCTGGGAACTTAATTGAAGGGGAGCCACAAGTAAAGGGCGAGCTTCTTAGACACTACAAGAACCTCTTGGGTACGACCGCTTGGAGCGGCCCGCTGGATCGCTCTGCTATCTATGCGGCCATATCTCGCACATTACCCAATCACGCACCGGGAGATCTACTTCGGCTCATCGACGAAGGTGAGATTAAGCTAGCGCTTTCTTCTATTACGGATGACAAAGCATCGGGTCCGGATGGTTTCACTTCGGCTTTCTATAAAGCCGCTTGGCCTACTAATGGAGGGGACATCATATCTGCTATTCAGGAATTTTTCAGGCCATCTTCTCAGGGAGCTGAATACTACACTTCTTACGTTGATCCCTAAGCGGGACTCCCCACGACGACCTGCTGACTTTCGGCCTATATCGTGCTGTAATGTCTTATATAAGATTATTTCGAAGATCTTGGCTAATCGTCTGAAGACTTATCTCCCAGGCTTAGTGGATGTCTCCCAGACTGCATTTATCCCTGGTCGCAGGATCAGCGATAATATTCTCCTCGCTCAGGAGTTATGCTCTGGCTACCGGAATCAGAGCTTATCGGCACGGGCTACTCTGAAGGTTGACTTGGCAAAGGCATACGATCATGTCGAGTGGAACTTTTTAGTGTGTGTGTTGGAGGCCATGGGTTTTCCTTCGCGGTTCGTTGCATGGATCCAGGTGTGTTTGACGACTCCTTATTACTCGATCAATATCAATGGTCGAGCGGAGGGGTATTTTCCGGGACAGCGGGGTCTTCGTCAGGGCGATCCTATATCTCCGTATCTTTTTACGTTGGCCATGGAGGTGCTTCATGGTATTCTTCGGAACACGATTCTTTCGGAGGGGAGATTTACTTTTCATTTGAGATGCGAGCGTTCCCGTATTTTCATGCTGACATTTGCCGATGATCTTCTTCTTTTCAGTCACGCGGACACTGAATCCATCCAGACTTTCCGAGCGGGGTTGGATGAATTTGCGATACTTTCGGGGTTAAGGGCTAACCCTGGAAAGAGCGAGATGTTTCTTTCCAACGGGCGAGCGGCTGCCAACCCTTATTATCTATTATTGTTTTCCTTTAGGCAATTTACCAGTGAGGTAATTGGGTGTCCCGTTACTTACATCACGACTGACTATTCAGGACTGTAATCCACTTCTACAGCGCATTGACCAACGCTTAGGCTCTTGGCTCAATCGCTCTCTTTCATATGCTGGGAGGGTACAGTTGATCCGTTCAGTCCTTGCTGCGCTGCATGGGTATTGGTCCGGGGTGTTCATCCTGCCCAAAGGCGTTATTAGAGTGATTGAGCAACGATTCAGATCGTTCCTCTGGACGCGTTCTGCTGCCAAGGATGCTTAGGATGATGTATGTTTCCCGGTGGATGAGGGTGATTTGGGCATTCGCTCGCTTGTGGACGATAACAAGGCCCTTCTTCTTAAGCACCTATGGAGTATTCTGAGCAAGGATCCCAATTCTATTTGGGTATCGTGGCTTCTCCAGACGCGACTGCAAAATCGCTCGTTGTGGACTATATCGGAAACCGCCCAATCGGCATGGAGTTGGAGAAAACTCTTACAACTTCGCCCTATGCTTCGATCGAAGGTTAGTATCCGTATTGGTAATGGCGAAACTATTTGGTTGTGGCAGGACCCATGGATCGATGATAGGCCACTTCTGGAACGATTTCCACGGGGACCGATGATTATGGGCCTTTCTGATGATTCACGTTTGAGTCGAGTCATTGCTAGTGACGGTTGGAGGTGGCCAACGACTTCCTCGATTGAATTTCTGATGATTGAACCCATGCTCCCGGACGTTCACCCATTGGACGCTGACTCTTACCGATGGCTACCGTCTCCCACAGAACTTTTCACTACTGCTTCTGCTCGGGATGCATTTCGGCAGAAACGCTCGCCGGTTCATTGGGCAGCCCTCTTTGGGGGGGTGCTTAGGGTCCCAAGCTATGAATTCATCTTATGGCTTGCTATTGTGAACGCTTAGCTACCAGAGATAAGCCTTGGGTTGCGCTCAAGGCCACATCGAGTGCTTGCTTATTGTGTGACGCGGATGAGATGGAGACGATCAATCACCTTTTCTTTGATTGCCCATACACATCTCGATGCTTACGACTTCTTCGGCGGCAGATTCGGTTTCTCTGGCCTTACCGCGATTGGCAGCAGGGGATTAGGTGGGCTGGCCTGCGGTGGAAAGGTATGCACCTCCAGCATCTGGCATATCGACATGTTCTGGCTTCGACGATTCACCACATCTGGACTGAGCGAAACCACCGTTGGACTGATGGCAGACAGCAGCATCCCCAGCAGCTCGTTGAGGATATTGTGAGGGTATTGCTTATGCACCTATCATTACTACCGTGTCAATATGAGCTACAGTATTGTGCCCTGCGTTGCCTGTGGCACATTGCTTGGTAGATGTATGAACGTTATTTATGGTAGTTTGTTTGGTGGATAGAGATTATATCCATCTTGTACACAGTGGCATGTCACTGGTCTTTGCGACATGAATCATATCATGTGCGCTTTACTATCCTTTATTTCATTTATTTAGTGAACGTTCCCCAAAAAAACAAGGAATTCAACTTGTCAAGGCATTCGACATGGTCTCCGAGGCATTCTAGTTGGTCAACCTGGCGTTCGACTTGTTCAACAAGGCATTCTATTTGGTCAACAATGCATTCGACTTGTTCAACAAGGCGTTCGACTTGTTCAACGAGGCATTCAACTTGTTTAACAAGGCTTCTATCTGTTCAACAAAGCATGACTTTGTCAACAAGGAATTCAACTTGTCAAGGCATTCGACTTGGTCTCCAAGGCATTCTAGTTGGTCAACCTGGCGCTCGACTTGTTCAACAAAGCATTCTAGTTTGTCAACAAGGCATTTGACTTGTCCAACAAGGCATTTTACTTGGTTAATAAGGCATTCGACTTGTCCAACAAGGCATTCTACTTGGTCAACAAGGCATTCGACTTGTTCAACAAAGCATTCTACTTGGTCAACAAGGCGATCGACTTGTTCAACAAGGCAATCTACTTGTTCAACAACGCATACTACTTGTTCAAAAGGCAATTCAAATTGGTCAACAAGACATACAAGGAATTCGACTTAGTCAACAAAGCATACAACGCATTCGACTTGTGTAACAAGACATTACTCTTGGTCAACAAGGCATTCGGCTTGTTCAACAAGGCATTCGACTTTGTCAACAAGGCATTTAAGTTGTTCAACAAGGCATTCTACTTGTTAAAAGGGCATTTGACTTGGTCAACAAGGCATACAAGGCATTCTACTTCTTCAACAAGACATTCGACTTGTCCAACAATGCATTTTACTTGGTCAACAAGGCATTCGACTAATTCAACAAGGCATTCTACTTGGTCAACAAGACATTCGACTTGTTCAACAAGGCATTCGATTTGTTCAACAAGGCATTCGACTTTGTCAACAAGGCATTTAAGTTGTTCAACAAGGCATTCTACTTGTTCAAGGGCATTTGACTTGGTCAACAAGGAATTCAACTTGTCAAGGCATTGGACTTGGTCTCCAAGGCATTCTAGTTGGTCAACCTGGCGCTCGACTTGTTCAACAAGGCATTCTAGTTGGTCAACAAGGCATTCGACTTGTCCAGCAAGGCATTTTACTTGGTCAATAAGGCATTCGACTTGTCCAACAAGGCATTATACTTGGTCAACAAGGCATTCGACTTGTTCAACAAGGCATTCTACTTGGTCAACAAGGCGATCGACTAGTTCAACAAGGTATTCTACTTGTTCAACAACGCATACTACTTGGTCAAAACACCATTCAAAGTGGTCAACAAGACATATAACAAGGCATTCACCGGACTTAGAAGAAAAAGTCGAATGCTCTCTCTCTCTCTAGGCGATTTTGCTCTCTCCTCTCTCTAGAGTTTCTCTAACATTTTCGTCCACAATCGGCCAAATCTTCACTCTTTTTATAATCACGAACCTAACGCCACTTTGTAGGGCGGTGGATCACGATCGGCCGCCTCCATCGCCGGGATCAGACGGCTTTGGAGGGTTGTGTCTGTTTCAATTAGTTTCAATTCGTTAGTTAATTCACTTTTACGGTGTTGTTATGGCTTCATCGCCGGGAAATTTGCATGATCATCATATGAAGGCTAGGGTTTTTTTATTGATATGGGCCACAAGCATCCACGTGGTCTTGGGCCTAGGTTTTCTCCGGAACGGGAGGCTGGTAGATGCAATATCACGATTAGGGATGGTGCGAAAGAGGGGATGACGACGACAGCGCCGACGGCTACCGTGGAAAAAATTTCTATCCTTGATGACAGACCTAGAGTTTCTACAGTGGTGGCAAAGGTGACGGATACGGTTTCGGTAGAATGTGCATGGTCTCAATAAGAGGGACCACGGAAGGGCGATGGGGGAGCTAGTTGTCGATGTCGTTGTTGATATCGTAGTTGTACCCGATAGCATGTTATCGGTTGATGCGGCATGAGTTTTTCTCCTGCGCGCTCTTTTGTATTCTTCTTTTCATATATATATATATAAAGGGACATTAATCCAAAAAAAAAAAATAAGACATACAAGGCATTCGACTTGGTCAACAAGGCATTCGAATTGTTTAACAAGGCATTACTCTTGGTCAACAAGGCATCCGGCTTGTTCAACAAGGCATTCGACTTGTACAACAAGGCATTTTATTTGGTCAACAAGGCATTTGACTTGTTCAACAAGGCATTTGATTTGTTCAACAAGGCGTTCGACTTGTTGAACAAGGCATTCGACTTGTTTAACAAGTCTTCTACTTGTTCAACAAGGCATGACTTTGTAAGCAAGAAATTCAACCTATTCAACAAGGCATTCTACTTTTTCAAATGGCATTTAACTTACTTGACAAGGCATACAAGGCATTCTACTTGTTCAACAAGACATTCGACTTGTCCAACAAGGCAATTTACTTGGTCAACAAGGCATTCGACTTATTCAATGGCATTCTACTTGTTTAACAAGGCTTATATCTGTTTAACAAGCCATGATTTTGTCAACAAGGAATTCAACTTGTCAAAGCATTCAACTTGGTGACCAATGCATTCTAGTTGGTCAACCTGGCGCTCGACTTGTTCAACAAGGCATTCTAGTTGGTCAACAAGTCATTCGACTTGTGCAACAAGGCATTCTACTTGGTGAATAAGGCATTCGACTTGTCCAACAAGGCATTCTACTTGGTCAACAAGGCATTCGACTTGTTCAACAAGGCTTCTACTTGGTCAACAAGGCGATCGACTTGTTCAACAAGGCAATCTACTTGATCAAAAACGCATACTACTTGTTAAAAAGGCAATTCAAATTGGTCAACAAGACATACAAGGCATTCGACTTGGTCAACAAAGCATACAACGCATTCGACTTGTCTAACAAGACATTACTCTTGATCAACAAGGCATTCGGCTTGTTCAACAAGGCATTCGACTTTGTCAACAAGGCATTTAAGTTGTTCAACAAGGCATTCTACTTGTTCAAAGGGCATTTGACTTGGTTAACAAGGCATACAAGGCATTATACTTCTTCAACAAGACATTCGACTTGTCCAACAATGCATTTTACTTGGTCAACAAGGCATTCGACTTATTCAACAAGGCATTCTACTTGTTTAACAAGGCTTCTATCTGTTTAACAAGCCATGATTTTGTCAACAAGGAATTCAACTTGTCAAAGCATTCAACTTGGTGACCAATGCATTCTAGTTGGTCAACCTGGCGCTCGACTTGTTCAACAAGGCATTCTAGTTGGTCAACAAGTCATTTGACTTGTGCAACAAGGCATTCTACTTGGTGAATAAGGCATTCGACTTGTCCAACAAGGCATTCTACTTGGTCAACAAGGCATTCGACTTGTTCAACAAGGCATTCTACTTGGTCAACAAGGCGATCGACTTGTTCAACAAGGCAATCTACTTGATCAATAACGCATATTAGTTAAAAAGGCAATTCAAATTGGTCAACAAGACATACAAGACATTCGACTTGGTCAACAAAGCATACAACGCATTCGACTTGTCTAACAAGACATTACTCTTGATCAACAAGGCATTCGGCTTGTTCAACAAGGTATTCGACTTTGTCAACAAGGCATTTAAGTTGTTCAACAAGGCATTCTACTTGTTCATAGGGCATTTGACTTGGTTAACAAGGCATACAAAGCATTCTACTTCTTCAACAAGACATTCGACTTGTCCAACAATGCATTTTACTTGGTCAACAAGGCATTCGACTAATTCAACAAGGCATTCGACTTGGTCAACAAGGCATTCGACTTGTTCAACAAGGCATTCGATATGTTCAACAAGGCGTTCGACTTGTTCAACGAGGCATTCGACTTGTTTAACAAGGCTTCTATCTGTTCAACAAGTTATGACTTTTTTTTTGGATTAATGTCCCTTTATATATATATATATGAAAAGAAGAATACAAAAGAGCGCGCAGGAGAAAAACTCATGCCGCATCAACCGATAACATGCTATCGGGTACAACTACGATATCAACAACGACATCGACAACTAGCTCCCCCACCGCCCTTCCGTGGTCCCTCTTATTGAGACCACGCACATTCTACACACCTACAAGGATCATGGATCACCCCCTGTTGGGGCTGCCGTTGCTTCAGGGCCCGTAGAAAAAGGGGGATCATTATCCTCATCCCGTAACGAGTGCAAAATAGCGAAAGAGTTAGAGGCCAACCCAACCTCCTCATGCACGGGCACCACCCGCGAATGTGGCTCTGTGGTCCGAGACGATGTCGACAATCCTCCAGCACACTCTGTTGACCGGGCCAGTTTTCTACCATTAGCTGCCCCATCCCGTGGTTCCACCCTCACGGCTTTGCCCTTTGCGCCCACCTGCATCCACTCTACACGTGCCCTAGGAATCACCGCCCCTCCATTTCCCGCTCGAACCCCATCTGCCCCAACATGTGACTCCACCCGTGCTGCTTTGCTCTTTGCTCCCACCTGCCGCCCCTCTACTCGTGGCTTATTACCACCCACCCGAACAGCCCTCAGCCGAGGATCCGGTCATTTTCCCGGTGCACTTTGTCCATCGGAGGACATCGGACACGCCGTCGACGCATGATTCCAAGAAGCACACTTCAGACATTTGGTTGGTCTCCATTCGTACTCCACCCGCACAATTGCCACACCCGATGTACCCCCACACTCTAACGGCAGTCGAATATCAAAGTGCTCCACAAACGGGTCAGCAAGCTTCTTAAGTACACAAACACGTGCAAAATCAATACGCTCTCCACTTGTTGTAACGCCATCAGCAAACAAGGGCTGCCCCATAGCACTAGCAACGATTCCCAAACCAGCCTGAGTCCAGAATTCGCTTGGGACATTCCATAACTTAACCCATAGAGGTACTTCTACGAGATCCCGCTTCGCAAACGACATTTCTGGCCTCCAAACTTCCAAGAAGAGTGGCTGCCCTTGGAAGAGCCAAGGTCCCCCTTCAAGGACCCCATGCATTGCATCCGCCGACATAAAACGAAACTTAAAGAAACCATTAATGGTAGCCCTGACCTCGGCAAGGTCAGCCCAATTCGCCCGTACAAATCGCTCCACAAAGGGAAAATATGGCTTCTTTCCCAAAAAATAGCCCACCAGTGTATGCTCCCATCGAGCAAAACCTTGACGGGCCACCTCCCACGTAGGTCGAACCTCCACCACCCCATCTATGACTGCCGGCGCAGTGTAAACCAACGGAAGTCGCCGCACTCCGGTGCGGTTAGCCTGCCTCGCCGACCCCTTGGCAACCACCGCAAACGTCGGCTTTGGCGGATTTACCTTAGCCGGCACCGAAACCGTATCCGTCACCTTTGCCACCACTGTAGAAACTCTAGGTCCGTCATCAAGGATAGAAATTTTTTCCACGGTAGCCATCGGCGCTGACGTCGTCATCCCCTCTTTCGCACCATCCCCAATCGTGAGATTGCATCTACCAGCCTCCCGTTCCGGAGAAAACCTAGGCCCAAGACCACGTGGATGCTTGTGGCCCATATCAATCAAAGAAACCCTAGCCTTCATATGATGATCATGCAAATTTCCCGCATCGGGCTGTGCGTCATCCCCAACCACCGTATGATCAACGCGTGGAGTATGATGCGTGACCAATGGCGCAGCCGCATCAACCAATATCTCGTTATCCCATCCAAAATCTTTACGAAGATATTATAGTATCCTTTCCAAAGACGGATTAGTAGCAGATTCCTTCATTAAATATACGAGATCATCTCCCAAAATAGAAGCATTTCCATATCTTCAAGATCTCCCAGCAATTTCTTACCATCCAGCTTGATCCTTTCCAAAGACGGATTAGTAGCAGATTCCTTCATTAAGTATACGAGATCTCCTCCCAAAATAGAAGCACTTTCCATATCTCCAAGATCTCCCAGCGATTTCTTACCATCCGGCATGATCCTTTCCAAAGACGGATTAGTAGCGGATTCCTTCATTGAGTATACGAGATCTCCTCCCAAAATAGAAGCACTTTCCATATCTTCAAGATCTCCCACCGATTTCTTACCATCCGGCCTGATCCTTTCCAAAGACGGATTAGTAGCAGATTCCTTCATTGAGTATACGAGATCTCCTCCCAAAATAGAAGCACTTTCCATATCTTCAAGATCTCCCAACTATTTCTTACCATCCGACCTTCGTTGATCTTCAAGATCTCCCAGCGATTCCTTACCATCCAGCCTTCGCTGATCACGAGTAGGTGGTGGTGTATCCGGCCTTCGTCGGATCAGATCTCGGACCGGAGATCCCGATCCACGTAGTGGCTGTAGAATCGTGATACCAGCCCCCGATTGTGGCATCTCGCGCGTTTGGGCAGCCACGACACCGGATCTACCATGAACTTTCTCCATCAACACATTAAAACGTGCCCCGTCAAAACGCTTAGCAAACGTAGGATAGTCTTACAGTAAAGAATCTATCTCGAGCGGCCGGGGATCCTCAGTAATCACCATCTCAACTGAAGAGATCGAATTCATCGTTGATCCACACATCAACGAGCATAAAGCCATAACAACACCGTAAAAGTGAATTAACTAACGAATTGAAACTAATTGAAAGTGACACAACCCTCCAAAGCCGTCTGATCCCGGCGATGGAGGCGGCCGATCGTGATCCACCGCCCTACAAAGTGGGTTAGGTTGGTGATTATAAAAAGAGTGAAGATTTGGCCGATTGTGGACGAAAATGTTAGAGAAACTCTAGAGAGAGGAGAGAGCAAAATCGCCTAGAGAGAAAGAGGTTGAACTAGTTGAATGCTATCAAGTTATTATCATAGACGGCGTGGATATCCATTTCGTCCAAATCCTTATTTTGTCGGATTTGAATGGATATTTTCTTCCCCTCCGGTTGAAGAGAAGAAAGAAATATGATGTTGACCTCCATGTTGGTCTTGAATATATCTATCTTCCTCATTTCATTAGAAGAGTTATATATCTTTGATAGAGTTCATAAACTGATTCCTCTGTCTTGGCTTTGAAAGAGTCGTAAGCTGTTAGAATATTTGCTTTCTTTGCTTTGACTCCAACTTCGGTTCGTTGCATCATCTTGTGGAGCTCGTCCCACATGGCCTTTGCGCTCGATAGACTATCTATCTGCTTTGGCTCTTAAACGCTCCCCCTCGGTGTATTCACCAGGAACTTTAAGTCTTCTGGTTGCAGGAATAGGAGGATTGTTTGTGGCATCTCGCCAACAAGGAATTTAACTTGTCAAGGCATTCGACTTGGTCTCCAAGGCATTCTAGTTGGTCAACCTGGCGCTTGACTTTGTTCAACAAGGCATTCTAGTTGGTCAACAAGGCATTCGACTTGTTCAACGAGGCATTCGACTGGTTTAACAAGGCTTCTATCTGTTCAACAAAGCAAGACTTTGTCAACAAGGAATTCAACTTGTGAAGTTATTCGACTTGGAGAATTCATTGTTGTTGAAAAGGGAATGCTCTCTCTCTCTCTATGCGTTTTTGCTCTCTCCTCTCTCTAGGATTCCTACACGAATTTCATCCATAATTCAGTCCAGATTCATCATATTTTTCTCTAAATCTACAAGGCGGATTGAAGGGCGGTGATACAAGGTGGCGCGCCTCCATCGCCGGGATCAAACGGCTTTGGAGGGTTTCATCTTTTAGTTTTCGTTTTTATTTCGAATTTGCATGAAGATGGCTTCGACTTCACTCGTGTGTGGATCGACAATGAGTGGATCTTCATCGCAGTCGCTGGAATCTGATCTGAATCGTGTTAATGTGGAGTTACTGTCCCGGCGTTTGCGGAGCGTTTTGATGGTCCGCGATTTAACAATCTTCTTGATAGAGTGCATGGCCGGGATGTAGTGGCTGTGAGACGATCTGATTCTCGGTGTGTGTTCGATGGTGGGAAAACATGACGTGACACTACGGTTACTGCTCCTTTTCGTGCGGAATCTGATACGAGGGCGAGTTTCCGACGACGACAGGTACACCTCCACCGCTGCGACGAGTGGTGGATGAGGAATCTGAAAATGAACGATCCAATCGGCGGGATCAAGTGGTGGTTGAAGCAGGGAAGCGAACGGAAATTATAGCAGCTAGGGTTTCCACAACGACATCTCCGTTCCCGATTGTTGAATCTATTTCGGGAGAGGATCTTGATTTTTTGGATCATTCTGGGGATCATCCTATTATGGCAAAGATCTTAACATATCTTCGTCAGGAATTAAGCTTGCCAGGATATCTCGATTTTAATGGCAAAGATCCCGACATTAATGGAAAAGATCCCGGTTTTGATATCCTGCCCGTAGAGGATTTTAATGGAAAAGATCCTGACATTAATGGAAAAGATCCCGGCTTTGATATCCTGCCCTTGGAGGAATTTAATGGCAAAGATCCCGACATTAATGGAAAAGATCCCGATTTTGATATCCTGCCCGTGGATGATTTTAATGGAAAAGATCCCGACATTAATGGAACAGATCCCGGCTTTGATATCCTGCCCTTGGAGGAATTTAATGGCAAAGATCCCGACATTAATTGAAAAGATCCCGGTTTTGATATCCTGCCTTTGGAGGATTGTGGGGCCGCCTCGATTGCGGAACAGCCAATGCAATCTACGCCGTCAAATGAACGTATGGATGAGCAACGATCGACGACAAAGGTGTCTGCCATGATGGAAAAGATTCGCAAGGGGACGGGTACGACGCCGCAGCCGACTATTGCAGCACATATAAATCTTCCGCGTGCGGTCATCGGAACTACTCCTGAGAAACGTACCGTACCAACTTATGCAAATGTGACCAAAGGATCAGCACGACGTACACGACCCGCAACGAAGCAGGTCTCGTTGGATTACACGGCACCAATGATAGTTGATGGAATAGCCGAAGTCTGCCCAACATGGGAGGTAGCACGTCAAGGGTTTGCCCGGTGGGGACACACTCTGGTGGGCTATTTTTTGGGAAGAAAACCATACTTTCCTTTTGTGGAACGGTTTGTGCGCTCGATCTGGGCTGATTTAGTGTAGGTTAGGGCAACCATTAATGGGTTTTTCAAATTCCGATTTAAATCGGAGAATGCAATGCACGGGGCTCTTGATGGAGGTCCATGGCTCATGCAAGGGCAGCCATTATTCTTGGAGGTTTGGCGGCCAGGTATGTCATTTGCGAAACGAGACATTGTTGAAGTGCCGCTCTGGATTAAGTTATGGAATGTACCGAGCGAGTTTTGGACTCAGGCGGGACTAGGAATCATGGCCAGTGCGGTGGGGCGGCCGTTGTTTGCTGATGGCGTTACTACTACAGGCGAGCGCATTGATTTCGCGAGAGTTTGTGTGCTTAAGACACTTGCTGATCCGTTTGTCGAGCAATTTAATATACGGATGCCGTTGGAAGATGGAGGTTCAGGGGGTGTGGTTAGCGTACGGGTGGAGTACGAATGGAGACCAACAAAATGTTCGAAGTGCAAGTCATGGACTCACACGGCTGTGGCATGCCCGACATCTCCAGCCGGGCAGCAAGTGCAAGGTTGTCGTCCGCCTACACAGTTGTCGAAGCTGGAGCTGGTTGACCAAGTTGAAAACTCTCTCTTCAAGTTGACCAAGTTGAAAACTCTCTCTCTAGAAAACGCTCTCACCTCTCTCTTGAATTCCAACGGTTTTTCAACCTTTCACCACCATCCCACCGACCATGGAGGCTGCCTCCGATGGTCCTCCGCCCACGCCCGACACCATGGCAGCGGTGGTGCCCGATCTGCCGGCATTGGCGGCCGCATATCCTTCGTTCCCTATCGATTTTGACATGGCCAAGTTCACCACCTTGATCGACCGTCTCGACGGCGGGCCGATGGTGACCCACACCGCCGATGCCTCATCTCCTCTCCTCCACGGCGACCCAAACCCGCTGTACGACGTTTCCCATGCAGCTGACCCCTCACCTTCCGGCCGTGTTGAGCGCCGGATCGCAGCTCGTCCATATTGGCCAAGGCGGGGACGATCGCGTCCCACTCATGCAAACGGGTCGCGGCCGGGTCCGCCTATCACCGGTGCCCTGCTTGAAGGGGCGGCGCTGGCGGCCGCGGGGGCCTTTGATTCGTCCATGGAAGCTGATCGCGCTAGAGGAGCCGAAGAGTCACGCCATGGTGATGCGGGCCAGGGCGATTCTACCAATGACGGGCTGCTGCCGGTCCTAGCCATCACTGGCGCGCGGTCCGCCGGGATGGCGCGGGCGACCGCAGGGGCCATTGCCGCGTCTACGACTGAAGATCGGGCTCCGGGAGCCGAAGAGTCATCGCTTGCTGCTGTGGTTGCCGAAGAGTCAAACGTTTCCGATGAGGGCCGGGATGTGCGTATGGACGAGGTCCAGGAGGGAGTTGGGGCCATGGAGGTCGGACCCGAGGACCCGAGGATGGTGGCTCATGGACCTCTCCCCATGCCGTCTCCCGGGCATGCCCGTCGCTCTTTACCGAAGCCCACAGCTACGTTCGCGCGGGTGGCTGCTTGGGCGGCCGAGCCACGCCACGTGCATGGAGATAGACGAGAACGGGCTACGCGTCGGGTTCCTCTTTCATTTACGGCCCCGGCGGGAATTGTTAACGGAACTGTTGAAGTTGCACCGTCGTGGGACATTGCTAAGCTCGGCTTGTCGCGTTGGGCGTTCACGCTGGTGGGTTTTTTCTTGGGACGAAAACCATATTTCCCAACCGTTGAGCGTTATTGGCGGGCTCGTTGGCCGGAGCTGGTTGAAGTTCGTGCGACGATTAATGGCTTCTTCAAGTTCCGTTTTGTTTCGGAGGCGGCCATGCGTGACGTTCTTGAGGGTGGCCCGTGGATCCTTAATGGGCAGCCCTTATTCCTTGAGGAATGGCGCCCCGACATGTTATTTGAAAAGCAGGAGATCACCGACGTTCCTCTCTGGGTGAAAATGTGGAACGTGCCTGGAGAATTCTGGACTGCCGAGGGGCTCGGAGTCCTTGCGAGTGCGGTGGGAAAGCCGTTGTTTACTGACGGGATAACGGCGGATGGGGAGCGCATTGATTTTGCGCGCGTCTGTGTCATGAAGCGCCTCGCTGATCCCTTCATTGAGGTTGTTAACCTTCGCATGCCTAATGCTGAGGGCGGAGTGACGGGTCTTATTCCGGTTCGGGTGGAGTATGAATGGAAGCCGGCACGATGTGATAGTTGCAGCACTTGGACCCATGGGCCAATGAATTGCCCTAACCGGCCGAGACCCCCACCCTCGGGTGTTTCGAAGGGTGGGCCTGCGCCAGGTTCCCGGACTCGCTCTCCTCGTTCTTCGCAGCCCATCGTGGCTACTGGTTCACGACCGACCTCCCGTCCTGATCCCTCCTCTTCCAGACAAGTCCGCTCACCTCCTAAGGTTGCTACCCCACCCACTGCTGTTGCGTCTAAGGCATCAGCCGGGCCTCCTGGAATCCTCTCGCCTTCTACATGCTCCTCGTCTAAGGGTTCGGAGTGGCGACAAGTGGGAGCTCGTGGTAAAGCTGTGCGCATTCCACCTCGTGGGGTGATCTCATCCGCTGCGGATGGGCAGCTGCATAGGGGTTCCATGCCATCAGGTAGTTCTTCAAGGTTCTCACCCTCACCCGAGCGGAGCGGGGATGTTTCTGTTTCTTTTCTGGATTCTACAAATCCTTTTGCTGTCCTCCGATCCACTGATTCTGGCGATATGGATACTTCAACCACTTCGGGCCCTGAAGTTATAGCAGCCCGCTTCCCGGGTGTCCCATGATCAGAATCGGCTCATGGAATGTCCGTGGTCTAAATAGGGTAGACCACAGGAAGGCGGCGGGGGAGTGGATTTCGAGACAGGGTATTCAGCTGGTTGGTTTGCTTGAGACAAGGGTCCACGTGGATAATGCCACCCGTCTTTCGCAGGGATTACGGCCCCTTTGGTCCTGGTTTTTTTAGTATGAGCCTGGCCCAGGCTCGCGTATTTGGGTGGGTTGGGACCCGACGGCCATCTCGGTCACTATTTTGGCCTCCACTGATCAGGTTGTTCATTGTCGGGTTGTGCAGCTGGGGTCCGGATCCGTTCTTTTTGTGTCATTTGCTTATGGTCGCTCAATTCGTGGGGAGAGGTTACCTTTATGGGATGAGCTTGTTCAGTTCTCCTCCTCTCGGGTTGACGACCAGTGGGTGGTGGCGGGGGATTTCAATACCATCTTGTGTTCGGCTGAGGGGCGAGGGGGATCCCCGAATTTGCTGGGCATGTCTGAGTTTGGTACTGCGCTTCTTCGCGCGGATCTCTCGACTATTCCATCTACTGGTCCACCTTTCACGTGGTTTAACCAGCAAGGAGGAGCATCTGCTCTCTAGAGGCGACTCGATCGTATTCTGGCGAATCCTACTTGGTTCGCGGCCTGGCCGGATGCTTATGTTCATGGCGGTCTCCCTGCTACGTCTGATCATTCGCCTCTTGTCTTGGGGACCGTCCCGAGTCACTCTTATCGGACCTGCTTCAAGTTTGAGAATTTTCTGACTAAGAATCCGGGTTTTATTTCTGTTGTTCGCAGCATTTGGGATCGCCCGGTTTGTGGGTTTCCGATGTTCACGGTGGTTGATCGCCTGAAGCGGCTTAAGCCTCTGTTCTCTGAGCTGCGTAGGGCCAAAGGTGATCTTGCAGTGAACGTTTCCGAGGCGAGGATGTTTTTAGACGTTGCCCAGCGGTACACTTCGCTCCATCCTTTCGATGACGGTCTCCGCTTGCTCGAACGTTGTTGTAGGTCGGTCTATACGAGAGCATTTGAGGTGGAGCACTCGGCGTTGGCACAGCGTGCCAAGATGGCTTGGCTGAAGGATGGGGATCAGTGCTCTGCTTTTTTCTTTCGTAAGGTTGCGCTCAGACGTACGTTTAACAGGATCCTTACTCTTGAATCCGCCTCCGGTGAGTTGCTGACGTCTTTGGATGCGGTTGATTCTGAGTTGCTGGGTTTTTACGAGGATCTTCTTGGCAAATCCTCTCTTCCTTCGCCGGTGCTGTTGCCTGATGTCCAAGATTTCATTTCACGTAGGCTCTCACAGTCGGCGGCCGCTTCTATGGTCCTTTCCCTTGATGATGCGGAGGTGCGTAAAGCTGTTTTTTCTATGGGTGCTGAGAAGGCTCCGGGCCCTGATGGCTTTACCGCGGCTTTCTTCCAAGCTGCGTGGTCTGTTGTGGGACCTGACGTCACTGCTGCGATCCGGGACTTCTTTGTCACGGGGCGCCTCTTGCGGGGTCTGAACAGTACTTGGCTTATGCTTATACCGAAGGTGGAGTTTCCTAGGCGGGCTTCGGATTTCCGGCCGATCTCGTGTTGTAATGTTATCTACAAGATTATCTCGAAGATTTTGGCTGATCGGCTCAAGCCTGCCCTTCCTTGTCTTGTTCATGGTTGCCAGACTGCCTTCATCCCGGGACGTCACATCTCAGATAACATCCTTCTTGCCCAGGAGCTGTGTCATGGCTACAACGGCCATCGTCACCCCCCTCGTGCGCTGTACAAAGTGGACCTGGCGAAGGCTTATGATCGGGTGGAATGGAGTTTTGTTTTGGCTACGCTGCAGGCGATGGGACTCCATCCGCGGTTTATCGAGTGGATCAGGACCTGTCTTACTACGACGACGTTCTCCCTTAGCGTCAGTGGTCGACCCATGGGGTACTTTGATGGCAAGCGGGGTCTTCGTCAAGGTGACCCTATTTCTCCCTACCTGTTTACTTTGGTTATGGAGGTTCTCCATGGCATTGTTTGTAAGCGTATTAGCGAGGAACCGAGGTTTCGTTATCATTGGCGGTGTGAGTCTCTTTCCTTACCTATGCTTATTTTTGCGGATGATCTGTTATTGTTTTGCCACGCTGATGGGGTTTCTGTTGGGGTCCTTAAGGCGTCGGTGGACTGTTTCTCGACTCTGTCGGGTTTATATCCTAACCCGGCTAAGAGTGAGTTTTTTCTCTCCCGCCCGGCTCTCTCTCTCGCACCGCAGCTGCAGCCCATTTTTGGCTTTCCCTTGAGCTCTTTGCCGATTCGGTATCTGGGGGTTCCATTGATTACCTCTCGTCTTTCGCTTGCTGACTGTGGCCCGCTCTTATCTCGCGTTGATCATCGTCTGGGTTCATGGCTGAACCAGACCCTCTCTTATGCTGGACGTGTCCAGCTGATCCGATATGTTCTCAAGGCTCTGCACGTTTACTGGTCGGGGGTGTTCCTTCTCCCCAAGGGTGTGGTGCAGGCTTTAGAAGGAAAATTCCGTCAGTTTCTTTGGGCGAGGTCTACAGCTAAGGTGGCATGGACTGACGTGTGTTTGCCCACTGCTGAGGGCGGTTTGGGCATTCGTTCGGTGGCGGTTGATAATAAGGTTCTTCTTTTTCGCCTCTTGTGGCGGGTCATTACGCGGGCCCCGGACTCTATTTGGGTGACCTGGCTGTATGCAAGTCGGTTGAGGTCAGATACTATTTGGACGGCTCCTGTTTCTTCGACTTCATCTTGGAGCTGGCGAAAGTTATTGAGTTTTAGGGCGGAAATGAAGAGTCACATTGTCTTCCACATTGCTAACGGTAACTCCATTCGTTTGTGGGAGGATCCTTGGCTGCCAGGTGGTTCCCTTTTGGATCGCTTTCCTCGGGGACTTGTTGCTATGGGCCTCCCTGTGGGCACCCGTCTTGCCTCTGTTATTTCTGCGCAGGGCTGGAACTGGCCGGGTCGTACTACTGTGGAGTATCTTGAATTTAGTCCCGAGCTACCCCCGGTTCGTCCCGACCGCCGGGACAGTGTTTCCTGGCGTGGGTCTGCCGATGGCGTTGCTTCTGCGAGACTCATTCGGGAGGCGCTGCGGCCTCGTCAGGACGGTGTGCTTTGGGCGAGTCTGTTTGGTGGCCCTTTACGGGTCCCTCGACATGAGTTCTCCCTCTGGATGGGTGTTTGTGGCCGACTCTCGACTAGGGATAAGGCTTGGGTTGCTACTAGAGTGGGGACACAGGCTTGCGGACTTTGTACCTCGGCTCAGATGGAGACGGCTTCCCATCTTTTTTTCGACTGCGATTTCTCTCGCCGCTGTTTGAGGCTCCTTCGGAGGCGGGTGCGCTGGGACTAGCCTCACCGGGACTGGACGCAGGGTTTTCTTTGGGCTGCGCAACGGTGGCGTGGGCATCATTTATTGCATGCGGCGTCTAGGCATCTTCTGGCATCCCTGGTGTATCATATTTGGCTTGCTCGGAATCGGCGGTGGCGTGAGAATGTTACGACCTCGCCGGAACGATTAGTTGCTGGTGTTTAGGACATTTGTTGTTTGCGTCTTAATGGTCTCTCTGCAAAGTATGCTTTGCAGATTGCGGCCATTAGGCGGCTTTGGCGTGTTGCGTGGTAGTTTTTCCTGTCAAGCATGTACTGACTTCCTTACTATTTATTTATATACGGGCTTTTACCAAAAAAAAAAAAAGTGCAAGGTTGTCGTCCGCCTACACAGTTTTCGAATACTCCTATGGGTGGTTCACAAGTAACGGGCCAACAGTCTCGCAGGCCCGGTCCGGCAGTCAAGGCTCGAGATAGCAAAGGCGGGATAATGGCAACTCGATCCCGGGTTGAGTGGCGACAGGTGGGTGCAAAGGGCAAGGCTGTTAGGGTGGAGTCCACTGAGAGGGCAAATCGTGCTAGTGCGCGGAATCATGGTGAGGTGACTCGGCGGGCAGATAGTGGACCCTCGACATCGTATGGGACCACGGCTCCACATGCGTGTGACGAATCGGTACATGATGCAGATGGATTGGCATCGAATTCTTTCGCTATCCTACACACCTTGCGAGATGAGGATGACGATCTCATCATCTCTATGAGCCCTGAAGCTATTGCAGCCCCGGGAGGGGGTGATCCATGATCCCTGTCGGCGTATGGAATGTACGTGGTCTCAATAAGAGGGACCACGCGAGGGAGGTGGGGGAGCTCGTGGCTAAGTCTGAAATTCAATTAATGGGGTTGTTGGAAACGAGAGTGGCTAGCACTAATGCTGCGATGGTGTCGAATGGTCTACGGACGCGGTGGACGTGGTTTTATGATTACACAGAGGGCCCCGGTACGAGAATATGGGTAGGATGGAACCCCGTGTTTCTTCAGCTATCGGTTCTTGGGCTTTCGGACCAAGCAATACATTGTGAAGTTTTCTCCCGGGAGTCGCGTGAGACGGTTTTTATTTCCTTTATCTATGGGAAAAACCGGCGAGAGGAGCGGGTTGCATTGTGGTACGACATTACTATCCGATCGGAGGAGCGGGCGGAGGATCCATGGCTGGTATTGGGTGATTTCAATACCATATTAGAGTCAGGCGAAGCGAGGGGAGGGTCACCCAACGCCCACGATATGGGTGATATGCGAGAATGTCTGGTTGCTGCAGATCTTGTCACCTTGCCTTCTACGGGGCAATTTTTCACATGGTATAACCAACAGCGAGGGGATGCAGGTGTATGGCGCCGTATTGATCGTATGCTTGGTAATCCCACGTGGTTCTCCAAGTATCCTGATATTTCCTACCACGCGGCTCTCCCATCGACATCGGACCATAGCCCGCTACTTCTCGAGTTGGTGCGCAGAAATCCCCGATGCGGTCCTTTTCGTTTCGATAATTTTCTGACCCATGACGCACAGTTCCTTTTACATCTCCAGAAGATTTGGCAGATTCCGATCCAGGGTTACCCGATGTACACACTGGTACGACGACTGAGACTACTGAAACCCATTCTCCGACAGATGAGAAGGGTAAAGGGTGACCTTGCGGTGAATGTTAGTGAAGCCAAGCACTTTCTTGATGTGTGCCAGCAGTTTGCGACGTTTTTTCCCATGGAAAGTCGATTTCATGAGTCGGAGCGTATCTGTAAGAGGGTGTATGCGAAGGCCATCGAGATCGAGCATGCTGCCTTATCCCAGCGTGCTAAGTTGGCGTTTCTTAAAGATGGGGACCAATGCACCTCTTATTTCTTTAAGAAGGTGGCATTGCGTCGTGCGACTAACTGTATTTTTTCCCTTGAAGGTGATATGGGCGAGGTTTTTGAAGGAGAAGATAGCGTTCGAGCAGAGTTGATTCGGTTCTACCAGACCTTATTGGGACAGTCAGCGAGGGAGGTTCCCGTTGAGCCACGAGAGATTGCACCATTCGTAGCAAGGAAGCTATCTGATGAGGCTGCAACTGATATGATTCGGAAGGTGGAGGCTTTAGAGATTAAGGAGGCACTTTTCTCGATGTGGGATGAAAAGGCCCCAGGACCGGATGGCTATTCGGCGGGGTTTTTCAAGGCAGCGTGGGGAGTTATTGGTGATGCCTTGATTCAGGCCGTCCAGGAGTTTTTTTCGTCAGGCCATTTGCTAAAAGGACTGAATAGCACGCTTCTTACACTTATTCCAAAGGGTGATTCCCCGAGGAAAGCGTCGGATTTTCGGCCAATTTCGTGCTGTAATGTTCTCTTCAAGATTATCTCGAAGATTATGGCCAATCGGCTCAAGCCATGGTTAGGAAGTTTGGTTCACTCTTCTCAGACGGCGTTTATCCCTGGGCGACGCATTAGTGATAATATCTTGTTAGCACAGGAGATTTGTTCAGGCTATCGATGCAATAGGCGCCCTCCTCGTGTAACCTTCAAGAGTGACCTGGCTAAGGCTTATGATAAGGTTGAGTGGAGCTTCGTGTTAGCCACGCTCACGGCTATGAAGTTTCATCCTATCTTTATCCATTGGGTGAGATGTTGTATGACCACGACGACTTTCTCGATTAATATCCATGGACACCCAGCGGGATACTTTGCAGGGAAGCGTGGTCTTCGGCAAGGCGATCCTATATCGCCGTATATATTTAGATTAGTCATGGAGGTGCTACATGGCATCGTCACACATCGGATCAGCCGTGAGCCTCAATTCCGTTATCATTGGCGATGCGAGGCGAATAGACTTTCTATGCTCTCTTTTGCTGACGATCTCCTCATGTTCTGTCACACCGATCTTGTGTCGGCTGGAATTATCAAGGAAGCATTAGTGGAATTTGCAATGCTTTCTGGACTTCATCCGAACCCGGCCAAAAGCGAGATGTTTGTTGCCAAGCGGGCGGAGAGCCTTGCGAATGACCTCCATGGTCTCATGGGTTTTCTAAGGGGACAGTTGCATGTACGATATCTAGGAGTTCCGCTACTTCACTCTCGATTGACGCTAGCAGATTGTAACCCATTGTTACACAAGGTTGATGCTCGCATGCGTATTGGTCGGGGGTTTTCCTATTGCCGAAGGGGATCATTGCGGCTTTGGAGGCTCGTTTTCGACGCTTTCTCTGGGCAGGGTCGCCGACAAAAGTTGCGTGGGTGGACATTTGCTTACCTGTTGCTGAGGGAGGTCTTGGAATTCGTTCGATTGCAACGGATAACAAGGCCCTCCTTTTGCGGCATTTATGGAGTGTTGTCTCCCGAGAGGAGAGCTCGATTTGGGAGGAATGGTTGCTTCTCAATCGACTCCGGTCCAATTCTTTTTGGGTGGTACGTCCTGCACCTAATGATGCTTGGAGCTGGAAGAAGATGCTGAAGTTACGGCCTCTACTTAGGTCACTCATTTCTTTTCATATAGGAAATGGTTCTTCCATTTCCCTATGGAAGGACCCCTGGTTGTTTTCATATTGTTTTCCACGAGGCCCGCTGGTTATGGGACTACCACATGATGCTCCCTCTTAGCGCTGTTATCTCGACATATGGGTGGATGTGGCCTGCTCAATCTACAGTTTAGTTCATTGAGCTTAGTCCACATCTACCAGCAGTGGACCCGTCACGTCGTGACTTACTGTGGTGGGAAGGCACTCCGAATGGTCATTTCTCGACAAAATCAGTCCGAGAAATGATCCGATTGAGAAGTGATCCGGTGGGTTGGGCTATGCTATTTGGCGGATGTTTACGAGTTCCACGCTACGAATTCATTCTATGGCTGGCGACTCGGGGACGTCTTTCGACTTGAGAATTTGCATGGGTGGAACAGCGAGCGGGAACAGATACATGCCTGTTGAGTGACAATAACATACGAGAGACACATAACCATTTGTTCTTTGATTATCGCTTCTCGAGACGCTGTTTGAGGCTTTTGAGCCGCCAGATTAGATGGAGATGGCCGTTTCGTGAGTGGCGTGTTGATGTCATATGGGCAGCAGCTAAGTGGCAAGGGCAATCATCTTTACCATGTAGCCTATCGTCATGTTTTGTCGTCGCTTGTTTATCACATTTGGCAGGAACGGAATACACGGTGGAAGGAGCATAGACGCGGCTCCCCTGAGCAAGTGATTGCTTTGGTTCTGGGGAATGCTTTTTTACGATTGGACACTGTAGCACATAGATATCCTTTACAAGTAGCTGCTATTCGCCGTCTGTGGCGAGTTGCATGGTAGCTTGTTTCGAGCTTTAGTTGTCGACGCAGTCGTAATCGATGTCGTAGTTGATGTCGTTGTTATCGATAGCTTGTTATCGGTTATTTGCGGCATGAGTTTCTACTCATACGTGCTATTTTGTATTTTTCTCTTCATATATATATATAATGGGACATTCATCCAAAAAAAAAAAGGCATTCGACTTGGTCTCCAAGGCATTCTAGTTGGTCAACATAGCGCTCGACTTGTTCAACAAGGCATTCTAGTTGGTCGACAAGGCATTTGACTTGTCCGACAAGGCATTTTACTTCGTTAATAAGGCATTCGACTTGTCCAACAAGGCATTCTACTTGGTCAACAAGGCATTCGACTTGTTCAACAAAGCATTCTACTTGGTCAATAAGGCGATCGACTTGTTCAACAAGGCAATCTACTTGTTCAACAACGCATACTACTTGTTCAAAAGGCAATTCAAATTGGTCAACAAGACATACAAGGCATTCGACTTGGTTAACAAAGCATACAACGCATTCGACTTGTGCAACAAGACATTAGTCTTGGTCAACAAGGCATTCGGCTTGTTCAACAAGGCATTCTCGGCTTTGTCAACAAGGCATTTAAGTTGTTCAACAAGGCATTCTACTTGTTCAAAGGGCATTTGACTTGGTCAACAAGGCATACAAGGCATTCTACTTCTTCAACAAGACATTCGACTTGTCCAACAATGCATTTTACTTGGTCAACAAGGCATACGACTAATTCAACAAGGCATTCTACTTGGTCAACAAGACATTCGACTTGTTCAACAAGGCATTCGATTTGTTCAACAAGGCGTTCGACTTGTTCAACGAGGCATTCGACTTGTTTAACAAGGCTTCTATCTGTTCAACAAGGCATGACCTTACCTTGTCAACAAGGAATTCAACTTGTCAAGGCATTCGACTTGGTCTCCAAGGCATTCTAGTTGGTCAACCTGGCGCTCGACTTGTTCAACAAGGCATTCTAGTTGGTCAACAAGGCATTCGATTTGTTCAACAAGGCGTTCGACTTGTTCAACGAGGCATTCGACTTGTTTAACAAGGCTTCTATCTGTTCAACAAGGCATGACTTTGTCAACAAGGAATTCAACTTGTCAAGGCATTCGACTTGGTCTCCAAGGCATTCGACTTGGTCTCCAAGGCATTCTAGTTGGTCAACCTGGCGGTCGACTTGTTCAACAAGGCATTCTAGTTGGTCAACAAGGCATTCGACTTGTCCAGCAAGGCATTTTACTTGGTCAATAAGGCATTCGACTTGTCCAACAAGGCATTATACTTGGTCAACAAGGCATTCGACTTGTTCAACAAGGTATTCTACTTGGTCAACAAGGCGATCGACTAGTTCAACAAGGCATTCTACTTGTTCAACAACGCATACTACTTGTTCAAAACGCCATTCAAAGTGGTCAACAAGACATACAAGGCATTCGACTTGGTCAACAAAGCATACAAGGCATTCGAATTGTTTAACAAGGCATTACTCTTGGTTAACGAGACATCCGGCTTGTTCAACAAGGCATTCGACTTTGTCAACAAGGCACTCTACTTGTTTAAAGGGCATTTGACTTGGTCAACAGGTATACAAGGCATTCTAATTTTTTAACAAGGCGTTCGACTTGTTCAACAAGGCGTTCGACTTGTTCAACAAGGCGTTCGACTTGTTCAACAAGGCGTTCGACTTGTTCAACAAGGCGTTCGACTTGTTCAACAAGGCGTTCGACTTGTTCAACAAGGCGTTCGACTTGTTCAACAAGTCTTCTACTTGTTCAACAAGGCATGACTTTGTGAGCAAGAAATTCAACCTATTCAACAAGGCATTCGACTTGGTCAACAAGACATTCTAGTTGGTTCACCAGGTGCTCGACTTGTTCAACATGCCATTCTACTCGGTCAACAAGGCATTCGACTTGTCCAACAAGGCTTGGTCAACCAGGTCAACATGGCATTCAACTCAGTCAACAAGGCATTCTACTTGGTGAACAAGGCATTCGACTTGTCCAACAAGGCATTCTACTTGGATAACAAGGCATTGGACTTGTTCAACAAGGCATTCTACTTGTTCAAAAGGCTATTCAACTTGGTAACGAAAGATATACAAGGCATTCGACTTGGTCAACAAAGCATACAAGGCACTCGACTTGTTCAGCAAGGCATTACTCTTTGTCAACAAGGCATTCTACTTGTTCAAAGGCATTTGACTTGATCAACAAGGCATACAAGGCTATCTACTTGTTTAACAAGGCATTCGACTTGTACAAAAAGTATTTTACTTGGTCAACAAGGCATTTGACTTGTTCAACAAGGCATTCGATTTGTTCAACAACGCGTTCGACTTGTTCAACATGGCATTCAACTTGTTTAACAAGGCTTCTACTTTTTTTTTTTTTGGTAAAAGCCCGTATATAAAATAGTAAGGAAGTCAGTACATGCTTGACAGGAAAAACTACCACACAACATGCCAAAGCCGCGTAATGGCCGCAATCTGCAAAACATACTTTGCAGAGAGACCATTAAGACGCAAACAACACATGTCCAAAACACCAGCAACTAATCGTTCCGGCGAGGTCGTAACATTGTCACGCCACCGCCGATTCCGAGCAAGCCAAATATGATACACCAGGGATGCCAGAAGATGCCTAGATGCCGCATGCAATAAATGATGCCCACGCCACCGTTGTGCAGCCCAAAGAAAACCTTGCGTCCAGTCCCGGTGAGGCCAGTCCCAGCGCACCCGCCTCCGAAGGAGCCTCAAACAGCGGCGAGAGAAATCGCAGTCGAAAAAAAGATGGGAAGCCGTCTCCATCTGAGCCGAGGTACAAAGTCCGCAAGCCTGTGTCCCCGCTCTAGTAGCAACCCAAGCCTTATCCCTAGTCGAGAGTCGGCCACGAACACCCATCCAGAGGGAGAACTCATGTACTTGTTCAACAAGGCATGACTTTGTGAGCAAGAAATTCAACCTATTCAACAAGGCATTCGACTTGGTCAACAAGACATTCTAGTTGGTCAACCAGGTGCTCGACTTGTTCATTATGGCATTCTACTCGGTCGAAAAGGCATTCGACTTGTCCAACAAGGCATTCTACTTGGTCAACAAGGCATTGGACTTGTTCAACAAGGCATTCTACTTGGTCAACAAGGCGATTGACTTGTTCAACAAGACATTCAACTTGGTCAACAAGGCATTCTACTTGTTCAAAAGGCCATTCAAATTGGTCAACAAGATATACAAGGCATTCGACTTGTTCTGCAAGGCATTACTCTTGGTCAACAAAGCATTCGACTTTATCAACAAGGCATTCTAGTTATTCAAAGGGCATTTGACTTGGTCAACAAGGCATACAAGGCATTCTACTTGTTTAAGAAGGCATTCGACTTGTACAACAATGCATTTTACTTGGTCGACAAGGCATTCGACTTGTTTAACAAGGCTTCTACTTGTTCAACAAGGCATGACATTATGAGCAAGAAATTCATCCTATTCAACAAGGCATTCAACTTGGTCAACAAGACATTCTAGTTGGTCAACCAGGTGCTCGGCTTGTTCAACATAGCATTCTACTCGGTCAACAAGGCATTCTACTTGGTCAACAAGGCATTCGACTTGTCCAACAAGGCATTGTACTTGGTTAACAAGGCATTGGACTTGTTCAACAAGGTATTCTACTTGGTCAACAAGGCGATCGACTTGTTCAACAAGCCATTCAACTTGGTCAACAAGGCATTCTACTAGTTCAAAAGGCCATTCAACTTGGTAACGAAAGATATACAAGGCATTCGACTTGGTCAACAAAGCATACAAGGCACTCGACTTGTTTAGCAAGGCATTACTCTTTGTCAACAAGGCATTCTACTTGTTCAAAGGCATTTGACTTGAAGAATTCATTGTTGTTGAAAAGGGAATGCTCTCTCTCTCTCTAGGCGTTTTGCTCTCTCCTCTCTCTAGGATTCCTACACGAATTTCATCCATAATTCAGTCCAGATTCATCATATTTTTCTCTAAATCTACAAGGCGGATTGAAGGGCGGCGATACAAGGTGGCGCGCCTCCATCGCCGGGATCAAACGGCTTTGGAGGGTTTCATCTTTTAGTTTTCGTTTTTATTTCGAATTTGCATGAAGATGGCTTCGACTTCACTCGTGTGTGGATCGACAATGAGTAGATCTTCATCGCAGTCGCTGGAATCTGATCTGAATCGTGTTAATGTGGAGTTACTGTCCCGGGATTACCGGCGTTTGCGCTGTTTTGATGGTCCGCGATTTAACAATCTTCTTGATAGAGTGCATGACCTGGATGTAGTGGCTGTGAGACGATCTGATTCTCGGTGTGTGTTCGATGGTGGGAAAACACGACGTGACACTACGGTTACTGCTCCTTTACGTGCGGAATTTGATACGAGGGCGAGTTTCCGACGACGACCGGGTACACCTCCACCGCTGTGACGAGTGGTGGATGAGGAATCTGAAAATGAACGATCCAATCGGCGGGATCAAGTGGTGGTTGAAGCAGGAAAGCGAACGAAAACTATGGCGGCTAGGGTTTCCACAACGACATCTCCGTTCCCGATTGTTGAATCTATTTCGGGATTCCCTAAGGGAGTCATCCACAGTATCGAGAAGCGTCTTCGAGCGTTCTTGTGGAAGGGATCTAGCGCGAAGGTGGCATGGGCCGACGTGTGCGTACCAAGGGAAGAAGGAGGACTTGGACTGAGATCGATTGAGGTGGAGAACAAGGCGCTGATGATGCGTCTTATCTGGAACATTCTCAGGGGAGATGAGTCTTCGATATGGACCACATGGATACGACGGACGAGGTTGCACAACACATCCTTCTGGACCATCAGACCCACGGCTAATACCTCATGGAGCTAGAAGAAACTCCTCAAACTCAGACCCATCATCCGGCCACTCCTAGAGTTCCGCATTGGGAATGGAGCGAATACACGACTCTGGACTGACCCATGGCTGCTCACGATTCCGCTGGTGGAACGGTACCCGCGTGGTCCATCTGTTATGGGCCTCCCACTTGATTCACGATTGAGCGCGGTGATTGATGAGTCGGGATGGCATTGGTCAGGACAGACGACGGTGGAGTTTATGGATTTTGCTGGTCTCCTACCTCCCATTCAACACGGTGTGATGGATACGATTCGATGGCGGGGGACTCCCAGTGGCGTCTTCTCTATTCACTCCGCGAGAAATTGCATACGCCAACATTCTCCGACTAAATCCTGGACCAACCTGTTTGGAGGCCCTATCTCGATACCACGGCATGAACTCATTTTATGGCTGGCGATTAGGGAACGCCTGGCGACGAGGGACAAGTCATGGGTGGCCGCGGCAGCAGGAAGTTCAGCTTGCCTCTTGTGTGATGATGGCTATGCTATAGAGACAACACGACATCTTTTCTTTGAGTGTTCATATTCTCAGACATTGCCTACAGTCTTTGCAGGGAAAGTTACGTTTTGGTTGGCCTTACACGGACTGGATCGAAGGGGTTTTCTGGGCTGCTCAAAGGTGGCGGGGCAAGCATCTCGCATGGATGGGGCCCCGACATGCGCTTGCATCGCTTGTCTATCACCTATGGGCCGAGCGCAACCTACGATGGCGGGAAGGAAGACGACGACCTCCTACTCATATCGTTGCGGATGTCGAGTCTACACTCTGCTTACGGCTCTTTACCCTCGGAGGGAAGTACCAGCTATAGTCCTGTGCGCTTCGACGTGTTTGGCGCATTGCGTGGCCGAGCACGTAGCCAATTGCTTATAGTTTGCTTGCTTGTTTTTGATTTTTTGCTTGCTTGAATGGATTGCTTGCGTTGTTTATCGGTAGTATGTTACTGAGCGGTGCAGCTAACTGTTGCTGAACATTGTATCTTTTCACCTTTTATTTTAATGACCTTTTCCCAAAAAAAAATAAAAAAATAAAATAAATAAAAAATAAATAAAAAATAAAAAATAAATAAAAAATAAAAAATCTATTTCGGGAGAGGATCTTGATTTTATTGGCCAATCATTCTGGGGATCATCCTATTATGGCAAAGATCTTAACATATCTTCGTCACGAATTAAGCTTGCCAGGATATCTCGATTTTAATGGCAAAGATCCCGACATTAATGGAAACGATCCCGGTTTTGATATCCTGCTCGTGGAGGATTTTAATGGAAAAGATCCTGACATTAATGGAAAAGATCCCGGCTTTGATATCCTGCCCTTGGAGGAATTTAATGGCAAAGATCCCGACATTAATGGAAAAGATCCCGATTTTGATATCCTGCCCGTGACTGATTTTAATGGAAAAGATCCCGACATTAATGGAACAGATCCCGGCTTTGATATCCTGCCCTTGGAGGAATTTAATGGCAAAGATCCCGACATTAATGGAAAAGATCCCGGTTTTGATATCCTGCCTTTGGAGGATTGTGGGGCCGCCTCGATTGCGGAACAGCCAATGCAATCTACGCCGTCAAATGAACGTATGGATGAGCAACGACCGACGACAAAGGTGTCTGCCATGATGGAAAAGATTCGCAAGGGGACGGGTACGACGCCGCAGCTGACTATTGCAGCACATATAAATCTTCCGCGTGCGGTCATCGAAACTACTCCTGAGAAACGTACCGTACCAACTTATGCAAATGTGACCAAAGGATCAGCACGACGTACACGACCCGCAACGAAGCAGGTCTCGTTGGATTACACGGCACCAATGATAGTTGATGGAATAGCCGAAGTCTGCCCAACATGGGAGGTAGCACGTCAAGGGTTTGCCCGGTGGGAACACACTCTGGTGGGCTATTTTTTGGGAAGAAAACCATACTTTCCTTTTGTGGAACGGTTTGTGCGCTCGATCTGGGCTGATTTAGTGGAGGTTAGGGCAACCATTAATGGGTTTTTCAAATTCCGATTTAAATCGGAGGATGCAATGCACGGGGCTCTTGATGGAGGTCCATGGCTCATGCAAGGGCAGCCATTATTCTTGGAGGTTTGGCGGCCAGGTATGTCATTTGCGAAACGAGACATTGTTGAAGTGCCACTCTCGATTAAGTTATGGAATGTACGAAGCGAGTTTTGGACTCAGGCGGGACTAGGAATCATGGCCAGTGCGGTGGAGAGGCCGTTGTTTGCTGATGGCGTTACTACTACAGGCGAGCGCATTGATTTCGCGAGAGTTTGTGTGCTTAAGACACTTTTTTTTTTTTTGGTAAAAGCCCGTATATAAATAAATAGTAAGGAAGTCAGTACATGCATGACAGGAAAAACTACCACGCAACACGCCAAAGCCGCCTAATGGCCGTAATCTGCAAAGCATACTTTGCAGAGAGACCATTAAGACGCAAACAACAAATGTCCAAAACACCAGCAACTAATCGTTCCGGCGAGGTCGTAACATTCTCACGCCACCGCCGATTCCGAGCAAGCCAAATATGATACACCAGGGATGCCAGAAGATGCCTAGACGCCGCATGCAATAAATGATGACCACGCCACCGTTGCGCAGCCCAAAGAAAACCCTGCGTCCAGTCCCGGTGAGGCCAGTCCCAGCGCACCCGCCTTCGAAGGAGCCTTAAACAGCGGCGAGAGAAATTGCAGTCGAAAAAAAGATGGGAAGCCGTCTCCATCTGAGCCGAGGTACAAAGTCCGCAAGCCTGTGTCCCTGCTCTAGTAGCAACCCAAGCCTTATCCCTAGTCGAGAGTCGGCCACGAACACCCATCCAGAGGGAGAACTCATGTCGAGGGACCCGTAAAGGGCCACCAAACAGACTCGCCCAAAGCACACCGTCCTGACGAGGCCGCAGCGCCTCCCGAATGAGTCTCGCAGAAGCAACGCCATCGGCAGACCCACGCCAGGAAACACTGTCCCGGCGGTCGGGACGAACCGGGGGTAGCTCGGGACTAAATTCAAGATACTCCACAGTAGTACGACCCGGCCAGTTCCAGCCCTGCGCAGAAATAACAGAGGCAAGACGGGTGCCCACAGGGAGGCCCATAGCAACAGGTCCCCGAGGAAAGCGATCCAGAAGGGAACCACCTGGCAGCCAAGGATCCTCCCACAAACGAATGGAGTTACCGTTAGCAATGTGGAAGACAATGTGACTCTTCATTTCCGCCCTAAAACTCAATAACTTTCGCCAGCTCCAAGATGAAGTCGAAGAAACAGGAGTCGTCCAAATAGTATCTGACCTCAACCGACTTGCATACAGCCAGGTCACCCAAATAGAGTCCGGGGCCCGCGTAATGACCCGCCACAAGAGGCGAAAAAGAAGAACCTTATTATCAACCGCCACCGAACGAATGCCCAAACCGCCCTCCGCAGTGGGCAAACACACGTCAGTCCATGCCACCTTAGCTGTAGACCCCGCCCAAGGAAACTGACGGAATTTTCCTTCTAAAGCCTGCACCACAACCTTGGGGAGAAGGAACACCCCCGACCAGTAAACGTGCAGAGCCTAAAGAACAGATCGGATCAGCTGGACACGTCCAGCATAAGAGAGGGTCTGGTTCAGCCATGAACCCAGACGATGATCAACGCGAGATAAGACAGGTCCTGATCCACTCGATAAACCGCGGATGGGTCGACCATGAAATAGGGTCACCTTGACGAAGACCCCGCTTGCCATCAAAGTACCCCATGGGTCGACCACTGATGCTAAGGGAGAACGTCGTCGTAGTAAGACAGGTCCTGATCCACTCGATAAACCGCGGATGGAGTCCCATCACCTGCAGCGTAGCCAAAAAAAACTCCATTCCACCCGATCATAAGCCTTCGCCAGGTCCACTTTGTACAGCGCACGAGGGGGATGACGATGGCCGTTGTAGCCATGACACAGCTCCTGGGCAAGAAGGATGTTATCTGAGATGTGACGTCCCGGGATGAAGGCAGTCTGGCAACCATGAACAAGACTAGGAAGGGCAGGCTTGAGCCGATCAGCCAAAATCTTCGAGATAATCTTGTAGATAACATTACAACACGAGATCGGCCGGAAATCCGAAGCCCGCCGAGGAAACTCCACCTTCGGTATAAGCGTAAGCCAAGTACTGTTCAGACCCCGCAAGAGGCGCCCCGTGACAAAGAAGTCCCGGATCGCAGCAGTGACATCGGGTCCCACAACAGACCACGCAGCTTGGAAGAAAGCCGCGGTAAAGCCATCAGGGCCCGGAGCCTTCTCAGCACCCATAGAAAAAACAGCTTTACGCACCTCCGCATCATCAAGGGGAAGGACCATAGAAGCGGCCGCCGACTGTGAGAGCCTACGTGAAATGAAATCTTGGACATCAGATAACAGCACCGGCGAAGGAAGAGAGGATTTGCCAAGAAGATCCTCGTAAAAACCCAGCAATTCAGAATCAACCGCATCCAGAGACGTCAGCAACTCACCGGAGGCGGATTCAAGAGTAAGGATCCTGTTATACGTACGTCTGAGCGCAACCTTACGAAAGAAAAAAGCAGAGCACTGATCCCCATCCTTCAGCCAAGCCATCTTGGCACGCTGTGCCAACACCGAGTGCTCCACCTCAACAGCTCTCGTATAGACCGACCTACAGCAACGTTCGAGCAAGCGGAGACCGTCATCGAAAGGATGGAGCGAAGTGTACCGCTGGGCAACGTCTAAAAACATCCTCGCCTCGGAAACGTTCACTGCAAGATCACCTTTGGCCCTACGCAGCTCAGAGAAGAGAGGCTTAAGCCGCTTCAGGCGATCAACCACCGTGAACATCGGAAACCCACAAACCGGGCGATCCCAAATGCTGCGAACAACAGAAATAAAACCCGGATCCTTAGTCAGAAAATTCTCAAACCTGAAGCAGGTCCGATAAGAGTGACTCGGGACGGTCCCCAAGACAAGAGGCGAATGATCAGACGTAGCAGGGAGACCGCCATGAACATAAGCATCCGGCCAGGCCGCGAACCAAGTAGGATTCGCCAGAATACGATCGAGTCGCCTCCAGATAGCAGATGCTCCTCCTTGCTGGTTAAACCACGTGAAAGGTGGACCAGTAGATGGAATAGTCGAGAGATCCGCGCGAAGAAGCGCAGTACCAAACTCAGACATGCCCAGCAAATTCGGGGATCCCCCTCGCCCCTCAGCCGAACACAAGATGGTATTGAAATCCCCGGCCACCACCCACTGGTCGTCAACCCGAGAGGAGGAGAACTGAACAAGATCATCCCATAAAGGTAACCTCTCCCCGCGAATTGAGCGACCATAAACAAATGACACAAAAAGAACGGACCCGGACCCCAGCTGCACAACCCGACAATGAACAACCTGATCAGTGGAGGCCAAAATAGTGACCGAGATGGCCGTCGGGTCCCAACCCACCCAAATACGCGAGCCTGGGCCAGCCTCATACTCAAAAAACCAGGACCAAAGGGGCCGTAATCTCTGCGAAAGACGGGTGGCATTATCCACGTGGACCCTTGTCTCAAGCAAACCAACCAGCTGAATACCCTGTCGCGAAATCCACTCCCCCGCCGCCTTCCTGTGGTCTACCCTATTTAGACCACGGACATTCCATGAGCCGATTCTGATCATGGGACACCCGGGAAGCGGGCTGCTATAACTTCAGGGCCCGAAGTGGTTGAAGTATCCATATCGCTAGAATCAGTGGATCGGAGGACTGCAAAAGGATTTGTAGAATCCAGAAAAGAAACAGAAACATCCCCTCTCCGCTCGAGTTGGGGTGAGAACCTTGAAGAACTACCTGATGGCATGGAACCCCCATGCAACTGCCCATCCGCAGCTGATGAGATCACCCCACGAGGTGGAATGCGCACAGCTTTACCACGAGCTCCCACTTGTCGCCACTCCGACCCCTTAGACGAGGAGCATGTAGAAGGCGAGAGGATTCCAGGAGGCCCGGCTGATGCCTTAGACGCAACAGCAGTGGGTGGGGTAGCAACCTTAGGAGGTGAGCGGACTTGTCTGGAAGAGGAGGGATCAGGACGGGAGGTCGGTCGTGAACCAGTAGCCACGATGGGCTGCAAAGACGAGGAGGGGGTCTCGGCCGGTTAGGGCAATTCATTGGTCCATGGGTCCAAGTGCTGCACCTATCACATCGTGCCGGCTTCCATTCATACTCCACCCGGACCGGAATAAGACCCGTCACTCCGCCCTCAGCATTAGGCATGCGAAGGTTAACAACATCAATGAAGGGATCAGCGAGGCGCTTCATGACACAGACGCGCGCAAAATCAATGCGCTCCCCATCCGCCGTTATCCCGTCAGTAAACAACGGCTTTCCCACCGCACTCGCAAGGACTCCAAGCCCCTCGGCAGTCCAGAATTCTCCAGGCACGTTCCACATTTTCACCCAGAGAGGAACGTTGGTGATCTCCTGCCTTTCAAATGACATGCCGGGGCGCCATTCCTCAAGGAATAAGGGCTGCCCATTAAGGATCCACGGGCCACCCTCAAGAACGTCACGCATGGCCGCCTCTGCTGATCCGTTTGTCGAGCAATTTAATATACAGATGCCGTTGGAAGATGGGGGTTCAGGGGGTGTGGTTAGCGTACGGGTGGAGTACGAATGGAGACCAACAAAATGTTCGAAGTGCAAGTCATGGACTCACACGGCTGTGGCATGCCCGACATCTCCAGCCGAGCAGCAAGTGCAAGGTTGTCGTCCGCCTACACAGTTGTCGAATACTAATATGGGTGGTTCACAAGTAACGGGCCAACAGTCTCGCAGGCCCGGTCCGGCAGTCAGGGCTCGAGATAGCAAAGGCGGGATAATGGCAACTCGATCCTGGGTTGAGTGGCGACAGGTGGGTGCAAAGGGCAAGGCTGTTAGGGTGGAGTCCACTGAGAGGGCAAATCGTGCTAGTGCGCGGAATCATGGTGAGGTGACTCGGCGGGCAGATAGTGGACCCTCGACATCGTATGGGACCACGGCTCCACATGCGTGTGACGAATCGGTACATGACGCAGATGGATTGGCATCGAATTCTTTCGCTATCTTACACACCTTGAGAGATGAGGATGACGATCTCATTATCTCTATGGGCCCTGAAGCTATGGCAGCCCCGGGAGGGGGTGATCCATGATCCCTGTCGGCATATGGAATGTACGTGGTCTCAATAAGAGGGACCATGCGAGGGAGGTGGGGGAGCTCGTGGCTAAGTCTGAAATTCAATTAATGGGGTTGTTGGAAACGAGAGTGGCTAACACTAATGCTGCGATGGTGTCGAATGGTCTACGGACGCGGTGGACGTGGTTTTATGATTACACAGAGGGCCCCGGTACGAGAATATGGGTAGGATGGAACCCCGTGTTTCTTCAGGTATCGGTTCTTGGGATTTCGGACCATGCGATACATTGTGAAGGTTTCTCCCGGGAGTCGCGTGAGACGGTTTTTATTTCCTTTATCTATGGGAAAAACCGGCGAGAGGAGCGGGTTGCATTGTGGTACGACATTACTATCCGATCGGAGGAGCGGGCGGAGGATCCATGGCTGGTATTGGGTGATTTCAATACCATCTTAGAGTCAGGCGAAGCGAGGGGAGGGTCACCCAACGCCCACGATATGGGTGATATGCGAGAATGTCTGGTTGCTGCAGATCTTGTCACCTTGCCTTCTACGGGGCAATTTTTCACATGGTATAACCAACAGCGAGGGGATGCAGGTGTATGGCGCCGTATTGATCGTATGCTTGGTAATCCCTCGTGGTTCTCCAAGTATCCTGATATTTCCTACCACGCGGCTCTCCCATCAACATCGGACCATAGCCCGCTACTTCTCGAGTTGGTGCGCAGAAGTCCCCGAGGCGGTCCTTTTCGTTTCGATAATTTTCTGACCCATGACGCACAGTTCCTTTTACATGTCCAGAAGATTTGACAGATTCCGATCCAGGGTTACCCGATGTACACACTGGTACGACGACTGAAACTACTGAAACCCATTCTCCGACAGATGAGAAGGGTAAAGTGTGACCTTGCGGTGAATGTTAGTGAAGCCAAACACTTTCTTGATGTGTGCCAGCAGTTTGCGACGTTTTTTCCCATGGAAAGTCGATTTCATGAGTTGGAGCGTATCTGTAAGAGGGTGTATGCGAAGGCCATCGAGATCGAGCATGCTGCCTTATCCCAGCGTGCTAAGTTGGCGTTTCTTAAAGATGGGGACCAATGCACCTCTTATTTCTTTAAGAAGGTGGCATTGTGTCGTGCGACTAACCGCATTTTTTCCCTTGAAGGTGATATGGGCGAGGTTTTTGAAGGAGAAGATAGCGTTCGAGCAGAGTTGATTCGGTTCTACCAGACCTTATTGGGACAGTCAGCGAGGGAGGTTCCCGTTGAGCCACGAGAGATTGCACCATTCGTAGCAAGGAAGCTATCTGATGAGGCTGCAACTGATATGATTCGGAAGGTGGAGGCTTTAGAGATTAAGGAGGCACTTTTCTCGATGTGGGAT
The DNA here is from genome assembly GCA_004919715.1 of Linderniella brevidens. Classification (NCBI taxonomy): domain Eukaryota; kingdom Viridiplantae; phylum Streptophyta; class Magnoliopsida; order Lamiales; family Linderniaceae; genus Linderniella; species Linderniella brevidens. The sequence continues at coordinate 19,565,193 of SWDC01000154.1, forward strand.
GAAAAGGCCCCGGGACCGGATGGCAATTCGGCGAGGTTTTTCAAGGCAGCGTGGGGAGTTTTATTGGTGATACCTTGATTCAGGCCGTCCAGGAGTTTTTTTCGTCAGGCCATTTGCTAAAAGGACTGAATAGCACGCTTCTTACACTTATTCCAAAGGGTGATTCCCCAAGGAAAGCGTCGGATTTTCGGCCAATTTCGTGTTGTAATGTTCTCTTCAAGGTTATCTCGAAGATTATGGCCAATCGGCTCAAGCCATGGTTAGGAAGTTTGGTTCACTCTTCTCAGACGGCGTTTATCCCTGGGCGACGCATTAGTGATAATATCTTGTTAGCACAGGAGATTTGTTCAGGCTATCGATGCAATAGGCGCCCTCCTCGTGTAACCTTCAAGATTGACCTGGCTAAGGCTTATGATAAGGTTGAGTGGAGCTTCGTGTTAGCCACGCTCACGGCTATGAAGTTTCATCCTATCTTTATCCATTGGGTGAGATGTTGTATGACCACGACGACTGTCTCGATTAATATCCATGGACACCCAGCGGGATACTTTGCAGGGAGGCGTGGTCTTCGGCAAGGCGATCCTATATCGCCGTATATATTTACATTAGTCATGGAGGTTCTACATGGCATCGTCACACATCGGATCAGCCGTGAGCCTCAGTTCCGTTATCATTGGCGATGCAAGGCGAATAGACTTTCTATGCTCTCTTTTGCTGACGATCTCCTCATGTTCTGTCATGCCGATCTTGTGTCGGCTGGAGTTATCAAGGAAGCATTAGTGGAATTTGCAATGCTTTCTGGACTTCATCCCAACCCGGCCAAAAGCGAGATGTTTGTTGCCAAGCGGGCGGAGAGCCTTGCGAATGACCTACATGGTCTAATGGGTTTTCTAAGGGGACAATTGCATGTACGATATCTAGGAGTTCCGCTACTTCACTCTCGATTAACGCTAGCAGATTGTAACCCATTGTTACACAAGGTTGATGCGCGATTGGGATCATGGCTTAACCGCTCCCTGTCATATGCGGGGCGGCTTCAACTTATGAAGTCGGTACTGACTACCACGCATGCGTATTGGTCGGGGGTTTTTCTATTGCCGAAGGGGATCATTGCGGCTTTGGAGGCTCGTTTTCGACGCTTTCTCTGGGCAGGGTCGCCGGCAAAAGTTGCGTGGGTGGACATTTGCTTACCTGTTGCTGAGGGAGGTCTTGGAATTCGTTCGATTGCAACGGATAACAAGGCCCTCCTTTTGCGGCATTTATGGAGTGTTGTCTCCCGAGAGGAGAGCTCGATTTGGGTGGAATGGTTGCTTCTCAATCGACTCCGCTCCAATTCTTTTTGGGTGGTGCGTCCTGCACCTAATGACGCTTGGAGTTGGAAGAAGATGCTGAAGTTACGGCCTCTACTTAGGTCACTCATTTCTTTTCATATAGGAAATGGTTCTTCCATTTCCCTATGGAAGGACCCCTGGTTGTTTTCATATCCATTGATGGATCGTTTTCCACGAGGCCCGCTGGTTATGGGACTACCACATGATGCTCCTCTTAGCGCTGTTATCTCGACACATGGGTGGATGTGGCCTGCTCAATCTACAGTTGAGTTCATTAAGCTTAGTCCACATCTACCAGCAGTGGACCCGTCACCTCGTGACTTACTGCGGTGGGAAGGCACTCCGAATTGTCATTTCTCGACAAAATCAGTCCGAGAAATGATCCGATTGAGAAGTGATCCGGTGGGTTGAGCTATGCTATTTGGCGGATGTTTACGAGTTCCACGCTACGAATTGATTCTATGGCTGGCGATTCGGGGACGTCTTTCGACTCCAGAATTTGCATGGGTGGAACAGCGAGCGGGAACAGATACATGCCTGTTGTGTGACAATAACATACGAAAGACACATAACCATTTGTTCTTTGATTGTCGCTTCTCGAGACGCTGTTTGAGGCTTTTGAGCCGCTAGATTAGATGGAGATGGCCGTTTCGTGAGTGGCGTGTTGATGTCATATGGGCAGCGGCTAAGTGGCGAGGGCAATCATCTTTACCATGTAGCCTATCGTCATGTTTTGTCGTCGCTTGTTTATCACATTTGGCAGGAACGAAATACACGGTGGAAGGAGCATAGACGCGGCTCCCCTGAGCAAGTGATTGCTTTGGTTCTGGGGAATGCTTGTTTACGATTGGACACTGTAGTACATAGATATCCTTTACAAGTAGCTGTTATTCGCCGTCTGTGGCGAGTTGCATGGTAGCTTGTTTCGAGCTTTAGTTGTCGACGCAGTCGTAGTCGATGTCGTAGTTGATGTCGTTGTTATCCGATAGCTTTTTATCGATTGTTTGCGGCATGAGTTTCTTTTCATACGTGCTATTTTGTATTTTTCTCTTCATATATATATAATGGGACATTCATCCAAAAAAAAAGGCATTCGACTTGGCCTCCAAGGCGTTCTAGTTGGTCAACCTAGCGCTCGACTTGTTCAACAAGGCATTCTAGTTGGTCAACAAGGCATTTGACTTGTCCAACAAGGGATTTTACTTGGTTAATAAGGCATTCGACTTGTCCAACAAGGCATTCTACTTGGTCAACAAGGCATTCGACTTGTTCAACAAAGCATTCTACTTGGTCAACAAGGCGATCGACTTGTTCAACAAGGCAATCTACTTGTTCAACAACGCATACTACTTGTTCAAAAGGCAATTCAAATTGGTCAACAAGACATACAAGGCATTCGACTTGGTTAACAAAGCATACAACGCATTCGACTTGTGTGTAACAAGACATTAGTCTTGGTCAACAAGGCATTCGACTTTGTCAACAAGGCATTTAAGTTGTTCAACAAGGCATTCTACTTGTTCAAAGGGCATTTGACTTGGTCAACAAGGCATACAATGCATTCTACTTCTTCAACAAGACATTCGACTTGTCCAACAATGCATTTTACTTGGTCAACAAGGCATTCGACTAATTCAACAAGGCATTCTACTTGGTCAACAAGACATTCGACTTGTTCAACAAGGCATTCGATTTGTTCAACAAGGCGTTCGACTTGTTCAACGAGACATTCGACTTGTTTAACAAGGCTTCTATCTGTTCAAAAAGGCATGACTTTGTCAACAAGGAATTCAACTTGTCAAGGCATTCCACTTGGTCTCCAAGGCATTCTAGTTGGTCAACCTGGCACTCGACTTGTTCAACAAGGCATTCTAGTTGGTCAACAAGGCGTTCATTTTGTTCAACAAGGCGTTCGACTTGTTCAACGAGGCATTCGACTTGTTTAACAAGGCTTCTATCTGTTCAACAAGGCATGACTTTGTCAACAAGGAATTCAACTTGTCAAGGCATTTGACTTGTCTCCAAGGCATTCTAGTTGGTCAACCTGGCGCTCGACTTGTTCAACAAGGCATTCTAGTTGGTCAACAAGGCATTCGACTTGTCCAGCAAGGCATTTTACTTGGTCAATAAGGCATTCGACTTGTCCAACAAAGCATTATACTTGGTCAACAAGGCATTCGACTTGTTCAACAAGGCATTCTACTTGGTCAACAAGGCGATCGACTAGTTCAACAAGGCATTCTACTTGTTCAACAACGCATACTACTTGTTCAAAACGCCATCCAAAGTGGTCAACAAGACATACAAGGCATTCGACTTGGTCAACAAAGCATACAAGGCATTCGAATTGTTTAACAAGGCTGTCGTAAGCTTAGGGTGACAGCTTCCTATTTCGGGATACCCGATGTTTCGGGTCCTTGCACGTCTGAAGGCCCTCAAGCGAGCGTTCAAGGATATGAGGCGTGCTAAAGGGAATCTGGCGCGTAACGTGGTGGAGGCGTGAAATTTCCTTGACATTGCCCAGGAGTTTGTCTCATTGTACCCGCATGATGATCGTTTTCTGGTACTACAATCTATATGTCGACGTCTCTATGCACCTGCGGTAGCAATGGAGCAATCGGCCCTAGCACAACGGGCCAAAATGACTTGGCTCAAAGAAGGCGACCGTTGCTCCGCTTTTTTCTTCAAGAAGGTTGCCATACGACGAGTGGCAAACCGTATCTTCTCGCTTGAGGATGATGCTGGGAACTTAATTGAAGGGGAGCCACAAGTAAAGGGCGAGCTTCTTAGACACTACAAGAACCTCTTGGGTACGACCGCTCGGAGCGGCCCGCTGGATCGCTCTGCTATCTATGCGGCCACATCTCGTACATTACCCAATCACGCACCGGGAGATCTACTTCGGCTCATCGACGAAGGTGAGATTAAGCTGGCGCTTTCTTCTATTACGGATGACAAAGCACCGGGTCCGGATGGTTTCACTTCGGCTTTCTTTAAAGCCGCTTGGCCTACTATTGGAGGGGACATCATATCTGCTATTCAGGAATTTTTTCGTACAGGCCATCTTCTGAGGGAGCTGAATACTACACTTCTTACGTTGATCCCTAAGCGGGACTCCCCACGACGACTTGCTGACTTTCGGCCTATATCGTACTGTAATGTCTTATACAAGATTATTTCGAAGATCTTGGCTAATCGTCTGAAGACTTATCTCCCAGGCTTAGTGGATGTCTCCCAGACTGCATTTATCCCTGGTCGCAGGATCAGCGATAATATTCTCCTCGCTCAGGAGTTATGCTCTGGCTACCGGAATCAGAGCTTACCGGCACGGGCTACGCTGAAGGTTGACTTGGCAAAGGCATACGATCATGTCGAGTGGGACTTTTTAGTGTGTGTGTTGGAGGCCATGGGTTTTCCTTCGCGGTTCGTTGCATGGATCCAGGTATGTTTGACGACTCCTTATTACTCGATCAATATCAATGGTCGAGCGGAGGGGTATTTTCCGGGACAACGGGGTCTTCGTCAGGGAGATCCTATATCTCCGTATCTTTTTACGTTGGCCATGGAGGTGCTTCATGGTATTCTTCGGAACAAGATTCTTTCGGAGGGGAGATTTACTTTCCATTGGAGATGAGAGCCTTCCCGTATTTTCATGCTGACATTTGCCGATGATCTTCTTCTTTTCAGTTACGCGGACACTGAATCCATCCAGACTTTCCGAGCGAGGTTGGATGAATTTGCGATACTTTCGGGGTTAAGGGCTAACCCTGGAAAGAGCGAGATGTTTCTTTCCAAACGGGCGAGCGGCTGCCAACCCTTATTATCTATTATGGGTTTTCCTTTAGGCAATTTACCAGTGAGGTATTTGGGTGTCCCGTTACTTACATCACGACTGACTATTCAGGACTGTAATCCACTTCTACAGCGCATTGACCAACGCTTAGGCTCTTGGCTCAATCGCTCTCTTTCATATGCTGGGAGGGTACAGTTGATCCGTTCAGTCCTTGCTGCGCTGCATGGGTATTGGTCCGGGGTGTTCATCCTGCCCAAAGGCGTTATTAGAGTGATTGAGCAACGATTCAGATCGTTCCTCTGGGCGGGTTCTGCTGCCAAGGTTGCTTGGGATATGTATGTTTCCCGGTGGATGAGGGTGGTTTGGGCATTCGCTCGCTTGTGGACTATACAAGGCCCTTCTTCTTAAGCACCTATGGAGTATTCTGAGCAAGGATCCCAATTCTATTTGGGTATCGTGGCTTCTCCAGACGCGACTGCAAAATCGCTCGTTGTGGACTATATCGGAAACCGCCCAATCGGCGTGGAGTTGGAGAAAACTCTTACAACTTCGCCTTATGCTTCGATCGAAGGTTAGTATCCGTATTGGTAATGGCGAAACTATTTGGTTGTGGCAGGACCCATGGATCGATGTTAGGCGCTTCTGGAACGATTTCCACGGGGACCGATGATTATGGGCCTTTCTGATGATTCACGTTGGAGTCGAGTCATTGCTAGTGACGGTGGAGGTGGCCAACGACTTCCTCGATGGAATTTCTGATGATTGAACCCATGCTCCCGGACGTTCACCCATTGGAAGCTGACTCTTACCGATGGTTACCGTCTCCCACAGGACTTTTCACCACTGCTTCTGCTCGGGATGCGTTCCGGCAGAAACGTTCGTCGGTTCATTGGGCAGCCCTATTTGGGGGGTGCTTAGGGTCGCAAGCTATGAATTCATTTATGGCTTGCTATTCGTGAACGCCTAGCTACCAGAGATAAGCCTTGGGTTGCGCTCAAGGCCGCGTCGAGTGCTTGCTTATTGTGTGACGCGGATGAGATGGAGACGATCAATCACCTTTTCTTTGATTGCCCATACACATCTCGATGCTTATGACTTCTTCGACGGCAGATTCGGTTTCTCTGGCCTTACCGCGATTGGCAGCAGGGGATTAGGTGGGCTGGCCTGCGGTGGAAAGGTATGCACCTCCAGCATCTGGCATATCGACATGTTCTGGCTTCGACGATTCACCACATCTGGACTGAGCGAAACCACCGTTGGACTGATGGCAGACAGCAGCATCCCCAGCAGCTCGTTGAGGATATTGTGAGGGTATTGCTTATGCACCTATCATTACTACCGTGTCGATATGAGCTACAGTATTGTGCCCTGCGTTGCTTGTGGCACATTGCTTGGTAGATGTATGAACGTTATTTATGGTAGTTTGTTTGGTGGATAGAGATTATATCCATCTTGTACACAGTAGCATGTCACTGGTCTTTGCGACATGAATCATATCATGTGCGCTTTACTGTCCTTTATTTCATTTATTTAGTGAACGTTCCCCAAAAAAAACAAGGCATTACTCTTGGTCAACAAGGCATCCGGCTTATTCAACAAGTCATTCGACTTTGTCAACAAGGCATTCTACTTGTTTAAAGGGCATTTGACTTGGTCAACAAGGTATACAAGGCATTCTAATTTTTTAACATGGCATTCGACTTGTACAACAAGGCATTTTATTTGGTCAACAAGGCATTCGACTTGTTCAACAAGGCATTTGATTTGTTCAACAAGGCGTTCGACTTGTTCAACAAGGCATTCGACTTGATCAACAAGGCATTCGACTTGTTTAACAAGTCTTCTACTTGTTCAACAAGGCATGACTTTGTGAGCAAGAAATTCAACCTATTCAACAAGGTATTCGACTTGGTCAACAAGACATTCTAGTTGGTTCATCAGGTGCTCGACTTGTTCAACATGCCATTCTACTCGGTCAACAAGGCATTCGACTTGTCCAACAAGGCTTGGTCAACCAGGTCAACATGGCATTCAACTCGGTCAACAAGGCATTCTACTTGGTGAACAAGGCATTCGACTTGTCCAACAAGGCATTCTACTTGGATAACAAGGCATTGGACTTGTTCAACAAGGCATTCTTTTTTTTTTTTTTTTGGGAAAAGGTCATTAAAATAAAATGTGGAAAGATACAATGTTCAGCAGCAATAAGCTGCACCGCTTGGTAACATGCTACCTATAATCAACGCAAGCAATCCAATCGAGCAAGCAAACATCAAAAGCAATCAAGCAGACTGTAAGCAAGTGACTACGTGCTCGGCCCCGCAATGCGCCAAACACGTCGAAGCGCACAGGACTGTAGCTGATACTTCCCTCCAAGAGTAGAGAGCCGTATACAGAGTGTAGTCTCGACGTCCGCAACGATATGAGTAGGAGGTCTTCGTCTTCCGTCCCGCCATCGTAGGTTGCGCTCGGCCCATAGGTGATAGACAAGCGATGCAAGCGCATGTCGGGGCCCCATCCATGCGAGGTGCTTGCCCCGCCACCTTTGAGCAGCCCAGTGAACCCCTTCGATCCAGTCCGTGTAAGGCCATCCAAAACGTAACTTTCCCTGCAAAGATTGTAGGCAATGTCTGGAAAATGAACACTCAAAGAAAAGATGCCGTGTTGTCTCTATAGCATGGCCATCATCACACAAGAGGCAAGCTGGACTTCCTGCTGCCGCGGTCACCCATGGCTTGTCCCTCGTCGCCAGGCGTTCCCTAATCGCCAGCCATAGAATGACTTCATGCCGTGGTATCGAGATAGGGCCTCCGAACAGGTTGGTCCAGAATGCAGGCGGAGAATGTTGGCGTATGCAATTTCTCGCGGAGTGAGTAGAGAGAAGACGCCATTGGGAGTCCCCGCCATCGAATCGTGTCCATCTCACTGTGTTGAATGGGAGGTAGGAGACCAGCAAAATCCATGAACTCCACCGTTGTCTGTCCTGGCCAATGCCATCCCGACTCATCAATCACCGCACTCAATCGTGAATCAAGTGGGAGGCCCATAACAGATGGACCACGCGGGTACCGTTCCACCAGCGGAATCGTGAGTAGCCATGGGTCAGTCCAGAGGCGTGTATTCGCTCCATTCCCAATGCGGAACTCTAGAAGTTCAACAAGGCATTCTACTTGGTCAACAAGCGATCGACTTGTTCAACATGACATTCAACTTGGTCAACAAGGCATTCTACTTGTTCAAAAGGCCATTCAACTTGGTAACGAAAGATATACAAGGCATTCGACTTGGTCAACAAAGCATACAAGGAACTCGACTTGTTCAGCAAGGCATTACTCTTTGTGAACAAGGCATTCTACTTGTTCAAAGGCATTTGACTTGATCAGCAAGGCATACAAGGCTATCTACTTGTTTAACAAGGCATTCGACTTGTACAACAAGGTATTTTACTTGGTCAACAAGGCATTTGACTTGTTCAACAAGGCATTCGATTTGTTCTAACAACGCGTTCGACTTGTTCAACAAGGCATTCGACTTGTTTAACAAGGCTTCTACTTGTTCAACAAGGCATGGCTTTGTGAGCAAGAAATTCAACCTATTCAACAAGGCATTCAACTTGGTCAACAAGACATTCTAGTTGGTCAACCAGGTGCTCGAGTTGTTCATTATGGCATTCTACTCCGTCGAAAAGGCATTCGACTTGTCCAACAAGGCATTCTACTTGGTCAACAAGGCATTGGACTTGTTCAACAAGGCATTCTACTTGGTCAACAAGGCGATTGACTTGTTCAACAAGACATTCAACTTGGTCAACAAGGCATTCTACTTGTTCAAAAGGCCATTCAAATTGGTCAACAAGATATACAAGTCATTCGAGGTCAACAAAGCATACAAGGCATTCGACTTGTTTTGCAAGGCATTACTCTTGGTCAACAAAGCATTCGACTTTATCAACAAGGCATTCTAGTTGTTCAAAGGGCATTTGACTTGGTCAACAAGGCATACAAGGCATTCTACTTGTTTAAGAAGGCATTCGACTTGTACAACAATGCATTTTACTTGGTCGACAAGGCATTCGACTTGTTTAACAAGGCTTCTACTTGTTCAACAAGGCATGACATTATGAGCAAGAAATTCAACCTATTCAACAAGGCATTCGACTTGGTCAACAAGACATTCTAGTTGGTCAACCAGGTGCTCGGCTTGTTCAACATAGCATTCTACTCGGTCAACAAGGCATTCTACTTGGTCAACAAGGCATTCGACTTGTCCAACAAGGCATTCTACTTGGTTAACAAGGCATTGGACTTGTTCAACAATGCATTCTACTTGGTCAACAAGGCGATCGACTTGTTCAACAAGCCATTCAACTTGGTCAACAAGGCATTTTACCTTTTCAAAAGGCCATTCAACTTGGTAACAAAAGATATACAAGGCATTCGACTTGGTCAACAAAGCATACAAGGCACTCGACTTGTTCAGCAACTCTTGGTCAACAAGGCATTCGGCTTGTTCAACAAGACATTCGACTTTGTCAACAAGACATATAAGTTGTTCAACAAGGCATTCTACTTATTCAAAGAGCGTTTTACTTGGTCAACAAGGCATTTACTTGGTGAACAAGGCATTTTACTTGGTGAACAAGGCATTTTACTTGTCCAACAAGGCTTTTACTTGGTTAACAAGGCGATTGAATTGTTCAACAAGGCATTCTACTTGGTCAAAAGGCATTCAAGTTGGTCAACAAGACATAAAAGGCATTAGACTTGGTCAACAATGCATACAAAGCATTCGACTTGTTTCACAAGGCATTACTCTTGGTCAACAAGGCATTTGGCATGTTCAACAAGGCATTTGACTTTGTCAACAAGGCATTTAAGTTCTTCAACAAGGCATTCTACTTGTACAAAGGAAATTCGACATGGTCAACAAGGCATACAAGGCATTCTACATGTTCAACAAGGCATTCGACTTGTCCAAAGCGGCATTTTACTTGGTCAACAAGGCATTCTACTTGGTCAACAAGGCATTTTACTTGGTCAACAAGGCAATCGACTTGTTCAACAAGACGTTCTACTTGGTCACTAAGGCATTCGACTTGTCCAACAAGGTATTCCACTTGTTCCACAAGACATTCTACTTGGTTAACAAGGCGATTGACTTGTTTAAGAAGGCATTTTACTTGGTCAACAAAGCATTCTACTTGTTCCAAAGGCCATTCAAATAGGTCAACAAAACATAAAAGGCATTAGAATTGGTCAACAAAGCATACAAGGCATTCGACTTATTTAACAAGGCATTACTCTTAGTCAACAAGGCATTCGGGTTGTTCAACAAGGCATTCGACTTTGTCAACAAGGCATTCTACTTGTTTAAAGGGCATTTGACTTGGTCAACAAGGTATACAAGGCATTCTAAATTTTTAACAAGGCATTCGACTTGTACAAACAACAAGGCATTTTATTTGGTCAACAAGGCATTCGACTTGTTCAACAAGGCAACTGATTTGTTCAACAAGGCGTTCGACTTGTTCAACAAGGCATTCTACTCGGTCAAGATGGCATTCGACTTGTCCAACAAGGCATTCGACTTGGTCCACAAGGCATTGGACATGTTCAACAAGGCATTCTACTTGGTCTACAAGGTGATCGACTTGTTCAACAAGACATTCAACTTGGTCAACAAGGCATTCTACTTGTTCAAAAGGCCATTCAAACTGGTCAACAAGATATACAAGGCATTCGACTTGGTCAACAAAGCATATATTGACATGTTCACAAGGCATTACTCTTGGTCAACAAGGCATTCGGCTTGTTCAACAAGGCATTCGACTTTGTCAACAAGGCATTTAAGTTGTTAAACAAGGCATTCTACTTGTTGAAATGGCATTTGACTTAGTTGACAAGGCATACAAGGCATTCTACTTGTTCAACAAGACATTCGACTTGTCCAACAAGGCATTTTACTTGGTCAACAAGGCATTCGACTTATTCAACAAGGCATTCGACTTATTTAACAAGGCTTCTATCTGTTCAACAAGCCATGATTTTGGTCAAAAAGACATACAAGGCATTCGACTTGTCCAACAAGGCATTCTACTTGGTTAACAAGGCATTGGACTTGTTCAACAATGCATTCTACTTGGTCAACAAGGCGATCGACTTGTTCAACAAGCCATTCAACTTGGTCAACAAGGCATTTTACCTTTTCAAAAGGCCATTCAACTTGGTAACAAAAGATATACAAGGCATTCGACTTGGTCAACAAAGCATACAAGGCACTCGACTTGTTCAGCAACTCTTGGTCAACAAGGCATTCGGCTTGTTCAACAAGACATTCGACTTTGTCAACAAGACATATAAGTTGTTCAACAAGGCATTCTACTTATTCAAAGAGCGTTTTACTTGGTCAACAAGGCATTTTACTTGGTGAACAAGGCATTTTACTTGGTGAACAAGGCATTTTACTTGTCCAACAAGGCTTTTACTTGGTTAACAAGGCGATTGAATTGTTCAACAAGGCATTCTACTTGGTCAAAAGGCATTCAAGTTGGTCAACAAGACATAAAAGGCATTAGACTTGGTCAACAATGCATACAAAGCATTCGACTTGTTTCACAAGGCATTACTCTTGGTCAACAAGGCATTTGGCATGTTCAACAAGGCATTTGACTTTGTCAACAAGGCATTTAAGTTCTTCAACAAGGCATTCTACTTGTACAAAGGAAATTCGACATGGTCAACAAGGCATACAAGGCATTCTACATGTTCAACAAGGCATTCGACTTGTCCAAAGCGGCATTTTACTTGGTCAACAAGGCATTCTACTTGGTCAACAAGGCATTTTACTTGGTCAACAAGGCAATCGACTTGTTCAACAAGACGTTCTACTTGGTCACTAAGGCATTCGACTTGTCCAACAAGGTATTCCACTTGTTCCACAAGACATTCTACTTGGTTAACAAGGCGATTGACTTGTTTAAGAAGGCATTTTACTTGGTCAACAAAGCATTCTACTTGTTCCAAAGGCCATTCAAATAGGTCAACAAAACATAAAAGGCATTAGAATTGGTCAACAAAGCATACAAGGCATTCGACTTATTTAACAAGGCATTACTCTTAGTCAACAAGGCATTCGGGTTGTTCAACAAGGCATTCGACTTTGTCAACAAGGCATTCTACTTGTTTAAAGGGCATTTGACTTGGTCAACAAGGTATACAAGGCATTCTAAATTTTTAACAAGGCATTCGACTTGTACAAACAACAAGGCATTTTATTTGGTCAACAAGGCATTCGACTTGTTCAACAAGGCAACTGATTTGTTCAACAAGGCGTTCGACTTGTTCAACAAGGCATTCTACTCGGTCAAGATGGCATTCGACTTGTCCAACAAGGCATTCGACTTGGTCCACAAGGCATTGGACATGTTCAACAAGGCATTCTACTTGGTCTACAAGGTGATCGACTTGTTCAACAAGACATTCAACTTGGTCAACAAGGCATTCTACTTGTTCAAAAGGCCATTCAAACTGGTCAACAAGATATACAAGGCATTCGACTTGGTCAACAAAGCATATATTGACATGTTCAACAAGGCATTACTCTTGGTCAACAAGGCATTCGGCTTGTTCAACAAGGCATTCGACTTTGTCAACAAGGCATTTAAGTTGTTAAACAAGGCATTCTACTTGTTGAAATGGCATTTGACTTAGTTGACAAGGCATACAAGGCATTCTACTTGTTCAACAAGACATTCGACTTGTCCAACAAGGCATTTTACTTGGTCAACAAGGCATTCGACTTATTCAACAAGGCATTCGACTTATTTAACAAGGCTTCTATCTGTTCAACAAGCCATGATTTTGGTCAAAAAGACATACAAGGCATTCGACTTGGTCAACACAGCATACAAGGCATTCGAATTGTTTAACTAGGCATTGCTCTTGGTCAACAAGGCATTTGGCTTGTTCAACAAGGCATTTGACTATGTCAACAAGTCATTTAAGTTGTTATACAAGCACTCTACTTGTTCAAAGGGCATTTGACTTGGTCAACAAGGCATACAAGGCATTCTACTAGTTCTACAAGGCATTCGACGTGTACAACAAGGCATTTTACTATGTTAACAAGGCATTCGACTTGTTCAACAAGGCATTCGATTTGTTCAACAATGCGTTCGACGTTTTCAACAAGGCATTCTACTCTATCAACAAGGAATACTACTTGTTCAAAAGGCTATTCAAATTGGTCAACAAGACATACAAGGCATTCGACTTCGTCAACACAGGATACAAGGCATTCGAATTGTTTAACAAGGAATTACTGTTGGTCAACAAGGCATTCAGCTTGTTTAACAAGGTATTCGACTTTCTCAACAAGGCATTTAAGTTGTTATACAAGGCATTCTACTTGTTCAAAGGGCATTTGACTTGCTCAACAAGGCATACAAGCCATTTTACTTGTTCAACAAGGCATTCGACTTGTACAACAATGCATTTTACTTGGTCGACAAGGCATTCAACTTGTTTAACAAGGCTTCTACTTGTTCAACAAGGCATGACATTGTGAGCAAGAAATTCAACCTTTTTTTTGGGAAAAGGTCATTAAAATAAAATGTGGAAAGATACAATGTTCAGCAGCAATAAGCTGCACCGCTCGGTAACATTCTACCTATAAACAACGCCAAAAAATTTAACCTATTCAACAAGGCATTCGACTTGGTCAACAAGACATTCTAGTTGGTCAACCAGGTGCTCGGCTTGTTCAACATAGCATTCTACTCGGTCAACAAGGCATTCTACTTGGTCAACAAGGCATTCGACTTATTCAACAAGGCATTCGACTTATTTAACAAGGCTTCTATCTGTTCAACAAGCCATGATTTTGGTCAAAAAGACATACAAGGCATTCGACTTGGTCAACACAGCATACAAGGCATTCGAATTGTTTAACTAGGCATTGCTCTTGGTCAACAAGGCATTTGGCTTGTTCAACAAGGCATTTGACTATGTCAACAAGTCATTTAAGTTGTTATACAAGCACTCTACTTGTTCAAAGGGCATTTGACTTGGTCAACAAGGCATACAAGGCATTCTACTAGTTCTACAAGGCATTCGACGTGTACAACAAGGCATTTTACTATGTTAACAAGGCATTCGACTTGTTCAACAAGGCATTCGATTTGTTCAACAATGCGTTCGACGTTTTCAACAAGGCATTCTACTCTATCAACAAGGCCATACTACTTGTTCAAAAGGCTATTCAAATTGGTCAACAAGACATACAAGGCATTCGACTTCGTCAACACAGGATACAAGGCATTCGAATTGTTTAACAAGGAATTACTGTTGGTCAACAGGCATTCAGCTTGTTTAACAAGGTATTCGACTTTCTCAACAAGGCATTTAAGTTGTTATACAAGGCATTCTACTTGTTCAAAGGGCATTTGACTTGCTCAACAAGGCATACAAGCCATTTTACTTGTTCAACAAGGCATTCGACTTGTACAACAATGCATTTTACTTGGTCGACAAGGCATTCAACTTGTTTAACAAGGCTTCTACTTGTTCAACAAGGCATGACATTGTGAGCAAGAAATTCAACCTTTTTTTTTGGGAAAAGGTCATTAAAATAAAATGTGGAAAGATACAATGTTCAGCAGCAATAAGCTGCACCGCTCGGTAACATTCTACCTATAAACAACGCCAAAAAATTTAACCTATTCAACAAGGCATTCGACTTGGTCAACAAGACATTCTAGTTGGTCAACCAGGTGCTCGGCTTGTTCAACATAGCATTCTACTCGGTCAACAAGGCATTCTACTTGGTCAACAAGGCATTCGACTTATTCAACAAGGCATTCGACTTATTTAACAAGGCTTCTATCTGTTCAACAAGCCATGATTTTGGTCAAAAAGACATACAAGGCATTCGACTTGGTCAACACAGCATACAAGGCATTCGAATTGTTTAACTAGGCATTGCTCTTGGTCAACAGGCATTTGGCTTGTTCAACAAGGCATTTGACTATGTCAACAAGTCATTTAAGTTGTTATACAAGCACTCTACTTGTTCAAAGGGCATTTGACTTGGTCAACAAGGCATACAAGGCATTCTACTAGTTCTACAAGGCATTCGACGTGTACAACAAGGCATTTTACTATGTTAACAAGGCATTCGACTTGTTCAACAAGGCATTCGATTTGTTCAACAATGCGTTCGACGTTTTCAACAAGGCATTCTACTCTATCAACAAGGCATACTACTTGTTCAAAAGGCTATTCAAATTGGTCAACAAGACATACAAGGCATTCGACTTCGTCAACACAGGATACAAGGCATTCGAATTGTTTAACAAGGAATTACTGTTGGTCAACAAGGCATTCAGCTTGTTTAACAAGGTATTCGACTTTCTCAACAAGGCATTTAAGTTGTTATACAAGGCATTCTACTTGTTCAAAGGGCATTTGACTTGCTCAACAAGGCATACAAGCCATTTTACTTGTTCAACAAGGCATTCGACTTGTACAACAATGCATTTTACTTGGTCGACAAGGCATTCAACTTGTTTAACAAGGCTTCTACTTGTTCAACAAGGCATGACATTGTGAGCAAGAAATTCAACCTTTTTTTTTGGGAAAAGGTCATTAAAATAAAATGTGGAAAGATACAATGTTCAGCAGCAATAAGCTGCACCGCTCGGTAACATTCTACCTATAAACAACGCCAAAAAATTTAACCTATTCAACAAGGCATTCGACTTGGTCAACAAGACATTCTAGTTGGTCAACCAGGTGCTCGGCTTGTTCAACATAGCATTCTACTCGGTCAACAAGGCATTCGACTTGTCCAACAAGGCATTCTACATGGTTAACAAGGCATTGGACTTGTTCAACAAGGCATTCTACTTGGTCAACAAGGCGATCGACTTGTTCAACAAGCCATTCAACTTGGTCAACAAGGCATTCTACTTGTTCAAAAGGCCATTCAACTTGGTAACGAAAGATATACAAGGCATTCGACTTGGTCAATAAAGCATACAAGGCACTCGACTTGTTCAGCAACTCTTGATCAACAAGGCATTCGGCTTGTTCAACAAGGCATTCGGCTTGTTCAACAAGGCATTCGACTTTGTCAACAAGGCATTTAAGTTGTTCAACAAGGCATTCTACTTATTCAAAGAACGTTTTACTTGGTCAACAAGGCATTTTACTTGGTGAACAAGGCATTTTACTTGGTGAACAAGGCATTCGGCTTGTTCAACAAGGCATTCGACTTTGTCAACAAGGCATTTAAGTTGTTCAACAAGGCATTCTACTTATTCAAAGAGCGTTTTACTTGGTCAACAAGACATTTTACTTGGTGAACAAGGCATTTTACTTGGTGAACAAGGCATTTTACTTGTCCAACAAGGCTTTTACTTGGTTAACAAGTCGATTGAATTGTTCAACAAGGCATTCTACTTGGTCAAAAGGCATTCAAGTTGGTCAACAAGACATAAAAGGCATTAGACTTGGTCAACAATGCATACAAGGCATTCGACTCTTTTAACAAGGCATTACTCTTGGTCAACAAGGCATTTGGCTTGTTCAACAAGGCATTTAACTTTGTCAACAAGGCATTTAAGTTCTTCAACAAGGCATTGTACTTGTACAAAGGAAATTCGACATGGTCAACAAGGCATACAAGGCATTCTACTTGTTCAACAAGGCATTCGACTTGTCCAAAGCGGCATTTTACTTGGTCAACAAGGCATTCGATTTGTTCACCAAGGCATTCTACTTGGTCAACAAGGGATTCGACTTGTTCAACAAGACATTCTACTTGGTCACTAAGGCATTCAACTTGTCCAACAAGGCATTCCACTAGTTCCACAAGACATTCTACTTGGTTAACAAGGCGATTGACTTGTTTAAGAAGGCATTTTACTTGGTCAACAAAGCATTCTACTTGTTCCAAAGGCCATTCAAATAGGTCAACAAGACATAAAAGGCATTAGAATTGGTCAACAAAGCGTACAAGGCATTCGACTTCTTTAACAAGGCATTACTTTTGGTCAACAAGGCATCCGGGTTGTTCAACAAGGCATTCGACTTTGTCAACAAGGCATTCTACTTGTTTAAAGGGCATTTGACTTGGTCAACAAGGTATACAAGGCATTCTAAATTTTTAACAAGGCATTCGACTTGTACAACAAGGCATTTTATTTGGTCAACAAGGCATTCGAGTTGTTCAACAAGGCAACTGATTTGTTCAACAAGGCGTTCGACTTGTTCAACAAGGCTATCTCCTCGGTCAACATGGCATTCGACTTGTCCAACAATGCATTCGACTTGTCCAACAATGCATTCGACTTGGTCAACAAGGCACTGGACATGTTCAACAAGGCATTCTACTTGGTCTACAAGGTGATCGACTTGTTCAACAAGACATTCAACTTGGTCAACAAGGCATTCTACTTGTTCAAAAGGCCATTCAAATTGGTCAACAAGATATACAAGGCATTCGACTTGGTCAACAAAGCATATATTGACATGTTCAACAAGGCATTACTCTTGATCAACAAGGCATTTGGCTTGTTCAACAAGGTATTCGACTTTGTCAACAAGGCATTTAAGTTGTTAAACAAGGCATTCTACTTGTTGAAATGGCATTTGACTTAGTTGACAAGGCATATAAGGCATTCTACTTGTTCAACAAGACATTCGACTTGTCCAACAAGGCATTTTACTTGGTCAACAAGGCATTCGACTTATTCAACAAGGCATTCTACTTATTTAACAAGGCTTCTATCTGTTCAACAAGCCATGATTTTTGTCAAAAAGACATACAAGGCATTCGACTTGGTCAACACAGCATACAAGGCATTCGAATTGTTTAACTAGGCATTGTTCTTGGTCAACAAGGTATTCGGCTTGTTCAACAAGGCATTCGACTATGTCAACAAGTCATTTAAGTTGTTATACAAGGCACTCTACTTGTTCAAAGGGCATTTGACTTGGTCAACAAGGCATACAAGGCATTCTACTTGTTCTACAAGGCATTCGACGTGTACAACAAGGCATTTTACTATGTTAACAAGGCTTTCGATTTGTTCAACAAGGCATTCGATTTGTTCAACAAGGCATTCGACGTTTTCAACAAGGCATTCTACTTTATCAACAAGGCATACTACTTGTTCAAAAGGCTATTCAAATTGGTCAACAAGACATACAAGGCATTCGACTTGGTCAACACAGGATACAAGGCATTCGAATTGTTTAACAAGGAATTATCCTTGGTCAACAAGGCATTCAGCTTGTTTAACAAGGTATTCGACTTTCTCAACAAGGCATTTAAGTTGTTATACAAGGCATTCTACTTGTTCAAAGGGCATTTGACTTGGTCAACACGGCATACAAGCCATTTTACTTGTTCAACAAGGCAATCGACTTGTACAACAAGGCATTTTACTTGGTCAACAAAGCATTCGACTTGTTCACCAACGCATTCTAATTGTTTAACAAATTTGACTTGTACAACAAGGCCTTTTACTTGGTCAACAAAGCATACGATTTGTTCAACAAGGCATTCGATTTGTAAAACAAGGCATTCGACTTGTTCAACAAGGCATTCGACTTGTTTAACAAGGTTTCTACTTGTTCAACAAGGCATTTCTTTGTGAGCAAGAAATTCAACCTATTCAACAAGGCATTCGACTTGGTCAACATGACATTCTAGTTGGTCAACCAGGTGCTCGACTTGTGCAACAAGGCATTCTACTTGTCAACAAGGCATTCGACTTTTCCAACAAGACATTCTACTTGGTCAATAAGGCACTTTATTTGTCCAACAAATCATTCTACTTGGTCAACAAGACGTTCGACTTGTTCAACAAGGCATTCTACTTGGTGAACAAAGGCGACCGACTTGTTGAACAGCGCATTCTTCTTGGTCAACAAGGCATACTACTTGTTCAAAAGGCCATTCAAATTGGTCAACAAGACATACAAGGCATTCGACTTGGTCAACACAGCATACAAGGCATTCGAATTGTTTAACAAGGCATTACTCTTGGTCAACAACGCATTCGGCTTGTTCAACAAGGCATTCGACTCTATCAACAAGGCATTTAAGTTGTTCAACAAGGCATTCTACTTGTTCAAAGGGCATTTGACTTGGTCAACAAGGCATACAAGGCATTCTACTTTTTTAACAAGGCATTCGACTTGTAAAACAAGGCATGTTACTGGTCGACAAGGCATTCGACTTGTTCAACAAGGCATTCAATTTGTTCAACAAGCGTTCGACTTGTTCAACAAGGCATTCGATTTGTTCAACAAGGCGTTCGACTTGTTCAACAAGGCATTCGACTTGTTTAACAAGGCTTCTACATGTTCAACAAGGCATGTGTTTGTGAGCAAGAAATTCAACCTATTCAACAAGGCATTCGACTTGGTCAACATGACATTCTGGTTGGTCAACCAGGTGCTCGACTTGTTCAACAAGGCATTCTACTTGTCAACAAGGCATTCGACTTTTCCAACAAAACATTCTACTTGGTCAATAAGACACTTTATTTGTCCAACAAATCATTCTACTTGGTCAACAAGGCGTTCGACTTGTTCAACAAGGCATTCTACTTGGTGAACAAGGCGACCGACTTGTTCAACAGCGCATTCTACTTGGTCAACAAGGCATACTACTTGTTAAAAAAGCCATTCAAATTGGTCAACAAGACATACAAGGCATTCGACTTGGTCAACACAGCATACAAGGCATTCGAATTGGTTAACAAGGCATTCGAATTGTTTAACAAGGCATTACTCTTGGTCAACAAGGCATTCGGCTTTTTCAACAAGGCATTCGCTCTATCAACAAGGCATTTAAGTTCAACTAGGCATTCAATTTTTTCAACAAGGCGTTCGACTTGTTCAACAAGGCATTCGACTTGTTTAACAAGGCTTCTACTTGTTCAACAAGGCATGACTTTGTGAACAAGAAATTCAACCTATTCAACAAGGCATTCGACTTCGTCAACAAGACATTCTAGTTGGTCAACCAGGTGCTCGACTTGTTCAACATGGCATTCTACTCGGTCAACAAGGCATTCGACTTGTCCAACAAGGTATTCTACTTAGTTAACAAGGCATTCGACTTGTCCAACAAGCATTTGACTTGGTCAACAAGGCATACAAGGCATTCTACTTGTTTAACAAGGCATTTGACTTGTACAACAAGGCATTTTACTTGGTCAACAAGGCATACGACTTGTTCAATAAGGCATTCGATTTGTTCAACAAGGCGTTCGACTTGTTCAACAAGGCATTCGACTTGTTTAACAAGGCTTCTACATGTTCAACAAGGCATGTGTTTGTGAGCAAGAAATTCAACCTATTCCACTAGGCATTCGACTTGGTCAACATGACATTCTAGTTGGTCAACCAGGTGCACGACTTGTTCAACAAGGCATTCTACTTGGTCAACAAGGCATTCTACTTGGTCAACAAGGCATTCGTCTTTTCCAACAAGACATTCTACTTGGTCAACAAGGCATTCGACTAGTTCAACAAGGCATTCTACTTGGTCAACAAGGCGATCGACTTGTTCAACAAGGCATTCTACTTGGTCAACAAGGCATAGTACTTGTTCAAAAGGCCATTCAAATTGGTCAACAAGACATACAAGGCATACGACTTGGTCAACACATCATACAAGGCATTCGAATTGTTCAGCAATGCATTACTCTTGGTCAACAAGGCATTCGGCTTGTTCAACAAGGCAGTCGACTTTGTCAACAAGGCATTTAAGTTATTCAATAAGGCATTCTACTTGTTCAAATGGCATTTTACTTGGTCAACAAGGCAAACAAGGCATTCTACTTGTTCAACAAGGCATTCGACTTGTCCAACAAGGCATTTTACTTGGTCAACAAGGCATTCGACTTGTTCCACAAGACATTCTACTTGTTCAGTAAGGCATTCGACTTGTCCAACAAGGCATTCTACTAGTTTAACAAGACATTCTACTTACTCAACAAGGCATTCTACTTGGTCAACAAGGCATTCTACTTGTTCCAAAGGCCATGAAATAGGTCAACTAGACATAAAAGGCATTATTAGACTTGGTCAACAAAACATACAAGGCATTCGACTTGTTTAACAAGGCATTACTCTTGGTCAACAAGGCATTCGGCTTGTTCAACAAGGCATTTAAGTTGTTCAACAAGGCATTTTACTTGTTCAAAGGAAATTTGACATGGTCAACAAGGCATTCTACTTGTTCAAAGGAAATTTGACATGGTCAACAAGGCATTTTACTTAGTGAACAAGGCATTCTACTTGCTCAACAAGGCATTCGACTTTTCCAACAAGAGATTCTACTTGGTCAATAAGGCATTCTATTTGTCCAACAAATCATTCTACTTGGTCAACAAGGCATTCGACTTGTTCAAGAAGGCATTCTACTTGGTCAACAAGGCGATCGACTTGTTCAACAAGGCATTCTACTTGGTCAACAAGACATACTTTTTTTTTTGGATGAATGTCCCATTATATATATATATATGAAGAGAAAAATACAAAATAGCACGTATGAGTAGAAACTCATGCCGCAAACAACCGATAACAAGCTATCGGATAACAACGACATCAATTACGACATCGACTACGACTGCGACGACAACTAAAGCTCGAAACAAGCTACCATGCAACTCGCCACAGACGGCGAATAGCTGCTACTTGTAAAGGATATCTATGTGCTACAGTGTCCAATCGTAAACAAGCATTCCCCAGAACCAAAGCAATCACTTGCTCAGGGGAGTCGCGTCTATGCTCCTTCCACCGTGTATTCCGTTCCTGCCAAATGTGATAAACAAGCGACGACAAAACATGACGATAGGCTACATGGTAAAGATGATGCCCTCGCTACTTAGCCGCTGCCCATATGACATCAGCACGCCACTCACGAAACGGCCATCTCCATCTAATCTGGCGGCTTAAAAGCCTCAAACAGCGTCTCGAGAAGCGACAATCAAAGAACAAATGGTTATGTGTCTCTCGTATGTTATTGTCACACAACAGGTATGTATATGTTCCCGCTCGCTGTTCCACCCATGCAAATTCTCGAGTCGAAAGACATCCCCGAATCGCCAGCCATAGAATGAATTCGTAGCGTGGAACTCGTAAACATCCGCCAAATAGCATAGCCTAACCCACCGGATCACTTCTACTTGTTCAAAAGGCCATTCAAATTGGTCAACAAGACATACAAGGCATTCGACTTGGTCAACACAGCATACAAGGCATTCGTATTGTTTAACAAGGCATTACTCTTGGTCAACAAGGCATCCGGCTTGTTTAACAAGGCATTCGACTTTGTCAACAAGGAAGTTAAATTGTTCAACAAGGCATTCTACTTGTTCAAAGGGCATTTGACTTGGTCAACAAGGCATTTAAGTTGTTCAACAAGGCGTTCTACTTGTTCAAAGGGCATTTTTTTTTTGTTTTTTTTGTTTTTGGGAAAAGGTCATTAAAATAAAAGGTGAAAAGATACAATGTTCAGCAGCAGTAAGCTGCACCGCTCAGTAACATACTACCGATAAACAACGCAAGCAATCCATTCAAGCAAGCAAAAACATCAAAAACAAGCAAGCAAACTATAAGCAATTGGCTACGTGCTCGGCCACGCAATGCGCCAAACACGTCGAAGCGCACAGGACTGTAGCTGGTACTTCCCTCCGAGGGTAGAGAGCCGTAAGCAGAGTGTAGACTCGACATCCGCAACGATATGAGTAGGAGGTCGTCGTCTTCCTTCCCGCCATCGTAGGTTGCGCTCGGCCCATAGGTGATAGACAAGCGATGCAAGCGCATGTCGGGGCCCCATCCATGCGAGATGCTTGCCTCGCCACCTTTGAGCAGCCCAGTGAACCCCTTCGATCCAGTCCGTGTAAGGCCAACCAAAACGTAACTTTCCCTGCAAAGACTATAGGCAATGTCTGGAATATGAACACTCAAAGAAAAGATGTCGTGTTGTCTCTATAGCATGGCCATCATCACACAAGAGGCAAGCTGAACTTCCTGCTGCCGCGGCCACCCATGACTTGTCCCTCGTCGCCAGGCGTTCCCTAATCGCCAGCCATAAAATGAGTTCATGCCGTGGTATCGAGATAGGGCCTCCAAACAGGTTGGTCCAGGATTTAGTCAGAGAATGTTGGCGTATGCAATTTCTCGCGGAGTGAATGGAGAAGACGCCATTGGGAGTCCCCCGCCATCGAATCGTATCCATCACACCGTGTTGAATGGGAGGTAGGAGACCAGCAAAATCCATAAACTCCACCGTCGTCTGTCCTGGCCAATGCCATCCCGACTCATCAATCACCGCGCTCAATCGTGAATCAAGTGGGAGGCCCATAACAGATGGACCACGCGGGTACCGTTCCACCAGCGGAATCGTGAGCAGCCATGGGTCAGTCCAGAGTCGTGTATTCGCTCCATTCCCAATACGGAACTCTAGGAGTGGCCGGATGATGGGTCTGAGTTTGAGGAGTTTCTTCCAGCTCCATGAGGTATTAGCCGTGGGTCTGATGGTCCACAAGGATGTGTTGTGCAACCGCGTCCGTCGTATCCATGTGGCCCATATCGAAGACTCATCTCCCCTGAGAATGTTCCAGATAAGACGCATCATCAGCGCCTTGTTCTCCACCTCAATCGATCTCAGTCCAAGTCCCCCTTCTTCCCTTGGTACGCACACGTCGGCCCATGCCACCTTCGCGCTAGATCCCTTCCACAAGAACGCTCGAAGACGCTTCTCGATACTGTGGATGACTCCCTTAGGGAGTAAGAAGACTCCCGCCCAATACACATGGATAGCCATAAGGACTGATCGAATGAGCTGTACCCTCCCGGCGTATGAGAGCGATTGGTTGGTCCAAGAACCAAGCCGATGATCAATAGAATGTAATAATGGGGCGCAATCATCGATAGTCAATCGCGATGTGATAAGGGGGACCCCCAGGTACTGCACAGGAAGAGACCCGATTAGGGAAGCCCATAACAGCCTGGAGGGTACCCTTCAGTCGTTCTGCCCGTTTCGAGATAAACATCTCGCTTTTAGTGGAGTTAGCCCGTAGCCCTGAAAGCGAGGCAAAAAGCTCAAGGCTGTCGCGTAAGATACTGACTGAGTGAACGTCCGCCTGCGAGAAGAGAAGAAGATCATCGGCGAAGGTCAACATGAAGAGGGATGTGGGCTCGCATCGCCAATGGTATCGGAAGCTGCTGCTAAGTTGGATGCGGGACGCAATTATTCCATGTAAAGCCTCCATCACCAACACAAAGAGATAAGGTGATATGGGGTCGCCTTGTCTGAGGCCCCGCCGTCCTTTGAAGAAACCCTCCGGCCTACCGTTGATTGTGATGGAAAAATGCGTCGACGTGAGGCATGACCGGACCCACCCAATGAAGATCGGGTGAAAGTGAAGCGCCTGAAGTGTGGCAATGATGAAATCCCACTCGATTTTGATCATATGCCTTCGCTAGGTCAACCTTAAGAGCCACCCGTTCAGGCAGCCCGGCTCTGTTGTATCCGTGACAAATCTCTTGGGCTAAGTGAACGTTGTCGGAGATACGCCTTCCAGGGATGAATGTCGTATGTGTAGGGTGGACAAGTTTCCCCAAGCTGTCTCGTAGCCGATTAGCAATGATCTTTGATATGATCTTATAGAGAACGTTGCAGCAGGCAATCGGACGAAAATCCTTCGCCATGCGTGGATTATCCCCTTTTGGAATGAGGGTGATAAGGGTCGAATTCAGCTCCCCCAGGAGGCGTCCCGTCCGGAAGAAATCTCGGATGGCGAACGAGATATCCGCCCCGATGATGTGCCATGCCCGCTTGTAGAAAACCGCGGAGTACCCGTCTGGCCCTGGCGATTTGTTATCTCCCATTGCATGCAGCGCAGTGTTGATTTCCGTATCAGTGACCGGCTGAACCATTGCCTCCGCGTCGGTTGTGCTGAGCGCTGCCCCGAAGTAATGTGCGACGTCGGAGGCGGATATTGGGGCTGTCCGCATGGATTGCCCGAGGAGTTCCGAGTAATATCGGACCAATTCAGCATGCACTTGTGTACTGCCCTCGAACGTGTTTCCCGCCTCATCCTCCAAGTGGAAGATACGATTGCCAACCCTCCGTGTGGCTACTTTCTTGAAGAAAAAAGAAGTGCATTGGTCACCGTCCTTGAGCCATGTCACTTTCGCCCACTGAAGGAGTGCCGAGTGCTCCAATTCGACCGCTTTAGCATACACAAGCCGACATTGCTTCTCCAAGATTAGTAATTGAGCCTCCAATGGATAGTTTGCCGCCATGTCCAGAGCGATCTCTAGAAATTTGCGTGCCTCGACCACGTTACGATTGAGATCACCCTTGTCGCGGCGTAATTGTCGTAGTTTCCTCTTCAACGCTTTCAGTCTCTAGACGACTACATACATCGGGTAACCATTTGCTTGCAGACTCCAAGTTTCCGCCACGATAGGAAGAAAACGAGGATCCTGCGCCAGAAAGTTATCAAAACGGAAAGAATTATTCCTCTCAGAAGCCCTAGCTGTAGATGCGAGGATGAGTGGAGAGTGGTCCGATGTAGCAGGGGTTGCGCAATGATAAGTAAGGTTCCCAAATCTAGCGAACCAAGAGGGGTTGCCAAGCATCCTATCGAGGCGTCGCCATACACCCGACGTGCCCCCTTGCTGGTTATACCACGTGTAGAGTTGCCCCGTACATGGCAGGGTTACGAGGTCCGATGTAGTCATGCATGCAATCATCTCCGGACAGCCCCCCGTGGCCGAACCTCCCCGCGCGTCCGTGCTTGTCATGATCGTGTTGAAATCCCCCATAACAAGCCATGTGTGTTTGCGTGCAGCTGTGAGGTCTCGATGAGATCCGTCCAATGGTCGCGTCAGGACGCTCCGTGGGTCCATGCACCGCATGAGGAGCACTTCTGCGGCCTCCATTCATACTCGACACGAACTGTAACTGCGCCATCAGATCCTCCACCTTCACGTGGAATGCGAATATTGAAGCTTTCAAGGAAAGGCTCCTGGAGATTCTTTGATATGCATACCCGAGCGTAGTCAATACGTTCCGCTGAAATCGTCATAGAATCTGCGAAGAGAGGCTTCCCGACGACGCTAGCGACAATGCCCAACCCCTCCTGTGTCCAGAACTCGCCCGGAACGTTACGCAATTTCACCCATAACGGAACATGGGTGTGCTGAATTTTCTCGAGAGACATCCCCGTTCGCCAAGCCTCGAGGAAAATGGGTTGACCTTGCATGAGCCACGGTCTTCCTTCAAGAACCGCATTGGCTGCTTCCGCGGTTGCAAATCTGAATTTGAAAAAACCATTGGCCGTTGCGCGTACCTCCAACCGTTCCTCCCAAATTGAACGGAAATGTCGTTCAACAAACGGGAAATATGGTTTTTTCCCCAGAAAATAACCTACGAGGGTATTGTCCCACCGTGTCGCACCCCTCTTTGCGACCTCCCATGATGGGCAGGCCTCCGCTAGTCCGTCCTTGAGAGTTGGGGCTGTATATGTCAAGGTATAGCGTGTAGGGCTTGGTTTGCGTGGTGCTTCTTCGTACACCGTCCCTCGAGTTACCGCAACAAACGATGGCTGAGGGTTTGCGTGCGGCGAGGTAGCTTGTTCATCTCCTTGCATAGACACCTCCTTGCGCGTCGGCAATGGTGCCGTGTTGGGCAGCCCATGAAGTACAGCCGGGTGAGTTATTGACGGCGAAACCCTAGGATTGATAACCCTAGGCCCATCAGTGGAAACCCGAAGCGGCGAGATCCTAAACGTCGAAGCCCTAGCTCCTTCCACCGCAGCCCTAGACGGCGAAACCCTGGGCGGCGACTCCCTGGGCCCATCAGCAACCCGGGACAGTGAAACCCTAGGTCCATCAGCATCAGCCCTATCCTCGTTCCTCACAGCCGTCGTGGTCGGTGACTGCGGCTTCCGTAGCAGATCATCTGACGCATCATCATTGATCAAGGCCATGCCAGATGGCGGCGGTGGTGAGCCTAGGCGTATAGGGCGGTCATTTCCAATCCGTAGGTCACGTAGCGGGCCGATAATGTCCGGGTAGCGCCGGTGGCGGCGGGTCCACGGGCGTATAGGATTATTCCATGTGTTCGGCCTGTATAAGGTGAGCGATCCGCTAGCCAGATGTGTCGACGGTGGTGGTTGCTGCTCCGGTGGAGCTCCATGAACGCGCCCAATTAGATCTTCGAATGCGGCCACATTAAATCGTTCGCTAAATCCGGGAATATTTTCTGAAAGCGAATTGTAGAGAATGGATCCAATCTCAGCCCAATCCGTCGTTGAGGATTCCATACAAGGCATTCTATTTTTGGGAACCCAATCTTGGTGCAATGAACCTGGACGAGATGTTCCCATATCTGCCCTAAGATATGCAAGGATCTTTGCCATAATTGGATTATTCTCTGCTTGCTGCTCCAGATGCGCCAAATCTTCGCCGGAAATAGATGTATCCATACAAGGCATTCAATTTTTGGGTGCCCGATCTTGGTGCAGATACATCGAACCTGGACGAGATATTCCCATATCAGCCCGAAGATATGCAAGGATCTTTACCATAATTGGATTATTCTCTGCTTGCTGCTCCAGATGCGCCAAATCTTCGCCGTAAATAGATGGATCATGCAAAAACTTCGTCATCTCCGCCGATGCATCCATCTTCGGGTCGTGATCCTGAACCCGCGCTTTCAAAGATGCTAATGCCGATAATTGCGTGGCCGGGTGTGCAGAACGTAGTCCATCAAGATCTGGTTGTTGCAAGCGTGGATCGCTTGAATTAGAAGATGCCGAGATCGTTGAACCATCCATGGAAGAAGAAGATGCCATAACAAGGCTCCTAATCAAAAATTCAAATTCAAAGAGTAGTCGGAAGCGATTAAAATTTTCGCTAGAGAGAGAAACTAGAGAGAATTCGTAAACCCAACGTGTTCGGCCGCCGGGGCTGTCTTCATCGCCTACCACCGCCGTTTTTGGCCACTCCCGGATAGGGCGTGACCAGCCGGTGGCAGGGACCTCCATCACCGGCGTTAGTCCGGCGTTTGGAGGGTTACACCACGTGCTTTTACTCTTTGAATTTTTGAATTTTTTAGGATCCTAGTTATGGCATCTTCTTCTTCCATGGATGGTTCAAAGCTCTCGGCATCTTCTAATTCATGCGATCCATGCTTGCAACAACCAGATCTTGATGGACTATGTTCTGCATACCCGGAGTTTGCCACGCAATCTTTGAAGGCGCGGGTTCAGGATCACGACCCGACGATGGATGCATCGGCGGAGATGACGACGTTTTTGCATGATCCATCTATTTCCGGCGAAGATTTGGCGTATCTGGAACATCAAGCAGAGAATAATCCAATATTGGTAAAGATCCTTGCATATCTTCGGGCAAATATGGGAATATCCCGTCCAGGTTCGACGTATCTGCACCAAGATCGGGCTGGATTCATCTATTTCTAGCGAAGATTTGGCGCATCTGGAGCAGCAAGCAGAGAATAACCCAATTATGGTAAAGATTCTCGCATATCTTCGGGCAGATATGGGAATATATCGTCCAGGTTCGATGTATCTGCACCAAGATCGGGCACCCAAAAATAGAATGCCTTGTATGGAATCCTCAACGACGGATTGGGCTGAGATTGGATCCATTTTCGAAAATTTGCTTTCAGAAAATATTCCCGGATTTAGCGAACGATTTGATGTGGCAGCGTTCGAAGATCTAATTGGGCACGTTCATGGAGCTCCACCGGAGCAGCAACCACCACCGTCGACACATATGGCTAGCAGATCGCTATACAGGCCGGACACACGGAATAATCCTATGCGCCCGTGGACCCGCCGCCAACGGCGCTACCCGGACATTATCGGCCCGCTACGTGACCCACGGATTGGAAATGACCGCCCTATACGCCCAGGCACACCACCGCCGCCATCTGGCATGGCCTTGATCAACGATGATGCGTCAGATGATGCAACGATGAAGCCGCAGTCACCGACCACGACGGCTGTGAGGAACGAGGATAGGGCTGATGCTGATGGACCTAGGGTTTCACTGTCCCGGGTTGCTGATGGGCCCAGGGAGTCGCCGTCCAGGGTTTCGCCGTCTAGGGCTGCGGTGGAAGGAGCTAGGGCTTCGACGTTTAGGATCTCGCCGCTTCGGGTTTCCACTGATGGGCCTAGGGTTATCAATCCTAGGGTTTCGCCGTCAATAACTCACCCGGCTGTACCTCATGGGCTGCCCAACATTGCCGACGCGCAAGGAGGTGTCTACCTCGCCGCACGCAAACCCTCAGCCATCGTTTGCTGCGGTAACTCGCGGGACGGTGCACGAAGAAGCACCTCGCAAACCAAGCCCTACACGCTATACCTTGACATATACAGCCCCAACTCTCAAGGACGGTGTCGCGGAGGCCTGCCCATCATGGGAGGTCGCAAAGAGGGGTGCGGCACGTTGGGACAATACCCTCGTAGGGTATTTTCTGGGGAAAAAACCATATTTCCCGTTTGTTGAACGGCATTTCCGTTCAATTTGGGAGGAACTGTTGGAGGTACGCGCAACGGCCCACGGTTTTTTCAAATTCCGATTTGCAACCGCAGCAGCAGCCAATGCGGTTCTTGAAGGAGGACCGTTGCTCATGCAAGGTCAACCCATTTTTCTAGAGGCTTGGCGAACGGGCATGTCTCCCGAGAAAATTCAGCACACCCATGTTCCGCTATGGGTGAAATTGCGTAACGTTCCGGGCGAGTTATGGACACAGGAGGGGTTAGGCATTGTCGCTAGCATCGTCGGGAAGCCACTCTTCGCAGATTCTATGACGAGTTCAGCGGAACGTATTGACTACGCTCGGGTATGCATATCAAAGAATCTCCAGGAGCCTTTTCTTGAAAGCTTCAATATTCGCATTCCACGTGAAGGTGGAGGATCTGACGGCGCGGTTACAGTTCGTGTCGAGTACGAATTGAGGCCGCGGAATGCTCCTTATGCGGTGCATGGACCCACGGGGTGGGAACATGTCCCTCTCGTCGAACCCAACAGCCACGATCAAATACGGGACCGAGGCAATCCACGGGGCAGCGCACATCGACGATGCCGAAGAAACCCCAGAATGGCTCACACACAGGGCGCGAATGGAGAAGAGTTGGTCATCCCGACAAGGGCAAGGAGGTTGTTGTTCCACCCACCAACATGGAGCAAGATCACGAGCCGCAGCTGTAGATGGATGTTCAACAAGTTCAGTCAACGCGCAGCAGGGAGCTATTGTACTAGCTAGCATTAACCCGTTCGAGGTTCTTGCGGACTTGGACGACTTGGACACGGCGAACACACTTAAGGGTCCTGAAGCAGCCCTTCTCGACGTGTGCCCATGATCCCAATCGCCGTTTGGAATGTACGTGGTCTAAACAGGGTAGACCACAGATGGGCGGTGGGGGATATTATTACTAAGTATAAGCTGTTGATTATCGGGCTGTACGAGACACGGGTCTCCGAGCAGAATGCGGCTGCCCTTTCACATTCTACCAGGGCTTGGAGTTGGTTCTTTGAATACGATAATGGGCCGGCATCACGTATCTGGGTGGGCTGGGATGGGATGCCCGCCTAGTTACTGTCACAATTCTTGCGTACACCACTCAGACCATTCACTGTAAGGCGATGATCCTTGCGGAGCGTGAGGATTTCTTCATCACATTCGCATACGGTCATAATCAGAGGGTGTCCCGACGCGACCTTTGGACGGATCTCATCGAGACCTCACAGCTGCACGCAAACTCACCATGGCTTGTTATGGGGGATTTCAACGCGATCATGGCAAACACGGACGCGCGGGGAGGATCGGCCACGGGGGGCTGTCCGGAGATGATTGCATGCATGACTACATCGGACCTCGCAACCCTGCCATGCACGGGACAACTCTACACATGGTATAACCAGCAAGGGGGCACGTCGGGTGTATGGTGACGCCTCGATAGGATGCTTGGCAACCCCTCTTGGTTCGCTAGATTTGGGGACCTTATTTATCATTGCGCAACCCCTGCTACATCGGACCACTCTCCACTCATCCTCGCGACTACAGCTAGGGCTTCTGAGAGGAATAATTCTATCGTTTTGATAATTTTTTGGCGCAGGATCCTCGTTTTCTTCCTATCGTGGCGGAAACTTGGAGTCTGCAAGCAAATGGATACCCGATGTATGTAGTCGTCCAGAGACTGAAAGCGATGAAGAGGGAACTACGACAACTACGGCGAGACAAGGGTGATCTCAATCGTAACGTGCTCGAGGCGCGCAAATTTCAAGAGATTGCTCAGGACATGGCGGCAATCTATCCATTGGAGGATCAATTACTAATCTTGGAGAAGCAATGTCGGCTTGTGTATGCCAAAGCGGTCGAATTGGAGCATTCGGCACTCCTTCAGCGGGCGAAAGTGGCATGGCCCAAGGACGGTGACCAATGCACTTCTTTTTTCTTCAAGAAAGTGGCCACACGGCGGGTTGGAAATCGTATCTTCCACTTGGAGGATGAGGCGGGAAACACGTTCGAGGATGGTGCACAAGTGCGGGCTGAATTGGTCCGATATTACTAGGAACTCCTCGGGTAATCCATGCGGACAACCCCAATATCTGCCTCTGACGTCGCGCCTTACTTCGGGGCAGCGCTCAGCACAACCGATGCGGAGGCAATGGTTCAGCCGGTCACTGATGTGGAAATCAACAACGCGCTGCATGCAATGGGAGATAACAAATCGCCAGGGCTAGACGGGTACTCCGCGGTTTTCTACAAGCGGGCATGGCACATCATCGGGGAGGATATCTCGTTCGCCATCCGGGATTTCTTCCGGACGGGACGCCTCCTGGGGGAGCTGAATTCGACCCTTATCACCCTCATTCCAAAAGGGGATAATCCACGCATGGCGAAAGATTTTCGACCGATTGCCTGCTGCAACGTTCTCTATAAGATCATCTCCAAGATCATTGCTAATCGGCTACGAGACAGCTTGCGGAAACTTGTCCACCCTACACAGATGGCATTCATCCCTGGAAGGCGTATTTCCGACAATATTCTCTTAGCCCAAGAGATTTGTCACGGATACAATAGAGCCGGGCTACCTGAACGGGTGGCTCTTAAGGTCGACCTCGCCAAGGCATATGATAAGATTGATTGGGATTTTATCTTTGCCACACTTCATGCACTTCACTTTCACCCGACCTTCATTGGGTGGGTCCGGTCATGCCTCACGTCGATGCATTTTTCCATCAACATCAACGGTAGGCCGGAGGGTTTCATCAAAGGACGGCGGGGTCTCAGACAGGGCGACTCCATATCACCTTATCTCTTTGTGTTGGTGATGGAGGCTTTACATGGAATCATAGCGTCCCGCATCCAACTTAGCAGCAGTTTCCGATACCATTGGCGATGCGAGGCCACATCCCTCTTCATGTTGACCTTCGCCGATGATCTTCTTCTTTTCTCGCAGGCGGACGTTCAATCAGTCAGTATCTTCCGCGACAGCCTCGAGCTTTTTGCTTCTCTTTCAGGGCTACGGGCAAACTCCAGTAAAAGTGAGATGTTTATCGAAACGGGCAGAACGACTGAAGGGTACACTCCAGGCTGTTATGGGCTTCCCTATCGGGTCTCTTCCTGTGCGGTACCTGGGGGTCCCCCTTATCACATCGCGATTGACTATCGATGATTGCGCCCCCTTATTACGTTCTATTGATCGTCGGCTTGGTTCTTGGACCAACCACTCGCTCTCATACGCCGGGAGGGTACAGCTCATTCGATCGGTCCTTATGGCTATCCATGTGTATTGGGCGGGAGTCTTCTTACTCCCCATGGGAATCATCCGCAGTATCGAGAAGCGTCTTCGAGCTTTCTTGTGGAAGGGATCTAGCGCGAAGGTGGCATGGACCGACGTATGCGCACCAAGGGACGAAGGGGGACTTGGACTGAGATCGATTGAGGTGGAGAACAAGGCGCTGATGATGCGTCTTATTTGGAACATTCTCAGGGGAGATGAGTCTTCGATATGGGCCACATTGATACGATGGACGCGGCTGCACAACACATCCTTCTGGACCATCAGATCCACGGCTAATACCTCATGGAGCTGGAAGAAGCTCCTCAAGCTCAGACCCATCATCCGGCCACTTCTAGAGTTCCGCATTGGAAATGGAGCGAACATACGCCTCTGGACTGACCCATGGCTACTCACCATTCCGCTGGTGGAATGGTACCCGCGTGGTCCATCTGTTATGGGGCTCCCACTTGATTCACGATTGAGCGCGGTGATTGATGAGTCGGGATGGCATTGGCCAGGACAGACAACGGTGGAGTTCATGGTTTTTGCTGGTCTCCTACCTCCCATTCAACACGGTGAGATGGACACGATTCGATGGCGGGGGACTCCCAAGGCGTCTTCTCTACTCACTCCGCGAGAAATTGCATACGCCAACATTCTCCGCCTACATTCTGGACCAACCTGTTCGGAGGCCCTATCACGATACCACGGCATGAAGTCATTTTATGGCTGGCGATTAGGGAACGCCTGGCGACGAGGGACAAGCCATGGGTGGCTGCGGCAGCAGAAAGTTCAGCTTGCCTCTTGTGTGATGATGGCCATGCTATAGAGACAACACGTCATCTTTTCTTTGAGTGTTCATTTTCCAGACATTTCCTACAGTCTTTGCAGGGAAAGTTACGTTTGGGATGGCCTTACACGGACTGGATCGAAGGGGTTCACTGGGCTGCTCAAAGGTGGCGGGGCAAGCACCTCGCATGGATGGGGCCCCGACATGCGCTTGCATCGCTTGTCTATCACCTATGGGCCGAGCGTAACCGACGATGGCGGGAAGGAAGACGAAGACCTCCTACTCATATCATTGCGGACGTCGAGACTACACTCTGTATACGGCTCTCTACCCTTGGAGGGAAGTATCAGCTACAGTCTTGTGCGCTGCGACGTGTTGGGCGCATGCGTGGCCGAGCACGTAGTCACTTGCTTACAGTCTGCTTGCTTGCTTTTGATGTTTGCTTGCTCGATTGGATTGCTTGCGTTGTTTATAGGTAGCATGTTACCGAGCGGTGCAGCTTATTGCTGCTGAACATTGTATCTTTCCACATTTTATTTTAATGACCTTTTCCAAAAAAGATAAAATAAAATTTAAAGAGTAAAAACACGTGGTGTAACCCTCCAAACGCCGGACTAACGCCGCTGATGGAGGTCCCTGCCACCGGCTGGTCACACCCTATCCAGGAGTGGCCAGAAACGGCGGTGGTAGGCGATGAAAAACAGCCCCGGCGGCCGAACACGTTAGATTTACGAAGTCTCTCTAGTTTCTCTCTCTAGTGAAAATTACAAGCAATGAAACAGTTGCTCTGTCCAAAAGGCATTTGACTTGGTCAACAAGGCATACAAGGCATTCTGTCTTTTTACCAAGGCATTCGACTTGTACAACAAGGCATTTTTCTTGGTCGACAAGGCATTCGATTTGTTGAACAAGGCATTCAATTTGTTCAACAAGGCGTTCGACTTGTTCAACAAGGCATTCAATTTGTTCAACAAGGCGTTCGACTTGTTCAACAAGGTATTCGACTTGTTTAACAAGGCTTCTCCTTGGTCAACAAGGCATGACTGTGTGAGCAATAAATTCATCCTATTCGACGGCATTCGACTTGTCCAACAAGGCATTCTACTTGGTTAACAAGGCATTCGACTTGTCCAACAAGGCATTCTACTTGGTCAACAAGGCATTGGACTTGTTCAGCAAAGCATTCTACTTGGTCAACAAGGTGATCGACTTGTTCAACAAGACATTCAAATTGGTGAACAAGACAAACAAGGCATTCGACTTGGTCAACAAAGCATACAAGACATTCGACTTGTTCAGCAAGGCATTCCTCTTGGTCAACAAGGCATTCGGCTTGTTCAACAAGGCATTCGACTTTGTCAACAAGGCATTTAAGTTGTTAACCAAGGCATTCTACTTGTTCAAAGGGCATTTTACTTGGTTAACAAGGCATACAAGGCATTCTACTTGTTCAACAAGGCATTCGTCTTGTCCAACAAGGCATTTTACTTGGTCGACAAGGCATTCGACTTGTTCAACAAGACATTCTACTTGGTCAGTAAGGCATTCGACTTGTCCAACAAGGCATTCTACTAGTTCAACAAGGCATTCGACTTGTCCAACAAGACATTCTACTAGTTCAACAAGACATTCTACTTGGTCAACAAGGCGATTGACTTGTTAAACAAGGCATTTTACTTGGTCAACAAGGCATTCTACTTGTTCCAAAGGCCATTCATATAGGTCAACAAGACATAAAAGGCATTATACTTGGTCAACAAAGTATACAAGGCATTCGACTTGTTTAACAAGGCATGAGTGCGATCATACCAGCACTAGTGCAGCGGATCCCATCTGAACTCCGAAGTTAAGCGTGCTTGGGCGAGAGTAGTACTAGGATGGGTGACCCCCTGAGAAGTCCTCGTGTTGCACCCCCTTATTTTTACGCGTAATAATACACTATTGTATAAATATTTTTTACTCTTTGAATTTTTGAATTTTTTATTAGAAGCCTTGTTATGGCATTTTCTTCTTCCATGGATGGTTCAACGATCTCGGCATCTTCTAATTCAAGCGATCCACGCTTGCAACAACCAGATCTTGATGGACTACGTTCTGCACACCCGGCCACGCAATTATCGGCGTTAGCATCTTTGAAAGTGCGGGTTCAGGATCATGACCCGAAGTGGATGCATCGGCGGAGATGACGAAGTTTTTGCATGATCTATCTATTTCCGGCGAAGATTTGGCGCATTTGGAGCAGCAAGCAGAGAATAATCCAATTATGGTAAAGATCCTTGCATATCTTCGGGCAGATATGAGAATATCTCGTCCAGGTTCGATGTATCTGCACCAAGATCGGGCACCCAAAAATAGAATGCCTTGTATGGATTCATCTATTTCCGGCATGTACGTGGTCTAAACAGGGTAGACCACAGATGGGCGGTGGGGGATATTATTACTAAGTATAAGCTGTTGATTATCGGGCTGTACGAGACACGGGTCTCCGAGCAGAATGCGGCTGCCCTTTCACATTCTACCAGGGCTTGGAGTTGGTTCTTTGAATACGATAATGGGCCGGCATCTCGTATCTGGGTGGGCTGGGATGCCCGCCTAGTTACTGTCACAATTCTTGCGTACACCACTCAGACCATTCACTGTAAGGCGACGATCCTTGCGGAGCGTGAGGATTTCTTCATCACATTCGCATACGGTCATAATCAGAGGGTGTCCCGACGCGACCTTTGGACGGATCTCATCGAGACCTCACAGCTGCACGCAAACTCACCATGGCTTGTTATGGGGGATTTCAACGCGATCATGGCAAACACGGACGCGCGGGGAGGATCGGCCACGGGGGGCTATCCGGAGATGATTGCATGCATGACTACATCGGACCTCGCAACCCTGCCATGCACGGGGCAACTCTACACGTGGTATAACCAGCAAGGGGGCACGTCGGGTGTATGGCGACGCCTCGATAGGATGCTTGGCAACCCCTCTTGGTTCGCTAGATTTGGGGACCTTACTTATCATTGCGCAACCCCTGCTATATCGGACCACTCTCCACTCATCCTCGCGACTACAGCTAGGGCTTCTGAGAGGAATAATTCTTTTTGTTTTGATAATGTTTTGGCACAGGATCCTCGTTTTCTTCCTATCGTGGCGAAAACTTGGAGTCTGCAAGCAAATGGATACCCGATGTATGTAGTCGTCCAGAGACTGAAAGCGATGAAGAGGGAACTACGACAACTACGGCGAGACAAGGGTGATCTCAATCGTAACGTGCTCGAGGCGCGCAAATTTCTAGAGATTGCTCAGGACATGGCGGCAAACTATCCATTGGAGGATCAATTACTAATCTTGGAGAAGCAATGTCGGCTTGTGTATGCCAAAGCGGTCGAATTGGAGCATTCGGCACTCCTTCAGCGGGCGAAAGTGGCATGGCTCAAGGACGGTGACAATGCACTTCTTTTTTCTTCAAGAAAGTGGCCACACGGCGGGTTGGAAATCGTATCTTCCACTTGGAGGATGAGGCGGGAAACACGTTCGAGGGTGGTGCACAAGTGCGGGCTGAATTGGTCCGATATTACTCGGAACTTCTCGGGCAATCCATGCGGACAACCCCAATATCCGCCTCTGACGTCGCGCCTTACTTCGGGGCAGCGCTCAGCACAACCGACGCGGAGGCAATGGTTCAGCCGGTCACTGATGTGGAAATCAACAACGCGCTGCATGCAATGGGAGATAACAAATCGCCAGGGCCAGACGGGTACTCCGCGGTTTTCTACAAGCGGGCATGGCACATCGTCGGGGAGGATATCTCGTTCGCCATCCGGGATTTCTTCCGGACGGGGGACGCCTCCTAGGGGAGCTGAATTCGACCCTTATCACCCTCATTCCAAAAGGGGATAATCCACGCATGGCGAAGGATTTTCGACCGATTGCATGCTGCAACGTTCTCTATAAGATCATCTCCAAGATCATTGCTAATCGGCTACGAGACAGCTTGGGGAAACTTGTCCACCCAACACAGACGGCATTCATCCCTGGAAGGCGTATTTCCGACAACATTCTCTTAGCCCAAGAGATTTGTCACGGATACAATAGAGCCGGGCTGCCTGAACGGGTGGCTCTTAAGGTCGACCTTGCCAAGGCATATATGATAAGATTGAGTGGGATTTTATCTTTGCCACACTTCAGGCACTTCACTTTCACCCGACCTTCATTGGGTGGGTCCGGTCATGCCTCACGTCGACGCATTTTTCCATCAACATCAACGGTAGGCCGGAGGGTTTCTTCAAAGGACGGCGGGGTCTCAGACAAGGCGACCCCATATCACCTTATCTCTTTGTGTTGGTGATAGAGGCTTTACATGGAATCATAGCGTCCCGCATCCAACTTAGCAGCAGCTTCCGATACCATTGGCGATGCGAGGCCACATCCCTCTTCATGTTGACCTTCGCTGATTATCTTCTTCTTTCCTCGCAGGCGGACGTTCAATCAGTCAGTATCTTCCGCGACAGCCTCGAGCTTTTTGCTTCGCTTTCAGGCTACGGGCAAACTCTAGTAAAAGCGAGATGTTTATCTCGAAACGGGCAGAACGACTGAAGGGTACACTCCAGGCTGTTATGGGCTTCCCTATTGGGTCTCTTCCTGTGCGGTACCTGGGGGTCGCCCTTATCACATCGCGATTGACTATCGATGATTGCGCCCCCTTATTACGTTCTATTGATCGTCGACTTGGTTCTTGGACCAACCACTCGCTCTCATACGCCGGGAGGGTACAGCTCATTCGATCAGTCCTTATGGCTATCCATGTGTATTGGGCGGGAGTCTTCTTACCCCCCAAGGGAATCATCCGCAGTATCGAGAAGCGTCTTCGAGCTTTCTTGTGGAAGGGATCTAGCGCGAAGGTGGCATGGACCGACGTATGTGCACCAAGGGACGAAGGGGGACTTGGACTGAGATCGATTGAGGTGGAGAACAAGGCGCTGATGATGCGTCTTATTTGGAACATTCTCAGGGGAGATGAGTCTTCGATATGGGCCACATTGATACGATGGACGCGGCTGCACAACACATCCTTCTGGACCATCAGATCCACGGCTAATACCTCATGGAGCTGGAAGAAGCTCCTCAAGCTCAGACCCATCATCCGGCCACTTCTAGAGTTCCGCATTGGGAATGGAGCGAATACACGCCTCTGGACTGACCCATGGCTACTCACGATTCCGCTGGTGGAACGGTACCCGCGTGGTCCATCTGTTATGGGCCTCCCACTTGATTCACGATTGAGCGCGGTGATTGATGAGTCGGGATGGCATTGGCCAGGACAGACAACGGTGGAGTTCATGGATTTTGCTGGTCTCCTACCTCCCATTCAACACGGTGAGATGGACACGATTCGATGGCGGGGGACTCCCAATGGCGTCTTCTCTACTCACTCCGCGAGAAATTGCATACGCCAACATTCTCCGCCTGCATTCTGGACCAACCTGTTCGGAGGCCCTATCTCGATACCACGGCATGAAGTCATTTTATGGCTGGCGATTAGGGAACGCCTGGCGACGAGGGACAAGCCATGGTTGGCCGCGGCTACAGGAAGTTCAGCTTGCCTCTTGTGTGATGATGGCCATGCTATAGAGACAACACGGCATCTTTTCTTTGAGTGTTCATTTTCCAGACATTGCCTACAGTCTTTGCAGGGAAAGTTACGTTTTGGATGGCCTTACACGGACTGGATCGACGGGGTTCACTGGGCTGCTCAAAGGTGGCGGGGCAAGCACCTTGCATGGATGGGGCCCCGACATGCGCTTGCATAGCTTGTCTATCACCTATGGGCCGAGCGCAACTGACGATGGCGGGAAGGAAGATGAAGACCTCCTACTCATATCGTTGCGGACGTCGAGACTACACTCTGTATACGGCTCTCTACCCTTGGAGGGAAGTATCAGCTACAGTCTTGTGCGCTTCGACGTGTTCGGCGCATTGCGTGGCCGAGCACGTAGTCACTTGCTTACAGTCTGCTTGCTTGCTTTTGATGTTTGCTTGCTCGATTGGATTGTTTGCGTTGTTTATAGGTAGCATGTTACCGAGCGGTGCAGCTTATTGCTGCTGAACATTGTATCTTACCACATTTTTTTTTAATGACCTTTTCCCAAAAAAAAAAAAACAAGGCATTCGACTTGTCTAACAAGGCATTTTACTTGGTCAACAAGGCATTCGACTTGTTCAACAAGACATTTTATTTGGTCAGTAAGGCATTCGACTTGTCCAACAAGGCATTCTACTAGTTCAACAAGACATTCTACTTTGTCAACAAGGCGATTGACTTGTTTGACAAGGCATTTTACTTGGTCAACAAGGCATTCTACTTATTCCAAAGGCCATTCATATAGGTCAACAAGACATAAAAGGCATTATACTTGGTCAACAAAGCATACAAGGCATTCGACTTGTTTAACAAGACATTACTCTTGGTCAACAAGGCATTCGGCTTGTTCAACAAGGCATTCGACGTTATCAACAAGGCATTTAAGTTGTTCAACAAGGCATTCTACTTGTTCAAAGGGCATTTTACTTGGTCAACAAGGCATACAAGGCATTCTACCTGTTTCCCAAGACGTTCGACTTGTACAACAAGGCATTTTACTTGGTCGACAAGGCATTCGACTTGTTTAACAAGGCATTCAATTTGTTCAACAAGGCGTTCGACTTGTTCAACAAGGCATTCAATTTGTTCAACAAGGCATTTGTCTTGTTCAACAAGGCATTCGACTTGTTTAACAAGGCTTCTACTTGGTCAACAAGGCATGACTTTGTGAGCAAGAAATTCATCCTATTCAACAAGGCATTCGACTTGTCCAACAAGGCATTCTACTTGGTTAACAATGCATTCGACTTGTCCAACAAGGCATTCTACTTGGTCAACAAGGCATTGGACTTGTTCAACAAGGCATTCTACTTGGTCATCAAGGCATTGTACATATTCAAAAGGCCATTCAAATTGGTGAACAAGATATACAAGGCATTGGACTTGGTCAACAAAGCATACAAGGCATTCGACTTGTTCAGCAAGGCATACTCTTAGTCAACAAGACATTCGGCTTATTCAACAAGGCAGTCGACTTTGTCAACAAGGCATTTAAGTTGTTCAACAAGGCATTCTACTTGTTCAAAGGGCATTTTACTTGGTCAACAAGGCATACATGGCATTCTACTTGTTCAACAAGGCATTCGACTTGTCCAACAAGGCATTTTACTTGGTTGACAAGGCATTCGACTTATTCAACAAGACATTCTACTTGATCAGTAAGACATTCGACTTGTCCAACAAGGCATTTTACTAGTTCAACAAGACATTCTACTTGGTTAACAAGGCGATTGACTTGTTTAACAATGCATTTTACTTGGTCAACAAGGCATTCTACTTGTTCCAAAGGCCATTCAAATAGGTCAACAAGAGATAAAAGGCATTAGAATTGGTCAACAAAGCATACAAGGCATTCGACTTATTTAACAAGGCATTGCTCTTGGTCAACAAGGCATTTTATTGGGGAACGTTCACTAAATAAATGAAATAAAGGACAATAAAGTGCACATGATATGATTCATGTCGCAAAGACCAGTGACATGCCACTGTGTACAAGATGGATATAATCTCTATCCACCAAACAAACTACCATAAATAACGTTCATACATCTACCAAGCAATGTGCCACAAGCAACGCAGGGCACAATACTGTAGCTCATA
Organism: Linderniella brevidens; assembly: GCA_004919715.1. NCBI lineage: Eukaryota > Viridiplantae > Streptophyta > Magnoliopsida > Lamiales > Linderniaceae > Linderniella > Linderniella brevidens. The sequence goes on from SWDC01000154.1 coordinate 19,606,698, forward strand.
TCGACACGGTAGTAATGATAGGTGCATAAGCAACCCTCACAATATACTCAACGAGCTGCTGGGGATGCTGCTGTCTGCCATCAGTCCAACGGTGGTTTCGCTCAGTCCAGATGTGGTGAATCGTCGAAGCCAGAACATGTCGATATGCCAGATGCTGGAGGTGCATACCTTTCCACCGCAGGCCAGCCCACCTAATCCCCTGCTGCCAATCGCGGTAAGGCCAGAGAAACCGAATCTGCCGCCGAAGAAGTCGTAAGCATCGAGATGTGTATGGGCAATCAAAGAAAAGGTTATTGATCGTCTCCATCTCATCCGCGTCACACAATAAGCAAGCACTCGACGCGGCCTTGAGCGCAACCCAAGGCTTATCTCTGGTAGCTAGGCGTTCACGAATAGCAAGCCATAAGATGAATTCATAGCTTGGGACCCTAAGCGCCCCCCCCAAATAGGGCTGCCCAATGAACCAGCGAGCGTTTCTGCCGGAACGCATCCCGAGCAGAAGCAGTGGTGAAAAGTCCTGTGGGAGACGGTAGCCATCGGTAAGAGTCAGCTTCCAATGGGTGAACGTCCGGGAGCATGGTTTCAATCATCAGAAATTCCATCGAGGAAGTCGTTGGCCACCTCCAACAGTTACTAGCAATGACTCGACTCAAACGTGAATCATCAGAAAGGCCCATAATCATCGGTCCCCGTGGAAATCGTTCCCGAAGCGGCCTATCATCGATCCATGGGTCCTGCCACAACCAAATAGTTTCGCCATTACCAATACGGATACTAACCTTCGATCGAAGCATAGGGCGAAGTTGTAAGAGTTTCCTCAGACTCCACGCCGATTGGGCGGTTCCCGATATAGTCCACAACGAGCGATTTTGCAGTCGCGTCTGGAGAAGCCACGATACCCAAATAGAATTGGGATCCTTGCTCAGAATACTCCATAGGTGCTTAAGAAGAAGGGCGTTGTTATCGTCCACAAGCGAGCGAATGCCCAAACCACCCTCATCCACCGGGAAACATACATCATCCCAAGCAACGTTGGCAGCAGAACCCGCCCAGAGGAATGATCTGAATCGTTGCTCAATCACTCTAATAACGCCTTTGGGCAGGATGAACACCCCGGACCAATACCCATGCACGCAGCAAGGACTGAACGGATCAACTGTACCCTCCCAGCATATGAAAGAGAGCGGTTGAGCCAAGAGCCTAAGCGTTGGTCAATGCGCTGTAGAAGTGGATTACAGTCCTGAATAGTCAGTCGTGATGTAAGTAACGGGACACCCAAATACCTCACTGGTAAATTGCCTAAAGGAAAACCCATAATAGATAATAAGGGTTGGCAGCCGCTCGCCCGTTTGGAAAGAAACATCTCGCTCTTTCCAGGGTTAGCCCTTAACCTCGAAAGTATCGCAAATTCATCCAACCCCGCTAGAAAAGTCTGGATGGATTCAGTGTCCGCGTGACTGAAAAGAAGAAGATCGTCGGCAAATGTCAGCATGAAAATACAGGAAGGCTCGCATCTCCAATGGAAAGTAAATCTCCCCTCCGAAAGAATCTTGTTCCGAAGAATACCATGAAGCACCTCCATGGCCAACGTAAAAAGATACGGAGATATAGGATCGCCCTGACGAAGACCCCGCTGTCCCGGAAAATACCCCTCCGCTCGACCATTGATATTGATCGAGTAATAAGGAGTCGTCAAACACACCTGGATCCATGCAACGAACCGCGAAGGAAAACCCATGGCCTCCAACACACACACTAAAAAGTCCCACTCGACATGCTCGTATGCCTTTGCCAAGTCAACCTTCAACGTAGCCCGTGCTGGTAAGCTCTGATTCCGGTAGCCAGAGCATAACTCCTGAGCGAGGAGAATATTATCGCTGATCCTGCGACCAGGGATAAATGCAGTCTGGGAGACATCCACTAAGCCTGGGAGATAAGTCTTCAGACGATTAGCCAAGATCTTCGAAATAATCTTGTATAAGACATTACAGCACGATATAGGCCGAAAGTCAGCAGGTCGTCGTGGGGAGTCCCGCTTAGGGATCAACGTAAGAAGTGTAGTATTCAGCTCCCTCAGAAGATGGCATGTACGAAAAAATTCCTGAATAGCAGATATGATGTCCCCTCCAATAGTAGGCCAAGCGGCTTTATAGAAAGCCGAAGTGAAACCATCCGGACCCGGTGCTTTGTCATCCGTAATAGAAGAAAGCGCCAGCTTAATCTCACCTTCGTCGATGAGCCGAAGTAGATCTCCCGGTGCGTGATTGGGTAATGTGCGAGATATGGCCGCATAGATAGCAGAGCGATCCAGCGGGCCGCTCCGAGCGGTCGTACCCAAGAGGTTCTTGTAGTGTCTAAGAAGCTCGCCCTTTACTTGTGGCTCCCCTTCAATTAAGTTCCCAGCATCATCCTCAAGCGAGAAGATACGGTTTGCCACTCGTCGTATGGCAACCTTCTTGAAGAAAAAAGCGGAGCAACGGTCGCCTTCTTTGAGCCAAGTCATTTTGGCCCGTTGTGCTAGGGCCGATTGCTCCATTGCTACCGCAGCTGCATAGAGACGTCGACATATAGATTGTAGTACCAGAAAATGATCATCATGCGGGTACAATGAGACAAACTCCTGGGCAATGTCAAGGAAATTTCGCGCCTCCACCACGTTACGCGCTAGATTCCCTTTAGCACGCCTCATGTCCTTGAACGCTCGCTTGAGGGCCTTCAGACGTGCAAGGACCCGAAACATCGGGTATCCCGAAATAGGAAGCTGCCACCCTGAGCTTACGACAGAGCCAAACTGTGGATCCAACGTGAGAATATCGAATCGAAACACCGTATCTCGAGAAAACGTCGATCGCCCCGGCTCCAGAATAAGAAGAGAATGGTCAGAAGTGGCTGGTAGTTCACATCGATATCCAAGATCCCCAAATTTAGCAAACCACGTCGGGTTAGCAACCATCCTGTCCAAACGGCGCCAAATACCCGCATCACCTCGTCGTTGATTAAACCACGTGAAATATTGACCCGAGCATGGTAAGTTATGGAGATCAGCCGAGATTAGACATCGAGTCAGATCATGATAGTCTGCTGGATGTGGAGATCCTCCTCGTGCTTCATTAGGTTCCACTATCGCATTGAAATCACCAACCACTAACCAAGCGTCATCCGCGCGAGCTTCGGAGATCGTAACCAACTCATCCCATAATGCGCAGCGCTCCTCCCGCTGATTGAGCCCATATATGAATGTAATAAAGAAAATCAGACGAGTCGCCAACGATAGAACTCTGCAGTATAGGGCTTGCGTCGTCATCCCGATAACATCAACACGAAGATATCGCGCGTCCCATCCTAGCCAGATACGCTTCCCGGGGCCCATATCATAATCGAAGAACCATGTCCACTGCTTAATACTGTTGGCAATCGAATCAGCGTTTGCCACTGTTACTTCTCTAGCAATCCAACAAGCTTAAGGTCAAAACGACGAATCAAATCCCCTATACCGCTCTCCCATGGTCTCTCTTGTTGAGACCACGTACATTCCAGCAGCCAAATGGTATCATAAGACAACCCCATGAAGGGCTGCGTCATTATCAGGGCCCGGATGTAGGAAGTCCCCATCTTCATCAATGAGGTGAAGCATGTCAAACGGGTTCGTAGGAGGTGGTGTCATCTGAGCAGGGCTTGGCACCACCACCATGCTATTCTCGATGGTTGGCCGAATCACGCCTCCCGTACCCGCCGAGTCTGGAGAGGATCCATGATGAGGTTGCCTGGAACATTCTCCCTGCTGCTCACTGGAGACAATGGGTACGAGAGGCCTATTATGTTGCTCAGTGGCTACGCCGCGTGTCTCACCCGTCGACTTGGCCTTCGCGATTGGACGCCAGATCCGCGTAATAGTTGGGGCTGCCCGATTTGTCGTAGCCTTGGGGGCCGTTGGGGCGGTCATGGGGCATTCACCAGTCGAATGACCCATAGTCGAACACGTCGAACATCGTGGCGGTTTCCATTCATATTCCGCTCGAATCGTGATCACCCTGTCCGTATTGGGTAGGCGAAGGTTGAAAGCTTCAACATATGGATCAGCGATCTTCTTCATAATGCAAACGCGCGCAAAATCGATACGCTCCATGCTGATCGTAAAAGCATCGGGAAATAACGGTGTACCAACCGCGCTGGCCACGAGTCCTAATCCCTCCGGAGTCCAGTATTCCGATGGGAGGTGGCGAAAACGAACCCACGTCGGGACCTCATCATGCGGTCGCTTTTCCAAAGTCATCCTTTGCCGCCACTCCTCAAGAAAGAGGGGCTGGCCATACAATAACCATGGGCCACCCTCCAAAGCATCAACCATCGTAGCCGTGGAGTCGAAACGGAATTTGAAGAAGCCATTCGAGGTAGCACGCACTTCCACCAGCCCCGGCCATCTTGTGCGGAAATGGCGATCCACATGTGGGAAGTAAGGTTTGCGTCCCAAGAAATATCCCACCGCTGTATTAGCCCATCGAAGGCAGCCCTTCGACGCTATCTCTTTAGTTGGCTGAACCTCAATCATTCCATTGACAAGCATAGGTGCAGTATACTGGAGGTGAACCCTATCAGTCCGTCGACGAGTATCGGTAGGTGGAGATGGACGTCTCCCTTAGAGAATATCTGCGAACGATGGCGTCAGAACGGGTTCAGAAACCCTAGTGTCATTCCCATGTTGTATTGCCGATATGATTCCCGGCGTGTTCCCACCATTGCCTGCTGATGTAGGCGCCGCCGGAGCCTCCAAATTTATCCCGATGTCGGTGTCGTTTTTTTTTTTTGGTAAAAGCCCGTATATAAATAAATAGTAAGGAAGTCAGTACATGCTTGACAGGAAAAACTACCACGCAACACGCCAAAGCCGCCTAATGGCCGCAATCTGCAAAGCATACTTTGCAGAGAGACCATTAAGACGCAAACAACAAATGTCCAAAACACCAGCAACTAATCGTTCCGGCGAGGTCGTAACATTCTCACGCCACCGCCGATTCCGAGCAAGCCAAATATGATACACCAGGGATGCCAGAAGATGCCTAGACGCCGCATGCCATAAATGATGCCCACGCCACCGTTGCGCAGCCCAAAGAAAACCCTGCGTCCAGTCCCGGTGAGGCCAGTCCCAGCGCACCCGCCTCCAAAGGAGCCTCAAATAGCGGCGAGAGAAATCGCAGTCGAAAAAAAGATGGGAAGCCGTCTCCATCTGAGCCGAGGTACAAAGTCCGCAAGCCTGTGTCCCCGCTCTAGTAGCAACCCAAGCCTTATCCCTAGTCGAGAGTCGGCCACGAACACCCATCCAGAGGGAGAACTCATGTCGAGGGACCCGTAAAGGGCCACCAAACAGACTCGCCCAAAGCACACCGTCCTGACGAGGCCGCAGCGCCTCCCGAATGAGTCTCGCAGAAGCAACGCCATCGGCAGACCCACGCCAGGAAACACTGTCCCGGCGGTCGGGACGAACCGGGGGTAGTTCGGGACTAAATTCAAGATACTCCACAGTAGTACGACCCGGCTAGTTCCAGCCCTGCGCAGAAATAAATGTCGGTGTCGTTTAACGTCGGCCTTGGTACTTCGTTCGGTCGTGGCGGGGCAGCCAATGATTCAGCTCGTGGACCGTTCACCGGGGCTTTTATGGCCGGCGTGATGATTGTCGGCGATGTGATCATTGCCGAGGTCACTATGGAATTCACGGCGTGCGGTTGGGGTACCGCAGATTGAGAATCGCACAAAGATAGCCCCAAACTTTACGAAGATAATGCAAGATCTTTTCCATACTAGGGTGGCCCTTTGCATTTTCAGCCAGATATGCAAGATCTCTTCCTGAAACAGCCTCTTCCAATTCATTCTCAACCGTGTCTAGGTTCAATGAATCTTGCGCAAGCGTGTCTAGGTGCAATGAATCTTGCGCAATTTCAAGCGTGTCTAGGTGCAATGAATCTTGCGCAATTGCATGGGTGTCTAGGTTCAATGAATCTTTTGCAATTTTGGTTATCACGTCCGACACGTCCCCTCGTCGATCGGCTCTCCGGCTAGGTGGTGGCGGCGTTCCCGGTCGATGATATTCGGCTCCCACCCGAGCGCCACGTAGTGGTTGTAGTATTGTCACTCCATTCCGTCTATTACCCCCGCCACGGCCCCCTTCGGGAATGTGAGGATCGTCTTCCATTCCGCCATCGGAGCGGCCATTAATCCTAGCCATCAAAGAATTAAAACGTGCTCCATCAAATCTAGAGGCGAACGATGGGTATTCCCGCCTTAGTGAATCAATATCTCGTGAATAATCTTTCGGATCCGAATTCTTCATTGATGTAGAAGATCCACTCATTATCGATCCATACATGAGGGATGTCGATGCCATTGTCAAGCAAAGTCGAAAAAATGTAAAACCAAAACTCAAAAATGAGAATCAAACCCTCCAAAGCCGTCTGATCCCGGCGATGGAGGTGCGCCACCGTGTTCCGCCACCGGTCAACACGCCGTAGAGATTTTGGAGGTAGTTTGTAATGAATCTGGGCTATATTATGGATGATATTCGTTAAGGAACTCTAGAGAGAGATGAGAGAAAAATCCACTAGAGAGAGAAAGTAGCTCGTGTTCCAGCTTAAGGCATTCTACTCGTTTCCCAAGGCATTCGACTTGTACAACAAGGCATTTTACTTGGTCGACAAGGCATTCGACTTGTTCAACAAGGCATTCAATTTGTTCAACAAGGCATTCGAGTTGTTCAACAAGGCATTCAATTTGTTCAACAAGGCATTCGTCTTGTTCAATAAGGCATTCGACTTGTTTAACAAGGCTTCTACTTGTTTAACAAGGCATGACTTTGTGAGCAAGAAATTCATTCTATTCAACAAGGCATTCAACTTGGTCAACATGACATTCTAGTTGGTCAACCAGGTGCGCGACTTGTTCAACATGGCATTCTACTCGGTCAACAAGGCATTCGACTTGTCCAACAAGGCATTCTACTTGGTTAACAAGGCATTCGACTTGTCCAACAAGGATTTCTATTTGGTCAACAAGGCATTGGACTTGTTCAACAAAGCATTCTACTTGGTCAACAGGGTGATCGACTTGTTCAACAAGACATTCAACTTGGTCAACAAGGCATTGTACTTATTCAAAAGGCCATTCACATTGGTGAACAAGATATACAAGGCATTGGACTTGGTCAACAAAGCATACAAGGCATTCGACTTGTTCAGCAAAGCATTACTCTTGGTCAACAAGGCATTCGGCTTATTCAACAAGGCATTCGACTTTGTCAACAAGGCATTTAAGTTGTTCAACAAGGCATTCGACTTATTCAACAAGACATTCTACTAGGTCAGTATGGCATTCGACTTGTCCAACAAGGCATTCTACTAGTTCAACAACACATTCTACTTGGTTAACAAGGCGATTGACTTGTTTAACAAGGCATTTTACATGGTCAACAAGGCATTTTACTTGTTCCAAAGGCCATTCAAATATAGGTCAACAAGACATAAAAAGCATTAGAATTGGTCAACAAAGCATACAAGGCATTCGACTTATTTAACAAGGCATTACTCTTGGTCAACAAGGCATTCGGCCTGTTCAACAAGGCATTCGACTTTATCAACAAGGCATTCTACTTGTTTAAAGGGCATTTGAATTGGTCAACAAGGCATACAAGGCATTCTACTTGTTTACCAAGGCATTCGACTTGTACAACAAGGCATTTTACTTGGTCGACAAGGCATTCGACTTGTTCAACAAGGCATTCAATTTGTTCAACAAGGCGTTCGACTTGTTCAACAAGGCATTCAATTTGTTCAACAAGGCGTTCGACTTGTTTAACACGACTTCTACTTGGTCAACAAGGCATGACTTTGTGAGCAAGAAATTCATCCTATTCAACAAGGCATTCGACTTGGTCAACATGACATTCTAGTTGGTCAACCAGGTGCTCGACTTGTTCAACATGGCATTCTACTCGGTCAACAAGGCATTCGACTTGTCGAACAAGCCATTCTACTTGGTTAACAAGGCATTCGACTTGTCCAACAAGGCATTCTACTTGGTCAACAAGGCATTGGACTTGGTCAACAAAGCATTCTACTTGGTCAACAAGGTGATCGACTTGTTCAACAAGACATTCAACTTGGTCAACAAGGCATTGTACTTATTCAAAAGGCCATTCAAATTGGTGAACAAGATATACAAGGCATTCGACTTGGTCAACAAAGCATACAAGGCATTCGACATGTTCAGCAAGGCATTACTCTTGGTCAACAAGGCATTTGGCTTGTTCAACAAGGCATTCGGCTTTGTCAACAAGGCATTTAAGTTGTTCAACAAGGCATTCTACTTGTTCAAAGGGCATTTTACTTGGTCAACAAGGCATTCGACTTGTTCACCAAGACATTCTACTTGGTCAGTAAGGCATTCGACTTGTCCAACAAGGCATTCTACTAGTTCAACAAGAAATTCTACTTGGTCAACAAGGCGATTGACTTGTTCAACAAAGCATTCTTTTTTTTTTTTTTTTTTTGGGAAAAGGTCATTAAAATAAAATGTGGAAAGATACAATGTTCAGCAGCAATAAGCTGCACCGCTCGGTAACATGCTACCTATAATCAACGCAAGCAATCCAATCGAGCAAGCAAACATCAAAAGCAAGCAAGCAGACTGTAAGCAAGTGACTACGTGCTCGGCCACGCAATGCGCCAAACACGTCGAAGCGCACATGACTGTAGCTGATACTTCCCTCCAAGGGTAGAGAGCCGTATACAGAGTGTAGTCTCGACGTCCGCAACGATATGAGTAGGAGGTCTTCGTCTTCCTTCCCGCCATCGTAGGTTGCGCTCGGCCCATAGGTGATAGACAAGCGATGCAAGCGCTTGTCGGGGCCCCATCCATGCGAGGTGCTTGCCCCGCCACCTTTGAGCAGCCCAGTGAACCCCGTCGATCCAGTCCGTGTAAGGCCATCCAAAACGTAACTTTCCCTGCAAAGACTGTAGGCAATGTCTGGAAAATGAACACTCAAAGAAAAGATGTCGTGTTGTCTCTATAGCATGGCCATCATCACACAAGAGGCAAGCTGAACTTCCTGCTGCCGCGGCCACCCATGGCTTGTCCCTCGTCGCCAGGCGTTCCCTAATCGCCAACCATAGAATGACTTCATGCCGTGGTATCGACAAGGCATTTTAGTTGGTCAACAAGGCATTTTAGTTGTTCCGAAGGCCATTCAAATAAGTCAACAAGACATAAAAGGCATTAGACTTGGTCAACAAAGCATACAAGGCATTCGACTTGTTTAACAAGGCATTACTCTTGGTCAACAAGGCATTCTACTTGTTCAAAGGAAATTTGACATGGTCAATAAGGAATACAAGGCATTCTACTTGTTCATCAAGGCATTCGACTTGTCCAACAAGGCATTTTACTTGGTGAACAAGGCATTCGACTTGTTCAAGGCATTCTACTTGGTCAACAAGGCATTCGACTTTTCCAACAAGGCATTCTACTTGGCCAATAAAGCATTCTATTTGTCCAACAAATCACTCTACTTGGTCAACAAAGTATTCAACTTGGTCAAAAGGCCATTCAAATTGGTCAACAAGACATACAAGGCATTCTACTTGGTCAACAAGGCGATCGACTTGTTCAACAAGGCATTCTACTTGGTCAACAAGGCATACTACTTGTTCCGAAGGCCATTCAAATACGTCAACAAGACATAAAAGGAATTAGACTTGGTCAACAAAGCATACAAGGCATTCAACTTGTTTAACAAGGCATTACTCTTGGTCAACAAGGCATTCAACTTTTTCAACAAGGCATTTGACTTTGTCAACAAGGCATTTAAGTTGTTCAACAAGGCATTCTACTTGTTCAAAGGGTTTTTAATTTGTCAACAAGGCATGCAAGACATTCTACTTGTTCAACAAGGCATTCGACGGCGGGCAACTGTGCGGGTGGAGTACGAATGGAGACCAACCAAATGTCTGAAGTGTGCTTCTTGGAATCATGCGTCGACGGCGTGTCCGATGTCCTCCGATGGACAAAGCGCACCGGGAAAACGACCGGATCCTCGGCTGAGGGCTGTTCGGGTGGGTGGCAATAAGCCACGAGTAGAGGGGCGGCAGGTGGGAGCAAAGGGCTAAGCAGCACGGGTGGAGTCACATGTTGGGGCAGATGGGGTTCGAGCGGGAAATGGAGGGGCGGTGATTCCTAGCGCACGTGTAGAGTGGAGGCAGGTGGGCGCAAAGGGCAAAGCCGTGAGGGTGGAACCACGGGATGGGGCAGCTAATGGTAGAAAACTGGCCCGGTCAACAGAGTGTGCTGGAGGATTGTCGACATCGTCTCGGACCACAGAGCCACATTCGCGGGTGGTGCCCGTGCATGAGGAGGTTGGGTTGGCCTCTAACTCTTTTGCTATTTTGCACTCGTTACGGGATGAGGATAATGATCCTCCTTTAGCAACGGCAGCCCCAACAGGGGGTGATCCATGATCCCTGTAGGTGTGTAGAATGTGCGTGGTCTCAATAAGAGGGACCACGGAAGGGCGGTGGGGGAGCTAGTTGTCGGTGTCGTTGTTGATATCGTAGTTGTACCCGATAGCATGTTATCGGTTGATGCGCGCTCTTTTACTTGGTCAACAAGGCATTCTACTTGTTCCAAAGGCCATTCAAATTGGTCAACAAGACATAAAAGGCATTAGACTTGGTCAACAAAGCATACAAGACATTCAACTTGTTTAACAAGGCATTACTCTTGGTCAACAAGGCATTCGACTTGTTGTACAAGGCATTTGACTTTGTCAACAAGGCATTTAAGTTGCTCAACAAGGCATTCTACTTGTTCAAAGGGCATTTTACTTGGTCAACAAGGCATGGAAGGCAATCTACTTGTTCCACAAGGCATTCGACTTGTCCAACAAGGCATTTTACTTGGTCAACAAGGCATTCGACTTGTTCAACAAGACATTCTACTTGGTCACTAAGGCATTCGACTTGTCCAACAAGGCATTCTACTAGTTGAACAAGACATTCTACTTGGTTAACAAGGCGATTGACTTGTTTAACAAGGCATTTTACTTGGTCAACAAGGCATTCTACTTGTTCCAAAGGCCATTCAAATTAGTCAGCAAGACATAAAAGGCATTAGACTTGGTTAACAAAGCATACAAGGCATTCGACTTGTTTAACAAGGCTTTACTCTTGGTCAACAAGGCATTCGACTTGTTGAACAAGGCATTTGACTTTGTCAACAAGGCATTTAAGTTGCTCAACATGGCATTCTACTTGTTCAAAGGAAATTTGACATGGTCAACAAGGCATACAATGCATTCCACTTGTTCATCAAGGCATTCGACTTGTCCAACAAGGCATTTTACTTGGTGAACAAGGCATTCAACTTGTTCCACAAGGCATTCTACTTGGTCACAAGGCATTCGACTTTTCCAACAAGACATTCTACTTGGTTAATAAGGCATTCTATTTGTCCAACAAATCATTCTACTTGGTCAACAAGGCATTCGTCTTGTTCAACAAGGCATTCTACTTGATCAACAAGGCGATCGACTTGTTCAACAAGGCATTCTACTTGGTCAACAAGGCATACTACTTGTTCAAAAGGCCATTCAAATTGGTCAACAAGACATTCAAGGCATTCGACTTGTTCAACACATCATACAAGACATTCGAATTGTTTAACAAGGCATTACTCTTGGTCAACCAGGCATTCGACTTTATCAACTGGGCATTTAAGTTGTTCAACAAGGCATTCTACTTGTTCAAAGGGCATCTGACTTGGTCAACAAGGTATACAAGGCATTATACTTGTTTAACAAGGCATTCGACTTGTATAACAAGACATTTTAGTTGGTCGACAAGGCATTCGACTTGTTCAACAAGGCATTCAATTTTTTCAACAAGGCGTTCGACTTGTTCAACAAGGCGTTCGACTTGTTGAACAAGGCGTTCGACTTGTTCAACAAGGCATTCGACTTGTCAACAAGGCGTTCGACTTGTTCAACAAGGCATTCGACTTGTTTAACAAGGCTTCTACTTGTTCAACAAGGCATGACTTTGTGAGCAAGAAATTCATCCTATTCAACAAGGCATTCGACTTGTCCAACAAGGCATTCTACTTGGTTAACAAGGCATTCGACTTTTCCAACATGGCATTCTACTTGTCCAACATGACATTCTACTTGGTCAACAAGGAATTGGATTTGTTCAGTAAGGCATTCTACTTGGTCAACAAGGTGATCGAGTTGTTCAAGAAGACATTCAACTTGGTCAACAAGGCATTGTACTTGTTCAAAAGGCCATTCAAATTGGTCAACAAGATATACAAGGCATTCGACATTGTCAACAAAGCATACAAGGCATTCGACTTGTTCCGCAAGGCATTACTCTTGGTCTACAAGGCATTCGGCTTGTTCAACAAGGCATTCGATTTTGTCAACAAGGCATTTAAGTTGTTCAACAAGACATTCTACTTGTTCAAAGGGCATTTTACTAGGTCAACAAGACATTCAAGGCATTCTACTTGTTCAACAAGGCATTAGACTTGTCCAACAAGGCATTTTACTTGGTTAACAAGGCATTCGACTTGTTCAACAAGACATTCTACTTGGTCAGTAAGGCATTCGACTTGTCCAACAAGGAATTGTACAAGTTCAACAAGACATTCTACTTGGTCAACAAGGCATTGGTCAACAAGTTATTCTACTTGTTCCGAAGGCCATTCAAATAAGTCAACAAGACATAAATGGCATTTTTTTTGGATTAATGTCCCTTTATATATATATATGAAAAGAAGAATACAAAAGAGCGCGCAGGAGAAAAACTCATGCCGCATCAACCGATAACATGCTATCGGGTACAACTACGATATCAACAACGACATCGACAACTAGCTCCCTCACCGCCCTTCCGTGGTCCCTCTTATTGAGACCACGCACATTCTACACACCTACAGGGATCATGGATCACCCCCTGTTGGGGCTGCCGTTGCTAAAGGAGGATCATTATCCTCATCCCGTAACGAGTGCAAAATAGCGAAAGAGTTAGAGGCCAACCCAACCTCCTCATGCATGGGCACCACCCGCGAATGTGGCTCTGTGGTCCGAGACGATGTCGACAATCCTCCAGCACACTCTGTTGACCGGGCCAGTTTTCTACCATTAGCTGCCCCATCCCGTGGTTCCACCCTCACGGCTTTGCCCTTTGCACCCACATGCATCCACTCTACACGTGCGCTAGGAATCACCGCCCCTCCATTTCCCGCTCGAACCCCATCTGCCCCAACATGTGACTCCACCCGTGCTGCTTTGCCCTTTGCTCCCACCTGCCGCCCCTCTACTCGTGGCTTATTGCCACCCACCCGAACAGCCCTCAGCCGAGGATCCGGTCGTTTTCCCGGTGCGCTTTGTCCATAGGAGGACATCGGACACGCCGTCGACGCATGATTCCAAGAAGCACACTTCAGACATTTGGTTGGTCTCCATTCGTACTCCACCCGCACAGTTGCCACACCCGATGTACCCCCACACTCTAACGGCAGTCGAATATTAAAGTGCTCCACAAACGGGTCAGCAAGCTTCTTAAGTACACAAACACGTGCAAAAAATCAATACGCTCTCCACTTATTGTAACGCCATCAGCAAACAAGGCCTGCCCCACAGCACTAGCAACGATCCCCAAACCAGCCTGAGTCCAGAATTCGCTTGGGACATTCCATAACTTAACCCATAGAGGTACTTCTACGAGATCCCGCTTCGCAAACGACATTCCTGGCCTCCAAACCTCCAAGAAGAGTGGCTGCCCTTGGAAGAGCCAAGGTCCCCCTTCAAGGACCCCATGCATTGCATCCGCCGACATAAAACGAAACTTAAAGAAACCATTAATGGTAGCCCTGACCTCGGCCAGGTCAGCCCAATTCGCCCGCACAAATCGCTCCACAAAGGGAAAATATGGCTTCTTTCCCAAAAAATAGCCCACCAGTGTATGCTCCCATCGAGCAAAACCTTGACGCCACCTTCCACGTAGGTCGAACCTCCGCCACCCCATCTATGACTACTGGCGCAGTGTAAACCAACGGATGTCGCCGCACTCCAGTGCGGTTAGCCTGCCTCGCCGACCCCTTGGCAACCACCGCAAACGTCGGCTTTGGCGGATTTATCTTAGCCGGCACCGAAACCGTATCCGTCACCTTTGCCACCACTGTAGAAACTCTAGGTCCGTCATCAAGGATAGAAATTTTTTCCACGGTAGCCGTCGGCGCTGTCGTCGTCATCCCCTCTTTCGCACCATCCTCAATCGTGAGATTGCATCTACCAGCCTCCCGTTCCGGAGAAAACCTAGGCCCAAGACCACGTGGATGCTTGTGGCCCATATCAATCAAAGAAACCCTAGCCTTTTTTTTTTTTGGTAAAAGCCCGTATATAAATAAATAGTAAGGAAGTCAGTACATGCATGACAGGAAAAACTACCACGCAACACGCCAAAGCCGCCTAATGGCCGCAATCTGCAAAGCATACTTTGCAGAGAGACCATTAAGACGCAAACAACAAATGTCCAAAACACCAGCAACTAATCGTTCCGGCGAGGTCGTAACATTCTCACGCCACCGCCGATTCCGAGCAAGCCAAATATGATACACCAGGGATGCCAGAAGATGCCTAGACGCCGCATGCCATAAATGATGCCCACGCCACCGTTGCGCAGCCCAAAGAAAACCCTGCGTCCAGTCCCGGTGAGGCCAGTCCCAGCGCACCCACCTCCGAAGGAGCCTCAAACAGCGGCGAGAGAAATCGCAGTCGAAAAAAAAGATGGGAAGCCGTCTCCATCTGAGCCGAGGTACAAAGTCCGCAAGCCTGTGTCCCCGCTCTAGTAGCAACCCAAGCCTTATCCCTAGTCGAGAGTCGGCCACGAACACCCATCCAGAGGGAGAACTCATGTCGAGGGACCCGTAAAGGGCCACCAAACAGACTCGCCCAAAGCACACCGTCCTGACGAGGCCGCAGCGCCTCCCGAATGAGTCTCGCAGAAGCAACGCCATCGGCAGACCCACGCCAGGAAACACTGTCCCGGTGGTCGGGACGAACCGGGGGTAGCTCGGGACTAAATTCAAGATACTCCACAGTAGTACGACCCGTCCAGTTCCAGCCCTGCGCAGAAATAACAGAGGCAAGACGGGTGCCCACAGGGAGGCCCATAGCAACAGGTCCCCGAGGAAAGCGATCCAGAAGGGAACCACCTGGCAGCCAAGGATCCTCCCACAAACGAATGGAGTTACCGTTACCAATGTGGAAGACAATGTGACTCTTCATTTCCGCCCTAAAACTCAATAACTTTCGCCAGCTCCAAGATGAAGTCGAAGAAACAGGAGCCGTCCAAATAGTATCTGACCTCAACCGACTTGCATACAGCCAGGTCACCCAAATAGAGTCCGGGGCCCGCGTAATGACCCGCCACAAGAGGCGAAAAAGAAGAACCTTATTATCAACCGCCACCGAACGAATGCCCAAACCGCCCTCCGCAGTGGGCAAACACACGTCAGTCCATGCCACCTTAGCTGTAGACCCCGCCCAAAGAAACTGACGGAATTTTCCTTCTAAAGCCTGCACCACACCCTTGGGGAGAAGGAACACCCCCGACCAGTAAACGTGCAGAGCCTGAAGAACAGATCGGATCAGCTGGACACGTCCAGCATAAGAGAGGGTCTGGTTCAGCCATGAACCCAGACGATGATCAACGCGAGATAAGAGCGGGCCACAGTCAGCAAGCGAAACACGAGAGGTAATCAATGGAACCCCCAGATACCGAATCGGCAAAGAGCTCAAGGGAAAGCCAAATAGGGCTGCAACTGCGGTGCGAGAGAGAGAGCCGGGCGGGAGAGCAAAACTCACTCTTAGCCGGGTTATGATATAAACCCGACAGAGTCGAGAAACAGTCCACCGACGCCTTAAGGACCCCAACAGAAGCCGCATCAGCGTGGCAAAACAATAACAGATCATCCGCAAAAATAAGCATAGGTAAGGAAAGAGGCTCACACCGCCAATGATAACAAAACCTCGGTTCCTCGCTAATACGCTTATAAACAATGCCATGGAGAACCTCCATAACCAAAGTAAACAGGTAGGGAGAAATAGGGTCACCTTGACGAAGACCCCGCTTGCCATCAAAGTACCCCATGGGTCGACCACTGACGCTAAGGGAGAACGTCGTCGTAGTAAGACAGGTCCTGATCCACTCGATAAACCGCGGATGGAGTCCCATCGCCTGTAGCGTAGCCAAAACAAAACTCCATTCCACCCGATCATAAGCCTTCGCCAGGTCCACTTTGTACAGCGCACGAGGGGGATGACGATGGCCGTTGTAGCCATGACACAGCTCCTGGGCAAGAAGGATGTTATCTGAGATGTGACGTCCCGGGATGAAGGCAGTCTGGCAACCATGAACAAGACTAGGAAGGGCAGGCTTGAGCCGATCAGCCAAAATCTTCGAGATAATCTTGTAGATAACATTACAACACGAGATCGGCCGGAAATTCGAAGCCCGCCGAGGAAACTCCACCTTCGGTATAAGCGTAAGCCAAGTACTGTTCAGACCCCGCAAGAGGCGCCCCGTGACAAAGAAGTCCCGGATCGCAGCAGTGACATCGGGTCCCACAACAGACCACGCAGCTTGGAAGAAAGCCGCGGTAAAGCCATCAGGGCCCGGAGCCTTCTCAGCACCCATAGAAAAAACAGCTTTACGCACCTCCGCATCATCAAGGGGAAGGACCATAGAAACGGCCGCCGATTGTGAGAGCCTACGTGAAATGAAATCTTGGATATCAGGTAACAGCACCGGCGAAGGAAGAGAGGATTTGCCAAGAAGATCCTCGTAAAAACCCAGCAATTCAGAATCAACCGCATCCAGAGACGTCAGCAACTCACCGGAGGCGGATTCAAGAGTAAGGATCCTGTTATACGTACGTCTGAGCGCAACCTTACGAAAGAAAAAAGCAGAGCACTGATCCCCATCCTTCAGCCAAGCCATCTTGGCACGCTGTGCCAACGCCGAGTGCTCCACCTCAACAGCTCTCGTATAGACCGACCTACAGCAACGTTCGAGCAAGCGGAGACCGTCATCGAAAGGATGGAGCGAAGTGTACCGCTGGGCAAAGTCTAAAAACATCCTCGCCTCGGAAACGTTCACTGCAAGATCACCTTTGGCCCTATGCAGCTCAGAGAAGAGAGGCTTAAGCCGCTTCAGGCGATCAACCACCGTGAACATCGGAAACCCACAAACCGGGCGATCCCAAATGCTGCGAACAACAGAAATAAAACCCGGATCCTTAGTCAGAAAATTCTCAAACCTGAAGCAGGTCCGATAAGAGTAACTCGGGACGGTCCCCAAGACAAGAGGCGAATGATCAGACGTAGCAGGGAGACCGCCATGAACATAAGCATCCGGCCAGGCCACGAACCAAGTAGGATTCGCCAGAATACGATCGAGTCGCCTCTAGATAGCAGATGCTCCTCCTTGCTGGTTAAACCACGTGAAAGGTGGACCAGTAGATGGAATAGTCGAGAGATCCGCGCGAAGAAGCGCAGTACCAAACTCAGACATGCCCAGCAAATTCGGGGATCCCCCTCGCCCCTCAGCCGAACACAAGATGGTATTGAAATCCCGGCCACCACCACTGGTCGTCAACCCGAGAGGAGGAGAACTGAACAAGCTCATCCCATAAAGGTAACCTCTCCCCGCGAATTGAGCGACCATAAGCAAATGACACAAAAAGAACGGACACTCCCCCGCCGCTTTCCTGTGGTGTACCCTATTTAGACCACGGACATTCCATGAGCCGATTCTGATCATGGGACACCCGGGAAGCGGGCTGCTATAACTTCAGGGCCCGAAGTGGTTGAAGTATCCATATCACCAGAATCAGTGGATCGGAGGACAGCAAAAGGATTTGTAGAATCCAGAAAAGAAATAGAAACATCCCCGCTCCACTCGGGTGGGGGTGAGAACCTTGAAGAACTACCTGATGGCATGGAACCCCCATGCAACTGCCCATCCGCAGCGGATGAGATCACCCCACGAGGTGGAATGCGCACAGCTTTACCACGAGCTCCCACTTGTCGCCACTCCGACCCCTTAGACGAGGAGCACGTAGAAGGCGAGAGGATTCCGGAGGCCCGACTGATGCCTTAGACGCAACAGCAGTGGGTGGGGTAGCAACCTTAGGAGGTGAGCGGACTTGTCTGGAAGAGGAGGGATCAGGACGGGAGGTCGGTCGTGAACCAGTAGCCACGATGGGCTGCGAAGAACGAAGAGAGCGAGTCCGGGAACCTGGCGCAGGCCCACCCTTCGAAACACCCGAGGGTGGGGGTCTCGGCCGGTTAGGGCAATTCATTGGCCCATGGGTCCAAGTGCTGCACCTATCACATCGTGCCGGCTTCCATTCATACTGCACCCGGACCGGAATAAGACCCGTCACTCCGCCCTCAGCATTAGGCATGCGAAGGTTAACAACCTCAATGAAGGGATCAGTGAGGCGCTTCATGACAGACGCGCGCAAAATCAATGCGCTCCCCATCCGCCGTTATCCCGTCAGTAAACAACGGCTTTCCCACCGCACTCGCAAGGACTCCAAGCCCCTCGGCAGTCCAGAATTCTCCAGGCACGTTCCACATTTTCACCCAGAGAGGAACGTCGGTGATCTCCTGCCTTTCAAATGACATGCCGGGGCGCCATTCCTCAAGGAATAAGGGCTGCCCATTAAGGATCCACGGGCCACCCTCAAGAACGTCACGCATGGCCGCCTCCGAAACAAAACGGAACTTGAAGAAGCCATTAATCGTCGCACGAACTTCAACCAGCTCCGGCCAACGAGCCCGCCAATAACGCTCAACGGTTGGGAAATATGGTTTTCGTCCCAAGAAAAAACCCACCAGCGTGAATGCCCAACGCGACAAGCCGAGCTTAGCAATGTCCCACGACGGTGCAACTTCAATAATTCCGTTAACAATTCCCGCCGGGGCCGTAAATGAAAGAAGAACCCGACGCGTAGCCCGTTCCCGTCTATCTCCATGCACGTGGCGTGGCTCGGCCGCCGTAGCAGCCACCCGCACGAACGTAGCTGTGGGCTTCGGCAAAGAGCGACGGGCATGCCCGGGAGACGGCATGGGGAGAGGTCCATGAGCCACCATCCTCGAGTCCTCGGGTCCGACCTCCGTGGCCCCAACTCCCTCCTGGACCTCGTCCATACGCACATCCCGGCCCTCATCGGAAACGTGTGACTCTTCGGCAACCACAGCAGCAAGCGATGACTCTTCGGCTCCCGGAGCCCGATCTTCAGTCGTAGACGCGGCAATGGCCCCTGAGGTCGCCCGCGCCATCCCGGCGGACCGCGCGCCAGTGATGGCTAGGTCCGGCAGCAGCCCGTCATTGGTAGAATCGCCCTGGCCCGCATCACCATGGCGTGACTCTTCGGCTCCTCTAGCGCGATCAGCTTCCATGGACGAATCAAAGGCCCCCGCGGCCGCCAGCGCCGCCCCTCCAAGCAGGGCACCGGTGATAGGCGGACCCGGCCGTGGCCCGTTTGCATGAGTGGGACGCGATCGTCCCCGCCTTGGCCAATATGGACGAGCTGCGAGCCGGCGCTCAACACGGCCGGAAAGTGAGGGGTCAGCTGCATGGGAAACGTCGTACAGCGGGTTTGGGTCGCCGTGGAGGAGAGGAGATGAGGCATCGGCAGTGTGGGTCACCATCGGCCCGCCGTCGAGACGGTCGACCAAGGCGGTGAACTTGGCCATGTCAAAATCGATAGGGAACGAAGGATATGCGGCCGCCAATGCCGGCAGATCGGGCACCGCCGCTGCCATGGTGTCGGGCGTGGGCGGAGGACCATCGGAGGCAGCCTCCATGGTCGGTGGGATGGTGGTGAAAGGTTGAAAAACCGTTGGAATTCTAGAGAGAGGTGAGAGCGTTTTCTAGAGAGAGGTGACCTTGTTCAACATTAGGCATCAGGTCGAATAAGAAACCCTAGCCTTCATATGATGATCATGCAAATTTCCCGCATCGGGCTGTGCGTCATCCCCAACCACCGTATGATCAACGCGTGGGTATGATGCGTGACCAATGGCGCAGCCGCATCAACCAATATCTCGTTATCCCATCCAAAATCTTTACGAAGATATTGTAGTATCCTTTCCAAAGACGGATTAGTAGCAGATTCCTTCATTAAATATACGAGATCCTCTCCCAAAATAGAAGCATTTTCCATATCTTCAAGATCTCCCAGCGATTTTCTACCATCCAGCTTGATCCTTTCCAAAGACGGATTAGTAGCAGATTCCTTCATTAAGTATACGAGATCTCCTCCCAAAATAGAAGCACTTTCCATATCTTCAAGATCTCCCAACGATTTCTTACCATCCGGCATGATCCTTTCCAAAGACGGATTAGTAGCGGATTCCTTCATTGAGTATACGAGATCTCCTCCCAAAATAGAAGCACTTTCCATATCTTCAAGATCTCCCACCGATTTCTTACCATCCGGCCTGATCCTTTCCAAAGACGGATTAGTAGCAGATTCCTTCATTGAGTATACGAGATCTCCTCCCAAAATAGAAGCACTTTCCATATCTTCAAGATCTCCCAACGATTTCTTACCATCCGACCTTCGTTGATCTTCAAGATCTCCCAGCGATTCCTTACCATATAGCCTTCGCTGATCACGAGTAGGTGGTGGTGTATCCGGCCTTCGTCGGATCAGATCTCGGACCGGAGATCCCCATCTACGTAGTGGCTGTAGAATCGTGATACCAGCTCCCGATTGTGGCATCTCGCACGTTTGGGCAGCCACGACACCGGATCTACAATGAACTTTCTCCATCAACGCATTAAAACGTGCCCCGTCAAAACGCTTAGCAAACGTAGGATAGTCTTGCAGTAAAGAATCTATCTCGAGTGGCCGGGGATCCTCATCAATCACCATCTCAACTGAAGAGATCGAATTCATCGTTGATCCACACATCAATGAGCATGAAGCCATAACAACACCGTAAAAGTGAATTAACTAACGAATTGAAACTAAAAGACATTAGACTTGGTCAACAAAGCATACAAGGCATTCGACTTGTTTAACAAGGCATTACTCTTGGTCAACAAGGCATTCGACTTGTTCAACAAGGCATTTGACTTTGTCAACAAGACATTTAAGTTGTTCAACAAGGCATTCTACTTGTTCAAAGGAAATTTGACATGGTCAACAAGGCATACAAGGCATTCTACTTGTTCATCAAGGCATTCGACTTGTCCAACAAGGCATTTTACTTGGTGAACAAGGCATTCGACTTGTTCGACAAGGCATTCTACTTGGTCAACAAGGCATTCGACTTTTCCAACAAGACATTCTACTTGGTCAATAAGGCATTCTATTTGTCTAACAAATCATTCTACTTGGTCAACAAGGCATTCGACTTGTTCATCAAGGAATTCTACTTGGTCACAAGGCGATCGACTTGTTCAACAAGGCATTCTACTTGGTCAACAAGGCATACTACTTGTTCATAAGGCCATTCAAATTGGTCAATAGACATACAAGGCATTCGACTTGGTCAACACAGCATACAAGGCATTCGAATTGTTTAACAAGGCATTACTCTTAGTCAACCAGGCATTGGACTTTATCAACAAGGCATTTAAGTTGTTCAACAAGACATTCTACTTGTTCAAAGGGCATTTGACTTGGTCAACAAGGCATTCTACTTGTTTAACAAGGCATTCGACTTGTACAACAAGGCATTTTAGTAGGTCGACAAGGCATTCGACTTGTTCAACAAGGCATTCAATTTGTTCAACAAGGCCTTCGACTTGTTCAACATGGCATTCTACTCGGTCAACAAGGCATTGACTTGTCCAACAAGGCATTCTACTTGGTCAACAAGGCATTCGACTTGTCCAACAAGGCATTCTACTTGGTTAACAAGGCATTGGACTTGTTCAACAAGGCATTCTACTTTGTTAACAAAGGCATTCTACTTGTTCAAAAGGACATTCAAATTGGTCAACAAGATATACAAGGCATTCGACATGGTCAACAAAGCATACAAGGCATTCGACTTGTTCCACAAGGCATTACTCTTACTTAACAAGGCATTCGACTTACATTTAAGTTGTTCAACAAGGTATTCTACTGGTTCAAAGGGCATTTTACTTGGTCAACAAGGCATACAAGGCATTCTACTTTTTTTTTTTTTTTTGGGAAAAGGTCATTAAAATAAAATGTGGAAAGATACAATGTTCAGCAGCAATAAGCTGCACTGCTCAGTAACATGCTACCTATAATCAACGCAAGCAATCCAATCGAGCAAGGAAACATCAAAAGCAAGCAAGCAGACTGTAAGCAAGTGACTACGTGCTCGGCCACGCAATGCGCCAAACACGTCGAAGCGCACAGGACTGTAGCTGATACTTCCCTCCAAGGGTAGAGAGCCGTATACAGAGTGTAGTCTCGACGTCCGCAACGATATGAATAGGAGGTCTTCGTCTTCCTTCCCGCCATCGTAGGTTGCGCTGGGCCCATAGGTGATAGACAAGCGATGCAAGCGCATGTCGGGGCCCCATCCATGCGAGGTGCTTGCCCCGCCACCTTTGAGCAGCCCAGTGAACCTCTTCGATCCAGTCCGTGTAAGGCCATCCAAAACGTAACTTTCCCTGCAAAGACTGTCGGCAATGTCTGGAAAATGAACACTCAAAGAAAAGATGCCGTGTTGTCTCTATAGCATGGCCATCATCACACAAGAGGCAAGCTGAACTTCCGGCTGCCGCGGCCACCCATGGCTTGTCCCTCGTCGCCAGGCGTTCCCTAATCGCCAGCCATAGAATGACTTCATGCCGTGGTATCGAGATAGGGCCTCCGAACAGGTTGGTCTAGAATGCAGGCGGAGAATGTTGGCGTATGCAATTTCTCGCGGAGTGAGTAGAGAAGACGCCATTGGGAGTCCCCCGCCATCGAATCGTGTCCATCTCACCGTGTTGAATGGGAGGTAGGAGACCAGCAAAATCCATGAACTCCACCGTTGTCTGTCCTGGCCAATGCCATCCCGACTCATCAATCACCGCGCTCAATCGTGAATCAAGTGGGAGGCCCATAACAGATGGACCACGCGGGTACCGTTCCACCAGCGGAATCGTGAGTAGCCATGGGTCAGTCCAGAGGCGTGTATTCGCTCCATTCCCAATGGGGAACTCTAGAAGTGGCCGGATGATGGGTCTGAGCTTGAGGAGCTTCTTCCAGCTCCATGAGGTATTAGCCGTGGATCTGATGGTCCAGAAGGATGTGTTATGCAGCTGCGTCCGTCGTATCCATGTGGCCCATATCGAAGACTCATCTCCCCTGAGAATGTTCCAAATAAGACGCATCATCAGCGCCTTGTTCTCCACCTCAATCGATCTCAGTCCAAGTCCCCCTTCGTCCCTTGGTGCGCATACGTCGGTCCATGCCACCTTCGCGCTAGATCCCTTCCACAAGAAAGCTCGAAGACGCTTCTCGATACTGCGGATGATTCCCTTGGGGAGTAAGAAGACTCCCGCCCAATACACATGGATAGTCATAAGGACCGATCGAATGAGCTGTACCCTCCCGGCGTATGAGAGCGAGTGGTTAGTCCAAGAACCAAGCCGACGATCAATAGAACGTAATAAGGGGGCGCAATCATCGATAGTCAATCGCGATGTGATAAGGGGGACCCCCAGGTACCGCACAGGAAGAGACCCGATAGGGAAGCCCATAACAGCCTGGAATGTACCCTTCAGTCGTTCTGCCCGTTTCGAGATAAACATCTCGCTTTTACTGGAGTTTGCCCGTAGCCCTGAAAGCGAAGCAAAAAGCTCGAGGCTGTCGCGAAAGATACTGATTGATTGAACGTCCGCCTGCGAGAAAAGAAGAAGATCATCGGCGAAGGTCAACATGAAGAGGGATGTGGCCTCGCATCGCCAATGGTATCGGAAGCTGCTGCTAAGGTTGATGCGGGACGCTATGATTCCATGTCAAGCCTCCATCACCAACACAAAGAGATAAGGTGATATGGGGTCGCAAGGCATTCGACTTGTTCATCAAGGAATTCTACTTGGTCAACAAGGCGATCGACTTGTTCAACAAGGCATTCTACTTGGTCAACAAGGCATACTACTTGTTCATAAGGCCATTCAAATTGGTCAATAGACATACAAGGCATTCGACTTGGTCAACACAGCATACAAGGCATTCGAATTGTTTAACAAGCCACTCTTGGTCAACCAGGCATTGGACTTTATCAACAAGGCATTGAAGACTTGTTTAAAAAGGCATTCGAATTGTTTAACAAGCCACTCTTGGTCAACCAGGCATTGGACTTTATCAACAAGGCATTGAAGACTTGTTCAAAAAGAGGAATGCTCTCTCTCTCTCTAGGCGTTTTTGCTCTCTCCTCTCTCTAGGATTCCTACACGAATTTCATCCATAATTCAGTCCAGATTCATCATATTTTTCTCTAAATCTACACGGCGGATTGAAGGGCGGCGATACAAGGTGGCGCGCCTCCATCGCCGGGATCAAACGGCTTTGGAGGGTTTCATCTTTTAGTTTTCGTTTTTATTTCGAATTTGCATGAAGATGGCTTCGACTTCACTCATGTGTGGATCGACAATGAGTGGATCTTCATCGCAGTCGCTGGAATCTGATCTGAATCGTGTTAATGTGGAGTTACTGTCCCGGGATTACCCGGCGTTTGCGGAGCATTTTGATGGTCCGCGATTTAACAATCTTCTTGATAGAGTGCATGGCCGGGATGTAGTGGCTGTGAGACGATCTGATTCTCGGTGTGTGTTCGATGGTGGGAAAACACGACGTGACACTACGATTACTGCTCCTTTGCGTGCGAAATCTGATACGAGGGCGAGTTTCCGACGACGACCGGGTACACCTCCACCGCTGCGACGAGTGGTGGATGAGGAATCTGAAAATGAACGATCCAATCGGCGGGATCAAGTGGTGGTTGAAGCAGGGAAGCGAACGGAAATTATGGCGGCTAGGGTTTCCACAACGACATCTCCGTTCCCGATTGTTGAATCTATTTCGGGAGAGGATCTTGATTTTTTGGCCAATCATTCTGGGGATCATCCTATTATGGCAAAGATCTTAACATATCTTCGTCAGGAATTAAGCTTGCCAGGATATTTTAATGGCAAAGATCCCGACATTAATGGAAAAGATCCCGGTTTTGATATCCTGCCCGTGGAGGATTTTAATGGAAAAGATCCCAACATTAATGGAAAAGATCCCGGCTTTGATATCCTGCCCTTGGAGGAATTTAATGGCAAAGATCTCGACATTAATGGAAAAGATCCCGGTTTTGATATCTTGCCTTTGGAGGATTGTGGGGCCGCCTCGATTGCGGAACAACCAATGCAATGTACGCCGTCAAATGAACGTATGGATGAGCAACGACCGACGACAAAGGTGTATGCCACGATGGAAAAGATTCGCAAGGGGACGGGTACGACGCCGCAGCCGACTATTGCAGCACATATAAATCTTCCGCGTGCGGTCATCGGAACTACTCCTGAGAAACGTACCGCACCAACTTATGCAAATGTGACCAAAGGATCAGCACGACGTACACGACCCGCAACGAAGCGGGTCTCGTTGGATTACACGACACCAATGATAGTTGATGGAATAGCCGAAGTCTGCCCAACATGAGAGGTAGCACGTCAAGGGTTTGCCCAGTGGGAACACACTCTGGTGGGCTATTTTTTGGGAAAAAAACCATACTTTCCTTTTGTGGAACGGTTTGTGCGCTCGATCTGGGCTGATTTAGTGGAGGTTAGGGCAACCATTAATGGGTTTTTCAAATTCCGATTTAAATCGGAGAATGCAATGCACGGGGCTCTTGATGGAGGTCCATGGCTCATGCAAGGGCAGCCATTATTCTTGGAGATTTGGCGGCCAGGTATGTCATTTGCGAAACGAGACATTGTTGAAGTGCCGCTCCGGATTAAGTTATGGAATGTACCGAGCGAGTTTTGGACTCAGGCGGGACTAGGAATCATGGCCAGTGCGGTGGGGCAGCCGTTGTTTGCTGATGGCGTTACTACTACAGGCGAGCGCATTGATTTCGCGAGAGTTTGTGTGCTTAAGACACTTGCTGATCCGTTTGTCGAGCAATTTAATATACGGATGCCGTTGGAAGATGGGGGTTCAGGGGTGTGGTTAACGTACGGGTGGAGTACGAATGGAGACCAACAAAATGTTCGAAGTGCAAATCATGGACTCACACGGCTGTGGCATGCCCGACATCTCCAGCCGGGCAGCAAGTGCAAGGTTGTCGTCCGCCTACACAGTTGTCGAATACTCCTATGGGTGGTTCACAAGTAACGGGCCAACAGTCTCGCAGGCCCGGTCCGGCAGTCAGGGCTCGAGATAGCAAAGGCGGGATAATGGCAACTCGATCCCGGGTTGAGTGGCGACAGGTGGGTGCAAAGGGCAAGGCTGTTAGGGTGGAGTCCACTGAGAGGGCAAATCGTGCTAGTGCGCGGAATCATGGTGAGGTGACTCGGCGGGCAGATAGTGGACCCTCGACATCGTATGGGACCACGGCTCCAGATGCGTGTGACGAATCGGTACCTGACGCAGATGGATTGGCATCGAATTCTTTCGCTATCCTACACACCTTGCGAGATGAGGATGACGATCTCATTATCTCTATGGGCCCTGAAGCTATGGCAGCCCCGGGAGGGGGTGATCCATGATCCCTGTCGGCGTATGGAATGTACGTGGTCTCAATAAGAGGGACCACGCGAGGGAGGTGGGGGAGCTCGTGGCTAAGTCTGAAATTCAATTAATGGGGTTGTTGGAAACGAGAGTGGCTAGCACTAATGCTGCGATGGTGTCGAATGGTCTACGGACGCGGTGGACGTGGTTTTATGATTACACAGAGGGCCCCGGTACGAGAATATGGGTAGGATGGAACCCCGTGTTTCTGCAGGTATCGGTTCTTGGGCTTTCGGACCAAGCGATACATTGTGAAGTTTTCTCCCGGGAGTCGCGTGAGACGGTTTTTATTTCCTTTATCTATGGGAAAAAACGGCGAGATGAGAGGGTTGCATTGTGGTACGACATTACTATCCGATCGGAGGAACGGGCGGAGGATCCATGGCTGGTATTAGGTGATTTCAATACCATCTTAGAGTCAGGCGAAGCGAGGGGAGGGTCACCCAACGCCCACGATATGGGTGATATGCGAGAATGTCTGGTTGCTGCAGATCTTGTCACCTTGCCTTCTACGGGGCAATTTTTCACATGGTATAACCAACAGCGAGGGGATGCAGGTGTATGGCGCAGTATTGATCGTATGCTTGGTAATCCCACGTGGTTCTCCAAGTATCCTGATATTTCCTACCACGCGGCTCTCCCATCGACATCGGACCATAGCCCGCTACTTCTCGAGTTGGTGCGCAGAAGTCCCCGAGGCGGTCCTTTTCGTTTCGATAATTTTCTGACCCATGACGCACAGTTCCTTTTACATGTCCAGAAGATTTGGCAGATTCCGATCCAGGGTTACCCGATGTACACACTGGTACGACGACTGAAACTACTGAAACCCATTCTCCGACAGATGAGAAGGGTAAAGGATGACCTTGCGGTGAATGTTAGTGAAGCCAAACACTTTCTTGATGTGTGCCAGCAGTTTGCGACGTTTTTTCCCATGGAAAGTCGATTTCATGAGTTGGAGCGTATCTGTAAGAGGGTGTATGCGAAGGCCATCGAGATCGAGCATGCTGCCTTATCCCAGCGTGCTAAGTTGGCATTTCTTAAAGATGGGGACCAATGCACCTCTTATTTCTTTAAGAAGGTGGCATTGCGTCGTGCGACTAACCGCATTTTTTCCCTTGAAGGTGATATGGGCGAGGTTTTTGAAGGAGAAGATAGCGTTCGAGCAGAGTTGATTCGGTTCTACCATACCTTATTGGGACAGTCAGCGAGGGAGGTTCCCGTTGAGCCACGAGAGATTGCACCATTCGTAGCAAGGAAGCTATCTGATGAGGCTGCAACTGATATGATTCGGAAGGTGGAGGCTTTAGAGATTAAGGAGGCACTTTTCTCGATGGGGGATGAAAAGGCCCCAGGACCGGATGACTATTCGGCGGGGTTTTTCAAGGCAGCGTGGGGAGTTATTGGTGATGCCTTGATTCAGGCCGTCCAGGAGTTTTTTTCGTCAGGCTATTTGCTAAAAGGACTGAATAACACGCTTCTTACACTTATTCCAAAGGGTGATTCCCCGAGGAAAGCGTCGGATTTTCGGCCAATTTCGTGCTGTAATGTTCTCTTCAAGGTTATCTCGAAGATTATGGCCAATCGGCTCAAGCCATGGTTAGGAAGTTTGGTTCACTCTTCTCAGACGGCGTTTATCCCTGGGCTCGACGCATTAGTGATAATATCTTGTTAGCACAGGAGATTTGTTCAGGCTATCGATGCAATAGGCGCCCTCCTCGTGTAACCTTCAAGATTGACCTGGCTAAGGTTATGATACGGTTGAGTGGAGTTTCGTGTTAGCCACGCTCACGGCTATGAAGTTTCATCCTATCTTTATCCATTGGGTGAGATGTTGTATGACCACGACGACTTTCTCGATTAATATCCATGGACACCCAGCGGGATACTTTGCAGGGAAGCGTGGTCTTCGGCAAGGCGATCCTATATCGCCGTATATATTTACATTAGTCATGGAGGTGCTACATGGCATCGTCACACATTGGATCAGCCGTGAGCCTCAGTTCCGTTATCATTGGCGATGCGAGGCGAATAGACTTTCTATGCTCTCTTTTGCTGACGATCTCCTCATGTTCTGTCACGCCGATCTTGTGTCGGCTGGAGTTATCAAGGAAGCATTAGTGGAATTTGCAATGCTTTCTGGACTTCATCCGAACCCGGCCAAAAGTGAGATGTTTGTTGCCAAGCGGGCGGAGAGCCTTGCGAATGACCTCCATGGTCTAATGGGTTTTCTAAGGGGACAGTTGCCTGTACGATATCTAGGAGTTCCGCTACTTCACTCTCGATTGACGCTAGCAGATTGTAACCCATTGTTACACAAGGTTGATGCGCGACTGGGATCATGGCTTAACCGCTCCCTGTCATATGCGGGGCGGGTTCAACTTATCAAGTCGGTACTGACTACCACGCATGCGTATTGGTCGGGGGTTTTCCTATTGCCGAAGGGGATCATTGCGGCTTTGGAGGCTCGTTTTCGACGCTTTCTCTGGGCAGGGTCGCCGGCAAAAGTTGCGTGGGTGGACATTTGCTTACCTGTTGCTGAGGGAGGTCTTGGAATTCGTTCGATTGCAACGGATAACAAGGCCCTCCTTTTGCGGCATTTATGGAGTGTTGTCTCCCGAGAGGAGAGCTCGATTTGGGTGGAATGGTTGCTTCTCAATCGACTCCGCTCCAATTCTTTTTGGGTGGTGCGTCCTGTACCTAATGACGCTTGGAGCTGGAAGAAGATGCTGAAGTTACGGCCTCTACTTAGGTCACTCATTTCTTTTCATATAGGAAATGGTTCTTCCATTTCCCTATGGAAGGATCCCTGTTTGTTTTCATATCCATTGATGGATCGTTTTCCACGAGGCCCGCTGGTTATGGGACTACCACATGATGCTCCTCTTAGCGCTGTTATCTCGACACATGGGTGGATGTGGCCTGCTCAATCTACAGTTGAGTTCATTGAGCTTAGTCCACATCTACCAGCAGTGGACCCATCACGTCGTGACTTACTGCGGTGGGAAGGTACTCCGAATGGTCATTTCTCGACAAAATCAGTCCGAGAAGCGATCCGATTGAGAAGTGATCCGGTGGGTTGGGCTATGCTATTTGGCGGATGTTTACGAGTTCCACGCTACGAATTCATTCTATGGCTGGCGATTCGGGGACGTCTTTCGACTCGAGAATTTGCATGGGTGGAACAACGAGCTGGAACAGATACATGCCTGTTGTGTGACAATAACATACGAGAGACACATAACCATTTGTTTTTTGATTGTCGCTTCTCGAGACGCTGTTTGAGGCTTTTGAGCCGCCAGATAAGATGGAGATGGCCGTTTCGTGAGTGGCGTGTTGATGTCATATGGGCAGCGGCTAAGTGGCGAGGGCATCATCTTTACCATGTAGCCTATCGTCATGTTTTGTCGTCGCTTGTTTATCACATTTGGCAGGAACGGAATACACGATGGAAGGAGCATAGACGCGGCTCCCCTGAGCAAGTGATGGCTTTGGTTCTGGGGAAAGCTTATTTACGATTGGACACTGTAGCACATAGATATCCTTTACAAGTAGCTGCTATTCGCCGTCTGTGGCGAGTTGCATGGTAGCTTTTTTTTTTTTTTTTGGGAAAAGGTCATTAAAATAAAATGTGGAAAGATACAATGTTCAGCAGCAATAAGCTGCACCGCTCGGTAACATGCTACCTATAATCAACGCAAGCAATCCAATCGAGCAAGCAAACATCAAAAGCAAGCAAGCAGACTGTACGCAAGTGACTACGTGCTCGGCCACGCAATGCGCCAAACACGTCGAAGCGCACAGGACTGTAGCTGATACTTCCCTCCAAGGGTAGAGAGCCGTATACAGAGTGTAGTCTCGACGTCCGCAACGATATGAGTAGGAGGTCTTCGTCTTCCTTCCCGCCATCGTTGGTTGCGCTCGGCCCATAGGTGATAGACAAGCGATGCAAGCGCATGTCGGGGCCCCATCCATGCGAGGTGCTTGCCCCGCCACCTTTGAGCAGCCCAGTGAACCCCTTCGATCCAGTCCGTGTAAGGCCATCCAAAACGTAACTTTCCCTGCAAAGACTGTAGGCAATGTCTGGAAAATGAACACTCAAAGAAAAGATGCCGTGTTGTCTCTATAGCATGGCCATCATCACACAAGAGGCAAGCTGAACTTCCTGCTGCCGCGGCCACCCATGGCTTGTCCCTCGTCGCCAGGCGTTCCCTAATCGCCAGCCATAAAATGACTTCATGCCGTGGTATCGAGATAGGGCCTCCGAACAGGTTGGTCCAGAATGCAGGCGGAGAATGTTGGCGTATGCAATTTCTCGCGGAGTGAGTAGAGAAGACGCCATTGGGAGTCCCCCGCCATCGAATCGTGTCCATCTCACCGTGTTGAATGGAAGGTAGGAGACATGGTAGCTTGTTTCGAGCTTTAGTTGTCGTCGCAGTCGTAGTCGATGTCGTAGTTGATGTCGTTGTTATCCGATAGCTTGTTATCGGTTGTTTGCGGCATGAGTTTCTACTCATACGTGCTATTTTGTATTTTTCTCTTCATATATATATATATATAATGAGACATTCATCCAAAAAAAAAAACAACGCATTTAAGTTGTTCAACAAGACATTCTACTTGTTCAAAGGGCATTTGACTTGGTCAACAAGGCATACAAGGCATTCTACTTGTTTAACAAGGCATTCGACTTGTACAACAAGGCATTTTAGTAGGTCGACAAGGCATTCGACTTGTTCAACAAGGCATTCAATTTGTTCAACAAGGCGTTCGACTTGTTAACAAGGCATTCAATTTGTTCAACAAGGCCTTCGACTTGTTTAACAAGGCTTCTACTTGTTCAACAAGGCATGACTTTGTGAGCAAGAAATTCAACCTATTCAACAAGGCATTCGACTTGGTCAACAAGACATTCTAGTTGGTCAACCAGGTGCTCGACTTGTTCAACATGGCATTCTACTCGGTCAACAAGGCATCGACTTGTCCAACAAGGCATTCTACTTGGTCGACAAGGCATTCGACTTGTCCAACAAGGCATTCTACTTGGTTAACAAGGCATTGGACTTGTTCAACAAGGCATTCTACTTTGTTAACAAGGCATTCTACTTGTTCAAAAGGCCATTCAAATTGGTCAACAAGATATACAAGGCATTCGACTTGGTCAACAAAGCATACAAGGCATTCAACTTGTTCAACAAGGCATTCGACTAACATTTAAGTTGTTCAACAAGGTATTCTACTGGTTCAAAGGGCATTTTACTTGGTCAACAAGGCATACAAGGCATTCTACTTGTTTAACAAGGCATTCAACTTGTTCAACAAGGCATTTTACTTGGTCAACAAGGCATTCGACTTGTTCAACAAGGCATTCTACTTGGTCAACAAGGCATTCGACTCGTTCAACAAGGCATTCGATTTGTTCAACAAGGCGTTCTACTTGTTCAACAAGGCGTTCGACTTGTTTAACAAGGCATTCGACTTGTTTAACAAGGCATTCGACTTGTTTAACAAGGCTTCTATCTGTTCAACAAGGCATGATATTGTTAACAAGGAACTCAACTTGTTCAACAAGGCATTCGACTTGGTCACCAAGGCATTCTAGTTGGTCAACCTGGCGCTCGACTTGTTTCAACAAGGCATTCTACTTGGTCAACAAGGCATTCTATTTGGTCAACAAGGCATTCGACTTGGTCAACAAGGCATTGAACTTTTTCAACAAGGCATTCTACTTGGTCAACAAGGCGATCGACTTGTTCAACAAGGCATTAAACTTGGTCAACAAGGCATTAAACTTGTTTAAAAGGCCATTCAAATTGGTCAACAAGATATACAAGACATTCGACTTGCTCAACAAAGCATACAAGGCATTCGACTTGTTCAACAAGGCATTACTCTTGGTCAACAATGCATTCGGCTGAAAAATAAGGTCTTCTACTTGGTCCCTGCCCAAAGGAAAGTCTTCATCGCTTTTTCTCTCTAGTTGTGTATTGACCGAACCCTAACTAATCGTCGTTGACCAAATTTTCCCCTCCGCCGCACAATTGAACCACCAACATCGTCCGTCCGCCTTGATTACTGTCTGAGGGCGATTCAGCGGCCTCCAACGTCTGGATCAGATGGCGATTGGAGGGCTATTGGAGTGAGATTGCTACGTCGTGCATAAGCCTCCGCCTATCGGCATTCTGCCTGATACTGCCTGCGGATGACACACGAACGTCATATGACGAATGAGACGTCTCAATCTGTGGGGGTTGCGCCATTTGATGGGGTCGTGGATACTGAACGGCATGGGACAACCACACCAGGAACCCCGACCATGCCGGATCTGGCGGCGCTATGTGCAGCTTATCCTGCCTTTGCGGCTGCGTTTGATGGTGAGCGTTTTAGGGTTCTGATGGGGCAATTGAATGGGCCGAGTGTAGTGGGCGATGATGCCGCGCGATTGGCTGGGCAGACGCCGACGGCCATTACTAACAGAAGCGCGGGGCTAAAGGCACTGAGCGGATCCCCTAATCGGTGTAAGGACGGGCCTGTGCCGATCAGAGGAATTTTGCGTCATAATACGCGGGTGTTTTGCCGAAGGCCTGACTCACCTATGCCGGCGAGAGTAATGTTGGCGAGGAATTGCGAGGATATGTCCCTAGCTGAGGATGATGATCAGGTTGATGAGGAGGATAATAGTGGAGAGGCAGATACGACAAATACGAGTTTAGCGCAGGCTAGGGTATTGGACGTACCAGGTTCTGGCCATTCATCGCCACTCGTTCTTGAGACTTCAGATGTTAATACCACACCACCAGGAGCTGTCAAGTATGGGGAACCGAACATTGGGTCTGTTTTCTCGCGGCTTGGGCCATCAATAATGAAGGATGATAGCCAAGGCAAATTGGTATCTTTTGCGGCGGCTGTGCAAGGAAAAAGGGCTGCTCCATCACGGAAGATGGCATTATCTTACACCCCGCCTTCGATTGTGAATGGTGTGGCTATGGTGCGTGCTCCGTTGGAGGTGGCGCGGCGCGGACGTGATCGATGGAAGAACACTCTTGTGGGATATTTTCTTGGCCGTAAGCCGTATTTTCCTTTTGTGGAGAGTTACTTCAGATCGATTTGGAAGGGATTGGCAGCGGTTTGTACTACCGTCAACGGATTTTTTATGTTCAGTTTTGAGTCGGATGGCGCACAAGCCGTGGTTTTAGAGGGTGGACCTTGGCTCATGCAGGGCCAGCCGTTATTTCTTGAGCCTTAGAGACCACGTATGACCTTTACGCGTAAGGAGTTGGTGGAGCTGCCATTGTGGGTCAGGTTATGGGATGTTCCATCTGATCTTTGGACGCAAGAGGGGCTAGGGCTAGTTGCAAGTGCGGTGGGACGGCCATTGTATGCAGATGGAATCACGGAGGCGGGGGAACGACTTGATTATGCCCGGGTCTGTGTTATGAAGAAATTGTATGAGCCATTTATTGAAACGTTTGATGTGCTACTTCAAGGTGAGGAAGGAGAAGTGGATATGACTGTACCTATACAAGTGGAGTATGACTGGAAACCATCTAAATGTGCTCACTGTTCCTCATGGGCACATGGGGCAGCCCATTGTCCACAGCAACCGAAGAAGCCGACAGCAGGGACGTCAAATACTCGAAGCCAATCTGAGGGAATGAGGGATGCAAGGAAGGCGAAAGAAGGCGGCTCAGCACAGGAGCAGGTTGTCACTGGACAACATAGGGGCCAGATCCGTAATAGATCACGTTATCGTTATGCTAATGGTAGGGGACATGGGCCGGGGAACCTCGGTGCAAGAAGGCCGGATAAGGAGTGTGAATCAGGGGGAATCCTTACACGCCCACAGGAAGAATGGCAACAGGTAGAATGCTATGTTGAAAGTCTTGCCTCTCTCTAGAAACGCTCTCACCTCTCTCTTGAATTCCAACGATTTTTCAACCTTTCACCACCATCCCACCGACCATGGAGGCTGCCTCCGATGGTCCTCCACCCACGCCCGGCACCATGGCAGCGGCGGTGCCCGATCTGCCGGCATTGGCGGCCGCATATCCTTCGTTCTCTATCGATTTTGACATGGCCAAGTTCACCGCCTTGGTCGACCGTCTCGACGGCGGGGCGATGGTGACCCACACCGCCGATGCCTCATCTCCTCTCCTCCACGGCGACCCAAAACCGCTGTACGACGTTTCCCATGCAGCTGACCCCTCACCTTCCGGCCGTGTTGAGCGCCGGATCGCAGCTCGTCCATATTGGCCAAGGCGGGGACGATCGCGTCCCACTCATGCAAACGGGCCGCGGCCGGGTCCGCCTATCACCGGTGCCCTGCTTGAAGGGGCGGCGCTGGCGGCCGCGGGGGCCTTTGATTTGTCCATGGAAGCTGATCGCGCTAGAGGAGCCGAAGAGTCACGCCATGGTGATGCGGGCCAGGGCGATTCTACCAATGACGGGCTGCTGCCGGACCTAGCCATCACTGGCGCGCGGTCCGCCGGGATGGCGCGGGCGACCGCAGGGACCATTGCCGCGTCTACGACTGAAGATCGGGCTCAGGGAGCCGAAGAGTCATCGCTTGCTGCTGTGGTTGCCGAAGAGTCACACGTTTCCGATGAGGGCCGGGATGTGCGTATGGACGAGGTCCAGGAGGGAGTTGGGGCCACGGAGGTCGGACCCGAGGACCCGAGGATGGTGGCTCATGGACCTCTCCCCATGCCGTCTCCCGGGCATGCCCGTCGCTCTTTGCCGAAGCCCACAGCTACGTTCGCGCGGGTGGCTGCTAGTGCGGCCGAGCCACGCCACGTGCATGGAGATAGGCGGGAACGGGCTACGCGTCGGGTTCCTCTTTCATTTACGGCCCCGGCGGGAATTGTTAACGGAATTGTTGAAGTTGCACCGTCGTGGGACATTGCTAAGCTCGGCTTGTCGCGTTGGGCGTTCAAGCTGGTGGGTTTTTTCTTGGGACGAAAACCATATTTCCCAACCGTTGAGCGTTATTGGCGGGCTCGTTG
The DNA here is from genome assembly GCA_004919715.1 of Linderniella brevidens. Taxonomy (NCBI): domain Eukaryota; kingdom Viridiplantae; phylum Streptophyta; class Magnoliopsida; order Lamiales; family Linderniaceae; genus Linderniella; species Linderniella brevidens. The sequence goes on from SWDC01000154.1 coordinate 19,642,511, forward strand.
GCCGGAGCTGGTTGAAGTTCGTGCGACGATTAATGGCTTCTTCAAGTTCCGTTTTGTTTCGGAGGCGGCCATACGTGACGTTCTTGAGGGTGGCCCGTGGATCCTTAATGGGCAGCCCTTATTCCTTGAGGAATGGCGCCCCGGCATGTCATTTGAAAGGCAAGAGATCATCGACGTTCCTCTCTGGGTGAAAATGTGGAACGTGCCTGGAGAATTCTGGACTGCCGAGGGGCTCGGAGTCCTTGCGAGTGTGGTGGGAAAGCCGTTGTTTACTGACGGGATAACGGCGGATGGGGAGCGCATTGATTTTGCGCGCATCTGTGTCATGAAGCGCCTCGCTGATCCCTTCATTGAGGTTGTTAACCTTCGCATGCCTAATGGTGAGGGCGGAGTGACGGGTCTTATTCCGGTCCGGGTGGAGTATGAATGGAAGCCGGCACGATGTGATAGTTGCAGCACTTGGACCCATGGGCCAATGAATTGCCCTAACCGGCCGAGACCCTCACCCTCGGGTGTTTCGAAGGGTGGGCCTGCGCCAGGTTCCCGGACTCGCTCTCCTCGTTCTTCGCAGCCCATCGTGGCTACTGGTTCACGACCGACCTCCCGTCCTGGTCCCTCCTCTTCCAGACAAGTCCGCTCACCTCCTAAGGTTGCTACCCCACCCACTGCTGTTGCATCTAAGGCATCAGCCGGGCCTCCTGGAATCCTCTCGCCTTCTACATGCTCCTCGTCTAAGGGGTCAGAGTGGCGACAAGTGGGAGCTCGTGGTAAAGCTGTGCGCATTCCACCTCGTGGGGTGATCTCATCCGCTGCGGATGGGCAGCTGCATGGGGGTTCCATGCCATCAGGTAGTTCTTCAAGGTTCTCACCCCCACCCGAGCGGAGCGGGGATGTTTCTGTTTCTTTTCTGGATTCTACAAATCCTTTTGCTGTCCTTCGATCCACTGATTCTGGCGATATGGATACTTCAACCACTTCGGGCCCTGAAGTTATAGCAGCCCGCTTCCCGGGTGTCCCATGATCAGAATCGGCTCATGGAATGTTCGTGGTCTAAATAGGGTAGACCACAGGAAGGCGGCGGGGGAGTGGATTTCGAGACAGGGTATTCAGCTGGTTGGTTTGCTTGAGACAAGGGTCCACGTGGATAATGCCACCCGTCTTTCGCAGGGATTACGGCCCCTTTGCTCCTGGTTTTTTGAGTATGAGGCTGGCCCAGGCTCGCGTATTTGGGTGGGTTGGGACCCGACGGCCATCTCGGTCACTATTTTGGCCTCCACTGATCAGGTTGTTCATTGTCGGGTTGTGCAGCTGGGGTCCGGGTCCGTTCTTTTTGTGTCATTTGCTTATGGTCGCTCAATTCGTGGGGAGAGGTTACCTTTATGGGATGAGCTTGTTCAGTTCTCCTCCTCTCGGGTTGACGACCAGTGGGTGGTGGCGGGGGATTTCAATACCATCTTGTGTTCGGCTGAGGGGCGAGGGGGATCCCCGAATTTGCTGGGCATGTCTGAGTTTGGTACTGCGCTTCTTCGAGCGGATCTCTCGACTATTCCATCTACTGGTCCACCTTTCACGTGGTTTAACCAGCAAGGAGGAGCATCTGCTATCTGGAGGCGACTCGATCGTATTCTGGCGAATCCTACTTGGTTCGCGGCCTGGCCGGATGCTTAAGTTCATGGCGGTCTCCCTGCTACGTCTGATCATTCGCCTCTTGTCTTGGGGACCGTCCCGAGTCACTCTTATCGGACCTGCTTCAGGTTTGAGAATTTTCTGACTAAGGATCCGGGTTTTATTTCTGTTGTTCGCAGCATTTGGGATCGCCCGGTTTGTGGGTTTCCGATGTTCACGGTGGTTGATCGCCTGAAGCGGCTTAAGCCTCTCTTCTCTGAGCTGCGTAGGGCCAAAGGTTATCTTGCAGTGAACGTTTCCGAGGCGAGGATGTTTTTAAACGTTGCCCAGCGGTACACTTCGCTCCATCCTTTCGATGACGGTCTCCGCTTGCTCGAACGTTGCTGTAGGTCGGTCTTTACGAGAGCAGTTGAGGTGGAGCACTCGGCGTTGCACAGCGTGCCAAGATGGCTTGGCTGAAGGATGGGGATCAGTGCTCTGCTTTTTTTCTTTCGTAAGGTTGCGCTCAGACGTACGTATAACAGGATCCTTACTCTTGAATCCGCCTCCGGTGAGTTGCTGACGTCTTTGGATGCGGTTGATTCTGAGTTGCTGGGTTTTTACGAGGATCTTCTTGGCAAATCCTCTCTTCCTTTGTTTTGGCTACGCTGCAGGCGATGGGACTCCATCCGCGGTTTATCGAGTGGATCAGGACCTGTCTTACTACGACGACGTTCTCCCTTAGCGTCAGTGGTCGACCCATGGGGTACTTTGATGGCAAGCGGGGTCTTCGTCAAGGTGACCCTATTTCTCCCTACCTGTTTACTTTGGTTATGGAGGTTCTCCATGGCATTGTTTGTAAGCGTATTAGCGAGGAACCGAGGTTTCGTTATCATTGGCGGTGTGAGCCTCTTTCCTTACCTATGCTTATTTTTGCGGATGATCTGTTATTGTTTTGCCACGCTGATGGGGTTTCTGTTGGGGTCCTTAAGGCGTCGGTGGACTGTTTCTCGACTCTGTCGAGTTTATCTCCTAACCCGGCTAAGAGTGAGTTTTTTCTCTCCCGCCCGGCTCTCTCTCTCGCACCGCAGCTGCAGCCCATTTTGGCTTTCCCTTGAGCTCTTTGCCGATTCGGTATCTGGGGGTTCCATTGATTACCTCTCGTCTTTCGCTTGCTGACTGTGGCCCGCTCTTATCTCGCGTTGATCATCGTCTGGGTTCATGGCTGAACCAGACCCTCTCTTATGCTGGACGTGTCCAGCTGATCCGATCTGTTCTTCAGGCTCTGCACGTTTACTGGTCGGGGGTGTTCCTTCTCCCCAAGGGTGTGGTGCAGGCTTTAGAAGGAAAATTCCGTCAGTTTCTTTGGGCGGGGTCTACAGCTAAGGTGGCATGGACTGACGTGTGTTTGCCCACTGCGGAGGGCGGTTTGGGCATTCGTTCGGTGGCGGTTGATAATACGGTTCTTCTTTTTCGCCTCTTGTGGCGGGTCATTACGCGGGCCCCGGACTCTATTTGGGTGACCTGGCTGTATGCAAGTCGGTTGAGGTCTGATACTATTTGGACGGCTCCTGTTTCTTTGACTTCATCTTGGACTGGCGGAAGTTATTGAGTTTTAGGGCGGAAATGAAGAGTCACATTATCTTCCACATTGGTAACGGTAACTCCATTCGTTTGTGGGAGGATCCTTGGCTGCCAGGTGGTTCCCTTCTGGATCGCTTTCCTGGGGGACCTGTTGCTATGGGCCTCCCTGTGGGCACCCGTCTTGCCTCTGTTATTTCTGCGCAGGGCTGGAACTGGCCGGGTCGTACTACTGTGGAGTATCTTGAATTTAGTCCCCAGCTACCCCCGGTTCGTCCCGACCGCCGGGACAGTGTTTCCTGGCGTGGGTCTGCCGATGGCGTTGCTTCTGCGAGACTCATTCGGGAGGCGCTGCGGCCTCGACAGGACGGTGTGCTTTGGGCGAGTCTGTTTGGTGGCCCTTTACAGGTCCCTCGACATGAGTTCTCCCTCTGGATGGGTGTTCGTGGCCGACTCTCGACTAGGGATAAGGCTTGGGTTGCTACTAGAGCGGGGACACAGGCTTGCGGACTTTGTACCTCGGCTCAGATGGAGACGGCTTCCCATCTTTTTTTCGACTGCGATTTCTCTCGCCGCTGTTTGAGGCTCCTTCGGAGGCGGGTGCGCTGGGACTGGCCTCACCGGGACTGGACGCAGGGTTTTTCTTTGGGCTGCGCAACGGTGGCGTGGGCATCATTTATTGCATGCGGCGTCTAGGCATCTTCTGGCATCCCTGGTGTATCATATTTGGCTTGCTCGGAATCGGCGGTGGCGTGAGAATGTTACGACCTCGTCGGAACGATTAGTTGCTGGTGTTTTGGACATTTGTTGTTTGCGTCTTAATGGTCTCTCGGCAAAGTATGCTTTGCAGATTGCGGCCATTAGGCGGCTTTGGCGTGTTGCGTGGTAGTTTTTCCTGTCAAGCATGTACTGACTTCCTTACTATTTATTTATATACGGGCTTTTACCAAAAAAAAAAAATGGCAACAGGTGGGGGCCAAAGGCCAAGCCAACGTGGTGTGGGCTGCGAATACTGGAGATGATCGACAGCCTGCAACGGTTGCAGCGGGGGCTGGGAGCACATCCCGACCGCCAGATGACGCCGCAAATCTGTCCCCTGGGCAGCAGAACCGGTTTGCCTTACTTAGAGATATGCCTGAAGATAGCAATTCTCATATGGGTCCTGAAGCAAATGCAGCCCAAAACAGGGTGCTTTTATGTTAGCTGTCGGAGCATGGAATGTGCGTGGTCTTAATAAGCAAGACCACAGGAGGGCGGTGGGGGATTTGGTATCGCGTGAGGGGTTTGCATATGATTGGGCTGCTGGAGACGAGAGTGGCGGAGTCTAATGCGGGTTGTCTTTCGAGTACTATTCGATCTAATTGGCGATGGTTCTTTTTTTTTTGGTAAAAGCCCGTATATAAATAAATAGTAAGGAAGTCAGTACATGCTTAACAGGAAAAACTACCACGCAACACGCCAAAGCCGCCTAATGGCCGCAATCTGCAAAGCATACTTTGCAGAGAGACCATTAAGACGCAAACAACAAATGTCCAAAACACCAGCAACTAATCGTTCCGGCGAGGTCGTAACATTCTCACGCCACCGCCGATTCCGAGCAAGCCAAATATGATACACCAGGGATGCCAGAAGATGCCTAGACGCCGCATGCAATAAATGATGCCCACGCCACCGTTGCGCAGCCCAAAGAAAACCCTGCGTCCAGTCCCGGTGAGGCCAGTCCCAGCGCACCCGCCTCCGAAGGAGCCTCAAACAGCGGCGAGAGAAATCGCAGTCGAAAAAAAGATGGGAAGCCGTCTCCATTTGAGCCGAGGTACAAAGTCCGCAAGCCTGTGTCCCCGCTCTAGTAGCAACCCAAGCCTTATCCCTAGTAGAGAGTCGGCCACGAACACCCATCCAGAGGGAGAACTCATGTCGAGGGACCCGTAAAGGGCCACCAACCAGACTCGCCCAAAGCACACCGTCCTGACGAGGCCGCAGCGCCTCCCGAATGAGTCTCGCAGAAGCAACGCCATCGGCAGACCCACGCCAGGAAACACTGTCCCGGCGGTCGGGACGAACCAGGGGTAGCTCGGGACTAAATTCAAGATACTCCACAGTAGTACGACCCGGCCAGTTCCAGCCCTGCGCAGAAATAACAGAGGCAAGACGGGTGCCCACAGGGAGGCCCATAGCAACAGGTCCCCCAGGAAAGCGATCCAGAAGGGAACCACCTGGCAGCCAAGGATCCTCCCACAAACGAATGGAGTTAGCGTTACCAATGTGGAAGACAATGTGACTCTTCATTTCCGCCCTAAAACTCAATAACTCTCGCCAGCTCCAAGATGAAGTCGAAGAAACAGGAGCCGTCCAAATAGTATCTGACCTCAACCGACTTGCATACAGCCAGGTCACCCAAATAGAGTCCGGGGCCCGCGTAATGACCCGCCACAAGAGGCAAAAAAGAAGAACCTTATTATCAACCGCCACCGAACGAATGCCCAAACCGCCCTCCGCAGTGGGCAAACACACGTCAGTCCATGCCACCTTAGCTGTAGACCCCGCCCAAAGAAACTGACGGAATTTTGCTTCTAAAGCCTGCACCACACCCTTGGGGAGAAGGAACACCCCCGACCAGTAAACGTGCAGAGCCTGAAGAACAGATCGGATCAGCTGGACACGTCCAGCATAAGAGAGGGTCTGGTTCAGCCATGAACCCAGACGATGATCAACGCGAGATAAGAGCGGGCCACAGTCAGCAAGCGAAAGACGAGAGGTAATCAGTGGAACCCCCAGATACCGAATCGGCAAAGAGCTCAAGGGAAAGCCAAAAATGGGCCGCAGCTGCAGTGCGAGAGAGAGAGTCGGGCAGGAGAGAAAAAACTCACTCTTAGCAGGGTTAGGATATAAACCCGACAGAGTCGAGAAACAGTCCACCGACGCCTTAAGGACCCCAACAGAAACCCCATCAGCGTGGCAAAACAATAACAGATCATCCGCAAAAATAAGCATAGGTAAGGAAAGAGGCTCACACCGCTAATGATAACGAAACCTCGGTTCCTCGCTAATACCCTTACAAACAATGCCATGAAGAACCTCCATAACCAAAGTAAACAGGTAGGGAGAAATAGGGTCACCTTGAGGAAGACCCCGCTTGCCATCAAAGTACCCCATGGGTCGACCACTGACACTAAGGGAGAACGTCGTCGTAGTAAGACAGGTCCTGATCCACTCGATAAACCGCGGATGGAGTCCCATCGCCTGCAGCGTAGCCAAAACAAAACTCCATTCCACCCGATCATAAGCCTTAGCCAGGTCCACTTTGTACAGCGCACGAGGGGGATGACGATGGCCGTTGTAGCCATGACACAGCTCCTGGGCAAGAAGGATGTTATCTGAGATGTGACGTCCCGGGATGAAGGCAGTCTGGCAACCTTGAACAAGGCTAGGAAGGGCAGGCTTGAGCCGATCAGCCAAAATCTTTGAGATAATCTTGTAGATAACATTACAACACGAGATCGGCCGGAAATTTGAAGCCCGCCGAGGAAACTCCACCTTCGGTATAAGCGTAAGCCAAGTACTGTTCAGACCCCGCAAGAGGCGCCCCGTGACAAAGAAGTCCCGGATCGCAGCAGTGACATCGAGTCCCACAACAGACCACGCAGCTTGGAAGAAAGCCGCGGTAAAGCCATCAGGGCCCGGAGCCTTCTCAGCACCCATAGAAAAAACAGCTTTACGCACCTCCACATCATCAAGGGGAAGGACCATAGAAGCGGCCGCCGACTGTGAGAGCCTACGTGAAATGAAATCTTGGACATCAGGTAACAGCACCGTCGAAGGAAGAGAGGATTTGCCAAGAAGATCCTCGTAAAACCCAGCAACTCAGAATCAACCGCATCCAAAGACGTCAGCAACTCACCGGAGGCGGATTCAAGAGTAAGGATCCTGTTATACGTACGTCTGAGCGCAACCTTACGAAAGAAAAAAGCAGAGCACTGATCCCCATCCTTCAGCTAAGCCATCTTGGCACGCTGTGCCAACGCCGAGTGCTCCACCTCAACTACTCTCGTATAGACCGACCTACAGCAACGTTCGAGCAAGCGGAGACCGTCATCGAAAGGATGGAGCGAAGTGTACCGCTGGGCAACGTCTAAAAACATCCTCGCCTCGGAAACGTTCACTGCAAGATCACCTTTGGCCCTACGCAGCTCAGAGAAGAGAGGCTTAAGCTGCTTCAGGCGATCAACCACCGTGAACATCGGAAACCCACAAACCGGACGATCCCAAATGCTGCGAACAACAGAAATAAAACCCGGATCCTTAGTCAGAAAATTCTCAAACCTGCAGCAAGTCCGATAAGAGTGACTCGGGACGGTCCCCAAGAGGCGAATGATCAGACGTAGCAGGGAGACCGCCATGAACATAAGCATCCGGCCAGGCCGCGAACCAAGTAGGATTCGCCAGAATACGATCGAGTCGCCTCCAGATAGCAGATGCTCCTCCTTGCTGGTTAAACCACGTGAAAGGTGGACCAGTAGATGGAATAGTCGAGAGATCCGCTCGAAGAAGCGCAGTACCAAACTCAGACATGCCCAGCAAATTCGGGGATCCCCCTCGCCCCTCATCCGAACACAAGATGGTATTGAAATCCCCCGCCACCACCCACTGGTCGTCAACCCGAGAGGAGGAGAACTGAACAAGCTCATCCCATAAAGGTAACCTCTCCCCACGAATTGAGCGACCATAAGCAAATGACACAAAAAGAACGGACCCGGACCCCAGCTGCACAACCCGACAATGAACAACCTGATCAGTGGAGGCCAAAATAGTGACCGAGATGGCCGTCGGTCCCAACCCACCTAAATACGCGAGCCTGGGCCAGCCTCATACTCAAAAAACCAGGACCAAAGGGGCCGTAATCCCTGCGAAAGATGGGTGTCATTATCCACGTGGACCCTTGTCTCAAGCAAACCAACCAGCTGAATACCCTGTCTCGAAATCCACTCCCCCGCCGCCTTCCTGTGGTCTACCCTATTTAGACCACGGACATTCCATGAGCCGATTCTGATCATGGGACACCCGGGAAGCGGGCTGCTATAACTTCAGGGCCCGAAGTGGTTGAAGTATCCATATCGCCAGAATCAGTGGATCGGAGGACAGCAAAAGGATTTGTAGAATCCAGAAAAGAAACAGAAACATCCCCGCTCCGCTCGGGTGGGGGTGAGAACCTTGAAGAACTACCTGATGGCATGGAATCCCCATGGAGCTGCCCATCCGCAGCGGATGAGATCACCCCACGAGGTGGAATGCGCACAGCTTTACCACGAGCTCCCACTTGTCGCCACTCCGACCCCTTAGACGAGGAGCATGTAGAAGGCGAGAGGATTCCAGGAGGCTCGGCTGATGCCTTAGACGCAACAGCAGTGGGTGGGGTAGCAACCTTAGGAGGTGAGCGGACTTGTCTGGAAGAGGAGGGATCAGGACGGGAGGTCGGTCGTGAACCAGTAGCCACGATGGGCTGCGAAGAACGAGGAGAGTGATTCCGGGAACCTGGTGCAGGCCCACCCTTCGAAACACCCGAGGGGGGGGTCTCGGCCGGTTAGGGCAATTCATTGGCCCATGGGTCCAAGTGCTGCAACTATCACATCGTGCCGGCTTCCATTCATACTCCACCCGGACCGGAATAAGACCCGTCACTCCGCCCTCAGCATTAGGCATGCGAAGGTTAACAACCTCAATGAAGGGATCAGCGAGGCGCTTCATGACACAGACGCGCGCAAAATCAATGCGCTCCCCATCCGCCGTTATCCCGTCAGTAAACAACGGCTTTCCCACCGCACTCGCAAGGACTCCGAGCCCCTCGGCAGTCCAGAATTCTCCAGCACGTTCCACAATTTCACCCAGAGAGGAACGTCGGTGATCTCCTGCCTTTCAAATGACATGCCGGGGCGCCATTCCTCGAGGAATAAGGGCTGCCCATTAAGGATCCACGGGCCACCCTCAAGAAAGTCACGCATGGCCGCCTCCGAAACAAAACGGAACTTGAAGAAGCCATTAATCGTCGCACGAACTTCAACCAGCTCCGGCCAACGAGCCCGCCAATAACGCTCAACGGTTGGGAAATATGGTTTTCGTCCCAAGAAAAAACCCACCAGCGTGAACGCCCAACGCGACAAGCCGAGCTTAGCAATGTCCCACGACGGTGCAACTTCAACAATTCCGTTAACAATTCCCGCCGGGGCCGTAAATGAAAGAGGAACCCGACGCGTAGCCCGTTCCCGTCTATCTCCATGCACGTGGCGTGGCTCGGCCGCCCTAGCAGCCACCCGCGCGAACGTAGCTGTGGGCTTCGGCAAAGAGCGACGGGCATGCCCGGGAGACGGCATGGGGAGAGGTCCATGAGCCACCATCCTCGGGTCCTCGGGTCCGACCTCTGTGGCCCCAACTCCCTCCTGGACCTCGTCCATACGCACATCCCGGCCCTCATCGGAAACGTGTGACTCTTCGGCAACCACATCAGCAAGCGATGACTCTTCGGCTCCCGGAGCCCGATCTTCAGTCATAGACGCGGCAATGGCCCCTGCGGTCGCCCGCGCCATCCCGCGGACCGCGCGCCAGTGATGGCTAGGTCCGGCAGCAGCCCGTCATTGGTAGAATCGCCCTGGCCCGCATCCCCATGGCGTGACTCTTCGGCTCCTCTAGCGCGATCAGCTTCCATTGACGAATCAAAGGCCCCCGCGGCCGCCAGCGCCGCCCCTTCAAGCAGGGCACCGGTGATAGGCGGACCCGACCGCGGCCCGTTTGCATGAGTGGGACGCGATCGTCCCCGCCTTGGCCAATATGGACGAGCTGCGTTCCGGCGCTCAACACGGCCGGAAGGTGAGGGGTCAGCTGCATGGGAAACGTCGTACAGCGGGTTTGGGTCGCCGTGGAGGAGAGAAGATGAGGCATCGGCGGTGTGGGTCACCATCGGCCCGCCGTCGAGACGGTCGACCAAGGCGGTGAACTTGGCCATGTCAAAATCGATAGGGAACGAAGGATATGCGGCCGCCAATGCCGGCAGATCGGGCACCGCCGCTGCCATGGGGCCGGGCGTGGGCGGAGGACCATCGGAGGCAGCCTCCATGGTAGGTGGGATGGTGGTGAAAGGTTGAAAAACCGTTGGAATTCTAGAGAGAGGTGAGAGCGTTTTCTAGAGAGAGAGATAGGCGTTCGACATTCTACTTGTTCAAATAATTGGCGATGGTTCTTTGACTATGAAGATGGGCCATTGTCACGCATATGGGTTGGTTGGGATCCATCTTATTTGACTGTGGATGTCCTTGGGTTCTCACCCCAAGTTGTACATTGTCGAGTGGAACTGGCAATGACAAGGGAGATAATGTTCGTGTCTTTTGCTTATGGTAAGTCCAGGAGGGAGGAGAGATTGCCCTTATGGGAGGAGTTGATTACTATGGTAGCGACTCGTGTGGAGGATGCATAGATAGTCATGGGGGACTTCAATACTATTTTGCACACGGGTGAGGGCCGTGGTGGTGCGCCCTCTCGGCATGATATGGAGGATTTCCAAGCGTGTTTGGTAAGCGCTGATTTGGTGACGTTACCTACGATGGGCCAGGTATTCACGTGGTATAATCAGCAGCGTTTTGATGCGGGGGTTTGGCAAAGACTGGATCGTATACTAGGAAATCCTCAGTGGCTCGCCCGGTTTACGGATTCTTTTTGTAGGTGTGGTCTACCTGCAACCTCAGATCACTCGCCTGTGCTATTGGGAGATTTTTTGACGCGGCAGCATAAGACGACTTTTCGTTTTGACAACTTTCTTGGATATTGTTCAGAATGTCTGGAATACTTCTTTGCATGGTTATCCTATGTTCGTTTTGGTGAGGAGGCTGAAGATACTAAAGCCCTTTCTGCTGAGGTTGCGACGAATGAAGGGAGATTTGACGGCGAATGTCACAGAGGCGAAACACTTCCTTGATATTGCACAGGATTTCGCGTCACGTTTCCCTGCAGAGGATTCTTTCTATGAGCTGGAACGGTTGTGTCGGGCGCTTTATGCCAAAGCGGTGGAGATGGAGTACTCGGTATTATCGCAACGGGCCAAGCTTGCATGGCTGAAGGATGGGGACCAGTGTTCATCCTATTTTTTTCGAAGGGTCGCCATGCGGAGGGCTATTAACCGCATCTGGTCCCTTGAGGCTGCAAATGACGATCTTCTTGAAGAACCAGATCAGGTGGAGGGAGAGCTACTTGGGTTCTATCAGGACTTATTGGGGCAATCCGCTCACCGTGAGCCGATTCGTCCTGTTGATGTGCAGAGAGCTGTGCAGCGTACGCTTTCCCCAGCGGACGCTACCTCTATGATTACTATGGTAACAGCCATGGAAGTTCGTGAGTCGCTTTTCTCTATGGGGGATGAGAAAGCGCCAGGACCTGATGGGTACACGGTTGCATTTTTTCGAGCTGCGTGGGGGATTGTTGGAGACGAGGTGGTGAAAGTGATCCAAGATTTCTTCGAAACGGGCAGAATGCTGAAGGGACTAAATAGCACCCTTATTACGTTAATCCCGAAGCGAGTTACACCTAGGCGTGCAACGGATTTCAGACCCATTTCTTGTTGCAACGTTGTATACAAGGTGATCTCTAAGATCTTGGCCAATCGACTTAAGGGGCACCTTGCTACATTGGTCCATGGGTCACAGACAGCATTTATCCCAGGGCGACGGATCAGTGATAACGTATTAATGGCGCAGGAGCTATCCCTTGGGTATAAGTCGAAGGGCCGTCCGCCGCGTGCTATGTTCAAGATTGACCTGGCCAAGGCGTACGACAAGGTTGAGTGGGAGTTTCTGCTTGCTGTCTTAGGGGCCATGGGGTTTCATCCTACTTACATTGGATGGATTCGGGCATGCCTGACGACGACGGCCTTTTCTTTGAATCTGAATGGTCAGGTGGTTGGATATTTCCAGGGCAAGAGGGGTCTTCGACAGGGGGATCCCATTTCCCCCTATCTATTTACATTGGCGATGGAGGTCATGCATGGGCTTCTCAAGGTTTGCATTATGGAGGAACCGCACTTTAAATATCATTGGCGTTGCGAGATGATGGGCTTGGTGTCGTTGGCGTTTGCGGATGACCTTTTGCTTTTCAGCCATGCGGATGTCATTTCAGTTGGGGTGTTGAAGAAAGCGTTGGGTGAGTTTGCCCGATTGTCAGGTTTGATACCTAACCCTGACAAGAGTGAGATGTATATTTCGAGGCGGGCTGAAGGGTTGACCTTCATGCAATCATGGGTTATCGAGTGGGGCAACTGCCGGTGCGATACTTAGGAGTGCCCCTCATTACTACTCGCTTGATGATTGGTGACTATGCCCCTCTTTTACAGAAAGTGGATCAGCGGTTGGGATCATGGCTCAATTGCTCTTTATCTTATGCAGGCCGAGTGCAGTTGGTTAAATCGGTTTTGCAGGTGCTTCATACCTTGGTCGGGTATGTTCTTGCTGCCTAAGGGAGTTGTTAGAGCTTTGGAGGCGCGCTTTAGGAAATTTTTGTGGGGAGGCACATCACCTAAGGTGGCATGGGAGGTTTTATGTCTTCCTGTAGCTGAAGGGGGATTGGGACTACGGTCTATAGCTGTAGACAACAAGGCCCTATTGCTCAAGCACTTGTGGAGTGTGATTACCAGGACACCGGACTCGATTTGGGTCGAATGGCTCTATAGGACGCGATTACATTCTCGCTCGATATGGGATCTACCAATCTCGGCGAATGATGCTTGGAGCTGGAGGAAGATGATGCAGTTGCGGCCTCTGCTCAGGTCCATGATTACGTTTCGTATTGGAGATGGCTCAACGATTTGGCTGTGGAAGGATCCTTGGTTGTTACCTACGTCACTTTTGGAGAGATTTCCTAGGGGTCCTATTGCGATGGGGCTGCATATTGACTCACGGCTGAGTGTGGTCCTTACTACGCAGGGGTGGAATTGGCCAGGGCAGGGGGCGGTGGAGTATCTTGAGATTAGCCGTCTATTACCAAATGTGGTACGTGGGGATCAGGATGGCGTATGGTGGACGGGATCGATGGATGGATCTATGACTGCTTCCTTAGCTCACGATGTGATGCGCTACAGGAGGCTCCCTGTGGGTTGGGCGGTGTTATTTGGAGGGCCGTTGAAGGTTCCATGTCATGATTTTATATTATATTTGGGACTGCAGGATCGACTTTCGACTAGGGACAAACCGTGGATTGCTCAGAGGGCGGGAACATCAGCTTGTGTTCTCTGTGATGAGCTGCATTATGAGACTGCCCAGCATCTCTTCTTTGATTGTTCTTTCTCACGCCAATGCCTTCGGCTTCTGCAGCATCGGATTCGATGGATCTGGCCGTATCGGGATTGGACTATGGGTATTAGGTGGGCGGCTACCCGCTGGCGAGGGAAGCATCTTATTCATGTAGCATATCGGCATATTCTGGCATCCTTTGTCTACCATATTTGGCAGGCAAGGAATAGGCGCTGGAAGGAGGGGATCATCACGACTGCACACAGGCTCGTGGGGTGTGTTCTTGCCTTGGCCATCATGCGTATTAGTGGGATATCTACGAAGTACGACCTTCATCGGGCGGCATTACGCCGACTATGGCGTGTGGCTTGGTAGGATTGGTTTTTGTTGTGTTTGATTGGTTGTATGTTTGATTGGGTCATTGGTTAATTGGTTGATTGGTTTATTCCTTTATTGTTTGTTCCCAGTAGTCTGTTACTGGTTGGTTGCGGAGTATATCTCCTGTTCATTGTACAGTTTTACACTCTTTATACATGGGACATTCATCCAAAAAAAAAACAATGCATTCGGCTTGTTCAACAAGGCATTCGACTTTGTCAACAACGCATTTAAGTTGTTCAAGAAGACATTCTACTTGTTCAACAAGGCATTCGACTTGTTCAACAAGGCATTCCACATTGTCAAAAAGACATTCGACTTGTTCAACCCGGCGGTCGAATTGTTCAACATGGCATTCGACTTGTTCAACAAGGCATCCGACTTTGTCAACAAGGCTTAAATAAGGCATTTTACTTGTTCAAAGGGCATTTGAGGTGGTCAACAAGGCATACAAGGCATTCTCCTTGTTCAACAAGGCATTCGACTTGGTCAACAAGGCATTCTACTCGTTGAACAAGGCATTCGACTTGTAACACAAGGCATTCTATTTGGTCAACAAGGCATTCGACTTGTCCAACAAGGCATTCTACTTGGTCAACAAGGCATTGAACTTTTTCAACAACGCATTCTACTTGGTCAACAAGGCGATCGACTTGTTCAACAAGGCATTAAACTTTTTTTTTTTTTTGGGAAAAGGTCATTAAAATAAAAGGTGAAAAGATACAATGTTCAGCAGCAGTAAGCTGCACCGCTCAGTAACATACTACCGATAAACAACGCAAGCAATCCATTCAAGCAAACAAAAACATCAAAAACAAGCAAGCAAACTATAAGCAATTGGCTACGTGCTCGGCCACGCAATGCGCCAAACACGTCGAAGCGCACAGGACTGTAGCTGGTACTTCCCTCCGAGTGTAGAGAGCCGTAAGCAGAGTGTAGACTCGACATCCGCAACGATATGAGTAGGAGGTCATCGTCTTCCTTCCCGCCATCGTAGGTTGTGCTCGGCCCATAGGTGATAGACAAGCGATGCAAGCGCATGTCGGGGCCCCATCCATGCGAGATGCTTGCCCCGCCACCTTTGAGCAGCCCAGTGAACCCCTTCGATCCAGTCCGTGTAAGGCCAACCAAAACGTAACTTTCCCTGCAAAGACTGTAGGCAATGTCTGGAATATGAACACTCAAAGAAAAGATGTCGTGTTGTCTCTATAGCATGGCCATCATCACACAAGAGGCAAGCTGAACTTCCTGCTGTCGCGGCCACCCATGACTTGTCCCTCGTCGCCAGGCGTTCCCTAATCGCCAGCCATAAAATGAGTTCATGCCGTGGTATCGAGATAGGGCCTCCAAACAGGTTGGTCCAGGATTTAGTCGGAGAATGTTGGCGTATGCAATTTCTCGCGGAGTGAATAGAGAAGACGCCATTGGGAGTCCCCCGCCATCGAATCGTATCCATCACACCGTGTTGAATGGGAGGTAGGAGACCAGCAAAATCCATAAACTCCACCGTCGTCTGTCCTGGCCAATGCCATCCCGACTCATCAATCACCGCGCTCAATCGTGAATCAAGTGGGAGGCCCATAACAGATGGACCACGCGGGTACCGTTCCACCAGCAGAATCGTGAGCAGCCATGGGTCAGTCCAGAGTCGTGTATTCGCTCCATTCCCAATGCGGAACTCTAGGAGTGGCCGGATGATGGGTCTGAGTTTGAGGAGTTTCTTCCAGCTCCATGAGGTATTAGCCGTGGGTCTGATGGTCTAGAAGGATGTGTTGTGCAACCGCGTCCGTCGTATCCATGTGGCCCATATCGAAGACTCATCTCCCCTGAGAATGTTCCAGATAAGACGCATCATCAGCGCCTTGTTCTCCACCTCAATCGATCTCAGTCCAAGTCCCCCTTCTTCCCTTGGTACGCACACGTCGGCCCATGCCACCTTCGCGCTAGATCCCTTCCACAAGAACGCTCGAAGACGCTTCTCGATATTGTGGATGACTCCCTTAGGGAGTAAGAAGACTCCCGCTCAATACACATGGATATCCATAAAGACCGATCGAATGAGCTGTACCCTCCCGGCGTATGAGAGCGATTGGTTGGTCCAAGAACCAAGCCGACGATCAATAGAATGTAATAATGGGGCACAATCATCGATAGTCAATCGCGATGTGATAAGGGGGACCCCCAGGTACCGCACAGGAAGAGACCCGATAGGGAAGCCCATAACAGCCTGGAGGGTACCCTTTAGTCGTTCTGCCCGTCCCCCCAGGTACCGCACAGGAAGAGACCCGATAGGGAAGCCCATAACAGCCTGGAGTGTACCCTTCAGTCGTTCTGCCCGTTTCGAGATAAACATCTCGCTTTTACTGGAGTTAGCCCGTAGCCCTGAAAGCGAGGCAAAAAGCTCAAGGCTGTCGCGGAAGATACTGACTGAGTGAACGTCCGCCTGTGAGAAGAGAAGAAGATCATCGGCGAAGGTCAACATGAAGAGGGATGTGGGCTCGCATCGCCAATGGTATCGGAAGCTGCTGCTAAGTTGGATGCGGGACGCAATTATTCCATGTAAAGCCTCCATCACCAACACAAAGAGATAAGGTGATATGGGGTCGCCTTGTCTGAGGCCCCCCGTCCTTTGAAGAAACCCTCCGGCCTACCGTTGATTGTGATGGAAAAATGCGTCGACGTGAGGCATGACCGGACCCACCCAATGAAGATGGGGTGAAAGTGAAGCGCCTGAAGTGTGGCAATGATGAAATCCCACTCGATTTTATCATATGCCTTCGCTAGGTCAACCTTAAGAGCCACCCGTTCAGGCAGCCCGGCTCTGTTGTATCCGTGACAAATCTCTTGGGCTAAGAGAACGTTGTCGGAGATACGCCTTCCAGGGATGAATGCCGTCTGTGTAGGGTGGACAAGTTTCCCCAAGCTGTCTCGTAGCCGATTAGCAATAATCTTTGATATGATCTTATAGAGAACGTTGCAGCAGGCAATCGGACGAAAATCCTTCGCCATGCGTGGATTATCCCTTTTTGGAATGAGGGTGATAAGGGTCGAATTCAGCTCCCCCAGGAGGCGTCCCATCCGGAAGAAATCTCGGATGGCGAACGAGATATCCGCCCCGATGATGTGCCATGCCCGCTTGTAGAAAACCGCGGAGTACCCGTCTGGCCCTGGCGATTTGTTATCTCCCATTGTGCATGCAGCGCAGGATTCCGCATCAGTGACCGGCTGAACCATTGCCTCCGCGTCGGTTGTGCTGAGCGCTGCCCCGAAGTAATGTGCGACGTCGGAGGCGGATATTGGGGTTGTCCGCATGGATTGCCCGAGGAGTTCCGAGTAATATCGGACCAATTCAGCCCGCACTTGTGCACTGCCCTCGAACGTGTTTCCCGCCTCATCCTCCAAGTGGAAGATACGATTGCCAACCCTCCGTGTGGCTACTTTCTTGAAGAAAAAAGAAGTGCATTGGTCACCGTCCTTGAGCCATGCCACTTTCGCCCGCTGAAGGAGTGCCGAGTGCTCCAATTCAACCGCTTTGGCATACACAAGCCGACATTGCTTCTCCAAGATTAGTAATTGAGCCTCCAATGGATAGTTTGCCGCCATGTCCTGAGCGATCTCTAGAAATTTGCGTGCCTCGAGCACGTTACGATTGAGATCACCCTTGTCGCGGCGTAATTGTCGTAGTTTCCTCTTCAACAAGGCATTCCACTTGTTCAACAAGGCATTCCACATTGTCAAAAAGACATTCGACTTGTTCAACACGGCGTTCGACTTGTTCAACAAGGCATTCGACTTGTTCAACGAGGCATTCGACTTTGTCACCAAGGCATTTAAGTTGTTCAACAAGGCATTCGATTTGTTCAACAAGGCGTTCGACTTGTTCAACAAGGAATTGGACTTGTTCAACAAGGCATTCGACTTGTTCAACAAGGCATTCTACTTGGTCAACAAGACATTCGACTTGTTCAACAAGGCATTCGATTTGTTCAACAAGGCGTTCGAGTTGTTCAACAAGGCATTTGACTTGTTCAACAAGGCTTCTACTTGTTCAACAAGGCATGACTTTGTCAGCAAGAAACTCAACTTGTTCACCAAGGCATTCGATTTGGACAACAAGGCATTCTACTCGGTGAACAAGGCATTCGACTTGTAACACAAGGCATTCAACTTGGTCCACAAGGCATTCGACTTGTCCAACAAGGCATTCTACTTGGTCAACAAGGCATTCGACTTATCCAACAAGGCATTCTTCTTGGTCAACAAGGCATTGGACTTGTTCCACAAGGCATTCTACTTGGTCAACAAGGCGATCGACTTGTTCAACAAGGCGATCGACTTGTTCAACAAGGCGATCGACTTGTTCAACACGGCATTCAACTTGGTCAACAAGGCATTCTACTTGTTCAAAAGGCCATTCAAATTGGTCAACAAGATATACAAGGCATTCGACTTGGTCAACAAAGCATACAAGGCATTCGACTTGTTCAACAAGGCAATTATCTTGGTCAACAAGGCATTCGGCTTGTCCAACAAGGCATTCGACTTTGTCAACAACGCATTTAAATTGTTCAACAAGACATTCTACTTGTTCAACAAGGCATTCGACTTGTTCAACAAGGCATTTTACTTGTTCAACAAGGCATTCGACTTGTACAACAAGGCATTTTACTTTGTCAACAAGGCATTCGACTTGTTCAACAAGGCATTCGACTTTGTCAACAAGGCTTAAACAAGGTATTCTACTTGTTCAAAGGGCATTTGAGGTGGTCAACAAGGCATACAAGGCATTCTCCTTGTTCAACAAGGCATTCGACTTGGTCAACAAGGCATTCTACTCGTTGAACAAGGCATTCGACTTGTAACACAAGGCATTCTATTTGGTCAACAAGGCATTCGACTTGTCCAACAAGGCATTCTACTTGGTCAACAAGGCATTCGACTTGTCCAACAAGGCATTCTACTTGGTCAACAAGGCATTGAACTTTTTCATCAAGGCATTCTACTTGGTCAACAAGGCGATCGACTTGTTCAACAAGGCATTAAACTTGTTCAAAAGGCCATTCAAATTGGTCAACAAGATATACAAGGCATTCGACTTGTTCAACAAGGCATTCTACTTGGTCGACAAGGCATTCGGCTTGTTCAACAAGGCATTCGACTTTGTCAACAAGGCATTTAAGTTGGTCAACAAGACATTCTACTTGTTCAAAGTGCATTTGACTTGGTTAACAAGGCATTCGGCTTGTTCAACAAGGCATTCGACTTTGTCAACAAGGCATTTAAGATGGTCAACAAGCCATTCTACTTGTTCAAAGTGGATTTGACTTGGTCAACAAGGCATACAAGGCATTCTACTTGTTCAACAAGGCATTCGACTTGTACAACAAGGCATTTTACTTGGTCAACAAGGAATTCGACTTGTTCGACAAGGCATTCAATTTGTTCAACAAGGCGTTCGACTTGTTCAACAAGGCATTCGTTTTGTTCAACAAGATTTTTTACTTGGTCAACAAGGCATTCGACTTGTTCAACAAGGCATTCCACTTGTTCAACAAGGCATTCCACATTGTCAAAAAGACATTCGACTTGTTCAACACGACGTTCGACTTGTTCAACAAGGCATTCGACTTGTTCAACGAGGCATTCGACTTTGTCACCAAGGCATTTAAGTTGTTCAACAAGGCATTCAATTTGTTCAACAAGGCGTTCGACTTGTTCACAAGGCATTCGACTTGTTCAACAAGGAATTGGACTTGTTCAACAAGGCATTCGACTTGTTCAACAAGGCATTCTACTTGGTCAACAAGCCATTCGACTTGTTCAACAAGGCATTCGATTTGTTCAACAAGGCGTTCGACTTGTTCAACAAGGCATTTGACTTGTTCAACAAGGCTTCTACTTGTTCAACAAGGCATGACTTTGTCAGCAAGAAACTCAACTTGTTCACCAAGGCATTCGATTTGGTCAACAAGGCATTCTACTCGGTGAACAAGGCATTCGACTTGTAACACAAGGCATTCTACTTGGTCAACAAGGCATTCGACTTGTCCAACAAGGCATTCTACTTGGTCAACAAGGCATTGAACTTTTTCAACAAGACATTCCACTTGGTCAACAAGGCGATCGACTTGTTCAACAAGGCATTAAACTTGGTCAACAAGGCATTCTACTTGTTCAAAAGGCCATTAAAATTGGTCAACAAGATATACAAGGCATTCGACTTGGTCAACAAAGCATACAAGGCATTCGACTTGTTCAACAAGGCAATTATCTTGGTCAACAAGGCATTCGGCTTGTCCAACAAGGCATTCGACTTTGTCAACAACGCATTTAAATTGTTCAATAAGACATTCTACTTGTTCAACAAGGCATTCGACTTGTTCAACAAGGCATTTTACTTGTTCAACAAGGCATTCGACTTGTACAACAAGGCATTTTACTTTGTCAACAAGGCATTCGACTTGTTCAACAAGGCATTCGACTTTGTCAACAAGGCTTAAACAAGGTATTCTACTTGTTCAAAGGGCATTTGAGGTGGTCAACAAGGCATTCTACTCGTTGAACAATGCATTCGACTTGTAACACAAGGCATTCTATTTGGTCAACAAGGCATTCGACTTGTCCAACAAGGCATTCTACTTGGTCAACAAGGCATTCGACTTGTCCAACAAGGCATTCTACTTGGTCAACAAGGCATTGAACTTTTTCATCAAGGCATTCTACTTGGTCAACAAGGCGATCGACTTGTTCAACAAGGCATTAAACTTGTTCAAAAGGCCATTCAAATTGGTCAACAAGATATACAAGGCATTCGACTTGGTCAACAAAGCATACAAGGCATTCGACTTGTTCAACAAGGCATTACTCTTGGTCAACAAGGCATTCGGAAACACGAGCTAGTTTCTCTCTCTAGGGGATTTTTCTCTCATCTCTCTCTAGAGTTCCTTAACGAATATCATCCATAATATTGTCCAGATTCATTACAAACTACCTCCAAAATCTCTACGGCGTGTTGACGGGCGGCGGAACACGGTGGCGCACCTCCATCGCCGGGATCAGACGGCTTTGGAGGGTTAGATTCTCATTTTTTTAGTTTTGGTTTTACATTTTTTCGACTTTGCTTAACAATGGCATCGACATCCCTCATGTATGGATCGATAATGAGTGGATCTTCTACATCGATGAAGAATTCGGATCCGAAAGATTGTTCACGAGATATTGATTCAGTAAGGCGGGAATACCCATCGTTCGCCTCTAGATTTGATGGAGCACGTTTTAATTCTTTGATGGCTAGGATTAATGGCCGCTCCGATGGCGGAACGGAAGACGATCCTCACATTCCCGAAGGGGGCCGTGGCGGGGGTAATAGACGGAATGGAGTGACAATACTACAACCACTACGTGGTGCTCGGGTGGGAGCCGAATATCATCGACCGGGAACGCCGCCACCACCTAGCCGGAGAGCTGATCGACGAGGGGACGTGTCGGACGTGACAACCAAAATTGCGCAAGATTCATTAAACCTAGACGCCCCTGCAATTGCGCAAGATTCATTGCACCTAGACACGCTTGAAATTGCGCAAGATTCATTGCACCTAGACACGCTTGCGCAAGATTCATTGAACCTAGACACGGTTGAGAATGAATTGGAAGAGGCTATTTCTGGAAGAGATCTTGCATATCTGGCTGAAAATGCAAAGGGCCACCCTAGTATGGAAAAGATCTTGCATTATCTTCGTAAAGATTTGGGGCTATCTTTGTGCGATTCTCAATCTGCGGTACCCCAACCACACGCCGTGAATTCTATAGTGACCTCGGCAATGATCACATCACCGACAATCATCACGCCGGCCATAAAAGCCCCGGTGAACGGTCCACGAGCTGAATCATTGGCTGCCCCGCCACAACCGAACGAAGTACCAAGGCCGAAGTTAAACGACACCGGCATTGGGATAAATTTGGAGGCTCCGGCGGCGCCTACATCAGCGGGCAATGGTGGGAACACGCCAGGAATCATATCGGCAATACAACATGGGAATGACGCTAGGGTTTCTGAACCCGTTCTGACGCCATCGTTCGCAGATATTCTCAAACGGAGACATCCATCTCCACCTACCGATACTCGTCGACGGACTGATAGGGTTCACCTCCAGTATACTGCACATATGCTTGTCAATGGAATGATTGAGTGAAAGCCAACTAAAGAGATAGCGTCGAAGGGCTGCCTTCGATGGGCTAATACAGCGGTGGGATATTTCTTGGGACGCAAACCTTACTTCCCACATGTGGATCGCCATTTCCGCACAAGATGGCTGGGGCTGGTGGAAGTGCGTGCTACCTCGAATGGCTTCTTCAAATTCCGTTTCGACTCCACGGCTACGATGGTTGATGCTTTGGAGGGTGGCCCATGGTTATTGTATGGCCAGCCCCTCTTTCTTGAGGAGTGGCGGCAAGGGATAACTTTGGAAAAGCGACCGCATGATGAGGTCCCGACGTGGGTTCGTTTTCGCCACCTCCCATCGGAATACTGGACTCCGGAGGGATTAGGACTCGTGGCCAGCGCGGTTGGTACACCGCTATTTCCCGACGCTTTTACGATCAGCATGGAGCGTATCGATTTTGCGCGCGTTTGCATTATGAAGAAGATCGCTGATCCATATGTTGAAGCTTTCAACCTTCGCCTACCCAATACGGACATGGTGATCACAATTCGGGCGGAATATGAATGGAAACCGCCACGATGTTTTTTTTTTGGATGAATGTCCCATTATATATATATATATATAATGGGACATTCATCCAAAAAAAAAAAGCCCCAATATGGGTCATTCGACTGGTGCATGCCCCATGACCGCCCCAATGGCCCCGAAGGCTACGTAAAACGGGCAGCCCCAACTATTACGCGGATCTGTCGTCCAATCGCGAAGGCCAAGTCGACGGGTGAGACACGCCGCGTAGCCACTGAGCAACATAATAGGCCTCTCGTACCCATTGTCTCCAGCGAGCAGCAGGGAGAATGTTCCAGGCAACCTCATCATGGATCCTCTCCAGACTCGGCAGGTACGGGAGGCGTGATTCGGCCAACCATCGAGAATAGCATGGTGGTGGTGCCAAGCCCTGCTCAGATGACACCACCTCCTACGAACCCGTTTGACATGCTTCACCTCATTGATGAAGATGGGGACTTCCTACATCCGGGCCCTGATAATGACGCAGCCCTTCATGGGGTTGTCTTATGATACCATTTGGCTGCTGGAATGTACGTGGTCTCAACAAGAGAGACCATGGGAGAGCGGTAAGGGATTTGATTCGTCGTTTTGACCTTAAGCTTGTTGGATTGCTAGAGACACGAGTAACAGTGGCAAACGCTGATTCGATTGCCAACAGTATTAAGCAGTGGGCATGGTTATTTGATTATGATATGGGCCCCGGGAAGCGTATCTGGCTACGATGGGACGCGCGATATCTTCGTGTTGATGTTATCGGGATGACGACGCAAGCCCTACACTGCAGAGTTCTATCATTGGCGACTCGTCTGGTTTTCTTTATTACATTCATATATGGGCTCAATCAGCGGGAGGAGCGCTGCGCATTATGGGATGAGTTAGTTACGATCTCCGAAGCTCACGCGGATGACGCTTGGTTAGTGGTCGGTGATTTCAATGCGATAGTGGAACCTAATGAAGCACGGGGAGGATCTCCACATCCAGCAGACTATCATGATCTGACTCGATGTCTCATCTCGGCTGATCTCCATAACTTACCATGCTCGGGTCAATATTTCACGTGGTTTAATCAACGACGAGGTGATTCAGGTATTTGGCGCCGTTTGGACAGGATGGTTGCTAACCCGACGTGGTTTGCTAAATTTGGGGATCTTGGATATCGATGTGAACTACCAGCCACTTCTGACCATTCTCCTCTTATTCTGGAGCCGGGGCGATCGACGTTTTCTCGAGGTACGGTGTTTCGATTCGATAATTTTCTCACGTCGGATCCACAGTTTGGCTCTGTCGTAAGCTCAGGGTGGCAGCTTCCTATTTCGGGATACCCGATGTTTCGGGTCCTTGCACGTCTGAAGGCCCTCAAGCGAGCGTTCAAGGATATGAGGCGTGCTAAAGGGAATCTGGCGCGTAACGTGGTGGAGGCGCGAAATTTCCTTGACATTGCCCAGGAGTTTGTCTCATTGTACCCGCATGATGATCGTTTTCTGGTACTACAATCTATATGTCGACGTCTCTATGCAGCTGCGGTAGCAATAGAGCAATCGGCCCTAACACAACGGGCCAAAATGACTTGGCTCAAAGAAGGCGACCGTTGCTCCGCTTTTTTCTTCAAGAAGGTTGCCATACGACGAGTGGCAAACCGTATCTTCTCGCTTGAGGATGATGCTGGGAACTTAATTGAAGGGGAACCACAAGTAAAGGGCGAGCTTCTTAGACACTACAAGAACCTCTTGGGTACGACCGCTCGGAGCGGCCCACTGGATTGCTCTGCTATCTATGCGGCCATATCTCGTACATTACCCAATCACGCACCGGGA
Source organism: Linderniella brevidens (assembly GCA_004919715.1). Lineage (NCBI taxonomy): Eukaryota > Viridiplantae > Streptophyta > Magnoliopsida > Lamiales > Linderniaceae > Linderniella > Linderniella brevidens. The sequence goes on from SWDC01000154.1 coordinate 19,666,880, forward strand.
GATCTACTTCGGCTCATCGACGAAGGTGAGATTAAGCTGGCGCTTTCTTCTATTACGGATGACAAAGCACCGGGTCCGGATGGTTTCACTTCGGCTTTCTTTAAAGCCGCTTGGCCTACTATTGGAGGGGACATCATATCTGCTATTCAGGAATTTTTTCATACAGGCCATCTTCTGAGGGAGCTGAATACTACACTTCTTACGTTGATCCCTAAGCGGGACTCCCCACGACGACCTGCTGACTTTCGGCCTATATCGTGCTGTAATGTCTTATACAAGATTATTTCGAAGATCTTGGCTAATCGTCTGAAGACTTATCTCCCAAGCTTAGTGGATGTCTCCCAGACTGCATTTATCCCTGGTCCCAGGATCAGCGATAGTATTCTCCTCGCTCAGGAGTTATGCTCTGGCTACCGGAATCAGAGCTTACCGGTACGGGCTACGCTGAAGGTTGACTTTTTTTTTTTGGTAAAATTTCCCGAAAATAAAAACCGAATGTAAACAGAAAAGCACCCATGGGAATAAAACCCATGCCGCAGAGAACCGGTAACAAGCTACCGAGAAGCAAACAATCAAGTCAACACAATCGACAACAGCAGCCGACACATCCAAGCAAAAAGCCACAGTTCAAACCAAAAGCATACTACCATGCAATGTGCCAGAGGCTCTTGAGCGAGGCAGCCTGCAGAGCGAAGCGGGAGGGAGCCTGACTCAGTCTCAAGCACGCGATCCCTAAGACCAAACTCACAATTCGCTCCGGAGAGCAACGAGTCTGATCCTGCCAACGCCTATTCCTCTCTTGCCAGATATGGTAGACCAGAGAGGCGAGAAGATGACGGGAGATCTCATGATGAAGATGATGACTCCTCCAACGAGCAACGGCCCACTCGATCCCGTGGATCCAATCCCGATGCGGCCACCTCCAGTGGGTCTTCCTTCTCAGCAAGAAAATGCATCTCCTGGAGAAAGAACACTCGAAGAAGAGGTGACGGACCATCTCAGTGCTCTGAGACTCACAAAGAGAGCAAGCATCCGAACCCGAACGAGCCATCACCCAAGCACGGTCCCTAGTCGCCAACCTGTTACGAATAGCAAGCCACAGAAGAAATTAATGTCTAGGGACCCGAAAAGGGCCCCCAAACAGAGAAGCCCAAGCAATCCTCGGAGAGTGGGTCCGGATAGCCTCACGAGCACTCCGAACAGAGAATTTCCCATCCGGAGCCACCTTCCAACAAATGGAGTCAGCAGCAGAGGGGTCCACAGAAGGAAGAAGGGGCTGAAGCAGAAGAAACTCCACCGACTGCTGGGCAGGCCAGGTCCATCCAGCATTCGTCACAACAGCAGAGAGCCGGGAATCCAAAGGGAGACCCATAACCAAAGGCCCCCTCGGGACTCTCTCAATGAGAGGGGTATCAGATAGCCAAGGGTCCTTCCAGCGCCAAAGAGAGTTCCCATTTCCAATACGAAAGGAGATAAGGGAACGGAAAGTACCTCTGAGGTGGAGCAGCTTACGCCAGCTCCAAGCGTCCGAGGAGGTGGGCTGAACATCCCAGAAAGAGCGATCCCTGAGTTTAGTGACGTAAAGCCACTGAACCCAAATCGAGTCAGGATCACGAGAGACAATGCTCCAGAGGTGATGGAAGAGGAGAGCCCGATTGTCGCTCAAGAGAGATCGAACGCCAAGACCTCCTTCTTCCACCGGCTTGCAGACGTCCTCCCAAGCCACCTTAGCAGGAGATCCATCCCACAGAAACCTCCGAAAGCGAGACTCCAAGGCCTTAAGCACCCCTTTCGGGAGGAGGAAGACCCCAGCCCAATAAGCCTGCATGGCAGAGAGGACAGACATAATGAGCTGCAGCCGACCGGCATACGAGAGGGACCGGTTCAGCCAGGATCCGAGCCGTCCATCCACAGACTGAAGCAGAGGGGTGCAGTCCTCAAGTCTGAGCCGGGAGTGGATCAAAGGAACTCCAAGGTAGCGGACAGGGAGCTGGCCACGGGAGAAGCCCATGATACTCAGAAGCTGTCCCGAAAGGGGCTCAGCACTCCTGGAAAGAAACATCTCACTCTTAGTCGGGTTAGGGAGGAGACCCGACAAAGAGCCGAAGGTATCGAGAGCATCACGGAGGGTCCGAACAGAGTAGGCATCAGCGTGACAGAAAAGCAGCAGATCGTCAGCAAAAGACAGCATGGCCAGCTTACTCGTCTCACATCTCCAATGGTAACGGAATCCGGGAGAGGACTGGATAAGGGATGAAAGAATCCCATGAAGCACCTCCATCACCAAAACGAACAGGTAAGGAGAGAGGGGGTCGCCTTGGCGAAGACCCCGCTTACCCGCAAAGAAACCTTCCGGCGTTCCGTTGATGTAAACGGAGAAGGCAGTCGTAGTGATGCATTCCTTGATCCACTGAATGAAGAGAGGGTGGAACCGCATGGCCTGAAGAATTGCGATAACAAAGCTCTAATCCACCTTATCAAATTGCCTTCGCGAGGTCGACCTTGATGGCAGAACGGGGGGGGAGACTCTGGTTCTGATAGCCCCTGCAAATCTCCTGAGCTAACAGAATGTTATCGCTGATGCGCCTGCCCGGGATGAAAGCCGTCTGTACCGGATGAACGAGGCCAGGAAGGACAGATCTGAGCCGATTGGCCAAAATCTTGGCAATGACCTTATACAGGACATTGCAGCAAGAGATTGGCCTAAAGTCGGAAGCACGTCTAGAAGTAGTCCCCTTAGGGATGAGGCTGATGAGAGTACTGTTGACGCCCCGAAGAAGATGACCCGTCCGAAAGAAATCCTCCACAGCACGTGACATCAGCACTCAAGATCCCCCACGACGCCTTGAAGAAGGCAGCCGTATAGCCATCAGGGCCAGGGGCCTTTTCGTCATCCATAGCAAAAATAACGTCACGAATCTCCGCGTCAGAAACTCTCGAGATCATCCCATCCGCCTGATCCCGTGACAAGGTATACGTGATGAAGCCCTCCACGTCATCAGCACACACAGGAGTAGATCTACCGCACTGGCCCAGAAGATCCTGGTAGAAGCGAATCAACTGGCCATCCGCATCCTCAAGAGAGAGGATACGATTCCCACATCGTCTAATCGCCACCTTCTTAAAAAAGAAGGAGGAGCACTGATCGCCATCCTTGAGCCAGGCAAGCTTGGCTCTCTGGGCAAGGTAAGAGTGCTCCATCTCCACAGCACGAGAGAAGATCATCCGGCAGATACGCTCGAACTCGTGAAAGAGAGGCTCGTCAGGGTATCGGTCCGTGAAAGATTGGCTGAGATCCAGAAACTCCCTAGCCTCCAACACGTTCCGACTCAAATCGCCCTTAGCACGCCGAAGCTCCTTAAGACGAGGCTTAAGCAACTTCAGACGGCTAACAAACAAAAACATGGGTAAACCCTGAGGCGGGGAGGCCCAAACCTGCTCCACAACCCCCAAGAAGGCCGGGTCCTTCGTGAGAAGGTTATCGAACCTGAAATGGGCACTCCGACGTCCCGTCCTGGCAACCGAGAGCACAAGAGGAGAGTGATCCGAGGTAGCAGGGAGAGCAGCCTGGTAGTGAAGATCCGGGAAGAGAGAGAACCACGACGGGTTGCCCACGATGCGATCAATCCGTCTCCAGATGCTCGCCTCAGCTCTCTGCTGATTATGCCACGTAAAGAAGGGGCCCGACGATCCCAAAGTGGTCAGGTCAGCCTGGGTAAGGCAATCCCAAAGATCAGTCACATCCTGAAGAGAGGGGGAACCCCCCTTGGCCTCTGACAGATCAGCAATGGCGTTGAAGTCCCCGAGAACGAGCCAAGGAACTCCAACTCGGGCTGCAGAGGTCTCGACAAGCTCCTCCCAAAGCGAGACGCGCTCCTCCCTCCGATTCCTGCCGTAGACAAAGGAGAGGAAAACAGTCTCTCTGCTCTCCAAAGAAGTGGCTCTGCAATGAACCGCCTGCTCCGAAAAGCTCAAAACGAAGATGTGGAGGAAGCTGGGGTCCCAACCAATCCAGATCCTCGTACCAGGTCCGCCATCATAATCGACAAAACCAGTCCCACTGATCTCTAATGCCAGAAGCAATCGGAGTGGCATTAGAGATAGAGACACGAGTCTCGAGGAGACCCACAAGATGAAGATCAAACCGAGAGATAAAATCCCGAACAGCCCTCCCATGGTCTCTCTTGTTGAGACCCCTCACATTCCATATGCCGGTCGGAATCATAAAGAAACACCGGAGCGGGCTGCATGTTCAGGGCCCATAGAAGAAGGAGAGTCCACGCTCAGACTCTGAAGGACATGAAAAGGGTTACGGAATTCCTCCACGAGTTGGGAGGAAGAATTTTCGTTAGCCCCACCACCACTAGCACCACACGGAAGAGACGGGGCAGTCAAATCAGCACCGCTGCTACCCTCACCATCACCCGCAACCCTGTCCCGAAGAGACGGGGCAGCCACAACACTACCTCCTCCACCCCGAAGAGACGGGGCAGCCTCCACCTCCTTCACCGAGGTAACCATCACCGCCTTCCCCTTCTTCCGCTGCTTCGCCTTTTTCCATGCATCCTTGGCCTGGGGGGCCGTCTGCATAGTGGGGGTAGCCGTGGTTGGGGTAGTGGCCAGAGCAGCCATCGGGGCAGCAGACGGGGCAGCCACGCCAACCTTCCTCGGCGGGTTAGGGGCACGCGCCAAAATGGGCTGACCGATCCGTGGGCACTTAGTCTTGGTATGGCTCCAAGACTTACACTCCTCACACATAGTCGGCCTCCACTCGTACTCAACGAGAACAGTAATAGCCCCCGCCGATCCTCCTCCTTCCTTAGGAAGACGGATGATGAAGCGATCGATGAAGTTGTCCTTCAGGTTCTTCAGAACACAAACACGAGCAAAGTCAATCCGAGCAGTGCGATTCGTAGCCGAATCAGCAAATAGCGGCTGGCCCACAGCACTTGCAATAATTCCTAAACCCTCGGGAGTCCAGAATTCTCCCGGAATGTTCCACAACTTCATCCACAACGGGACCTCATCATGTTCCTTCTTTTCGAAGGACATCCCAGGCTTCCACGCCTCAAGAAAGAGAGGCTGCCCATGCAGAAGCCACGGGCCACCCTCCAACACAGCGTTCATGGACTCCTCCGACTCGAAACGGAATTTGAAGAATCCGTTTATCGAGGCCCGGACCTCCACCACTCCAGTCCAAGTAGCACGGAAGTATTTCTCAACAAAGGGGAAATACGGCCGTTTCCCGAGAAAGTACCCAACAAGGGTATGGCTCCAACGTGCCATTCCCTTGCATGCCACCTCCCACGTCGGGCAAACCTCAGCCACGCCGTCAACAACCACCGGCGGGGTGTACGCCAGGGGAATACGCTGCTGTCCCGTAACTCGCGTATGCTCCCCATGTAGAGCCGCCGAGAAGGACCTCTTCTCACCGTTCGAGCAAACCACAGAGGAGGCAGCCCTCTCGGGATTCTCCATTAACACAATAGGTGCAGCGATCGGGACAGCCCCATGATCCACAGCCCCACGATCCACTCCGGCCTTGGAAGGCGGCGGGGTGTCCGGCCGACGCTTGCCCGTGAGGCTCGTCAATCGCGGTTCGTCAGGGAGTGGTTGAGAGACAGTGACCCCACGGCGGGGAAGGATACGAACAGCCCGAACAGCCGGGGGCTGCCCATGAGGTGTCTCCTTCCTCACAGCTCCCTCCCGATGATGAGCCACAGCGTTCGTCGAGGCCGGCAAAGGGTCAGCCGAGCGCCGTGAACCATTAGCAACGCCAAGGTCCACTCGAACAGTCGAGGCATCAATCGGAGCAGCCTCCGAAGTCTCCAAACCCTCCAGTTGGAGAGGCGCCGTGCACATGTGCACGTCGAAATGTCCCGGAGAAGGAGCGGGATTAGCCGTGAAGGAGGAGAGGGAGGTGGACCCATCCAATCCCAAAGAAGCATCCAAAGAGGGCCCCACCAAATCTTTAGACGCAAGCATCGATTCAATCCCGATAACACGACGGAAGAGCTCATGAAACGCCTCGCCATTGAAGTCCGTGGCGAAATCCGGGAAGCGCGCCGAGAGTGCCATGGTAACGGGTGGACGAGAGAGAGTTGAAGCAGAACCTTCCGTTGCCGTCGATGAGGAGATAAGCCCCGCCATGGTGGAGCCACACAATGATGAAGAGGAGGCCATGAACGCAGCCTAAACCCAAAACGCAGCACGCGAAAATGGGAGCGGAATATGAAGAGTCACGGTTCAAAAACCCTAATCTCGCCGAAGCAGCTCCGATCGCCGTCTGGACCCGGCAGTGGAGGTTCAAGATCAGGCAAGTCCGCCGCTCACGGCGGCGGCAGAGGGCGGTGGAAAGCTGCCCAAGAGGAGCGGGATGGAAGAGACCGGAGATGGTAGAATGCGGGACGGGAAAACCCAACAACGGCGGGCCTCCAATCGCCGTTTGAGCCCGGCGATGAAGGACCGCGAGAACAGACCACGCCGGACCAGATGGTGGTGGCGGAAGGGATGAGAGAGCACGCCGGCGGGAAGGAGAAGCAAGGTGACCGTTGGAATTCCAAGGGGTTTTGTAGAGAGAAAATAAAGAGAGAGAATCAAGAGAGAGAGAGTGCTGTTTTCAAATCAATACTCGCTGAAGGTTGACTTGGCAAAGGCATACGATCATGTCGAGTGGGACTTTTTAGTGTGTGTGTTGGAGGCCATGGGTTTTCCTTCGCGGTTCGTTGCATGGATCCAGGTGTGTTTGACGACTCCTTATTACTCGATCAATATCAATGGTCGAGCGGAGGGGTATTTTCCGGGACAGCGGGGTCTTCGTCAGGGCGATCCTATATCTCCGTATCTTTTTACGTTGGCCATGGAGGTGCTTCATGGTATTCTTCGGAACAAGATTCTTTCGGAGGGGAGATTTACTTTCCATTGGAGATGCGAGCCTTCCCGTATTTTCATGCTGACATTTGCCGATGATCTTCTTCTTTTCAGTCACGCGGACACTGAATCCATCCAGACTTTCCGAGCGGGGTTGGATGAATTTGCGATACTTTCGGGGTTAAGGGCTTACCCTGGAAAGAGCGAGATGTTTCTTTCCAAACGCGAGCGGCTGCAACCCTTATTATCTATTATGGGTTTTCCTGTAGGCAATTTACCAGTGAGGTATTTGGGTGTCCCGTTACTTACATCACGACTGACTATTCAGGACTGTAATCCACTTCTACAGCGCATTGGCCAACGCTTAGGCTCTTGGCTCAATCGCTCTCTTTCATATGCTGGGAGGGTACAGTTGATCCGTTCAGTCCTTGCTGCGCTGCGTGGGTATTGGTCCGGGGAGTTCATCCTGCCCAAAGGCGTTATTAGAGTGATTGAGCAACGATTCAGATCATTCCTCTGGGCGGGTTCTGCTGCCAAGGTTGCTTCGGATGATGTATGTTTCCCGGTGGATGAGGGTGGTTTGGGCATTCGCTCGCTTGTGGACGATAACAAGGCCCTTCTTCTTAAGCACCTATGGAGTATTCTGAGCAAGGATCCCAATTCTATTTGGGTATCGTGGCTTCTCCAGACGCGACTGCAAAATCGCTCGTTGTGGACTATATCGGAAACCGCCTAATCGGCGTGGAGTTGGAGAAAACTCTTACAACTTCGCCCTATGGTTCGATCGAAGGTTAGTATCCGTATTGGTAATGGCGAAACTATTTGGTTGTGGCAAGACCAATTTCGATGATAGGCCGCTTCTGGAACGATTTCCACGGGGACCGATGATTATGGGCCTTTCTGATGATTCACGTTTGAGTCGAGTCATTGCTAGTGACGGTTGGAGGTGGCCAACGACTTCCTCGATGGAATTTCTGATGATTGAACCCATGCTCCCGGACTTTCACCCATTGGAAGCTGACTCTTACCGATGGCTACCGTCTCCCACAGGACTTTTCACCACTGCTTCTGCTCGGGATGCGTTCCGGCAGAAACGCTCGCCGGTTCATTGGGCAGCCCTATTTGGGGGGGTGCTTAGGGTCCCAAGCTATGAATTCATCTTATGGCTTGCTATTCGTGAACGCCTAGCTACCAGAGATAAGCCTTGGGTTGCGCTCAAGGCCGCGTCGAGTGCTTGCTTATTGTGTGACGCGGATGAGATGGAGACGATCAATCACCTTTTCTTTGATTGCCCATACACATCTCGATGCTTACGACTTCTTCGGCGGCAGATTCGGTTTCTCTGGCCTTACCGCGATTGGCAGCAGGGGATTAGGTGGGCTGGCCTGCGGTGGAAAGGTATGCACCTCCAGCATCTTGCATATCGACATGTTCTGGCTTCGACGATTCACCACATCTGGACTGAGCGAAACCACCGTTGGACTGATGGCAGACAGCAGCATCCCCAGCAGCTCGTTGAGGATATTGTGAGGGTATTGCTTATGCACCTATCATTACTACCGTGTCGATATGAGCTACAGTATTGTGCCCTGCGTCGCCTGTGGCACATTGCTTGGTAGATATATGAACGTTATTTATGGTAGTTTGTTTGGTGGATAGAGATTATATCCATCTTGTACACAGTGGCATGTCACTGGTCTTTGCGACATGAATCATATCATGTGCGCTTTACTGTCCTTTATTTCATTTATTTAGTGAACGTTCCCCAAAAAAAAAAAAACAAGGCATCCGACTTGTTCAACAAGGCATTCGACTTGTTCAACAAGGCATTCTACTTGGTCAACAAGGCATTCGACTCGTTCAACAAGGCATTCGATTTGTTCAACAAGGCGTTCTACTTGTTCAACAAGGCATTCGACTTGTTTAACAAGGCATTCGACTTGTTTAACAAGGCTTCTATCTGTTCAACAAGGCATGATATTGTTAACAAGGAACTCAACTTGTTCAACAAGGCATTCGACTTGGTCACCAAGGCATTCTAGTTGGTCAACCTGGTGCTCGACTTGTTTCAACAAGGCATTCTAGTTTGCCAACAAGGCATTCTACTTGGTCAACAAGGCATTCGACTTGTCCAACAAGGCATTCTTCTTGGTCAACAAGGCATTGAACTTGTTCCATAAGGCATTCTACTTGGTCAACAAGGCGATCGACTTGTTCAACAAGGCGATCGACTTGTTCAACACGGCATTCAACTTGGTCAACAAGGCATTCTACTTGTTCAAAAGGGCATTCAAATTGGTCAACAAGATATACACGCCATTCGACTTGGTCAACAAAGCATACAAGGCATTCGACTTGTCCAACAAGGCATTCTACTTGGTCGACAACGCATTCGACTTGTTCAACAAAGCATTCTACTTGGTCTACAAGGCGATCGACTTGTTCAACAAGGCATTCTACTTGGTCAACAAGGCATTCGGCCTGTTCAACAAGGCATTCGACTTTGTCAACAAGGAATTTAAGTTGGTCAACAAGACATTCTACTTGTTCAAAGTGCATTTGACTTGGTCAACAAGGCATACAAGGCATTCTACTTGTTCAACAAGGCATTCGACTTGTACAACAAGGCATTTTACTTGGTCAACAAAGCATTCGACTTGTTCGACAAGGCATTCAATTTGTTCAACAAGGCGTTCGACTTGTTCAACAAGACATTCGACTTGTTCAACAAGGTTTTTTACTTAGTCAACAAGGCATTCTACTTCTTTAACAAGGCATTCCACATTGTTAAAAAGACATTCGACTTGTTCAACACGGAGTTCGACTTGTTCAACAAGGCATGCGACTTGTTCAACGAGGCATTCGACTTTGTCACCAAGGCATTTAAGTTGTTCAACAAGGCATTCGATTTGTTCAACAAGGCGTTCGACTTGTTCACAAGGCATTCGACTTGTTCAACAAGGAACTGGACTTGTTCAACAAGGCATTCGACTTGTTCAACAAGGCATTCTACTTGGTCAACAAGACATTCGACTTGTTCAACAAGGCATTCGATTTGTTCAACAAGGCGTTCGACTTGTTCAACAAGGCTTCTACTTGTTCAACAAGGCATGACTTTGTAAGCAAGAAACTCAACTTGTTCACCAAGGCATTCGATTTGGTCAACAAGGATTCTACTCGGTGAACAAGGCATTCGACTTGTAACACAAGGCATGCTACTTGGTCAACAAGGCATTCGACTTGTCCAACAAGGCATTCTACTTGGTCAACAATGCATTGAACTTTTTCAACAAGGCATTCTACTTGGTCAACAAGGCGATCGACTTGTTCAACAAGGCATTAAACTTGGTCAACAAGGCATTCTACTTGTTCAAAAGGCCATTAAAATTGGTCAACAAGATATACAAGGCATTCGACTTGGTCAACAAAGCATACAAGGCATTCGACTTGTTCAACAAGGCATTACTCTTGGTCAATAATGCATTCGGCTTGTTCAAGAAGGCATTCGACTTTGTCAACAACGCATTTAAGTTGTTCAACAAGACATTCTACTTGTTCAACAAGGCATTCAACTTGTTCAACAAGGCATTCAACATTGTCAAAAAGACATTCGATTTTTTCAACCCGGCGGTCGAATTGTTCAACAAGGCATTCGACTTTGTCAACAAGGCTTAAACAAGGCATTCTACTTGTTCAAAGGGCATTTGAGGTGGTCAACAAGGCATACAAGGCATTCGACTTGGTCAACAAGGCATTCTACTCGTTGAACAAGGCATTCGACTTGCAACACAAGACATTCTATTTGGTCAACAAGGCATTCGACTTGTCCAACAAGGCATTCTACTTGGTCAACAAGGCATTGAACTTTTTCAACAAGGCATTCTATTTGGTCAACAAGGCGATTGACTTGTTCAACAAGGCATTAAACTTGGTCAACAAGGCATTAAACTTGTTCAAAAGGCCACTCAAATTGGTCAACAAGATATACAAGGCATTTGACTTGGTCAACAAAGCATACAAGAGCAACGATTCAGATCGTTCCTCTGGGCGGGTTGTGCTGCCAAGGTTGCTTGGAATGATGTATGTTTCCCGGTGGATGAGGGATGTTTGGGCATTCGCTCGCTTGTGGACGATAACAAGGCCCTTCTTCTTAAGCACCTATGGAGTATTCTGAGCAAGGATCCCAATTCTATTTGCGTATCGTGGCTTCTCCAGACGCGACTGCAAAATCGCTCGTTGTAGACTATATCGGAAACCGCCCAATCGGCGTGGAGTTGGAGAAAGAAAACTCTTACAACTTCGCCCTATGCTTCGATCGAAGGTTAGTATCCGTATTGGTAATGGCGAAACTATTTGGTTGTGGCAGGACCCATGGATCGATGATAGGCCGCTTCTGGAACGATTTCCACGGGGACCGATGATTATGGGCCTTTCTGATGATTCACGTTTGAGTCGAGTCATTGCTAGTGACGGTTGGAGGTGGCCAACGACTTCCTCGATGGAATTTCTGATGATTGAACCCATGCTCCCGGACTTTCACCCATTGGAAGCTGACTCTTACCGATGGCTACCGTCTCCCACAGGACTTTTCACCACTGCTTCTGCTCGGGATGCGTTCCGGCAGAAACGCTCGCCGGTTCATTGGGCAGCCCTATTTGGGGGGGTGCTTAGGGTCCCAAGCTATGAATTCATCTTATGGCTTGCTATTCGTGAACGCCTAGCTACCAGAGATAAGCCTTGGGTTGCGCTCAAGGCCGCGTCGAGTGCTTGCTTATTGTGTGACGCGGATGAGATGGAGACGATCAATCACCTTTTCTTTGATTGCCCATACACATCTCGATGCTTACGACTTCTTCGGCGGCAGATTCGGTTTCTCTGGCCTTACCGCGATTGGCAGCAGGGGATTAGGTGGGCTGGCCTGCGGTGGAAAGGTATGCACCTCCAGCATCTTGCATATCGACATGTTCTGGCTTCGACGATTCACCACATCTGGACTGAGCGAAACCACCGTTGGACTGATGGCAGACAGCAGCATCCCCAGCAGCTCGTTGAGGATATTGTGAGGGTATGCTTATGCACCTATCATTACTACCGTGTCGATATGAGCTACAGTATTGTGCCCTGCGTCGCCTGTGGCACATTGCTTGGTAGATGTATGAACGTTATTTATGGTAGTTGTTTGGTGGATAGAGATTATATCCATCTTGTACACAGTGGCATGTCACTGGTCTTTGCGACATGAATCATATCATGTGCGCTTTACTGTCCTTTATTTCATTTATTTAGTGAACGTTCCCCAAAAAAAAAACAAGGCATTCGGCTTGTTCAACAAGGCATTCGACTTGTTCAACAAGGCATTCTACTTGGTCAACAAGGCATTCGACTCGTTCAACAAGGCATTCGATTTGTTCAACAAGGCGTTCTACTTGTTCAACAAGGCATTCGACTTGTTTAACAAGGCATTCGACTTGTTTAACAAGGCTTCTATTTATTCAACAAGGCATGATATTGTTAACAAGGAACTCAACTTGTTCAACAAGGCATTCGACTTGGTCACCAAGGCATTCTAGTTGGTCAACTTGGCGCTCGACTTGTTTCAACAAGGCATTCTAGTTTGTCAACAAGGCATTCGACTTGTCGAACAAGGCATTCTACTTGGTCAAAATGGCATTCGACTTGTCCAACAAGGCATTCTTCTTGGTCAACAAAGCATTCGACTTGTCCAACAAGGCATTCTTTTTGGTCAACAAGGCATTGGACTTCTTCCACAAGGCATTCTACTTGGTGAACAAGGCGATCGACTTGTTCAACAAGGCGATCGACTTGTTCAACAAGGCGATCGACTTGTTCAACACGGCATTCAACTTGGTCAACAAGGCTTTCTACTTGTTCAAAAGGCCATTCAAATTGGTCAACAAGATATACAAAGCATTCGACTTGGTCAACAAAGCATACAAGGCATTCGACTTCTCCAACAAGGCATTCTACTTGGTCGACAAGGCATTTGACTTGTTCAACAAAGCATTCTACTTGGTCAACAAGGCGATCGACTTGTTCAACAAGGCATTCTACTTGGTCAACAAGGCATTCGGCTTGTTCAACAAGGCATTCGACTTTGTCAACAAGGCATTTAAGTTGGTCAACAAGACATTCTACTTGTTCAAAGTGCATTTGACTTGGTCAACAAGGCATAAAAGGCATTCTACTTGTTCAACAAGGCATTCGACTTGTACAACAAGGCATTTTACTTGGTCAACAAGGCATTCGACTTGTTCGACAAGGCATTCAATTTGTTCAACAAGGCGTTCGACTTGTCAACAAGGCGTTCGACTTGTCAATAAGGCATTCGACTTGTTCCACAAGGCATTCCACATTGTCAAAAAGACATTCGACTTGTTCAACACGGCGTTCGACTTATTCAAAAAGGCATTCGACTTGTTCAACGAGACATTCGACTTTGTCACCAAGGCATTTATGTTTTTTTTTTTTTTTTTTTGGAAAAGGTCATTAAAATAAAATGTGGAAAGATACAATGTTCAGCAGCAATAAGCTGCACCGCTCGGTAACATGCTACCTATAATCAACGCAAGCAATCCAATCGAGCAAGCAAACATCAAAAGCAAGCAAGCAGACTGTAAGCAAGTGACTACGTGCTCGGCCACGCAATGCGCCAAACACGTCGAAGCGCACAGGACTGTAGCTGATACTTCCCTCCAAGGGTAGAGAGCCATATACAGAGTGTAGTCTCGACGTCCGCAACGATATGAGTAGGAGGTCTTCGTCTTCCTTCCTGCCATCGTAGGTTGCGCTCGGCCCATAGGTGATAGACAAGCGATGCAAGCGCATGTCGGGGCCCCATCCATGCGAGGTGCTTGCCCCGCCACCTTTGAGCAGCCCAGTGAACCCCTTCGATCCAATCCGTGTAAGGCCATCCAAAACGTAACTTTCCCTGCAAAGACTGTAGGCAATGTCTGGAAAATGAACACTCAAAGAAAAGATGCCGTGTTGTCTCTATAGCATGGCCATCATCACACAAGAGGCAAGCTGAACTTCCTGCTGCCGCGGCCACCCATGGCTTGTCCCTCGTTGCCAGGCGTTCCCTAATCGCCAGCCATAGAATGACTTCATGCCGTGGTATCGAGATAGGGCCTCCGAACAGGTTGGTCCAGAATGCCGGCGGAGAATGTTGGCGTATGCAATTTCTCGCGGAGTGAGTAGAGAAGACGCCATTGGGAGTCCCCCGCCATCGAATTGTGTCCATCTCACCGTGTTGAATGGGAGGTAGGAGACCAGCAAAATCCATGAACTCCACCGTTGTCTGTCCTGGCCAATGCCATCCCGACTCATCAACCACCGTTGTGCAGCCGCGTCCGTCGTATCCATGTGGCCCATATCGAAGACTCATCTCCCCTGAAAATGTTCCAAATAAGACGCATCATCAGCGCCTTGTTCTCCATCTCAATCGATCTCAGTCCAAGTCCCCCTTCATCCCTTGGTGTGCATACGTCGGTCCATGCCACCTTCGCGCTAGATCCCTTCCACAAGAAAGCTCGAAGACGCTTCTCGATACTGCGGATGATTCCCTTGGGGAGTAAGAAGACTCCCGCCATTTAAGTTGTTCAACAAGGCATTCGATTTGTTCAACAAGGCGTTCGACTTGTTCACAAGGCATTCGACTTTTTCAATAAGGAATTGGACTTGTTCAACAAGGCATTCGACTTGTTCAACAAGGCATTCTACTTGGTCAACAAGACATTCGACTTGTTCAACAAGGCATTCGATTTGTTCAACAAGGCGTTCGACTTGTTCAACAAGGCATTTGACTTGTTCAATAAGGCTTCTACTTGTTCAACAAGGCATGACTTTGTCAGCAAGAAACTCAACTTGTTCACCAAGGCATTCGATTTGGTCAACAAGGCATTCTACTCGGTGAACAAGGCATTCGACCTGTAATACAAGGCATTCTACTTGGTCAACAAGGCATTCGACTTGTCCCACAAGGCATTCGACTTGTCCCACAAGGCATTCGACTTGTCCCACAAGGCATTCTACTTGGTCAACAAGGCATTGAACTTTTTCAACAAGGCATTCTACTTGGTCAACAAGGCGATCGACTTGTTCAACAAGGCATTAAACTTGGTCAACAAGGCATTAAACTTGTTCAAAAGGCCATTCAAATTGGTCAACAAGATATACAAGGCATTCGACTTGGTCAACAAAGCATACAAGGCATTCGACTTGTTCAACAAGGCATTACTCTTGGTCAACAAGGCATTCGGCTTGTTCAACAAGGCATTCGACTTTGTCAACAACGCATTTAAGTTGTTCAACAAGACATTCTACTTGTTCAACAAGGCATTTGACTTGTTCAACAAGGCATTCGACTTGTTCAACAAGGTATTCCACATTGTCAAAAAGACATTCGACTTGTTCAACCCGGCGGTCAAATTGTTCAACATGGCATTCGACTTGTTCAACAAGACATTCGACTTTGTCAACAAGGCTTAAACAAGGCATTCTTATATGTTCAAAGGGCATTTGAGGTGGTCAACAAGGCATTCTCCTTGTTAAACAAGGCATTCGACTTGGTCAACAAAGCATTCTACTCGTTGAACAAGGCATTCGACTTGTAACACAAGGCATTCTATTTGGTCAACAAGGCATTCGACTTGTCCAACAAGGCATTCTACTTGGTCAACAAGGCATTGAACTTTTTCAACAAGGCATTCTACTTGGTCAACAAGGCGATTGACTTGTTCAAAACAAGGCATTAAACTTGTGGTTCTTGGACCAACCACTCGCACTCATACGCCGGGAGGGTACAGCTCATTCGATCGGTCCTTATGGCTATCCATGTGTATTGGGCGGGAGTCTTCTTACTCCCCAAGGGAATCATCCGCAGTATCGAGAAGCGTCTTCGAGCTTTTTTGTGGAAGGGATCTAGCGCGAAGGTGGCATGGACCGACGTATGCGCACCAAGGGACGAAGGGGGACTTGGACTGAGATCGATTGAGGTGGAGAACAAGGCGCTGGTGATGCGTCTTATTTGGAACATTCTCAGGGGAGATGAGTCTTCGATATGGGCCACATGGATACGACGGACGCGGCTGCACAACACATCCTTCTGGACCATCAGATCCACGGCTAATACCTCATGGAGCTGGAAGAAGCTCCTCAAGCTCAGACCCATCATCCGGCCACTTCTAGAGTTCCGCATTGGGAATGGAGCGAATACACGCCTCTGGACTGACCCATGGCTACTCACGATTCCGCTGGTGGAACGGTACCCGCGTGGTCCATCTGTTATGGGCCTCCCACTTGATTCACGATTGAGCGCGGTGATTGATGAGTCGGGATGGCATTGGCCAGGACAGACAACGGTGGAGTTCATGGATTTTGCTGGTCTCCTACCTCCCATTCAACACGGTGAGATGGACACGATTCGATGGCGGGGGACTCCCAATGGCGTCTTCTCTACTCACTCCGCGAGAAATTGCATACGCCAACATTCTCCGCCTGCATTCTGGACCAACCTGTTCGGAGGCCCTATCTCGATACCACGGCATGAAGTCATTTTATGGCTGGCGATTAGGGAACGCCTGGCGACGAGGGATAAGCCATGGGTGGCCGCGGCAGCAGGAAGTTCAGCTTGCCTCTTGTGTGATGATGGCCATGCTATAGAGACAAAACGACATCTTTTCTTTGAGTGTTCATTTTCCAGACATTGCCTACAGTCTTTGCAGGGAAAGTTACGTTTTGGATGGCCTTACACGGACTGGATCGAAGGGGTTCACTGGGCTGCTCAAAGGTGGCGGGGCAAGCACCTCGCATGGATGGGGCGCCGACATGCGCTTGCATCGCTTGTCTATCACCTATGGGCCGAGCGCAACCTACGATGGCGGGAAGGAAGACGAAGACCTCCTACTCATATCGTTGCGGACGTCGAGACTACACTCTGTATACGGCTCTCTACCCTTGGAGGGAAGTATCAGCTACAGTCCTGTGCGCTTCGACGTGTTTGGCGCATTGCGTGGCCGAGCACGTAGTCACTTGCTTACAGTCTGCTTGCTTGCTTTGATGTTTGCTTGCTCGATTGGATTGCTTGCGTTGTTTATAGGTAGCATGTTACCGAGCGGTGCAGCTTATTGCTGCTGAACATTGTATCTTTCCACATTTTATTTTAATGACCTTTTCCCAAAAAAAAAAAAAAAGGCATTAAACTTGGTCAACAAGGCATTAAACTTGTTTAAAAGGCCATTCTAATTGGTCAACAAGATATACAAGGCATTCGACTTGGTCAACAAAGCATACAAGGCATTCGACTTGTTCAACAAGGCATTACTCTTGGTCAACAAGGCATTCGGCTTGTTCAACAAGGCATTCGGCTTGTTCAACAAGGCATTCGACTTGTTCA
The DNA here is from genome assembly GCA_004919715.1 of Linderniella brevidens. Classification (NCBI taxonomy): domain Eukaryota; kingdom Viridiplantae; phylum Streptophyta; class Magnoliopsida; order Lamiales; family Linderniaceae; genus Linderniella; species Linderniella brevidens. The sequence goes on from SWDC01000154.1 coordinate 19,684,164, forward strand.
ACAAGGCATTCTACTTGGTCAACAAGGCATTCGACTCGTTCAACAAGGCATTCGATTTGTTCAACAAGGCGTTCTACTGTTCAACAAGGCATTCGACTTGTTTAACAAGGCATTCGACTTGTTGAACAAGGCTTCTATCTGTTCAACAAGGCATGATATTGTTAACAAGGAACTCAACTTGTTCAACAAGGCATTCGACTTGGTCACCAAGGCATTCTAGTTGGTCAACCTGCGCTCGACTTGTTTCAACAAGGCATTCTAGTTTGTCAACAAGGCATTCGACTTGTCCAACAAGGCATTCTACTTGGTCAACAAGGCATTCGACTTGTCCAACAAGGCATTCTTCTTGGTCAACAAGGCATTGGAGTTGTTCCACAAGGCATTCTACTTGGTCAACAAGGCGAACGATTTGTTCAACAAGGCGATCGACTTGTTCAACACGGCATTCAACTTGGTCAACAAGGCTTTCTACTTGTTCAAAAGGCCATTCAAATTGGTCAACAAGATATACAAGGCATTCGACTTGGTCAACAAAGCATACAAGGCATTCGACTTGTCCAACAAGGCATTCTACTTGGTCGACAAGATATTCGACTTGTTCAACAAAGCATTCTACTTGGTCAACAAGGCGATCGACTTGTTCAACAAGGCATTCTACTTTGTCAACAAGGCATTCGGCTTGTTCAACAAGGCATTCGACTTTGTCAACAAGGCATTTAAATTGGTCAACAAGACATTCTACTTGTTCAAAGTGCATTTGACTTGGTCAACAAGTCATACAAGGCATTCTACTTGTTCAACAAGGCATTCGACTTGTACAACAAGGCCATTACTTGGTCAACAAGGCATTCGACTTGTTCGACAAGGCATTCAATTTGTTCAACAAGGCGTTCGACTTGTTCAACAAGGCATTCGACTTGTTCAACAAGGTTTTTTACTTTGTCAACAAGGCATTCGACTTGTTCAACAAGGCATTCGACTTGTTCAACAAGGCATTAAACTTGGTCAACAAGGCATTAAACTTGTTCAAAAGGCCATTCAAATTGGTCAACAAGATATACAAGGCATTCGACTTGGTCAACAAAGCATACAAGGCATTCGACTTGTTCAACAAGGCATTACTCTTGGTCAACAAGGCATTCGGCTTGTTCAACAAGGCATTCGACTTTGTCAACAACGCATTTAAGTTGTTCAACAAGACATTCTACTTGTTCAACAAGGCATTCGACTTGTTCAACAAGGCATTCGACTTGTTCAACAAGGTATTCCACATTGTCAAAAAGACATTCGACTTGTTCAACCCGGCGGTCAAATTGTTCAACATGGCATTCGACTTGTTCAACAAGACATTCGACTTTGTCAACAAGGCTTAAACAAGGCATTCTTATATGTTCAAAGGGCATTTGAGGTGGTCAACAAGGCATACAAGGCATTCTCCTTGTTAAACAAGGCATTCGACTTGGTCAACAAGGCATTCTACTCGTTGAACAAGGCATTCGACTTGTAACACAAGGCATTCTATTTGGTCAACAAGGCATTCGACTTGTCCAACAAGGCATTCTACTTGGTCAACAAGGCATTGAACTTTTTCAACAAGGCATTCTACTTGGTCAACAAGGCGATTGACTTGTTCAAAACAAGGCATTAAACTTGTGGTTCTTGGACCAACCACTCGCACTCATACGCCGGGAGGGTACAGCTCATTCGATCGGTCCTTATGGCTATCCATGTGTATTGGGCGGGAGTCTTCTTTCTCCCCAAGGGAATCATCCGCAGTATCGAGAAGCGGCTTCGAGCTTTCTTGTGGAAGGGATCTAGCGCGAAGGTGGCATGGACCGACGTATGCGCACCAAGGGACGAAGGGGGACTTGGACTGAGATCGATTGAGGTGGAGAACAAGGCGCTGATGATGCGTCTTATTTGGAACATTCTCAGGGGAGATGAGTCTTCGATATGGGCCACATGGATACGACGGACGCGGCTGCACAACACATCCTTCTGGACCATCAGATCCACGGCTAATACCTCATGGAGCTGGAAGAAGCTCCTCAAGCTCAGACCCATCATCCGACCACTTCTAGAGTTCCGCATTGGGAATGGAGCGAATACACGCCTCTGGACTGACCCATGGCTACTCACGATTCCGCTGGTGGAACGGTACCCGCGTGGTCCATCTGTTATGGGCCTCCCACTTGATTCACGATTGAGCGCGGTGATTGATGAGTCGGGATGGCATTGGCCAGGACAGACAACGGTGGAGTTCATGGATTTTGCTGGTCTCCTACCTCCCATTCAACACGGTGAGATGGACACGATTCGATGGCGGGGGACTCCCAATGGCGTCTTCTCTACTCACTCCGCGAGAAATTGCATACGCCAACATTCTCCGCCTGCATTCTGGACCAACCTGTTCGGAGGCCCTATCTCGATACCACGGCATGAAGTCATTCTATGGCTGGCGATTAGGGAACGCCTGGCGACGAGGGACAAGCCATGGGTGGCCGCGGTAGCAGGAAGTTCAGCTTGCCTCTTGTGTCATGATGGCCATGCTATAGAGACAACACGGCATCTTTTCTTTGAGTGTTCATTTTCCAGACATTGCCTACAGTCTTTGCAGGGAAAGTTACGTTTTGGATGGCCTTACACGGACTGGATCGAAGGGGTTCACTGGGCTGCTCAAAGGTGGCGGGGCAAGCACCTCGCATGGATGGGGCGCCGACATGCGCTTGCATCGCTTGTCTATCACCTATGGGCCGAGCGCAACCTACGATGGGGGGAAGGAAGACGAAGACCTCCTACTCATATCGTTGCGGACGTCGAGACTACACTCTATATACGGCTCTCTACCCTTGGAGGGAAGTATCAGCTACAGTCCTGTGCGCTTCGACGTGTTTGGCGCATTGCGTGGCCGAGCACGTAGTCACTTGCTTACAGTCTGCTTGCTTGCTTTTGATGTTTGCTTGCTCGATTGGATTGCTTGCGTTGTTTATAGGTAGCATGTTACCGAGCGGTGTAGTTTATTGCTGATGAAAATTGTATCTTTCAACATTTTATTTTAATAACATTTAAAAAAAAAAAAAAAAAAAGGCATTAAACTTGGTCAACAAGGCATTAAACTTGTTTAAAAGGCCATTCTAATTGGTCAACAAGATATACAAGGCATTCGACTTGGTCAACAAAGCATACAAGGCATTCGACTTGTTCAACAAGGCATTACTCTTGGTCAACAAGGCATTCGGCTTGTTCAACAAGGCATTCGACTTGTTCAACAAGGCATTCTACTTGGTCAACAAGGCATTCGACTCGTTCAACAAGGCATTCGATTTGTTCAACAAGGCGTTCTACTTGTTCAACAAGGCATTCGACTTGTTTAACAAGGCATTCGACTTGTTGAACAAGGCTTCTATCTGTTCAACAAGGCATGATATTGTTAACAAGGAACTCAACTTGTTCAACAAGGCATTCGACTTGGTCACCAAGGCATTCTAGTTGGTCAACCTGCGCTCGACTTGTTTCAACAAGGCATTCTAGTTTGTCAACAAGGCATTCGACTTGTCCAACAAGGCATTCTACTTGGTCAACAAGGCATTTGACTTGTCCAACAAGGCATTCTTCTTGGTCAACAAGGCATTGGAGTTGTTGTTCCACAAGGCATTCTACTTGGTCAACAAGGCGAACGACTTGTTCAACAAGGCGATCGACTTGTTCAACACGGCATTCAACTTGGTCAACAAGGCTTTCTACTTGTTCAAAAGGCCATTCAAATTGGTCAACAGATATACAAGGCATTCGACTTGGTCAACAAAGCATACAAGGCATTCGACTTGTCCAACAAGGCATTCTACTTGGTCGACAAGATATTCGACTTGTTCAACAAAGCATTCTACTTGGTCAACAAGGCGATCGACTTGTTCAACAAGGCATTCTACTTTGTCAACAAGGCATTCGGCTTGTTCAACAAGGCATTCGACTTTGTCAACAAGGCATTTAAATTGGTCAACAAGACATTCTACTTGTTCAAAGTGCATTTGACTTGGTCAACAAGTCATACAAGGCATTCTACTTGTTCAACAAGGCATTCGACTTGTACAACAAGGCCATTACTTGGTCAACAAGGCATTCGACTTGTTCGACAAGGCATTCAATTTGTTCAACAAGGCGTTCGACTTGTTCAACAAGGCATTCGACTTGTTCAACAAGGTTTTTTACTTTGTCAACAAGGCATTCGACTTGTTCAACAAGGCATTCGACTTGTTCAACAAGGCATTCCACATTGTCAAAAAGACATTCGACTTGTTGAACACGGCGTTCGACTTGTTAAACGAGGCATTCGACTTTGTCACCAAGGCATTTAAGTTGTTCAACAAGGCATTCGATCTGTTCAACAAGGCGTTCGACTTGTTCACAAGGCATTCGACTTGTTGAACAAGGAATTGGACTTGTTCAACAAGGCATTCGACTTGTTCAACAAGGCATTCTACTTGGGCAACAAGACATTCGACTTGTTCAACAAGACATTCGATTTGTTCAATAAGGCGTTCGACTTGTTCAACAAGGCTTCTACTTGTTCAACAAGGCTTCTACTTGTTCAACAAGGCATGACTTTGTCAGCAAGAAACTCAACTTGTTCAACAAGGCATTCGACTTGGTCAACAAGGCATTCTACTCGTTGAACAAGGCATTCGACTTGTAACACAAGGCATTCTATTTGGTCAATAAGGCATTCGATTTGTCCAACAAGGCATTCTACTTGGTCAACAAGGCATTGAACTTTTTCAACAAGGCATTCTACTTGGTCAACAAGGCGATCAACTTGTTCAACAAGGCATTAAACTTGGTCAACTAGGCATTCTACTTGTTCAAAAGGCCATTAAAATTGGTCAACAAGATATACAAGGCATTCGACTTGGTTAACAAAGCATACAAGGCATTCGACTTGTTCAACAAGGCATTACTCTTGGTCAACAAGGCATTCGGCTTGTTCCACAAGGCATTCGACTTTGTCAACAACGAATTAAAGTTGTTTAACAAGACATTCTACTTGTTCAAGGGCATTTGACTTGGTCAACAAGGCATACAAGACATTCTACTTATTCAAACAAGGCATTTTACTTGGTCAACAAGGCATTCGACTTGTTCAACAAGGCATTCTACTTGGTCGAAAGGGCATTCGACCCGTTCAACAAGGCATTCGATTTGTTCAACAAGGCGTTCTACTTGTTACACAAGGCGTTCAACTTGTTTAACAAGGCATTCGACTTGTTTAACAAGGCTTCTATCTGTTCAACAAGGCATGATATTGTTAACAAGGAATTCAACTTGTTCAACAAGGCATTCGACTTGGTCACCAAGGGTTCTAGTTGGTACCCCTCGCGCTCGACTTGTTTCCACAAGGCGTTCGACTTGTCCAACAAGGCATTCTACTTGATCAAGAAGGCATTCGACTTGTCCAACAAGGCACTCTACTTGGTCAACAAGGCATTCGACCTAATCAACAAGGTATTCTTCTTAGTCAACAAGGCGATCGACTTGTTCAACAAGACATTCTACTTGGTCAACAAGGCATTCGGCTTGTTCTAAAAGGCATTCGACTTTGTCAACAAGGCATTTAAGTTGGTCAACAAGGCATTCTACTTGTTCAAAGTGCATTTTACGTAGTCAACAAGGCATTCGACTTGTTGAACAAGGCATTCAATTTGTTCAACAAGGCGTTCAACTTGTTCCACAAGGCATTCGACTAGTCCAACAAGGCATTCTACTTGGTCAACAAGGCATTCGACTCCTTCAAAAAGGCATTCAATTTGTTCAACAATGCGTTCTGCTTGTTCAACAAGGCGTTCGACTTGTTTAACAAGGCATTCAACTTGTTTAACAAGGCTTCTATCAGTTCAACAAGGCATGATATTGTTAACAAGGAATTCTACTTGTTCAACAAGGCATTCGACTTGGTCACCAAGACATTCTAGTTGGTCAACCTGATGCTCGACTTGTTTCCACAAGGCATTCGACTTGTCCAACAAGGCATTCTACTTGGTCAAGAAGGCATTCGACTTGGCCAACAAGGCATTCTACTTGGTCAACAAGGCATTCGACTTGTTCAACAAGGCATTTACTTGGTCAACAAGGCATTCGACTTGTTCGACAAGGCATTCAATTTGTTCAACCAGGCGTTCGACTTGTTCAATAAGGCTTTCGACTTGTTCAACAAGGCATTCGACTTGTTCCACAAGGCATTCCACATTGTCAAAAAGACATTCGACTTGTTCAATACGGCGTTCGACTTGTTCAACAAGGCATTCGACTTGTTCAACGAGGCATTCGACCTTTTTACCAAGGCATTTAAGTTGTTCAACAAGGATTTGATTTGTTCAACAAGGCGTTCGACTTTTTCACAAGGCATTCAACTTGTTCAACAAGGAATTGGACTTGTTCAACAAGGCATTCGACTTGTTCAACAAGGCATTCTACTTGGTCAACAAGACATTCGACTTGTTCAACAAGGCATTCGACTTTGTTAACAAGGCATTTAAGTTGGTCAACAAGGCATTCTACTTGTTCAAAGTGCATTTGACTTGGTCAACAAGGCATACAAGGCATTTTACTTAGTCATAAAGGCATTCGACTTGTTCAACAAGGCATTCAATTTGTTCAACAAGGCGTTCAACTTTTTCAACAAGGCATTTTACTTGGTCAACAAGGCATTCGACTTGTTCAACAAGGCATTTCACATTATCAAAGAGACATTCGACTTGTTCAACACAGCGTTCGACTTGTTCAACAAGGCATTGAGCTTGTTCAACAAGGCATTCGACTTGTTCAACAAGGCATTCTGCTTGTTCAACAAGGCATGACTTTGTCAACAAGGAATTCAACTTGTTAAATACGGCATTCGACTTGGTAAACAAGGAATTTTACGTGATTAACAAAGCATTCGACTTTTCCAACAAGGCATTATACTTTTTTTTTTTTGGGAAAAGGTCATTAAAATAAAATGTGGAAAGATACAATGTTCAGCAGCAATAAGCTGCACCGCTCGGTAACATGCTACCTATAAACAACGCAAGCAATCCAATCGAGCAAGCAAACATCAAAAAGCAAGCTAGCAGACTGTAAAACAAGGCATTATACTAGGTCAACAATGCATTCGACTTGTCCAAAAAGGCATTCTACTTGGTCAACAAGGCATTCTACTTGATCAACAAGGCGATTGACTTGTTCAACAAGGCATTCTACTTGGTCAACAAGGTATTCTACTTGTTCAAAAGGCCATTCAAATTGGTCAACAAGAGATACAAGGCATTCGACTTGGTCAACAAAGCATACAAGGCATTTGAATTGTTCAACAAGGCATTAGGCTTGTTCAACAAGACATTTAAGTTGTTCAACAAGGCATTCTACTTGTTCAAAGGGCATTTGAGTTGGTCAACAAGGCATACAAGGCATTCTGCTTGTTCCACAAGGCATTCGACTTGTCCAACAAGGCATTTTACTTGGTGAACAAGACATTCGACTTGTTCAACAAGGCATTCTACTTGGAACAAGGCATTCGACTCGTTCAACAAGGCATTCGATTTGTTCAACAATGCGTTCAACTTGTTCAACAAGGCGTTCGACTTGTTTAACAAGGCATTCGACTTGTCCAACAAGGCATTTTACTTGGTCAACAAGGCATTCGACTTGTTCAACAAGGCATTTCACATTATCAAAGAGACATTCGACTTGTTCAACACAGCGTTCGACTTGTTCAACAAGGCATTGAACTTGTTCAACCAGGCGTTGAACTTGTTCAACAAGGCATTCGACTTGTTTAACAAGGCTTCTACTTGTTCAACAAGGCATGACTTTGTCAACAAGGAATTCAACTTGTTCAATACGGCATTCGACTTGGTAAACAAGGAATTTTACGTGGTTAACAAAGCATTCGACTTTTCCAACAAGGCATTATCCTTGGTCAACAATGCATTCGACTTGTCCAACAAGGAATTCTACTTGGTCAACAAGGCATTCTACTTGATCAACAAGGCGATTGACTTGTTCAACAAGGAATTCTACTTGGTCAACAAGGTATTCTACTTGTTCAAAAGGCCATTCAAATTGGTCAACAAGACATACAAGGCATTTGACTTGGTCAACAAAGCATACAAGGCATTTGAATTGTTCAACAAGGCATTACACTTCGTCAACAAGGCATTCGGCTTGTTCAACAAGGCATTTAAGTTGTTCAACAAGGCATTCTACTTGTTCAACGGGCATTTGAGTTGGTCAACAAGGCATACAAGGCATTCTTCTTGTTCAACAAGGCATTCGACTTGTCCAACAAGGCATTTTACTTGGGGAACAAGGCATTCGACTTGTTCAACAAGGCATTCTACTTGGTCAACAATGCATTCGACTCGTTCAACAAGGCATTCGATTTTTTCAACGAGGCGTTCTACTTGTTCAACAAGGCGTTCGACTTGTTTAACAATGCATTCGACTTGTCCTACAAGGCATTTTACTTGGTCAACAAGGCATTCGACTTGTTCAACAAGGCATTTCACATTATCAAAGAGACATTCGACTTGTTCAACACAACGTTCGACTTGTTCAACAAGGCGTTGAACTTGTTCAACCAGGCGTTGAACTTGTTCAACAAGGCATTCGACTTGTTTAACAAGGCTTCTACTTGTTCAACAAGGCATGACTTTGTCAACAAGGAATTCAACTTGTTCAATACGGCATTCGACTTGGTAAACAAGGAATTTTACGTGGTTAACAAAGCATTCGACTTTTCCAACAAGGCATTATACTTGGTCAACAATGCATTCGACTTGTCCAACAAGGCATTCTACTTGGTCAACAAGGCATTCTACTTGATCAACAAGGCGATTGACTTGTTCAACAAGGCATTCTACTTGGTCAACAAGGTATTCTACTTGTTCAAAAGGCCATTCAAATTGGTCAACAAGACATACAAGGCATTCGACTTGGTCAACAAAGCATACAAGGCATTTGAATTGTTCAAAAAGGCATTACTCTTCGTCAACAAGGCATTCGGCTTGTTCAACAAGGCATTCGACTTTGTCAACAAGGCATTTAAGTTGTTCAACAAGGCATTCTACTTGTTCAAAGGGCATTTGAGTTGGTCAACAAGGCATACAAGGCATTCTTCTTGTTCAACAAGGCATTCGACTTGTTCAACAAGGCATTCTACTTGGTCAACAAGGCATTCGACTCGTTCAACAAAGCATTCGATTTGTTCAACAAGGCGTTCTACTTGTTCAACAAGGCGTTCGACTTGTTTAACAAGGCATTCGACTTGTTTAACAAGGGTTCTATCTGTTCAACAAGGCATGATATTGTTAACGAGGAACTCAACTTGTTCAACAAGGCATTCGACTTGGTCACCAAGGCATTCTTGGTGGTCAACCTGGCGCTCGACTTGTATCAACAAGGCATTCTAGTTTGTCAACAAGGCATTCTACTTGGTCAATAAGGCATTCGACTTGTCCAACAAGGCATTCTACTTGGTCAACAAGGCATTCGACTTGTTCAACAATGCATTCTACTTGGTCAACAAGGCGATCGACTTGTTCAACAAGGCATTCTACTTGGTCAACAAGGCATTCGACTTTGTCAACAAGGCATTTAAGTTGGTCAACAAGGCATTCTACTTGTTCAAAGTGCATTTGACTTGGTCAATAAGTCAGAGAACGCATTCTACTTGTTCAACAAGGCATTTGACTTGTACAACAAGGCATTTTACTTGGTCAACAAGGCATTCGACTTGTTCAACAAGGCATTCAATTTGTTCAACAAGGCGTTTGACTTGTTCAACAAGGAATTCGACTTGTTTAACAAGACTTCTACTTGTTCAACTAGGCATGACTTTGTGAGCAAGAAATTCAACCTATTCAACAAGGCATTAAACTTGGTCAACAAGACATTCTAGTTGGTCAACCATGTGCTCCACTTGTTCAACAAGGCATTTGATTTGTTCAACAAGGCATTCTATTTGTTCAACAAGGCGTTCAACTTGTTTAACAAGGCATTCGACTTGTTTAACAAGGCTTCTATCTGTTCAACAAGGTATGATATTGTTAACAAGGAATTCAACTTGTTCAACAAGCCATTCGACTTGGTGACCAAGGGATTCTAGTTGGTCAACCTGGCGCTCGACTTGTTTCAACAAGGCGTTTGACTTGTCCAACAAGGCATTCTACTTGGTCAAGAATGGCCGCGTCTATGCTCCTTCCACCGTGTATTCCGTTCCTGCCAAATGTGATAAACAAGCGACGACAAAACATGACGATAGGCTACATGGTAAAGATGATGCCCTCGCCACTTAGCCGCTGCCCATATGACATCAACACGCCACTCCCGAAACGGCCATCTCCATCTAATCTGGCGGCTCAAAGGCCTCAAACAGCGTCTCGAGAAGCGACAATCAAAGAACAAATGGTTATGTGTCTCTCGTATGTTATTGTCACACAACAGGCATGTATCTGTTCTCGCTCGCTGTTCCACCCATGCAAATTCTCGAGTCGAAAGACGTCCCCGAATCGCCAGCCATAGAATGAATTCGTAGCGTGGAACTCGTAAACATCCGCCAAATAGCATAGCCCAATCCACCGGATCACTTCTCAATCGGATCGCTTCTCGGACTGATTTTGTCGAGAAATGACCATTCGGAGTGCCTTCCCACCGTAGTAAGTCACGACGTGGACGGGTCCACTGCTGGTAGATGTGGACTAAGCTCAATGAACTCAACTGTAGATTGAGCAGGCCACATCCACCCATGTGTCGAGATAACAGCGCTAAGAGGAGCATCATGTGGTAGTCCCATAACCAGCGGGCCTCGTGGAAAACGATCCATCAATGGATATGAAAACAACCAGGGGTCCTTCCATAGGGAAATGGTTCTTCCATTTCCTATATGAAAAGAAATGAGTGACCTAAGTAGAGGCCGTAACTTCAGCATCTTCTTCCAGCTCCAAGCATCATTAGGTGCAGGACGCACCACCCAAAAAGAATTGGAGCGGAGTCGATTGAGAAGCAACCATTCCACCCAAATCGAGCTCTCCTCTCGGGAGACAACACTCCATAAATGCCGCAAAAGGAGGGCCTTGTTATCCGTTGCAATCGAAGCCATGATCCCAGTCGCGCATCAACCTTGTGTAACAATGGGTTACAATCTGCTAGCGTCAATCGAGAGTGAAGTAGCGGAACTCCTAGATATCGTACAGGCAACTGTCCCCTTAGAAAACCCATGAGACCGTGGAGGTCATTCGCAAGGCTCTCCGCCCGCTTGGCAACAAACATCTCACTTTTGGCCGGGTTCGGATGAAGTCCAGAAAGCATTGCAAATTCCACTAATGCTTCCTTGATTACTCCAGCCGACACAAGATCGGCGTGACAGAACATGAGGAGATCGTCAGCAAAAGAGAGCATAGAAAGTCTATTCGCCTCGCATCGCCAATGATAACGGAACTAAGGCTCACGGCTGATCCCATGTGTGACGATGCCATGTAGCACCTCCATGACTAATGTAAATATATACGGCGATATAGGATCGCCTTGCCGAAGACCACGCTTCCCTGCAAAGTATCCCGCTGGGTGTCCATGGATATTAATCGAGAAAGTCGTCGTGGTCACAACACGGCATCTTTTCTTTGAGTGTTCATTTTCCAGACATTGCCTACAGTCTTTGCAGGGAAAGTTACGTTTTGGATGGCCTTATACGGACTGGATCGAAGGGGTTCACTGGGCTGCTCAAAGGTGGCGGGGCAAGCACCTCGCATGGATGGGGCCCCGACATGTGCTTGCATCGCTTGTCTATCACCTATGGGCCGAGCGCAACCTACGATGGCGGGAAGGAAGACGAAGACCTCCTACTCATATCGTTGCGGACGTCGAGAGTACACTGTATACGGCTCTCTACCCTTGGAGGGAAGTATCAGCTACAGTCCTGTGCGCTTCGACGTGTTTGGCGCATTGCGTGGCCGAGCACGTAGTCACTTGCTTACAGTCTGCTTGCTTGCTTTTGATGTTTGCTTGCTCGATTGGATTGCTTGCGTTGATTATAGGTAGCATGTTACCGAGCGGTGCAGCTTATTGATGCTGAACATTGTATCTTTCCACATTTTATTTTAATGACCTTTTCCCCAAAAAAAAAAAAAAAAAAAAAAAAAGTCGTCGTGGTCATACAACATCTCACCCAATGGATAAAGATAGGATGAAACTTCATAGCCGTGAGCGTGGCTAACACGAAGCTCCACTCAACCTTATCATAAGCCTTAGCCAGGTCAATCTTGAAGGTTACACGAGGAGGGCGCCTACTGCATCGATAGCCTGAACAAATCTCCTGTGCTAACAAGATATTATCACTAATGCGTCGCCCAGGGATAAACACCGTCTGAGAAGAGTGAACCAAACTTCCTAACCATGGCTTGAGCCGATCGGCCATAATCTTCGAGATAACCTTGAAGAGAACATTACAGCACGAAATTGGCCGAAAATCCGATGCTTTCCTCAGGGAATCACCCTTTGGAATAAGTGTAAGAAGCGTGCTATTCAGTCCTTTTAGCAAATGGCCTGACGAAAAAAACTCCTGGACGGCTTGAATCAAGGCATCACCAATAACTCCCCACGCTGCCTTGAAAAACCCCGCCGAATAGCCATCCGGTCCCGGGGCCTTTTCATCCCCCATCGAGAAAAGTGCCTCCTTAATCTCTAAAGCCTCCACCTTCCGAATCATATCATTTGCAGCTTATCAGATAGCTTCCTTGCTACGAATGGTGCAATCTCTCGTGGCTCAACGGTAACCTCCCTTGCTGACTGTCCCAATAAGGTCTGGTAGAACCGAATCAACTCTGCTCGAACGCTATCTTCTCCTTCAAAAACCTCGCCCATATCACCTTCAAGGGAAAAAATGCGGTTAGTCGCACGACGCAATGCCACCTTCTTAAAGAAATAAGAGGTGCATTTGTCCCCATCTTTAAGAAACGCCAACTTAGCACGCTGGGATAAGGCAGCATGCTCGATCTCGATGGCCTTCGCATACATTCTCTTACAGATACGCTCCAACTCATGAAATCGACTTTCCATGGGAAAAAACGTCGCAAACTGCTGGCACACATCAAGAAAGTGTTTGGCTTCACTAACATTCACCGCAAGGTCACCCTTTACCCTTCTCATCTGTCGGAGAATGGGTTTCAGTAGTTTCAGTCGTCGTACCAGTGTGTACATCGGGTAACCCTGGATCGGAATCTGCCAAATCTTCTGGACATGTAAAAGGAACTGTGCGTCATGGGTCAGAAAATTATCGAAACGAAAAGGACCGCCTCGGGGACTTCTGCGCACCAACTCGAGAAGTAGCGGGCTATGGTCCGATGTCGATGGGAGAGCCGCGTGGTAGGAAATATCAGGATACTTGGAGAACCACGTGGGATTACCAAGCATACGATCAATACGGTGCCATACACCTGCATCCCCTCGCTGTTGGTTATACCATGTGAAAAATTGCCCCGTAGAAGGAAAGGTGACAAGATCTGCAGCAACCAGACATTCTCGCATATCACCCATATCGTGGGCGTTGGGTGACCCTCCCCTCACTTCGCCTGACTCTAAGATGGTATTGAAATCACCCAATACCAGCCATGGATCCTCCGCCCGCTCCTCCGATCGGATAGTAATGTCGTACCACAATGCAACCCGCTCATCTCGCCGGTTTTTCCCATAGATAAAGGAAATAAAAACCGTCTCATGCGACTCCCGGGAGAAAACTTCACAATGTATCCTTGGTCCGAAAGCCCAAGAACCGATACCTGAAGAAACACGGGGTTCCATCCTACCCATATTCTCGTACCGGGGCCCTCTGTGTAATCATAAAACCACGTCCACCGCGTCCGTAGACCATTCGACACCATCGCAGCATTAGTGCTAGCCACTCTCGTTTCCAACAACCCCATTAATTGAATTTCAGACTTAGCCACGAGCTCCCCCACCTCCCTCGCGTGGTCCCTCTTATTGAGACCACGTACATTCCATACACCGACAGGGATCATGACCCCCTCCCGGGGCTGCCATAGCTTCAGGGCCCATAGAGATAATGAGATCGTCATCCTCATCTCGCAAGGAGTGTAGGATAGCGAAAGAATTCGATGCCAATCCATCTGCGTCATGTACCGATTCGTCACACACATGTGGAGCCGTGGTCCCATACGATGTCGAAGGTCCACTATCTGCCCACCGAGTCACCTCACCATGATTCCGCGCACTAGCACGATTTGCCCTCTCGGTGGACTCCACCCTAACAGACTTGCCCTTTGCACCCACCTGTCGCCACTCAACCCGGGATCGAGTTGCCATTATCCCGCCTTTGCTATCTCGAGCCCTGACTGCCGGACCGGGCCTGCGAGACTGTTGGCCCGTTACTTGTGAACCACCCATAGGAGTATTCGACAACTGTGTAGGCGGACGACAACCTTGCACTTGTTGCCCGGCTGGAGATGTCGGGCATGCCACAGCCGTGTGAGTCCATGACTTGCACTTGAACATTTTGTTGGTCTCCATTCGTACTCCATCCGTACGCTAACCACACCCCCTGAACCCCCATCTTCCAACGGCATCCGTATATTAAATTGCTCGACAAACGGATCAACAAGTGTCTGAAGCACACAAACTCTCGCGAAATCAATGCGCTCGCCTGTAGTAGTAACGCCATCAGCAAACAACGGCCGCCCCACCGCACTGGCCATGATTCCTAGTCCCGCCTGAGTCCAAAACTCGCTCGGTACATTCCATAACTTAATCCAGAGCGGCACTTCAACAATGTCTCGTTTCGCAAATGACATACCTGGCCGCCAAACCTCCAAGAATAATGGCTGCCCTTGCATGAGCCATGGACCTCCATCAAGAGCCCCGTGCATTGCATTCTCCGATTTAAATCGGAATTTGAAAAACCCATTAATGGTTGCCCTAACCTCCACTAAATCAGCCCAGATCGAGCGCACAAACCGTTCCACAAAAGGAAAGTATGGTTTTCTTCCCAAAAAATAGCCCACCAGAGTGTGTTCCCACCGGGCAAACCCTTGACGTGTGCTACCTCCCATGTTGGGCAGACTTCGGCTATTCCATCAACTATCATTGGTGCCGTGTAATCCAACGAGACCCGCTTCGTTGCGGGTCGTGTACGTCGTGCTGATCCTTTGGTCACATTTGCATAAGTTGGTACGGTACGTTTCTCAGGAGTATTTCCGATGACCGCACGCGGAAGATTTATATGTGCTGCAATTGTCGGCTGCGGCGTCGTACCCGTCCCCTTGCGAATCTTTTCCATCGTGGCAGACACCTTTGTCGTCGGTCGTTGCTCATCCAGACGTTCATTTGACGGCGTAGATTGCATTGCATGTTCCGCAATCGAGGCGGCCCCACAATCCTCCAAAGGCAGGATATCAAAACCGGGATCTTTTCCATTAATTTCGGGATCTTTGCCATTAAATTCCTCCAAGGGCAGGATATCAAAGCCGGGATCTTTTCCATTAATGTCGGGATCCTTTCCATTAAAATCATCCACGGGCAGGATATCAAAATCGGGATCTTTTCCATTAATGTCGGGATCTTTGCCATTAAATTCCTCCAAGGGCAGGATATCAAAGCCGGGATCTTTTCCATTAAAATCCTCCACGGGCAGGATATCAAATCCGGGATCTTTTCCATTAATGTCGGGATCTTTGCCATTAAAATCGAGATATCCTGGCAAGCTTAATTCATGACGAAGATATGTTAAGATCTTTGCCATAATAGGATGATCCCCAGAATGATTGGCCAAAAAATCAAGATCCTCTCCCGAAATAGATTCAACGATCGGGAATGGAGATGTCGTTGTGGAAACCCTAGCCGCCATAATTTCCGTTCGCTTCCCTGCTTCAACCACCACTTGATCCCGCCGATTGGATCGTTCATTTTCAGATTCCTCATCCACCACTCGTCGCAGCGGTAGAGGTGTACCCGGTCGTCGTCGGAAACTCGCCCTCGTATCAGATTCCGCACGCAAAGGAGCAGTAACCGTAGTGTCACGTCGTGTTTTCCCATCATCGAACACACACCGAGAATCAGATCGTCTCACAGCCACTACATCCCGGCCATGCACTTTATCAAGAAGATTGTTAAATCGCGGACCATCAAAACGCTCCGCAAACGTCGGGTAATCTCGGGACAGTAACTCCACATTAACACGATTCAGATCAGATTCCAGCGACTGCGATGAAGATCCACTCATTGTCGATCCACACATGAGAGAAGTCGAAGCCATCTTCATGCAAATTCGAAATAAGAACGAAAACTAAAAGATGAAACCCTCCAAAGCCGTTTGATCCCGGCGATGGGGGCGCACCACCTTGTATCGCCGCCCTTCAATCCGCCATGTAGATTTAGAGAAAAATATGATGAATCTGGACTGAATTATGGATGAAATTCGTGTAGGAATCCTAGAGAGAGGAGAGAGCAAAAACGCCTAGAGAGAGAGAGAGCATTCGACTTGTTCAACAAGGCATTCAATTTGTTCAACAAGGCGTTCGACTTGTTCAACAAGGTATTCGAGTTGTTTAACAAGGCTTCTACTTGTTCAACTAGGCATGACTTTGTCAGCAAGAAATTCAACCTATTCAACAAGGCATTAAACTTGGTCAACAAGACATTCTAGTTGGTCAACCAGGTGCTCCACTTGTTCAACATGGTATTCTACTCGGTCAACAAGGAATTCGACTTGTCGAACAAGCCATTCTACTTGGTCAACAAGGCATTCGACTTGTCCAACAAGGCATTCTACTTGGTCAACAAGGCATTGGACTTATTCAAGAAGGCATTCTACTTGGTCAACAAGGCGTTCGACTTGTTCTACAAGGCATTCAACTTGGTCAACAAGGCATTCTACATGTTCAAAAGGCCATTCAAATTGGTCAACAAGATATACAAGGCATTCGACTTGTCCAACAAGGCATTTTACTTGGTCAACAAGGCATTCTACTTGTTCAACAAGGCATTCTACCTGGTCAACAAGACATTCGAGTTGTTCAACAAGGCGTTCGACTTGTTCAACAAGGAATTCTACTTGTTCAAAGGGCATTTGAGTTGGTCAACAAGGCATACAAGGCATTCTGCTTGTTTAACAAGGCATTCGACTTGTACAACAAGGCATTTTACTTGGTCAACAAGGCATTCGACTTGTTCAACAAGGCATTGGATTTGATCAACAAGGCGTTCGACTTGTTCAACAAGGCATTCGACTTGTTAAACAAGGAATTCGACTTGTTCAACAAGGCATTCGACTCGTTCAAAAAGGCATTCTACTTGGTCAACAAGGCGTTCGACTTGTTCAACTGGGCATTCGACTTGTTTAACAAGGCTTCTACTTGTTCAACAAGGCATGACTTTGTCAGCAAAAAATTCAACTTGTTCACCAATGCATTCGACTTGGTCAACAAGGCATTCTACTTGGTGAACAAGGCATTCGACTTGTAACACAAGGCATTCTACTTAATCAACAAGGTATTTGACTTGTCCAACAAGGCATTCTACTTGGTCAACAATGCATTGCATTGTTCAATAAGGCATTCTACTTGGTCAACAAGGCGATCGACTTGTTCAACAAGGCATTCAACTTGGTCAACAAGGCATTCTACTTGTTCAAAAGGCTATTCAAATTGGTTAACAAGATATACAAGGCATTCGACTTTGTCAACAAAGCATTCAAGGCATTCGACTTGTTCAACAAGGCATTACTCTTGGTCAACAAGGCATTCGGCTTGTTCAACAACGCATTTAAGTTGTTCGACAAGACATTCTACTTGTTCAAAGGGCATTTGACTTGGTCAACAAGGCATACAAGACATTCTACTTATTCAAAAAGGCATTCGACTTGTCCAACAAGGCATTTTACTTGGTCAACAAGGAATTTGACTTGTTCAACAGGGCATTCTACTTGGTCAACAAGGCATTCGATTTGTTCAACAAGGCATTCTACTTGTTCAACAAGGCGTTCTACTTGTTCAACAAGGCGTTCGACTTGTTTAACAAGGCATTCGACTTGTTCAACAAGGATTCTATCTGTACAACAAGGCATGATATTGTTAACAAGGAATTCAACTTGTTCAAGAAGGCATTCAACTTGGTCACCAAGGCATTCTAGTTAGTCAACCTGGCGCTCGACTTGTTTCAACAAGGCATTCTACTTTGTCAACAAGGCATTCGACTTCTCCAACACGGCATTCTACTTGGTCAATAAGGCATTCGACTTGTCCAACAAGGCATTCTACATGGTCAACAAGGCATTCTTCTTGGTCAACAAGGCGATCGACTTGTTCAACAAGGCATTCTACTTGGTCAACAAGGCATTCGACTTGTTCAATAAGGCATTCGACTTTGTCAATAAGGCATTTAAGTTGGTCAACAAGGCATTCTACTAGTTCAAAGTGCATTTGACTTGGTCAACAAGGTAGACAAGGCAATTCTACTTGTTCAACAAGGCATTCGACTTGTTCAACAAGGCATTCGACTTGTTCAACAAGGCGTTCGACTTGTTCAACAATGAATTCGAGTTGTTTTTCCAAAAAAAAAAAAAAAAAAAATTCGAGTTGTTTAACAAGGCTTCTACTTGTTCAACTAGGCATGACTTTGTGAGCAAGAAATTCAATCTATTCAACAAGGCATTAAACTTGGTCAACAAGACATTCTAGTTGGTGAACCAGGTGCTCCACTTGTTCAACATGGTATTCTACTCGGTCAACAAGGAATTCGACATGTCGAACAAGGCATTCTACTTGGTCAACAAGGTATTCGACTTGTCCAACAAGGCATTCTACTTGGTCAACAAGGCATTGGACTTATTCAACAAGGCATTCTACTTGGTCAACAAGGCGTTCGACTTGTTCTACAAGGCATTAAACTTGGTCAACAAGGCATTCTACTTGTTCAAAAGGCCATTCAAATTGGTCAACAAGATATACAAGGCATTCGACTTATCCAACAAGGCATTTTACTTGGTCAACAAGGCATTTTACTTGGTCAACAAGGCATTCTACTTGTTCAACAAGGCATTTTTTTTTTGGATTAATGTCCCTTTATATATATATATATATATATATGAAAAGAAGAATACAAAAGAGCGCGCAGGAGAAAAACTCATGCCGAATCAACCGATACATGCTATCGGGTACAACTACGATATCAACAACGACATCGACAAGTAGCTCCCCCACCGCCCTTCCGTGGTCCCTCTTATTGAGACCACGCATATTCACACCTACAGGGATCATGGATCACCCCCTGTTGGGGCTGCCGTTGCTAAAGGAGGATCATTATCCTCATCCCGTAACGAGTGCAAAATAGCGAAAGAGTAGGCCAACCCAACCTCGTCATGCACGGGCACCACCCGCGAATGTGGCTCTGTGGTCCGAGACGATGTCGACAATCCTCCAGCACACTCTGTTGACCGGGCCAGTTTTCTACCATTAGCTGCCCCATCCCGTGGTTCCACCCTCACGGCTTTGCCCTTTGCGCCCACATGCATTCACTCTACACGTGCGCTAGGAATCACCGCCCCTCCATTTCCTGCTCGAACCCCATCTGCCCCAACATGTGACTCCACCCGTGCCGCTTTGCCCTTTGCTTCCACCTGCCGCCCCTCTACTCGTGGCTTATTGCCACCCACCCGAACAGCCCTCAGCCGAGGATCCGGTCGTTTTCCCGGTGCGCTTTGTCCATCGGAGGACATCGGACACGCCGTCGACGCATGATTCCAAGAAGCACACTTCAGACATTTGGTTGGTCTCCATTCGTACTCCACCCGCACAGTTGCCACACCCGATGTACCCCCACACTTTAACGGCAGTCGAATATTAAAGTGCTCCACAAACGGGTCAGCAAGCTTCTTAAGTACACAAACACGTGCAAAATCAATACGCTCTCCACTTGTTGTAACGCCATCAGCAAATAAGGGCTGCCCCACAGCACTAGCAACGATCCCCAAACCAGCCTGAGTCCAGAATTCGCTTGGGACATTCCATAACTTAACCCATAGAGGTACTTCTATGAGATCCCGCTTCGCAAACGACATTCCTGGCCTCCAAACCTCCAAAAGAGTGGCTGCCCTTGGAAGAGCCAAGGTCCCCCTTCAAGGACCCCATGCATTGCATCCGCCGACATAAAACGAAACTTAAAGAAACCATTAATGGTAGCCCTGACCTCGGCAAGGTCAGCCCAATTCGCCCGCACAAATCGCTCCTCAAAGGGAAAATATGGCTTTTTTCCCAAAAAATAGCCCACCAGTGATGCTCCCATCGAGCAAAACCTTGACGGGCCACCTCCCACGTAGGTTGAACCTCCGCCACCCCATCTATGACTGCCGGCGCAGTGTAAACCAACGGAAGTCGCCGCACTCCGGTGCGGTTAGCCTGCCTCGCCGACCCCTTGGCAACCACCGCAAACGTCGGCTTTGGCGGATTTACCTTAGCCAGCACCGAAACCGTATCCGTCACCTTTGCCACCACTGTAGAAACTCTAGGTCCGTCATCAAGGATAGAAATTTTTTCCACGGTAGCCGTCAGCGCTGTCGTCGTCATCCCCTCTTTCGCACCATCCCCAATCGTGAGATTGCATCTACCAGCCTCCCGTTCCGGAGAAAACCTATGCCCGAGACCACGTGGATGCTTGTGGCCCATATCAATCAAAGAAACCCTAGCCTTCATATGATGATCATGCAAATTTCGCGCATCGGGCTGTGCGTCATCCCCAACCACCGTATGATCAACGCGTGGAGTAATATGCGTGACCAATGGCGCAGCCGCATCAACCAATATCTCGTTATCCCATCCAAAATCTTTACGAAGATATTGTAGTATCCTTTTCAAAGACGGATTAGTAGTAGATTCCTTCATTAAATATACGAGATTCTCTCCCAAAATAGAAGCATTTTCCATAGCTGCAAGATCTCCCAGAGATTTCCTACCATCCAGCTTGATCCTTTCCAAAGACGGATTAGTAGCAGATTCCTTCATTAAGTATACGAGATCTCCTCCCAAAATAGAAGCACTTTCCATATCTTCAAGATCTCCCAGCGATTTCTTACCATCCGGCATGATCCTTTTCAAAGACGGATTAGTAGCGGATTCCTTCATTGAGTATACGAGATCTCCTCCCAAAATAGAAGCACTTTCCATATCTTCAAGATCTCCCACCGATTTCTTACCATCCGGCCTGATCCTTTCCAAAGACGGATTAGTAGCAGATTCCTTCATTAAGTAACGAGATCTCCTCCCAAAATAGAAGCACTTTCCATATCTTCAAGATCTCCCACCGATTTCTTACCATCCGACCTGATCCTTTCCAAAGACGGATTAGTAGCAGATTCCATCATTGAGTATACGAGATCTCCTCCCAAAATAGAAGCACTTTCCATATCTTCAAGATCTCCCAACGATTTCTTACCATCCGACCTTCGTTGATCTTCAAGATCTCCCAGCGATTCCATACCATCCAGCCTTCGCTGATCACGAGTAGGTGGTGGTGTATCCGGCCTTCGTCGGATCAGATCTCGGACCGGAGATCCCGATCCACGTAGTGGCTGTAGAATCATGATACCAGCCCCCGATTGTGGCATCTCGCGCGTTTGGGCAGCCACGACACCGGATCTACCATGAACTTTCTCCATCAACGCATTAAAACGTGCCCCGTCAAAACGCTTAGCAAACGTAGGATAGTCTTGCAGTAAAGAATCAATCTCGAGCGGCCGGGGATCCTCAGCAATCACCATCTCAACTGAAGAGATCGAATTCATCGTTGATCCACACATCAACGAGCATGAAGCCATAACAACACCGTAAAAGTGAATTAACTAACGAATTGAAACTAATTGAAAGAGACACAACCCTCCAAAGCCGTCTGATCCCGGTGATGGAGGCGGCCGATCGTGATCCACCGCCCTACAAAGTGGCGTTAGGTTGGTGATTATAAAAAGAGTGAAGATTTGGCCGATTGTGGACGAAAATGTTAGAGAAACTCTAGAGAGAGGAGAGAGCAAAATCGCCTAGAGAGAGAGAGCATTCTCAACAAGGCATTCGACTTGTTCAACAAGACATTCGATTTATTCAACAAGGCGTTCGACTTGTTCAACAAGGCGTTCGACTAGTTCAACAAGGAATTCTACTTGTTCAAAGTGTATTTGACTTGGTCAACAAGGCATACAAGGCATTCTGCTTGTTCAACAAGGCATTCGACTTGTACAACAAGACATTTTACTTGGTCAACAAGGCATTCGACTTGTTCAACAAGGCATTGGATTTGATCAACAAGGCGTTCGACTTGTTCAACAAGGAATTCGACTTGTTCAACAAGGCATTCGACTCGTTCAACAAGGCATTCTACTTGGTCAACAAGGCGTTCGACTTGTTCAACTAGGCATTCGACTTGTTTAACAAGGCTTCTACTTGTTCAACAAGGCATGACTTTTGTCAGCAAGAAATTCAACTTGTTCACCAAGGCATTCGACTTGGTCAACAAGGCATTCTACTTGGTGAACAAGGCATTCGACTTGTAACACAAGGCATTCTACTTGATCAACAAGGCATTTGACTTGTCCAACAAGGCATTCTACTTGGTCAACAAGGCATTGGATTGTTCAACAAGGCATTCTACTTGGTCAACAAGGCGATCGACTTGTTCAACAAGGCATTAACCTTGGTTAACAAGGCATTCTACTTGTTCAAAAGGCTATTCAAATTGGTTAACAAGATATACAAGTCATTCGACTTTGTCAACAAAGCATTTAAGGCATTCGAATAGTTTAACAAGGCATTATTCTTGGTCAACAACGCATCCGGCTTGGTTCAACAAGGCATTCAACTTCGTCAACAAGGCATTCAAGATATACAAGGCATTGGACTTGTTCCACAAGGCGATCGACTTGTTCAACAAGGCGATCGACTTGTTCAACAAGGCGATCGACTTGTTCAACAAGGCGATCGACTTGTTCAACAAGGCGATCGACTTGTTCAACAAGGCGATCGACTTGTTCAACACGGCATTCAACTTGGTCAACAAGGCATTCTACTTGTTCAAAAGGCCATTCAAATTGGTCAACAAGATATACAAGGCATTCGACTTGGTCAACAAAGCATACAAGGCATTCGACTTGTCCAACAAGGCATTCTACTTGGTCGACAAGGCATTCGACTTGTTCAACAAAGCATTCCACTTGGTCAACAAGGCGATCGACTTGTTCAACACGGCATTCAACTTGGTCAACAAGGCAATTCTACTTGTTCAAAAGGCCATTCAAATTGGTCAACAAGATATACAAGGCATTCGACTTGGTCAACAAAGCATACAAGGCATTCGACTTGTCCAACAAGGCATTCTACTTGGTCGACAAGGCATTCGACTTGTTCAACAAAGCATTCTACTTGGTCAACAAGGCGATCGACTTGTTCAACAAGGCATTCTACTTGGTCAACAAGGCATTCGGCTTGTTCAACAAGGCATTCGACTTTGTCAACAAGGCATTTAAGTTGGTCAACAAGACATTCTACTTGTTCAAAGTGCATTTGACTTGGTCAACAAGGCATACAAGGCATTCTACTTGTTCAACAAGGCATTCGACTAGTACAACAAGGCATTTTACTTGGTCAACAAGGCATTCGACTTGTTCAACAAGGCATTGGATTTGTCAACAAGGCGTTCGACTTGTTCAACAAGGCATTCGACTTGTTCAACAAGGAATTCGACTTGTTCAACAAGGCATTCGACTCGTTCAACGAGGCATTCTACTTGGTCAACAAGGCGTTCGACTTGTTCAACTAGGCATTCGACTTGTTTAACAAGGCTTCTACTTGTTCAACAAGGTATGACTTTGTCAGCAAGAAATTCAACTTGTTCACCAAGGCATTCGACTTGGTCAACAAGGCATTCTACTTGGTGAACAAGGCATTCGACTTGTAACACATGGCATTCGACTTGTAACACAAGGCATTCTCTACTTGATCAACAAGGCATTTGACTTGTCCAACAAGGCATTCTACTTGGTCAACAAGGCATTCGACTTGTTCAACAAGGCATTCAATTTGTTCAACAAGGCGTTCGACTTGTTCTACAAGGAATTCGACTTGTTTAACAAGGCTTCTACTTGTTCAACAAGGCATGAGTTTGTGAGCCAGAATCAACCTATTCAACATGGCATTAAACTTGGTCCGCAAGACATTCGACTTGGTCAATAAGGCAATTCTACGTTGTAAACAATGCATTCGACTTTTTCCAACAATGCATTTAACTTGGTCCACAATGCATTCGACTTGTCCAACAAGGCATTTTACTTGGTCAACAAGGCATTCTACTTGGTCAACTAGGCATTTGACTCGTTCAACAAGGCATTCGAGTTGTTCAACAAGGCGTTCGACTTGTTCAAAAGGCCATTCAAATTGGTCAACAAGACATACAAGGCATTCGACTTGGTCAGCAAAGCATACAAGCCATTCGACTTGTTTAACAAGACATTACTCTTGTTCAACAAGACATTTGATTTGTTCAACAAGGCCTTCTACTTGTTCAACAAGGCATTCGACTTGTTTAACAAGGCTTCTATCTGTTCAACAAGGCATGATATTGTTAACAATGAACTCAACTTGTTCAACAAGGCATTCGACTTGGTCACCAAGGCATTCTAGTTGGTCAACCTGGCGCTCGACTTGTTTCAACAAGGCATTCTGGTTTGTCAACAAGGCATTCGACTTGTCCAAAAGGCATTCTACTTGGTCAATAAGGCATTTGACATGTCCAACAAGGCATTCTACTTTGTCAACAAGGCATTCGACTTGGTCAACAATGCATTCTACTTGGTCAACAAGGCGATCGACTTGTTCAACAAGGCATTCTACTTGGTCAACAAGGCATTCGGCTTGTTTAACAAGGCATTCGACTTTGTCAACAAGGCATTTAAGCTGGTCAACAAGGCATTCTACTTGTTCAACGTGTATTCGACTTGGTCAACAAGTCAGACAAGGCATTCTACTTGTTCAACAAGGCCATTGACTTGTACAACAAGGCATTTTACTTGGTCAAAAAGGCATTCGACTTGTTCAACAAAGCATTCAATTTGTTCAACAAGGCGTTCGACTTATTCAACAAGGATTCACTTGTTTAACAAGGCTTCTACTTGTTTAACGAGGCATGACTTTGTGAGCAAGAAATTCAACCTATTCAACAAGGGATTAAACGTGGTCAACAAGACATTCTAGTTTGTCAACCAGGTTCTCCACTTGTTCAACATGGTATTCTACTCGGTCAACAAGGAATTCGACTTGTCCAACAAGGCATTCTACTTGGTCAACAAGGCATTCGACTTGTCCAACAAGGCATTCTACTTGGTCAACAAGGGATTGGACTTGTTCAACAAGACATTCTACATGGTCAACAAGGCGTTCGACTTGTTCTACAAGGCATTAAACTTGGTCAACAAGGCATTCTACTTGTTCAAAAGGCCATTCAAATTGGTCAACAAGATATACAAGGCATTCAACTTGTCCAACAAGGCATTTTACTTGGTCAACAAGGCATTCTACTTGTTCAACAAGGCATTCTACTTGGTCAACAAGACATTCGACTTGTTCAACAAGGAATTCTACTTGTTCAAAGGGCATTTGAGTTGGTCAACAAGGCATTCAAGGCATGCTGCTTGTTCAACAAGGCATTCAACTTGTACAACAAGGCATTTTACTTGGTCAACAAGGCATTCGACTTGTTCAACAAGGCATTGGATTTGATCAACAAGGCGTTCGACTTGTTCAACAAGGCATTCGACTTGTTCAACAAGGAATTCGACTTGTTCAACAAGGCATTCAACTCGTTCAACAAGGCATTCTACAATGTCAACAAGGCGTTCGACTTGTTCAACTAGGCATTCGACTTGTTCAACTTGGCATTCGACTTCTTTTACAAGGCTTCTACTTGTTCAACAAGGCATGACTTTGTCAGCAAGAAATTCAACTTGTTCACCAAGACATTCGACTTGGTCAACAAGGCATTCTACTTGGTGAACAAGGCATTCGACTTGTAACACAAGGCATTCTACTTGATCAACAAGGCATTTGACTTGTCCAACAAGGCATTCTACTTGGTCAACAAAGCATTGGATTGTTCAACAAGGCATTCTACTTGGTCAACAAGGCGATCGACTTGTTCAACAAGGCATTCAACTTGGTCAACAATGCATTCTACTTGTTCAAAAGGCTATTCAAATTGGTCAACAAGATATACAAGGCATTCGACTTTGTCAACAAAGCATTCAAGGCATTCGACTTGTGCAACAAGGCATTACTCTTGGTCAACAAGGCATGGCTTGTTCAATAAGGCATTCGACTTTATCAACAACGCATTTAAGTTGTTCAACAAGACATTCTACTTGTTCAAAGGGCATTTGATTTGGTCAACAAGGCATACAAGACATTCTACTTATTCAAAAAGGCATTCGACTTGTCCAACAATGCATTTTACTTGGTCAACAAGGCATTTGACTTGTTCAACAAGGCATTCTACTTGGTCAACAAGGCATTCGACTTGTTCAACAAGGCGTTCTACTTGTTCAACAAGGCGTTCTACTTGTTCAACAAGGCATTTTACTTGTTCAACAAGGCGTTCGACTTGTTTATCAAGGCATTCGACTTGTTTAACAAGGCTTATATCTGTTCAACAAGGCATGATATTGTTAACAAGGAATTCAACTTGTTCAACAATGCATTCTATAATAGGCCTCGGGACAAAATTTTCTCTCTCTAGTTTCTCTCTCTAGCGACTTCTCTCTCCCAAAACTAATCCCTAAAGTTGTCGTTGACCAATTTTCCCCCCTTTGACATGCAATTGAATTTCCATCGTATACCTGCCTTGACCACTGTTCGAGGGCGATTTGCGGCCTCCATTGCCGGGATCAGACGGTGATTGGAGGGCTTTTTGGAGCGAGATTGCTGCCTTTACTTCTAACATTCATATGTTGACGGAGGCGTCTCATTCTGTGGGGGTTGCGGCGATTGCTGAGGTCGTGGGTGCTGACCGACAGGGGACGGCCACACTAGGAGCCCCGACCATGCCGGATTTGGAAGCGTTAAGTGCAGCTTATCCGGCTTTTGCGGCTGCGTTTGATAGTGAGCGATTTAGGGCACTAATGAGCCAAGTGCAGGGGTCGAGTGTGGTAGACGATGATACCGCGCGATTGGCTGGGTAGAGGCTGAGGGAAATTACTCACAGAAGCGCGGGGCCTAGGGCAATGAGCGGGTCACCTAATCGGCGTAAGGAGGGGCCTGAGTCGATTAGAGGAATTCTACGCCATAATCCGCGGGTATTTCGCCGAAGGCTTGATTCACCTATGCCGGCGAGGGCTCTGTTGGCGCGGTGTTGCGAGGATGAGTCCCTGGCTCAGGATGATGATAAGGTTGATGAGGAGATTGTAGTTGATAATCGGAAGAGGCAGACAAGGCGACCACGGTGAAGACTAGGGATTCCGATATACCAGATTCTGGCAGTTCACAGCCGATCGTTCCTGAAGCATCTGATGTTTATGCCACACCAACAGGATTTGTTAATTCTGGGAACCCGAATGCAGGGTCTGTTTTCTCACGACTTGGGCCCTCAATGATGAAGGCTTATAGCCAAGGCAAACCGGCGTCTTTTGCAGAGGCTGTGCAAGGAAACAGGGCTGCTCCATCACAAAAGATGGCATTATCTTACACCCCGCCCTCGATTGTGAATGGGGTGGCTGTGGTGCGCGCTCCATTGGAGGTGGTGCGGCGTGGCTGTGAACGATGGAAGAACACTCTCGTGGGTTATTTCCTTGGCCGTAAGCCGTATTTCCCTTTCGTGGAGAGTTACTTCAGATCGATTTGGAAGGGATTGGCAGAGGTTCGTACGACTGTCAATGGTTTTTTCGTGTTAGTTTTGAGTCAGATGGTGCAAGGACCGTGGTTTTAGAGGGTGGACCTTGGCTCATGCAAGGCCAGCCGATATTCCTTGAACCTTGGCGACCACGCATGACTTTTACGCGTAAGGAGGTGGTGGAGTTGCCATTATGGGTCAAGCTATGGGATGTTCCATCTGATCTTTGGACACAAGAGGGGCTGGGGCTAGTTGCAAGTGCGGTGGGAAGGCCATTGTATGCAGACAGAATCACGACGACGGGGAACGACTTGATTATGCCCGGGTCTGTGTTATGAAGAAATTGTCTGAGCCATTTATTGAGACTTTTGATGTGTTGCTTCAAGGTGAGGAAGGGGAAGCGGATGTGAACGTACCTATACGGGTGGAGTTTGACTGGAGACCATCTAAATGTGATCATTGTACATCATGGGCACATGGGGCAGCCCTTTGCCCACAGCGACCGAAGAAGATGGCAGCAGGGAAGTCAAAACCTCGTCGCCAATATGAGGGAGCGAGGAAGGCATGGAAGGCGAAAGGTGGCAACCCAAAGCAGGAGCTGTTTGTCACTAGGCAACGCACAGCCCAGGCCCGTAATAGGTCCCGTTCTCGTGATAGAGGCGGGGATCAGGGGCATGGGGACCTTGGCGCACAACGGCCGGATAGAGCATGTAAGATAGGGGGAGCCTTACACGCCCACATGAAGAATGGCAACAGGTGGGAGCCAAAGGAAAAGCCGTTATGGTGTGGGCTGCGACTGCTGGAACTGAACGACAACCTGAAAGAGCTGAAACATCTCGTCCTCCAGAAGCAGCCGAGTCTCTTTCTGGGGTGCAGAACCGTTTTGACCTAATTCGGGATGTGCCTGAAGATAGCAATTACACCTCATTTACGGGCCCTGAAGCAAAAGCAGCCCGAAACAGAATGCATTTATGTTAGCTGTTGGAGCATGGAATGTACGTGGTCTTAACAAGCAAGACCACAGGAGTGCGGTGCGGGAGTTGATATCGCGAGAGGGGTTGTGTAATGATTGGGCTGCTACAGACGAGAGTGGCGGCATCTAAAGAGGGTTTTATTTCGAGTAGCATTCGTTCTCATTGGCGATGGTTCTCTGATTATGAAGAAGGGCCATCGTCACGCGTATGGGTGGGTTGGGATCCCTTTGTTATGAATGTTGATGTCCTTGGGTTCTCAGCCCAAGCTGTACATTGTCGAGTGAAGCCGGCATATACGGGGGAGATCATTTACGTGTCTTTTGCTTATGGGAAGTCCAGGAGGGAGGAGAGACAGCCATTATGGGAGGAGTTGACTACCATGGCAGCGACTCGAGTGGCGGATGTATGGATCGTATTGGGGGATTTCAATGCTATTTTGCATGCGGGTGAGGGTTGTGGTGGTTCGGCATCTAGGCATGATATGGAGGAATTCCAAGCGTGCCTGGTTAGTGCTGATTTGGTGACGATACCTACGATGGGCCAGGTATTCACGTGGTATAATCAACAGAGATCTGATGCGGGGGTTTGGAGGAGATTGGACCGTATACTAGGAAATCCTCAATGGTTTGCCAGGTTTACGAACTCCTTCTGTAGGTGTGGGCTACCAGCAACTTCGGATCACTCCCCTGTGTTTTTGGGAAATACTACGACACGACAGCATAAGGCAACATTTCGCTTTGACAATTTTCTGGCGAAAGATCCGGCCTTCTTAGGTATTGTTCAGAATGTCTGGAACACTTCTCTACATGGCTATCCTATGTTCGTGTTGGTGAGGAGGCTTAACATGTTGAAACCCATACTGATGAGACTGCGAAGATCGAAGGGAGACTTGACGGCAAATGTCACAGAAGCAAAGCATTTCCTTGATATTGCACAGGATTTTGCGTCACGGATCCATGAGGAGGACTCTTTCTATGAGCTGGAAAGGCTGTGTCATGTGGTTTATGCCAAAGCAGTGGAGATGGAGCATTCGGCGTTATCGCAGCGGGCCAAGATTGCATGGCTGAAGGATGGGGACCAGTGCTCATCTTATTTCTTTCGTCGAGTTGCCATGAGGCAAGCTTCCAACCGTATCTGGTCCCTTGAGGATGCCAATGGCGATCTCCTTGAAGAACCAGCTCAGGTGGAAGGTGAAATGATTGGGTTCTACCAGGACCTATTGGGGCAGTCTGCCCACTGTACTCCGATTCTTCCTGTTGACGTGCAGAGAGCTGTGACGAGTACGCTCTCCCCAGCGGATGCTGCATCCATGATCACTAAGGTGACTGCCACTGAAGTTTGTGAGGCGCTTTTCTCTATGGGGGATGAGAAAGCGCCAGGACCTGACGGGTACACGGTAGCATTTTTTCGAGCTGCGTGGGGGATTGTTGGAGATGAGGTGGTGAAGGCGATCCAAGATTTCTTCAAAACGGGTAGATTACTGAAGGGACTAAATAGCACCCTCATCACGTTAATCCCGAAGCGAGAAACACCTCGGCGTGCAACGGAGTTCAGACCCATTTCTTGTTGCAATGTTATATATAAGGTGATCTCCAAGATTTTAGCCAATCGACTAAAGGGGCACCTCGCTAGTTTGGTACATGGCTCACAGACAGCATTTATCCCAGGGCGACGAATCAGCGATAACGTGTTATTGGCGCAGGAGCTATGCCTTGGGTACAAGTCTAAGGGCCGACCACCGCGTGCTATGTTCAAGATTGACCTGGCCAAGGCGTACGACAAGGTCGAATGGGAGTTTTTGCTTGCTGTCTTAGGGGCCATGGGTTTTCATCCTACTTACATTGGATGGATTCGAGCGTGCTTGACAACAACGGCCTTTTCGCTGAATCTGAATGGTAAGGTGGTTGGTTTTTTCCACGGCAAGAGGGGTATTCGACAGGGGGACCCCATATCCCCCTATCTATTTACACTAGCGATGGAGGTCCTCCACGGACTTCTCAAGGTTGGCATTATGGAGGAGCCGCGCTTCAAATATCATTGGTGTTGCGAGACAATGGGCATGGTGTCGTTAGCATTTGCGGATGACCTCTTGCTTTTCAGCCACGCGGATGTCATTTCAGTTGGGGTGTTGAAGAAAGCTTTGGGTGAATTTGCCCGGTTGTCAGGGTTGATCCCTAACCCTGACAAGAGTGAGATGTTTATTTCGAGGCGAGCTGAAAGCTTGAGTGCACAGATTCATGCACTCATGGGTTATCGAGTGGGGCAGTTGCCGGTGCGATACTTAGGAGTGCCCCTCATTACTACTCGCTTGACGATTGGAGACTGTGCTCCTCTTTTACAGAAAGTGGACCAGCGGTTGGGATCATGGCTCAATCTGTCTTTATCTTATGCGGGCCGACTGCAGCTGGTTAAATCGGTCTTGCAGGCGCTTCATGCCTACTGGTCAGGTATGTTCTTATTACCTAAGGGAGTTATCCGAGCGTTGGAGGCGCGTTTTAGGAAATTTTTGTGGAGAGGTACATCACCTAAGGTGGCATGGGAGGTTTTATGTTTACCAGTTACTGAAGGGGGATTGGGCCTGAGGTCTATTTCTGTCGACAACAAGGCTCTCTTTCTGAAGCACTTGTGGAGTGTGCTTACCAAGTCCCCGGATTCGATTTGGGTCGAATGGCTCTATAAAATGCGGTTGTATTCTCGATCACTTTGGGATTTACCGGTCTCGACGAATGATGCTTGGAGCTGGAGAAAGCTGATGCAGTTACGCCCTTTACTCAGGTCTATGATTACATTTCGCATTGGTGATGGCTCTACGATCTGGCTATGGAAGGATCCTTGGTTGCTATCTACGTCGCTGTTGGAGAGATTTCCTAGGGGCCCTATTGCGATGGGGCTGCCTCTTGATTCACGATTGAGTCTAGTCCTTAATATGCAGGGGTGGAATTGGCCAGGACAAGGGGCGATGGAGTATCTTGAGATTAGCCGCCTCTTACCTAATGTGGTCCGTGGGGATCACGATGGTGTGTGGTGGACGGGTTCGCCGAATGGATCTATGACTGCTTCTTTGGCTCACAATGCGATGCGCTACAGGAAGCCCCCTGTGGGTTGGGCGGTATTATTTGGAGGACCGTTGAAGATTCCACGACATGAATTTATTTTATATCTGGGATTACAGGATCGGCTCTCGACTAGGGACAAACCGTGGATTGCTCAGAGGGCGGGAACGCAAGCTTGTGTCCTCTGTGAGGAGTTGCATTACGAGACTGTCCATCATCTATTCATTGATTGTCCTTTTTCACGACAATGTCTTCGTCTCTTGCGCGATCAGATTCGCTGGATCTGGCCTTATCGGGATTGGACTACGGGCATTCGGTGGGCGGCTGTCCGCTGGCGAAGGAAGCATCTTCTCCATGCAGCATCTCGTCATATTCTAGCATCCCATGTCTACCATATTTGGCAGGCAAGGAACAGGCGATGGAAAGAGGGATCCATCACGACTCCACAACGGCTTGTGGGGTGTGTTATTGCCTTGGCTATCACGCGTATTAGTGGTACATCCATGAAGTATGAACTTCATCGGGCGGCTATACGCCGATTATGGCGTGTGGCTTGGTAGGATTGGTGTTTGATTGTTTGATTGGTTGTTTTTGTTGTAGATTGTTGATAGGTCATTGATTGATTGGTTGATTGGTTATTCATTCATTGTTTGTTACCAGTAGTCTGTTACTGGTTGGTAGAGGAGTTTTTCTCCTGTTCATTTGTACATTTTTTTTTACGATCTTTATACATGGGACTTTACACCAAAAAAAAAATAATGCATTCAACTTGGTCACCAAGGCATTCTAGTTAGTCAACCTGGCGCTCGACTTGTTTCAACAAGGCATTCTAGTTTGTCAACAAGGCATTCGACTTGTGCAACAAGGCATTCTACTTGGTCAATAAGGCATTCGACTTGTCCAACAAGGCATTCTACATGGTCAACAAGGCATTCTTCTTGGTCAACAAGGCGATCGACTTGTTCAACAAGGCATTCTACTTGGTCAACAAGGCATTCGGCTTGTTTAACAAGGCATTCGACTTTGTCAATAAGGCTTTTAAGTTGGTCAATAAGGCATTCTACTTGTTCAAAGTGCATTTGACTTGGTCAACAAGGCAGACAAGGCATTCTACTTGTTCAACAAGGCATTTGACTTGTACAACAAAGCATTTTACTTGGTCAACAAGGCATTCGACTTGTTCAACAAGGTATTCAATTAGTTCAACAAGGCGTTCGACTTGTTCTACAAGGAATTCGACTTGTTTAACAAGGCTTCTACTTGTTCAACAAGGCATGACTTTGTGAGCCAGAAATTCAGCCTATTCAACAAGGCATTAAACTTGGTCACCAAGACATTCGACTTGGTCAACAAGGCATTCGACTTGTTCAACAAGCCATTCGACTTCATCAACAACGCATTTAAGTTGTTCAACAAGAGATTCTACTTGTTCAAAGGGCATTTGACTTGGTCAACAAGGCATAAGAGACATTCTACTTATTCAAAAAGGCATTCGACTTGTCCAACAAGGCATTTTCCTTGGTCAACAAGGCATTTGACTTGTTCAACAAGGCATTCTACTTGGTCAACAAGGCATTCGATTTGTTCAAAAAGGCGTTCTACTTGTTCAACAAGGCGTTCTACTTGTTCAACAAGGCGTTTTACTTGTTCAACAAGGCGTTCGACTTGTTTATCAAGGCATTCGACTTGTTTAACAAGGCTTCTATCTATTCAACAAGGCATGATATTGTTAACAAGGAATTCAACTTGTTCAACAAGGCATTCAACTTGGTCACCAAGGCATTCTAGTTAGTCCACCTGGCGCTCTACTTGTTTCAACAAGGCATTCTAGTTTGTCAACAAGGCATTGTCAGACAAGGCATTCTACTTGGTCAATAAGGCATTCGACTTGTCCAACAAGGCATTCTACATGGTCAACAAGGCATTCTTCTTGGTCAACAAGGCATTCTACTTGATCAACAAGGCGATTGACTTGTTCAACAAGGCATTCTACTTGGTCAACAAGGTATTCTACTTGTTCAAAAGGCCATTCAAATTGGTCAACAAGACATACAAGGCATTCGACTTTGTTAACAAAGCATACAAGGCATTTGAATTGTTCAACAAGGCATTACTCTTCGTCAATAAGGCATTCGGCTGTTTCAACAAGGCATTCGACTTTGTCTACAAGGCATTTAAGTTATTCAACAAGGTATTCTACTTGTTCAAAGGGCATTTGAGTAGGTCAACAAGGCATACAAGGCATTCTGCTTGTTCAACAAGGCATTCTGCTTGTTCAACAAGGCATTCGACTTGTCCAACAAGGCATTTTACTTGGTTAACAAGACATTCGACTTGTTCAACAAGGCATTCTACTTGGTTAACAAGGCATTCGACTCGTTCAATAAGGCATTCGATTTGTTCAACAAGGCGTTCTACTTGTTCAACAAGGCGTTCTACTTGTTTAACAAGGCATTCGACTTGTCCAACAAGGCATTTTACTTGGTCAACAAGGCATTCGACTTGTTCAACAAGGCATTTCACATTATCAAAGAGACATTCGACTTGTTCAACACAGCGTTCGACTTGTTCAACAAGGCGTTGAACTTGTTCAACAAGGCATTTGACTTGTTTAACAAGGCTTCTACTTGTTCAACAAGGCATGACTTTGTCAACAAGGAATTCAACTTGTTAAATACGGCATTCGACTTGGTAAACAAGGAATTTTACGTGGTTAACAAAGCATTCGACTTTTCCAACAAGGCATTATACTTGGTCAACAATGCATTCGACTTGTCCAAAAGGGCATTCTACTTGGTCAACAAGGCATTCTACTTGATGAACAAGGCGATTGACTTGTTCAACAAGGCATTCTACTTGGTCAACAAGGTATTCTACTTGTTCAAAAGGCCATTCAAATTGGTCAACAAGACATACAAGACATTCGACTTGGTCAACAAAGCATACAAGGCATTTGAATTGTTCAACAAGGCATTACACTTCGTCAACAAGGCATTAGGCTTGTTCAACAAGGAATTTAAGTTGTTCAACAAGGCATTCTACTTGTTCAAAGGGCATTTGAGTTGGTCAACAAGGCATACAAGCCATTCTTCTTGTTCAACAAGGCATTCGACTTGTCCAACAAGGCATTTTACTTGGTGAACAAGGCATTCGACTTGTTCAACAAGGCATTCTACTTGGTCAACAAGGCATTCGACTCGTTCAACAATGCATTCGATTTTTTCAACAAGGCGTTCTACTTGTTCAAGGCATTCGACTTGTCCAACAAGGCATTTTACTTGGTCAACAAGGCATTCGACTTGTTCAACAAGGCATTTCACATTATCAAAGAGACATTCGACTTGTTCAACACAGCGTTCGACTTGTTTCACAAGGCGTTGAACTTGTTCAACCAGGCGTTGAACTTGTTCAACAAGGCATTCGACTTGTTTAACAAGGCTTCTACTTGTTCAACAAGGCATGACTTTGTCAACAAGGAATTCAACTTGTTCAATACAGCATTCGACTTGGTAAACAAGGAATTTTACGTGGTTAACAAAGCATTCGACTTTTCCAACAAGGCATTATACTTGGTCAACAATGCATTCGACTTGTCCAACAAGGCATTCTACTTGGTCAACAAGGCATTCTACTTGATCAACAAGGCGATTGACTTGTTCAACAAGGCATTCTACTTGGTCAACAAGGTATTCTACTTGTTCGAAAGGCCATTCAAATTGGTCAACAAGACATACAAGGCATTCGACTTGGTCAACAAAGCATACAAGGCATTTGAATTGTTCAACAAGGCATTACTCTTCGTCAACAAGGCATTCGGCTTGTTCAACAAGGCATTCGACTTTGTCAACAAGGCATTTAAGTTGTTCAACAAGGCATTCTACTTGTTCAAAGGGCATTTTTTTTTTTTTGGGAAAAGGTCATTAAAATAAAATGTGGAAAGATACAATGTTCAGCAGCAATAAGCTGCACCGCTCGGTAACATGCTACCTATAATCAACGCAAGCAATCCAATCGAGCAAGGAAACATCAAAAGCAAGCAAGCAGACTGTAAGCAAGTGACTACGTGCTCGGCCACGCAATGCGCCAAACACGTCGAAGCGCACAGGACTGTAGCTGATACTTCCCTCCAAGGGTAGAGAGCCGTATATAGAGTGTAATCTCGACGTCCGCAACGATATGAGTAGGAGGTCTTCGTCTTCCTTCCCGCCATCGTAGGTTGCGCTCGGCCCATAGGTGATAGACAAGCGATGCAAGCGCATGTCGGGGCCCCATCCATGCGAGGTGCTTGCCCCGCCACCTTTGAGCAGCCCAGTGAACCCCTTCGATCCAGTCCGTGTAAGGCCATCCAAAACGTAACTTTCCCTGCAAAGACTGTAGGCAATGTCTGGAAAATGAACACTCAAAGAAAAGATGCCGTGTTGTCTCTATAGCATGGCCATCATCACACAAGAGGCAAGCTGAACTTCCTGCTGCCGCGGCCACCCATGGCTTGTCCCTCGTCGCCAGGCGTTCCCTAATCGCCAGCCATAGAATGACTTCATGTCGTGGTATCGAGATAGGGCCTCCGAACAGGTTGGTCCAGAATGCAGGCAGAGAATGTTGGCGTATGCAATTTCTCGCGGAGTGAGTAGAGAAGACGCCATTGGGAGTCCCCCGCCATCGAATCGTGTCCATCTCACCGTGTTGAATGGGAGGTAGGAGACCAGCAAAATCCATGAACTCCACCGTTGTCTGTCCTGGCCAATGCCATCCCGACTCATCAATCACCGCGCTCAATCGTGAATCAAGTGGGAGGCCCATAACAGATGGACCACGCGGGTACCGTTCCACCAGCGGAATCGTGAGTAGCCATGGGTCAGTCCAGAGGCGTGTATTCGCTCCATTCCCAATGCGGAACTCTAGAAGTGGCCGGATGATGGGTCTGAGCTTGAGGAGCTTCTTCCAGCTCCATGAGGTATTAGCCGTGGATCTGATGGTCCAGAAGGATGTGTTGTGCAGCCGCGTCCGTCGTATCCATGTGGCCCATATCGAAGACTCATCTCCCCTGAGAATGTTCCAAATAAGACGCATCATCAGCGCCTTGTTCTCCACCTCAATCGATCTCAGTCCAAGTCCCCCTTCGTCCCTTGGTGCGCATACGTCGGTCCATGCCACCTTCGCGCTAGATCCCTTCCACAAGAAAGCTCGAAGACGCTTCTCGATACTGCGGATGATTC
Source organism: Linderniella brevidens (assembly GCA_004919715.1). Taxonomy (NCBI): domain Eukaryota; kingdom Viridiplantae; phylum Streptophyta; class Magnoliopsida; order Lamiales; family Linderniaceae; genus Linderniella; species Linderniella brevidens. Next base: position 19,721,298 of record SWDC01000154.1, read on the forward strand.
CCTTGGGGAGTAAGAAGACTCCCGCCCAATACACATGGATAGTCATAAGGACCGATCGAATGAGCTGTACCCTCCCGGCGTATGAGAGCGAGTGGTTGGTCCAAGAACCAAGCCGACGATCAATAGAACGTAATAAGGGGGCGCAATCATCGATAGTCAATCGCGATGTGATAAGGGGGACCCCCAGGTACCGCACAGGAAGAGACCCGATAGGGAAGCCCATAACAGCCTGGAGTGTACCCTTCAGTCGTTCTGCCCGTTTCGAGATAAACATCTCGCTTTTACTGGAGTTTGCCCGTAGCCCTGAAAGCGAAGCAAAAAGCTCGAGGCTGTCGCGGAAGATACTGACTGATTGAACGTCCGCCTGCGAGAAAAGAAGAAGATCATCGGCGAAGGTCAACATGAAGAGGGATGTGGCCTCGCATCGCCAATGGTATCGGAAGCTGCTGCTAAGGTTGATGCGGGACGCTATGATTCCATGTAAAGCCTCCATCACCAACACAAAGAGATAAGGTGATATGGGGTCGCCTTGTCTGAGACCCCGCCGTCCTTTGAAGAAACCCTCCGGCCTACCGTTGATGTTGATGGAAAAATGCGTCGACGTGAGGCATGACCGGACCCACCCAATGAAGGTCGGGTGAAAGTGAAGTGCCTGAAGTGTGGCAAAGATAAAATCCCACTCAATCTTATCATATGCCTTGGCGAGGTCGACCTTAAGAGCCACCCGTTCAGGCAGCCCGGCTCTATTGTATCCGTGACAAATCTCTTGGGCTAAGAGAATGTTGTCGGAAATACGCCTTCCAGGGATGAATGCCGTCTGTGTAGGGTGGACAAGTTTCCCCAAGCTGTCTCGTAGCCGATTAGCAATGATCTTGGAGATGATCTTATAGAGAACGTTGCAGCAGGCAATCGGTCGAAAATCCTTCGCCATGCATGGATTATCCCCTTTTGGAATGAGGGTGATAAGGGTCGAATTCAGCTCCCCTAGGAGGCGTCCCGTCCGGAAGAAATCCCGGATGGCGAACGAGATATCCTCCCCGATGATGTGCCATGCCCGCTTGTAGAAACCGCGGAGTACCCGTCTGGCCCTGGCGATTTGTTATCTCCCATTGCATGCAGCGCGTTGTTGATTTCCACATCAGTGACCGGCTGAACCATTGCCTCCGCGTCGGTTGTGCTGAGCACTGCCCCGAAGTAAGGCGCGACGTCAGAGGCGGATATTGGGGTTGTCCGCATGGATTGCCCGAGAAGTTCCGAGTAATATCGGACCAATTCAGCCCGCACTTGTGCACCACCCTCGAACGTGTTTCCCGCCTCATCCTCCAAGTGGAAGATACGATTTCCAACCCGCCGTGTGGCCACTTTCTTGAAGAAAAAAGAAGTGCATTGGTCACCGTCCTTGAGCCATGCCACTTTCGCCCGCTGAAGGAGTGCCGAATGTTCCAATTCGACCGCTTTGGCATACACAAGCCGACATTGCTTCTCCAAGATTAGTAATTGATCCTCCAATGGATAGTTTGCCGCCATGTCCTGAGCAATCTCTAGAAATTTGCGCGCCTCGAGCACGTAGTTGTCGTAGTTCCCTCTTCATCGCTTTCAGTCTCTGGATGACTACATACATCGGGTATCCATTTGCTTGCAGACTCCAAGTTTTCGCCACGATAGGAAGAAAACGAGCATCTTGCGCCAAAAAATTATCAAAACGAAAAGAATTATTCCTCTCAGAAGCCCTAGTTGTAGTTGCGAGGATGAGTGGAGAGTGGTCCGATGTAGCAGGGGTTGCGCAATGATAAGTAAGGTCCCCAAATCTAGCGAACCAAGAGGGGTTGCCAAGCATCCTATCGAGGCGTCGCCATACACCCGACGTGCCCCCTTGCTGGTTATACCACGTGTAGAGTTGCCCCGTGCATGGCAGGGTTGCGAGGTCCGATGTAGTCATGCATGCAATCATCTCCGGACAGCCCCCCGTGGCCGATCCTCCCCGCGCGTCCGTATTTGCCATGATCGCGTTGAAATCTCCCATAACAAGCCATGGTGAGTTTGCGTGCAGCTGTGAGGTCTCGATGAGATCCGTCCAAAGGTCGCGTCGGGACACCCTCTGATTATGACCGTATGCGAATGTGATGAAGAAATCCTCACGCTCCGCAAGGATCGTCGCCTTACAGTGAATGGTCTGAGTGGTGTACGCAAGAATTGTGACAGTAACTAGGCGGGCATCCCAGCCCACCCAGATACGAGATGCCGGCCCATTATCGTATTCAAAGAACCAACTCCAAGCCCTGGTAGAATGTGAAAGGGCAGCCGCATTCTGCTCGGAGACCCGTGTCTCGTACAGCCCGATAATCAACAGCTTATACTTAGTAATAATATCCCCCACCGCCCATCTGTGGTGTTCAAAGGGCATTTGAGTTGGTCAACAAGGCATACAAGGCATTCTTCTTGTTCAACAAGGCATTCGACTTGTTCAACAAGGCATTCTACTTGGTCAACAAGGCATTCGACTCGTTCAACAAAGCATTCGATTTGTTCAACAAGGCGTTCTACTTGTTCAACAAGGCGTTCGACTTGTTTAACAAGGCATTCGACTTGTTTAACAAGGGTTCTATCTGTTCAACAAGGCATGATATTGTTAACGAGGAACTCAACTTATTCAACAAGGCATTCGACTTGGTCACCAAGGCATTCTTGGTGGTCCACCTGACGCTCGACTTGTATCAACAATGCATTCTAGTTTGTCAACAAGGCATTCGACTTGTCCAACAAGGCATTCTACTTGGTCAATAAGGCATTCGACTTGTCCAACAAGGCATTCTACTTGGTCAACAAGGCATTCGACTTGTTCAACAATGCATTCTACTTGGTCAACAAGGCGATCGACTTGTTCAACAAGGCATTCTACTTGGTCAACAAGGCATTCGGCTTGTCAACAAGGCATTCGACTTTGTCAACAAGGCATTTAAGTTGGTCAACAAGGCATTCTACTTGTTCAAAGTGCATTTGACTTGGTCAACAAGTCAGACAACGCATTCTACTTGTTCAACAAGGCATTTGACTTGTACAACAAGGCATTTTACTTGGTCAACAAGGCATTTTTTTTTTGGATGAATGTCCCATTATATATATATATATGAAGAGAAAAATACAAAATAGCACGTATGAGTAGAAACTCATGCCGCAAACAACCGATAACAAGCTATCGGATAACAACGACATCAACTACGACATCGACTGCGACGACAACTAAAGCTCGAAACAAGCTACCATGCAACTCGCCACAGACGGCGAATAGCAGCTACTTGTAAAGGATATCTATGTGCTACAGTGTCCAATCGTAAACAAGCATTCCCCAGAACCAAAGCAATCACTTGCTCAGGGGAGCCGCGTCTATCCTCCTTCCACCATGTATTCCGTTCCTGCCAAATGTGATAAACAAGCGACGACAAAACATGACGATAGGCTACATGGTAAAGATGATGCCCTCGCCACTTAGCCGCTGCCCATATGACATCAACACGCCACTCCCGAAACGGCCATCTCCATCTAATCTAGCGGCTCAAAAGCCTCAAATAGCGTCTCGAGAAGCGACAATCAAAGAACAAATGGTTATGTGTCTCTCGTATGTTATTGTCACACAACAGGCATGTATCTGTTCTCGTTCGCTGTTCCACCCATGCAAATTCTCGAGTCGAAAGACGTCCCCGAATCGCCGGCCATAGAATGAATTCGTAGCGTGGAACTCGTAAACATCCGCCAAATAGCATAGCCCAATCCACCGGATCACTTCTCAATCGGATCGCTTCTCGGACTGATTTTGTCGAGAAATGACCATTCGGAGTGCCTTCCCACCGCAGTAAGTCACGACGTGACGGGTCCACTGCTGGTAGATGTGGACTAAGCTCAATGAACTCAACTGTAGATTGAGCAGGCCACATCCACCCATGTGTCGAGATAACAGCGCTAAGAGGAGCATCATGTGGTAGTCCCATAACCAGCGGGCCTCGTGGAAAACGATCCATCAATGGATATGAAAACAACCAGGGGTCCTTCCATAGGAAAATGGAAGAACCATTTCCTATATGAAAAGAAATGAGTGACCTAAGTAGAGGCCGTAACTTCAGCATCTTCTTCCAGCTCCAAGCGTCATTAGGTGCATGACGCACCACCCAAAAAGAATTGGAGCGGAGTCGATTGAGAAGCAACCATTCCACCCAAATCGAGCTCTCCTCTCGGGAGACAACACTCCATAAATGCCGCAAAAGGAGGGCCTTGTTATCCGTTGCAATCGAACGAATTCCAAGACCTCCCTCAGCAACAGGTAAGCAAATGTCCACCCACGCAACTTTTGTCGGCGACCCTGCCCAGAGAAAGCGTTGAAAACGAGCCTCCAAAGCCGCAATGATCCCCTTCGGCAATAGGAAAACCCCCGACCAATACGCATGCGTGGTAGTCAGTACCGACTTGATAAGTTGACCCGCCCCGCATATGACAGGGAGCCATGATCCCAGTCGCGCATCAACCTTGTGTAACAATGGGTTACAATCTGCTAGCGTCAATCGAGAGTGAAGTAGCGGAACTCCTAGATATCGTACAGGCAACTGTCCCCTTAGAAAACCCATGAGACCGTGGAGGTCATTCGCAAGGCTCTCCGCCCTCTTGGCAACAAACATCTCGCTTTGGCCGGGTTCGGATGAAGTCCAGAAAGCATTGCAAATTCCACTAATGCTTCCTTGATAACTCCAGCCGACACAAGATCGGCGTGACAGAACATGAGGAGATCGTCAGCAAAAGAGAGCATAGAATATCTATTCGCCTCGCATCGCCAATGATAACGGAACTGAGGCTCACGGCTGATCCCATGTGTGACGATGCCATGTAGCACCTCCATGACTAATGTAAATATATACGGCGATATAGGATCGCCTTGCCGAAGACCACGCTTCCCTGCAAAGTATCTCGCTGGGTGTCCATGGATATTAATCGAGAAAGTCGTCGTGGTCATACAACATCTCACCCAATGGATAAAGATAGGATGAAACTTCATAGCCGTGAGCGTGGCTAACACGAAGCTCCACTCAACCTTATCATAAGCGTTAGCCAGGTTAATCTTGAAGGTTACACGAGGAGGGCGCCTACTGCATCGATAGCCTGAACAAATCTCCTGTGCTAACAAGATATTATCACTAATGCGTCGCCCAGGGATAAACACCGTCTGAGAAGAGTGAATCAAACTTCCTAACCATGGCTTGAGCCGATTGGCCATAATCTTCGAGATAACCTTGAAGAGAACATTACAGCACGAAAATGGCCGAAAATCCGACGCTTTCCTCGGGGAATCACCCTTTGGAATAAGTAGAAGCGTGCTATTCAGTCCTTTTAGCAAATGGCCTGACGAAAAAAACTCCTGGACGGCCTGAATCAAGGCATCACCAATAACTCCCCAAGCTGCCTTGAAAAACCCCGCCGAATAGCCATCCGGTCCCGGAGCCTTTTCATCCCCCATCGAGAAAAGTGTCTCCTTAATCTCTAAAACCTCCACCTTCCGAATCATATCAGTTGCAGCTTATCAGATAGCTTCCTTGCTACGAATGGTGCAATCTCTCGTGGCTCAACGGGAACCTCCCTCGCTGACTGTCCCAATAAGGTCTGGTTGAACCGAATCAACTCTGCTCGAACGCTATCTTCTCCTTCAAAAACCTCGCCCATATCACCTTCAAGGGAAAAAATGCGGTTAGTCGCATGACGCAATGCCACCTTCTTAAAGAAATAAGAGGTGCATTGGTCCCCATCTTTAAGAAACGCCAACTTAGCACGCTGGGATAAGGCAGCATGCTCGATCTCGATGGCCTTCGTCTCTTACAGATACGCTCCAACTCATGAAATCGACTTTCCATGGGAAAAAACGTCGCAAACTGCTGGCACACATCAAGAAAGTGTTTGGCTTCACTAACATTCACCGCAAGGTCACCCTTTACCCTTCTCATCTGTCGGAGAATGGGTTTCAGTAGTTTCAGTCGTCGTACCAGTGTGTACATCGGGTAACCCTGGATCGGAATCTGCCAAATCTTCTGGACATGTAAAAGGAACTGTGCGTCATGGGTCAGAAAATTATCGAAACGAAAAGGACCGCCTCGGGGACTTCTGCGCACCAACTCGAGAAGTAGCGGGCTATGGTCCGATGTCGATGGGAGAGCCGCGTGGTAGGAAATATCAGGATACTTGGAGAACCACGTGGGATTACCAAGCATACGATCAATACGGTGCCATACACCTGCATCCCCTCGCTGTTGGTTATACCATGTGAAAAATTGCCCCATAGAAGGAAAGGTGACAAGATCTGCAGCAACCAGACATTCTCGCATATCACCCATATCGTGGGCGTTGGGTGACCCTCCCCTCGCTTCGCCTGACTCTAAGATGGTATTGAAATCACCCAATACCAGCCATGGATCCTCCGCCCGCTCCTCCGATCGGATAGTAATGTCGTACCACAATGCAACCCGCTCCTCTCGCCGGTTTTTCCCATAGATAAAGGAAATAAAAACCGTCTCACGCGACTCCCGGGAGAAAACTTCACAATGTATCCTTGGTCCGAAAGCCCAAGAACCGATACCTGAAGAAACACGGGGTTCCATCCTACCCATATTCTCGTACCGGGGCCCTCTGTGTAATTATAAAACCACGTCCACCGCGTCCGTAGACCATTCGACACCATCGCAGCATTAGTGCTAGCCACTCTCGTTTCCAACAACCCCATTAATTGAATTTCAGACTTAGCCACGAGCTCCCCCACCTCCCTCGCGTGGTCCCTCTTTTTGAGACCACGTACATTCCATACACCGACAGGGATCATGGATCACCCCCTCCCGGGGCTGCCATAGCTTCAGGGCCCATAGAGATAATGAGATCGTCATCCTCATCTCGCAAGGAGTGTAGGATAGCGAAAGAATTCGATGCTAATCCATCTGCGTCATGTACCGATTCGTCACACACATGTGGAGCCGTGGTCCCATACGATGTCGAAGGTCCACTATCTGCCCACCGAGTCACCTCACCATGATTCCGCGCACTAGCACGATTTGCCCTCTCAGTGGACTCCACCCTAACAGCCTTGCCCTTTGCACCCACCTGTCGCCACTCAACCCGGGATCGAGTTGCCATTATCCCGCCTTTGCTATCTCGAGCCCTGACTGCCGGACCGGGCCTGCGAGACTGTTGGCCCGTTACTTGTGAACCACCCATAGGAGTATTCGACAACTGTGTAGGCGGACGACAACCTTGCACTTGCTGCCCGGCTGGAGATGTCGGGCATGCCACAGCCGTGTGAGTCCATGACTTGCACTTCGAACATTTTGTTGGTCTCCATTCGTACTCCACCCGTACGCTAACCACACCCCTGAACCCCCATCTTCCAACGGCATCCGTATATTAAATTGCTCGATAAACGAATCAACAAGTGTCTGAAGCACACAAACTCTCGCGAAATCAATGCGCTCGCCTGTAGTAGTAACGCCATCAGCAAACAACGGCCGCCCCACCGCACTGGCCATGATTCCTAGTCCCGCCTGAGTCCAAAACTCGCTCGGTACATTACATAACTTAATCCAGAGCGGCACTTCAACAATGTCTCGTTTCGCAAATGACATACCTGGCCGCCAAACCTCCAAGAATAATGGTTGCCCTTTCATGAGCCATGGACCTCCATCAAGAGCACCGTGCATTGCATTCTCCGATTTAAATCGGAATTTGAAAAACCCATTAATGGTTGTCCTAACCTCCACTAAATCAGCCCAGATCGAGCGCACAAACCGTTCCACAAAAGGAAAGTATGGTTTTCTTCCCAAAAAATAGCCCACCAGAGTGTGTTCCCACCGGGCAAACCCTTGACGTGCTACCTCCCATGTTGGGCAGACTTCGGCTATTCCATCAACTATCATTGGTGCCGTGTAATCCAATGAGACCCGCTTCGTTGCGGGTCGTGTACGTCGTGCTGATCCTTTGGTAACATTTGCATAAGTTGGTACGGTACGTTTCTCAGGAGTAGTTCCGATGACCGCACGCGGAAGATTTATATGTGCTGCAATTGTCGGCTGCGGCGTCGTACCCGTCCCCTTGCGAATCTTTTCCATCGTGGCAGACACCTTTGTCGTCGGTCGTTGCTCATCCATACGTTCATTTGACGGCGTAGATTGCATTGCCTGTTCCGCAATCGAGGCGGCCCCACAATCCTCCAAAGGCAGGATATCAAAACCGGGATCTTTTCCATTAATGTCGGGATCTTTGCCATTAAATTCCTCCAAGGGCAGGATATCAAAGCCGGGATCTTTTCCATTAATGTCGGGATCTTTTCCATTAAAATCATCCACGGGCAGGATATCAAAATCGGGATCTTTTCCATTAATGTCGGGATCTTTGCCATTAAATTCCTCCAAGGGCAGGATATCAAAGCCGGGATCTTTTCCATTAAAATCCTCCACGGGCAGGATATCAAAACCGGGATCTTTTCCATTAATGTCGGGATCTTTTCCATTAAAATCATCCACGGGCAGGATATCAAAATCGGGATCTTTTCCATTAATGTCGGGATCTTTGCCATTAAATTCCTCCAAGGGCAGGATATCAAAGCCGGGATCTTTTCCATTAAAATCCTCCACGGGCAGGATATCAAAACCGGGATCTTTTCCATTAATGTCGGGATCTTTGCCATTAAAATCGAGATATCCTGGCAAGCTTAATTCCTGACGAAGATATGTTAAGATCTTTGCCATAATAGGATGATCCCCAGAATGATTGGCCAAAAAATCAAGATCCTCTCCCGAAATAGATTCAACGATCGGGAACGGAGATGTCGTTGTGGAAACCCTAGCCGCCATAATTTCCGTTCGCTTCCCTGCTTCAACCACCACTTGATCCCGTCGATTGGATCGTTCATTTTCAGATTCCTCATCCACCACTCGTCGCAGCGGTGGAGGTGTACCCGGTCGTCGTCGGAAACTCGCCCTCGTATCAGATTCCGCACGCAAAGGAGCAGTAACCGTAGTGTCACGTCGTGTTTTCCCACCATCGAACACACACCGAGAATCAGATCGTCTCACAGCCACTACATCCCGGCCATGCACTCTATCAAGAAGATTGTTAAATCCCGGACCATCAAAACGCTCCGCAAACGCCGGGTAATCCCGGGACAGTAACTCCACATTAACACGATTCAGATCAGATTCCAGCGACTGCGATGAAGATCCACTCATTGTCGATCCACACATGAGAGAAGTCGAAGCCATCTTCATGCAAATTCGAAATAAGAACGAAAACTAAAAGATGAAACCCTCCAAAGTCGTTTGATCCCGGCGATGGAGGCGCGCCACCTTGTATCGCCGCCCTTCAATCCGCCATGTAGATTTAGAGAAAAATATGATGAATTTGGACTGAATTATGGATGAAATTCGTGTAGGAATCCTAGAGAGAGGAGAGAGCAAAAACGCCTAGAGAGAGAGAGCATTCGACTTGTTCAACAAGGCATTCAATTTGTTCAACAAGGCGTTCGACTTGTTCAACAAGGAATTCGAGTTGTTTAACAAGGCTTCTACTTGTTCAACTAGGCATGACGTTGTGAGCAAGAAATTCAACCTATTCAACAAGGCATTAAACTTGGTCAACAAGACATTCTAGTTGGTCAACCAGGTGCTCCACTTGTTCAACATGGTATTCTACTTGGTCAACAAGGAATTCGACTTGTCGAACAAGGCATTCTACTTGGTCAACAAGGCATTCGACTTGTCCAACAAGGCATTCTACTTGGTCAACAAGGCATTGGACTTGTTCAACAAGGCATTCTACTTGGTCAACAAGGCGTTCGACTTGTTCTACAAGGCATTAAACTTGGTCAACAAGGCATTCTACTTGTTCAAAAGGCCATTTAAATTGGTCAACAAGATATACAAGGCATTCGACTTGTCCAACAAGGCATTTTACTTGGTCAACAAGGCATTCTACTTGTTCAACAAGGCATTCTACTTGGTCAACAAGACATTCGACTTGTTCAACAAGGCGTTCGACTTGTTCAACAAAGAATTCTACTTGTTCAAAGGGCATTTGAGTTGGTCAACAAGGCATACAAGGCATTCTGCTTGTTCAACAAGGCATTCGACTTGTACAACAAGGCATTTTACTTGGTCAACAAGGCATTCGACTTGTTCAACAAGGCATTGGATTTGATCAACAAGGCGTTCGACTTTGTCAACAAGGCATTCGACTTGTTCAACAAGGAATTCGACTTGTTCAACAAGGCATTCGACTCGTTCAAAAAGGCATTCTACTTGGTCAACAAGGCGTTCGACTTGTTCAACTAGGCATTCGACTTGTTTAACAAGGCTTCTCCTTGTTCAACAAGGCATGACTTTGTCAGCAAAAAATTCAACTTGTTCACCAAGGCATTCGACTTGGTCAACAAGGCATTCTACTTGGTGAACAAGGCATTCGACTTGTAACACAAGGCATTCGACTTGTAACACAAGGCATTCGACTTGTAACACAAGGCATTCGACTTGTAACACAAGGCATTCGACTTGTAACACAAGGCATTCTACTTGATCAACAAGGCATTTGACTTGTCCAACAAGGCATTCTACTTGGTCAACAAGGCATTGGATTGTTCAACAAGGCATTCTACTTGGTCAAAAAGGCGATCGACTTGTTCAACAAGGCATTCAACTTGGTCAACAAGGCATTCTACTTGTTCAAAAGGCTATTCAAATTGGTTAACAAGATATACAAGGCATTCGACTTTGTCAACAAAGCATTTAAGGCATTCGACTTGTTCAACAAGGCATTACTCTTGGTCAACAAGGCATTTGGCTTATTCAACAAGCCATTCGACTTTATCAACAACGTATTTAAGTTGTTCAACAAGACATTCTACTTGTTCAAAGGGCATTTGACTTGGTCAACAAGGCAAACAAGACATTCTACTTATTCAAAAAGGCATTCGACTTGTCCAACAAGGCATTTTACTTGGTCAACAAGGCATTTGACTTGTTCAACAAGGCATTCTACTTGTACAAGGCATTCGATTTGTTCAACAAGGCGTTCTACTTGTTCAACAAGGCGTTCTACTTGTTCAACAAGGCGTTCGAGTTTTTTAACAAGGCATTTGACTTGTTTAACAAGGTTTCTATCTGTTCAACAAGGCATGATATTGTTAACAAGGAATTCAATTTGTTCAACAAGGCATTCAACTTGGTCACCAAGGCATTCTAGTTAGTCAACACGGCGCTCGACTTGTTTCAACAAGGCATTCTAGTTTGTCAACAAGGCATTCGACTTCTCCAACAAGGCATTCTACTTGGTCAATAAGGCATTCGACTTGTCCAACAAGGCATTCTACATGGTCAACAAGGCATTCTTCTTGGTCAACAAGTCGAACGACTTGTTCAACAAGGCATTCTACTTGGTCAACAAGGCTTTCGGCTTGTTCAACAAGGCATTCGACTTTGTCAATAAGGCATTTAAGTTAGTCAACAAGGCATTCTACTTGCTCAAAGTGCATTTGACTTGGTCAACAAGGCAGACAAGGCATTCTACTTGTTCAACGAGGCATTTGACTTGTACAACAAGGCATTTTACTTGGTCAACAAGGCATTCGACTTGTTCAACAAGGCATTCTACTTGGTCAACAATGCATTACTTGGTCAACAAGGCATTCTACTTGGTCAACAAGGCGATCGTCTTGTTCAACAAGGCATTCAACTTGGTCAACAAGGCATTCTACTTGTTCAAAAGGCTATTCAAATTGGTTAACAAGATATACAAAGCATTCGACTTCGTCAACAAAGCATTCAAGGCATTCGACTTGTTCAACAAGGCATTACTCTTGGTCAACAAGGCATTCGGCTTGTTCAACAAGCCATTCGACTTTATCAACAACGCATTTAAGTTGTTCGACAAGACATTCTACTTGTTCAAAGGGCATTTGACTTGGTCAACAAGGCATACAAGACATTCTACTTATTCAAAAAGGCATTCGACTTGTCCAACAAGGCATTTTACTTGGTCAACAAGGAATTTGACTTGTTCAACAAGGCATTCGATTTGTTCAACAAGGCGTTCTACTAGTTCAACAAGGCGTTCTACTTGTTCAACAAGGCGTTCTACTTGTTCAACAAGGCGTTCGAGTTTTTTAATAAGGCATTCGACTTGTTTAACAAGGTTTCTATCTGTTCAACAAGGCATGATATTGTTAACAAGGAATTCAACTTGTTCAACAAGGCATTCAACTTGGTCACCAAGGCATTCTAGTTAGTCAACACGGCGCTCGACTTGTTTCAACAAGGCATTCTAGTTTGTCAACAAGGCATTCGACTTCTCCAACAAGGCATTCTACTTGGCCAATATGGCATTCGACTTGTCCAACAAGGCATTCTACATGGTCAACAAGGCATTCTTCTTGGTCAACAAGTCGAACGACTTGTTCAACAAGGCATTCTACTTGGTCAGCAAGGCATTCGGCTTGTTCAACAAGGCATTCGACTTTGTCAATAAGGCATTTAAGTTAGTCAACAAGGCATTCTACTTGTTCAAAGTGCATTTGACTTGGTCAACAAGGCAGACAAGGCATTCTACTTGTTCAACAAGGCATTTGACTTGTACAACAAGGCATTTTACTTGGTCAACAAGGCATTCGACTTGTTCAACAAGGCATTCAATTTGTTCAACAAGGCGTTCCACTTGTTCTACAAGGAATTCGACTTGTTTAACAAGGCTTCTACTTGTTCAACAAGGCATGACTTTGTGAGCCAGAAATTCAACCTATTCAACATGGCATTAAACTTGGTCAGCAAGACATTCGACTTGGTCAACAAGGCATTCTACGTTGTTAACAATGCATTCGACTTTTCCAACGATGCATTTTACTTCGTCCACAATGCATTCTACTTGGTCAACAAGGCATTCTACTTGGTCAACTAGGCATTCGACTTGTTCAAAAGGCCATTCAAATTGGTCAACAAGACATACAAGGCATTCGACTTGGTCAGCAAAGCATACAAGCCATTCGACTTGTTTAATTACTCTTGTTCAACAAGGCATTCGATTTGTTCAACAAGGCCTTCTACTTGTTCAACAAGGCATTCGACTTGTTTAACAAGGCATTCGACTTGTTTAACAAGGCTTCTATCTGTTCAACAAGGCATGATATTGTTAACAAGGAACTCAACTTGTTCAACAAGGCATTCAACTTGGTCACCAAGGCATTCTAGTTAGTCAACCTGGCGCTCGACTTGTTTCAACAAGGCATTCTAGTTTGTCAACAAGGCATTCGACTTCTCCAACACGGCATTCTACTTGGTCAATAAGGCATTCGACTTGTCCAACAAGGCATTCTACATGGTCAACAAGGCATTCTTCTTGGTCAACAAGGCGATCGACTTGTTCAACAAGGCATTCTACTTGGTCAACAAGGCATTCGACTTGTTCAACAAGGCATTCGACTTTGTCAATAAGGCATTTAAGTTGGTCAACAAGGCATTCTACTAGTTCAAAGTGCATTTGACTTGGTCAACAAGGCAGACAAGGCATTTTACTTGTTCAACAAGGCATTTGACTTGTACAACAAGGCATTTTACTTGGTCAACATGGCATTCGACTTGTTCAACAAGGCATTCAATTTGTTCAACAAGGCGTTCGACTTGTTCAACAAGGAATTCGAGTTGTTTAACAAGGCTTCTACTTGTTCAACTAGGCATGACTTTGTGAGCAAGAAATTCAACCTATTCAACAAGGCATTAAACTTGGTCAACAAGACATTCTAGTTGGTCAACCAGGTGCTCCACTTGTTCAACATGGTATTCTACTCGGTCAACAAGGAATTCGACTTGTCGAACAAGGCATTCTACTTGGTCAACAAGGCATTCGACTTGTCCAACAAGGCATTCTACTTGGTCAACAAGGCATTGGACTTGTTCAACAAGGCATTCTACTTGGTCAACAAGGCGTTCGACTTGTTCTACAAGGCATTAAACTTGGTCAACAAGGCATTCTACTTGTTCAAAAGGCCATTTAAATTGGTCAACAAGATATACAAGGCATTCTACTTGTTCAACAAGGCATTTTTTTTTTGGTTTAATGTCCCTTTATATATATATATATATATATGAAAAGAAGAATACAAAAGAGCGTGCAGGAGAAAAACTCATGCCGCATCAACCGATAACATGCTATCGGGTACAACTATGATATCAACAACGACATCGACAACTAGCTCCCCCACCGCCCTTCCGTGGTCCCTCTTATTGAGACCACGCACATTCACACCTACAGGGATCATGGATCACCCCCTGTTGGGGCTGCCGTTGCTAAAGGAGGAAAGAAACTTACTTCACAACGCATCTTCATAGACCAAGAACTACGAGGTCACCCCAGATCATTATCCTCATCCCGTAACGAGTGCAAAATAGCGAAAGAGTTAGGGGCCAACCCAACCTCGTCATGCACGGGCACCACCCGCGAATGTGGCTCTGTGGTCCGAGACGATGTCGACAATCCTCTCCAGCACACTATTGACCGGGCCAGTTTTCTACCATTAGCTGCCCCATCCCGTGGTTCCACCCTCACGGCTTTGCCCTTTGCGCCCACATGCATCCACTCTACACGTGCGCTAGGAATCACCGCCCCTCCATTTCCCGCTCGAACCCCATCTGCCCCAACATGTGACTCCACCCGTGCTGCTTTGCCCTTTGCTCCCACCTGCCGCCCCTCTACTCGTGGCTTATTGCCACCCACCCGAACAGCCCTCAGCCGAGGATCCGGTCGTTTTCCCGGTGCGCTTTGTCCATCGGAGGACATCGGACACGCCGTCGACGCATGATTCCAAGAAGCACACTTCAGACATTTGGTTGGTCTCCATTCGTACTCCACCCGCACAGTTGCCACACCCGATGTACCCCCACACTCTAACGGCAGTCGAATATTAAAGTGCTCCACAAATGGGTCAGCAAACTTCTTAAATACACAAACACGTGCAAAATCAATACGCTCTCCACTTGTTGTAACGCCATCAGCAAACAAGGGCTGCCCCACAGCACTAGCAACGATCCCCAAACCAGCCTGAGTCCAGAATTCGCTTGGGACATTCCATAACTTAACCCATAGAGGTACTTCTACGAGATCCCGCTTCACAAACGACATTCCTGGCCTCCAAACCTCCAAGAAGAGTGGCTGCCCTTGGAATAGCCAAGGTCCCCCTTCAAGGACCCCATGCATTGCATCCGCCGACATAAAACGAAACTTAAAGAAACCATTAATGGTAGCCCTGACCTCGGCAAGGTCAGCCCAATTCGCCCGCACAAATCGCTCCACAAAGGGAAAATATGGCTTCTTTCCCAAAAAATAGCCCACCAGTGTATGCTTCCATCGAGCAAAACCTTGACGGGCCACCTCCCACGTAGGTTGAACCTCCCCCACCCCATCTATGACTGCCGGCGCAGTGTAAACCAACGGAAGTCGCCGCACTCCGGTGCGGTTAGCCTGCCTCGCCGACCCCTTGGCAACCACCGCAAACGTCGGCTTTGGCGGATTTACCTTAGCCGGCACCGAAACCGTATCCGTCACCTTTGCCACCACTGTAGAAACTCTAGGTCCGTCATCAAGGATAGAAATTTTTTCCACGGTAGCCGTCGGCGCTGTCGTCGTCATCCCCTCTTTCGCACCATCCCCAATCTTGAGATTGCATCTACCAACCTCCCGTTCCGGAGAAAACCTAGGCCCGAGACCACGTGGATGCTTGTGGCCCATATCAATCAAAGAAACCCTAGCCTTCATATGATGATCATGCAAATTTCCCGCATCGGGCTGTGCGTCATCCTCAACCACCGTATGATCAACGCGTGGAGTATGATGCGTGACCAATGGCGCAGCCGCATCAACCAATATCTCGTCATCCCATCCAAAATCTTTACGAAGATATTGTAGTATCCTTTTCTAAGACGGATTAGTAGTAGATTCCTTCATTAAATATACGAGATCCTCTCCCAAAATAGAAGCATTTTCCATATCTGCAAGATCTCCCAGCGATTTCCTGTCGTCCAGCTTGATCCTTTCCAAAGACGGATTAGTAGCAGATTCCTTCATTAAGTATACGAGATCTCCTCCCAAAATAGAAGCACTTTCCATATCTTCAAGATCTCCCAGCGATTTCTTACCATCCGGCATGATCCTTTCCAAAGACGGATTAGTAGCGGATTCCTTCATTGAGTATACGAGATCTCCTCCCAAAATAGAAGCACTTTCCATATCTTCAAGATCTCCCACCGATTTCTTACCATCCGGCCTGATCCTTTCCAAAGACGGATTAGTAGCAGATTCCTTCATTAAGTATACGAGATCTCCTCCCAAAATAGAAGCACTTTCCATATCTTCAAGATCTCCCACCGATTTCTTACCATCCGGCCTGATCCTTTCCAAAGACGGATTAGTAGCAGATTCCATCATTGAGTATACGAGATCTCCTCCCAAAATAGAAGCACTTTCCATATCTTCAAGATCTCCCAATGATTTCTTACCATCCGACCTTCATTGATCTTCAAGATCTCCCAGCGATTCCTTACCATCCAGCCTTCGCTGATCACGAGTAGGTGGTGGTGTATCCGGCCTTCGTCGGATCAGATCTCGGACCGGAGATCCCGATCCACGTAGTGGCTGTAGAATCGTGATACCAGCCCCCGATTGTGGCATCTCGCGCGTTTGGGCAGCCACGACACCGGATCTACCATGAACTTTCTCCATCAACGCATTAAAACGTGCCCCGTCAAAATGCTTAGCAAACGTAGGATAGTCTTGCAGTAAAGAATCTATCTCGAGCGGCCGGGGATACTCAGTAATCACCATCTCAACTGAAGAGATCGAATTCATCGTTGATCCACACATCAACGAGCATGAAGCCATAACAACACCGTAAAAGTGAATTAACTAACGAATTGAAACTAATTGAAAGAGACACAACCCTCAAAACCCGTCTGATCCCGGCGATGGAGGCGGCCGATCGTGATCCACCGCCCTACAAAGTGGCGTTAGGTTGGTGATTATAAAAAGAGTTAAGATTTGGCCGATTGTGGACGAAAATGTTAGAGAAACTCTAGAGAGAGTAGAGAGCAAAATCACCTAGAGAGAGAGAGAGCATACTCAACAAGGCATTCGACTTGTTCAACAAGACATTCGACTTGTTCAACAAGGCGTTCGACTTGTTCAACAAGGAATTCTACTTGTTCAAAGGGCATTTGAGTTGGTCAACAAGGCATACAAGGCATTCTGCTTGTTCAACAAGGCATTCGACTTGTACAACAAGGCATTTTACTTGGTCAACAAGGCATTCGACTTGTTCAACAAGGCATTCGACTTGTTCAACAAGGCATTCGATTTGATCAACAAGGCGTTCGACTTGTTCAACGAGGCATTCGACTTGTTCAACAAGGAATTCGACTTGTTCAACGAGGCATTTGACTCGTTCAACAAGGCATTCTACTTGGTCAACAAGGCGTTCGACTTGTTCAACTAGGCATTCGACTTGTTTAACAAGGCTTCTACTTGTTCAACAAGGTATCACTTTGTCAGAAAGCAATTCAACTTGTTCACCAAGGCATTCAACTTGGTCAACAAGGCATTCTACTTGGTGAACAAGGCATTCGACTTGTAACACATGGCATTCGACTTATAACACAAGGCATTCTACTTGATCAACAAGGCATTTGACTTGTCCAACAAGGCATTCTACTTGGTCAACAAGGCATTGGATTGTTCAACAAGGCATTCTACTTGGTCAAAAAGGCGATCGACTTGTTCAACAAGGCATTCAACTTGGTCAACAAGGCATTCTACTTGTTCAAAAGGCTATTCAAATTGGTTAACAAGATATACAAGGCATTCGACTTTGTCAACAAAGCATTTAAGGCATTCGACTTGTTCAACAAGGCATTACTCTTGGTCAACAAGGCATTTGGCTTATTCAACAAGCCATTCGACTTTATCAACAACGTATTTAAGTTGTTCAACAAGACATTCTACTTGTTCAAAGGGCATTTGACTTGGTCAACAAGGCAAACAAGACATTCTACTTATTCAAAAAGGCATTCGACTTGTCCAACAAGGCATTTTACTTGGTCAACAAGGCATTTGACTTGTTCAACAAGGCATTCTACTTGTACAAGGCATTCGATTTGTTCAACAAGGCGTTCTACTTGTTCAACAAGGCGTTCTACTTGTTCAACAAGGCGTTCGAGTTTTTTAACAAGGCATTTGACTTGTTTAACAAGGTTTCTATCTGTTCAACAAGGCATGATATTGTTAACAAGGAATTCAATTTGTTCAACAAGGCATTCAACTTGGTCACCAATGCATTCTAGTTAGTCAACACGGCGCTCGACTTGTTTCAACAAGGCATTCTAGTTTGTCAACAAGGCATTCGACTTCTCCAACAAGGCATTCTACTTGGTCAATAAGGCATTCGACTTGTCCAACAAGGCATTCTACATGGTCAACAAGGCATTCTTCTTGGTCAACAAGTCGAACGACTTGTTCAACAAGGCATTCTACTTGGTCAACAAGGCTTTCGGCTTGTTCAACAAGGCATTCGACTTTGTCAATAAGGCATTTAAGTTAGTCAACAAGGCATTCTACTTGCTCAAAGTGCATTTGACTTGGTCAACAAGGCAGACAAGGCATTCTACTTGTTCAACAAGGCATTTGACTTGTACAACAAGGCATTTTACTTGGTCAACAAGGCATTCGACTTGTTCAACAAGGCATTCAATTTGTTCAACAAGGCGTTCGACTTGTTCTACAAGGAATTCGACATGTTTAACAAGGCTTCTACTTGTTCAACAAGGCATGACTTTGTGAGCCAGAAATTCAACCTATTCAACATGACATTAAACTTGGTCAGCAAGACATTCGACTTGGTCAACAAGGCATTCTACGTTGTTAACAATGCATTCGACTTTTCCAACGATGCATTTTACTTGTTCCACAATGCATTCGACTTGTCCAACAAAAGGCATTATACTTGGCAACAAGGCATTCTACTTGGTCAACTAGGCATTCGACTCGTTCAACAAGGCATTCGAGTTGTTCAACAAGGCGTTCGACTTGTTCAAAAGGCCATTCAAATTGGTCAACAAGACATACAAGGCATTCGACTTGGTCAGCAAAGCATACAAGCCATTCGACTTGTTTAACAAGACATTACTCTTGTTCAACAAGGCATTCGATTTGTTCAACAAGGCCTTCTACTTGTTCAACAAGGCATTGGACTTGTTTAACAAGGCATTCGACTTGTTTAACAAGGCTTCTATCTGTTCAACAAGGCATGATATTGTTAACAAGGAACTCAACTTGTTCAACAAGGCATTCGACTTGGTCACCAAGGCATTCTAGTTGGTCAACCTGGCGCTCGACTTGTTTCAACAAGGCATTTGACTTGTCCAAAAGGCATTCTACTTGGTCAATAAGGCATTCAACTTGTCCAACAAGGCATTCTACTTTGTCAACAAGGCATTCGACTTGGTCAAAAATGCATTCTACTTGGTCAACAAGGCGATCGACTTGTTCAATAAGGCATTCTACTTGGTCAACAAGGCATTCGGCTTGTTTAACAAGGCATTCGGCTTTGTCAACAAGGCATTTAAGCTGGTCAACAAGGCATTCTACTTGTTCAACGTGCATTCGACTTGGTCAACAAGTCAGACAAGGCATTCTACTTGTTCAACAAGGCATTTGACTTGTACAACAAGGCATTTTACTTGGTCAACAAGGCATTCGACTTGTTCAACAAGGCATTCAATTTGTTGAACAAGGCGTTCGACTTATTCAACAAGGAATTCACTTGTTTAACAAGGCTTCTACTTGTTCAACGAGGCATGACTTTGTGAGCAAGAAATTCAACCTATTCAACAAGGGATTAAACGTGGTCAACAAGACATTCTAGTTTGTCAACCAGGTTCTCCACTTGTTCAACATGGTATTCTACTCGGTCAACAAGGAATTCGACTTGTCTAGCAAGGCATTCTACTTGGTCAACAAGGCATTCGACTTGTCCAACAAGGCATTCTACTTGGTCAACAATGCATTGGACTTGTTCAACAAGGCATTCTACATGGTCAACAAGGCGTTCGACTTGTTCAACAAGGCATTCTACTTGTTCAAAAGGCCATTCAAATTGGTCAACAAGATATACAAGGCATTCAACTTGTCCAACAAGGCATTTTACTTAGTCAACAAGGCATTCTACTTGTTCCACAAGGCATGCTACTTGGTCAACAAGACATTCGACTTGTTCAACAAGCCGTTCGACTTGTTCAACAAGGAATTCTACTTGTTCAAATGGCATTTGAGTTGGTCAACAAGGCATTCAAGGCATTCTGCTTGTTCAACAAGGCATTCGACTTGTACAACAAGGAATTTTACTTGGTCAACAAGGCATTCGACTTGTTCAACAAGGCATTAGATTTGATCAACAAGGTGTTCGACTTGTTCAACAAGGCATTCGACTTGTTCAACAAGGAATTCGACTTGTTCAACAAGGCATTCAACTCGTTCAACAAGGCATTCTACAATGTCAACAAGGCGTTCGACATGTTCAACTAGGCATTCGACTTGTTCAACTTGGCATTCGACTTGTTTAACAAGGCTTCTACTTGTTCAACAAGGCATGACTTTGTCAGCAAGAAATTCAACTTGTTCACCAAGGCATTCGACTTGGTCAACAAGGCATTCTACTTGGTGAACAAGGCATTCGACTTGTAACACAAGGCATTCTACTTGATCAACAAGGCATTTGACTTGTCCAACAAGGCATTCTACTTGGTCAACAAAGCATTGGATTGTTCAACAAAGCATTCTACTTGGTCAACAAGGCGATCGACTTGTTCAACAAGGCATTCAACTTGGTCAACAAGGCATTGTACTTGTTCAAAAGGCTATTCAAATTGGTCAACAAGATATACAAGGCATTCGACTTTGTCAACAAAGCTTTCAAGGCATTCGACTTGTTCAACAAGGCATTACTCTTGGTCAACAAGACATTCGGCTTGTTCAATAAGGCATTCGACTTTATCAACGCATTTAAGTTACAAGACATTCTACTTGTTCAAAGGGCATTTGACTTGGTCAACAAGGCATACAAGACATTCTACTTATTCAAAAAGGCATTCGACTTGTCCAACAATGCATTTTACTTGGTGAACAAGGAATTTGACTTGTTCAACAAGGCATTCTACTTGGTCAACAAGGCATTCGATTTGTTCAACAAGGCGTTCTACTTGTTCAACAAGGCGTTCTACTTGTTCAACAAGGCATTTTACTTGTTCAACAAGGCGTTCGACTTGTTTATCAAGGCATTCGACTTGTTTAACAAGGCTTCTATCTGTTCAACAAGGCATGATATTGTTAACAAGGAATTCAACTTGTTCAACAATGCATTCAACTTGGTCACCAAGGCATTCTAGTTAGTCAACCTGGCGCTCGACTTGTTTCAACAAGGCATTCTAGTTTGTCAACAAGGCATTCTACTTGGTCAATAAGGCATTCGACTTGTCCAACAAGGCATTCTACATGGTCAACAAGGCATTCTTCTTGGTCAACAAGGTGATCGACTAGTTTAACAAGGCATTCTACTTGGTCAACAAGGCATTCGGCTTGTTCAACAAGGCATTCGACTTTGTCAATAAGGCTTTTAAGTTGGTCAACAAGGCATTCTACTTGTTCAAAGTGCATTTGACTTGGTCAACAAGGCAGACAAGGCATTCTACTTGTTCAACAAGGCATTTGACTTGTACAACAAGGCATTTTACTTGGTCAACAAGGCATTCGACTTGTTCAACAAGGTATTCAATTAGTTCAACAAGGCGTTCGACTTGTTCTACAAGAAATTCGACTTGTTTAACAAGGCTTCTACTTGTTCAACAAGGCATGACTTTGTGAGCCAGAAATTCACCCTATTCAACAAGGCATTAAACTTGGTCATCAAGACATTCGACTTGGTCAACAAGGCATTCGGCTTGTTCAACAAGCCATTCGACTTTATCAACAACGCATTTAAGTTGTTCAACAAGAGATTCTACTTGTTCAAAGGGCATTTGACTTGGTCAACAAGGCATAAGAGACATTCTACTTATTCAAAAAGGCATTCGACTTGTCCAACAAGGCATTTTACTTGGTCAACAAGGCATTTGACTTTTTCTTTTTTTGGTAAAAGCCCGTATATAAATAAATAGTAAGGAAGTCAGTACATGCTTGACAGGAAAAACTACCACGCAACACGCCAAAGCCGCCTAATGGCCGCAATCTGCAAAGCATACTTTGCAGAGAGACCATTAAGACGCAAACAACAAATGTCCAAAACACCAGCAACTAATTGTTCCGGCGAGGTCGTAACATTATCACGCCACCGCCGATTCCGAGCAAGCCAAATATGATACACCAGGGATGCCAGAAGATGCCTAGACGCCGCATGCAATAAATGATGCCCACGCCACCATTGCGACTTGTTCAACAAGGCATTCTACTTGGTCAACAAGGCATTCAATTTGTTCAACAAGGCGTTCTACTTGTTCAACAAGGCGTTCTACTTGTTCAACAAGGCGTTTTACTTGTTCAACAAGGCGTTCGACTTGTTTATCAAGGCATTGGACTTGTTTAACAAGGCTTCTATATATTCAACAAGGCATGATATTGTTAACAAGGAATTCAACTTGTTCAACAAGGCATTCAACTTGGTCACCAAGGCATTCTAGTTAGTCCACATGGCGCTCTACTTGTTTCAACAAGGCATTCTAGTTTGTCAACAAGGCATTCGACTTGTCAGACAAGGCATTCTACTTGGTCAATAAGGCATTCGACTTGTCCAACAAGGCATTCTTCTTGGTCAACAAGGCGATCGACTTGTTCAACAAGGCATTCTACTTGGTCAATAAGGCATTCGACTTGTTCAACAAGGCATTCAATTTGTTCAACAAGACATTCGACTTGTTCAACAAGGAATTCACTTGTTTAAAAGGCTTCTACTTGTTTAACGAGGCATGACTTTGTGAGCAAGAAATTCAACCTATTCAAGAAGGGATTAAACGTGGTCAACAAGACATTCTAGTTTGTCAACCAGGTTCTCCACTTGTTCAACATGGTATTCTACTCGGTCAACAAGGAATTCGACTTGTCTAACAAGGCATTCTACTTGGTCAACAAGGCATTCGACTTGTCCAACAAGGCATTCTACTTGGTCAACAGGCTTTGGACTTGTTCAACAAGGCATTCTACTTGGTCAACAAGGCGTTCGACTTGTTCTACAAGGCACTAAACTTGGTCAACAAGGCATTCTACTTGTTCAAAATGCCATTCAAATTGGTCAACAAGATATACAAGGCATTCGACTTGTCCAACAAGTCATTTTACTTGGTCAACAAGGCATTCTACTTGTTCAACAAGGCATTCTACTTGGTCAACAAGACATTCGACTTGTTCAACAAGGCGTTCGACTTGTTCAACAAGGAATTCTACTTGTTCAAAGGGCATTTGAGTTGGGGTCAACAAGGCATACAAGGCATTCTGCTTGTTCAACAAGGCATTCGACTTGTACAATAAGGCATTTTACTTGGTCAACAAGGCATTCGACTTGTTTAACAAGGCATTGGATTTGATCAACAAGGCGTTCGACTTGTTCAACACGGCATTCGACTTGTTCAACAAGGAATTCGACTTGTTCAACATGGCATTCGACTCGTTCAACAAGGCATTCTACTTGGTCAACAAGGCGTTCGACTTGTTCAACTAGGCATTCGACTTGCTTAACAAGGCTTCTACTTGTTCAACAAGGCATGACTTTGTCAGCAAGAAATTCAACTTGTTCACCAAGGCATTCGACTTGGTGAACAAGGCATTCTACTTGGTGAACAAGGCATTCGACTTGTAACACAAGGCATTCTACTTGATCAACAAGGCATTTGACTTGTCGAACAAGGCATTCTACTTGGTCAACAAGGCATTAGACTTGTTCAACAAGGCATTCTACTTGGTCAACAAGGCGATCGACTTGTTCAACAAGGCATTCAACTTGGTCAACAAGGCATTTTTTTTTTGGATGAATGTCCCATTATATATATATGAAGATAAAAATACAAAATAGCACGTATGAGTAGAAACTCATGCCGCAAACAACCGATAACAAGCTATCGGATAACAACGACATCAACTACGATATCGACTACGACTGCGACGACAACTAAAGCTCGAAACAAGCTACCATGCAACTCGCACAGACGGCGAATAGCAGCTACTTGTAAAGGATATCTATGTGCTACAGTGTCCAATCGTAAACAAGCATTCCCCAGAACCAAAGCAATCACTTGCTCAGGGGAGCCGCGTCTATACTCCTTCCACCGTGTATTCCGTTCCTGCCAAATGTAATAAACAAGCGACGACAAAACATGACGATAGGCTACATGGTAAAGATGATGCCCTCGCCACTTAGCCGCTGCCCATATGACATCAACACGCCACTCACGAAACGGCCATCTCCATCTAATCTGGCGGCTCAAAGCCTCAAACAGCGTCTCGAGAAGCGACAATCAAAGAACAAATGGTTATGTGTCTATCGTATGTTATTGTCACACAACAGGCATGTATCTGTTCCCGCTCGCTGTTCCACCCATGCAAATTCTCGAGTCGAAAGACGTCCCCGAATAGCCAGCCATAGAATGAATTCGTAACGTGGAACTCGTAAACATCCGCCAAATAGCAGAGCCCAATCCACCGGATCACTTCTCAATCGGATCGCTTCTCGGACTGATTTTGTCGAGAAATGACCATTCGGAGTGCCTTCCCACCGCAGTAAGTCACGACGTGATGGGTCCACTGCTGGTAGATGTGGACTAAGCTCAATGAACTCAACTGTAGATTGAGCAGGCCACATCCTCCCATGTGTCGAGATAACAGCGCTAAGAGGAGCATCATGTGGTAGTCCCATAACCAGCGGGCCTCGTGGAAAACGATCCATCAATGGATATGAAAACAACCAGGGGTCCTTCCATAGGGAAATTGAAGAACCATTTCCTATATGAAAAGAAATGAGTGACCTAAGTAGAGGCCGTAACTTCAGCATCTTCTTCCAGCTCCAAGCGTCATTAGGTGCAGGACGTACCACCCAAAAAGAATTGGAGCGGAGTCGATTGAGAAGCAACCATTCCACCCAAATTGAGCTCTCCTCTCGGGAGACAACACTCCATAAATGCCGCAAAAGGAGGGCCTTGTTATCCGTTGTAATCGAACGAATTCCAAGACCTCCCTCAGCAACAGGTAAGCAATTGTCCACCCACGGAACTTTTGCCGGCGACCCTGCCCAGAGAAAGCGTCGAAACGAGCCTCCAAAGCCGCAATGATCCCCTTCGGCAATAGGAAAACCCCCGACCAATACGCATGCGTGGTAGTCAGTACCGACTTGATAAGTTGAACCCGCCCCGCATATGACAGGGAGCGGTTAAGCCATGATCCCAGTCGCGCATCAACCTTGTGTAACAATGGGTTACAATCTGCTAGCGTCAATCGAAAGTGAAGTAGCGGAACTCCTAGATATCGTACAGGCAACTGTCCCCTTAGAAAACCCATGAGACCGTGGAGGTCATTCGCAAGGCTCTCCGCCCGCTTGGCAACAAACATCTCGCTTTTGGCCGGGTTCGGATGAAGTCCAGAAAGCATTGCAAATTCCACTAATGTTTCCTTGATAACTCCAGCCGACACAAGATCGGCGTGACAGAACATGAAGAGATCGTCAGCAAAAGAGAGCATAGAAAGTCTATTCGCCTCGCATCGCCAATGATAACGGAACTGAGGCTCACGGCTGATTGACTAATGTAAATATATACGGCGATATAGGATCGCCTTGCCGAAGACCACGCTTCCCTGCAAAGTATCCCGCTGGGTGTCCATGGATATTAATCGAGAAAGTCGTCGTGGTCATACAACATCTCACCCAATGGATAAAGATAGGATGAAACTTTATAGCCGTGAGCGTGGCTAACACGAAGCTCCACTCAACCTTATCATAAGCCTTAGCCAGGTCAATCTTGAAGGTTACACGAGGAGGGCGCCTACTGCATCGATAGCCTGAACAAATCTCCTGTGCTAACAAGATATTATCACTAATGCGTCGTCCAGGGATAAACACCGTCTGAGAAGAGTGACCAAACTTCCTAACCATGGCTTGAGCCGATTGGCCATAATCTTCGAGATAACCTTGAAGAGAACATTACAGCACGAAATTGGCCGAAAATCCGACGCTTTCCTCGGGGAATCACCCTTTGGAATAAGTGTAAAAAGCGTGCTATTCAGTCCTTTTAGAAAATGGCCTGACGAAAAAAACTCCTGGACGGCCTGAATCAAGGCATCACCAATAACTCCCCACGCTGCCTTGAAAAACCCCGCCGAATAGCCATCCGGTCCCGGGGCCTTTTCATCCCCCATCGAGAAAAGTGCCTCCTTAATCTCTAAAGCCTCCACCTTCCGAATCATATCAGTTGCAGCTTATCAGATAGCTTCCTTGCTACGAATGGTGCAATCTCTCGTGGCTCAACGGGAACCTCCCTCGCTGACTGTCCCAATAAGGTCTGGTAGAACCGAATCAACTCTGCTCGAACGCTATCTTCTCCTTCAAAAACCTCGCCCATATCACCTTCAAGGGAAAAAATGCGGTTAGTCGCACGACGCAATGCCACCTTCTTAAAGAAATAAGAGGTGCATTGGTCCCCATCTTTAAGAAACGCCAACTTAGCACGCTGGGATAAGGCAGCATGCTCGATCTCGATGGCCTTCGCATACACTCTCTTACAGATACGCTCCAACTCATGAAATAGACTTTCCATGGGAAAAAACGTCGCAAACTGCTGGCACACATCAAGAAAGTGTTTGGCTTCACTAACATTCACCGCAAGGTCACCCTTTACCCTTCTCATCTGTCGGAGAATGGGTTTCAGTAGTTTCAGTCGTCGTACCAGTGTGTACATCGGGTAACCCTGGATCGGAATCTGCCAAATCTTCTGGACATGTAAAAGGAACTGTGCGTCATGGGTCAGAAAATTATCGAAACGAAAAGGACCGCCTCGGGGACTTCTGCGCACCAACTCGAGAAGTAGCGGGCTATGGTCCGATGTCGATGGGAGAGCCGCGTGGTAGGAAATATCAGGATACTTGGAGAACCACGTGGGATTACCAAGCATATGATCAATACGGTGCCATACACCTGCATCCCCTCGCTGTTGGTTATACCATGTGAAAAATTGCCCCGTAGAAGGCAAGGTGACAAGATCTGCAGCAACCAGACATTCTCGCATATCACCCATATCGTGGGCGTTGGGTGACCCTCCCCTCGCTTCGCCTGACTCTAAGATGGTATTGAAATCACCCAGTACCAGCCATGGATCCTCCGCCCGCTCCTCCGATCGGATAGTAATGTCGTACCACAATGCAACCCGCTCCTCTCGCCGGTTTTTCCCATAGATAAAGGAAATAAAAACCGTTTCACGCGACTCCCGGGAGAAAACTTCACAATGTATCCTTGGTCCGAAAGCCCAAGAACCGATACCTGAAGAAACACGGGGTTCCATCATACCCATATTCTCGTACCGGGGCCCTCTGTGTAATCATAAAACCACGTCCACCGCGTCCGTAGACCATTAGACACCATCGCAGCATTAGTGCTAGCCACTCTTGTTGACCAAATAGAATGCCTTGTTGAACAAGTCGAGCGCCAGGTTGACCAACTAGAATGCCTCGGAGACCAAGCCGAATGCTTTGACAAGTTGAATTCCTTGTTTTTTTTGGGGAACGTTCACTAAATAAATGAAATAAAGGACAGTAAAGCGCACATGATATGATTCATGTCGCAAAGACCAGTGACATGCCACTGTGTACAAGATGGATATAATCTCTATCCACCAAACAAACTACCATATACATCTACCAAGCAATGTGCCACAGGCGACGCAGGGCACAATATTGTAGATCATATCGACACGGTAGTAATGATAGGTGCATAAGCAATACCCTCACAATATCCTCAACGAGCTGCTGGGGATGCTGTTGTCTGCCATCAGTCCAACGGTGGTTTCGCTCAGTCCAACGGTGGTTTCGCTCAGTCCAGATGTGGTGAATCGTCGAAGCCAGAACATGTCGATATGCTAGATGCTGGAGGTGCATACCTTTCCACCGCAGGCCAGCCCACCTAATCCCCTGCTGCCAATCGCGGTAAGGCCAGAGAAACCGAATCTGCCGCCGAAGAAGTCGTAAGCATCGAGATGTGTATGGGCAATCAAAGAAAAGGTGATTGATCGTCTCCATCTCATCCGCGTCACACAATAAGCAAGCACTCGACGCGGCCTTGAGCGCAACCCAAGGCTTATCTCTGGTAGCTAGGCGTTCACGAATAGCAAGCCATAAGATGAATTCATAGCTTGGGACCCTAAGCACCCCCCCAAATAGGGCTGCACAATGAACCGGCGAGCGTTTCTGCCGGAACGCATCCCGAGTAGAAGCAGTGGTGAAAAGTCCTGTGGGAGACGGTAGCCATCGGTAAGAGTCAGCTTCCAATGGGTGAACGTCCGGGAGCATGTGTTCAATCATCAGAAATTCCATCGAGGAAGTCGTTGGCCATCTCCAACCATCACTAGCAATGACTCGACTCAAACGTGAATTATCAGAAAGGCCCATAATCATCGGTCCCCATGGAAATCGTTCCAGAAGCGGCCTATCATCGATCCATGGGTCCTGCCACAACCAAATAGTTTCGCCATTACCAATACGGATACTAACCTTCGATCGAAGCATAGGGCGAAGTTGTAAGAGTTTTCTCCAACTCCACGCCGATTGGGCGGTTTCCGATATAGTCCACAACGAGCGATTTTGCAGTTGCGTCTGGAGAAGCCACGATACCCAAATAGAATTGAGATCCTTGCTCAGAATACTCCATAGGTGCTTTAGAAGAAGGGCCTTGTTATCGTCCACAAGCGAGCGAATGCCCAAACCACCCTCATCCATCGGGAAACATACATCATCCCAAGCAACCTTGGCAGCAGAACCCGCCCAGAGGAACGATCTGAATCGTTGCTCAATCACTCTAATAACGCCTTTGGGCAAGATGAACACCCCGGACCAATACCCATGCAGCGCAGCAAGGACTGAACGGATCAACTGTACCGTCCCAGCATATGAAAGAGAGCGATTGAGCCAAGAGCCTAAGCGTTGGTCAATGCGCTGTAGAAGTGGATTACAGTCCTGAATAGTCAGTCGTGATGTAAGTAACGTGACACCCAAATACCTCACTGGTAAATTGCCTAAAGGAAAACCCATAATAGATAATAAGGGTTGGCAGCCACTCGCCCGTTTGGAAAGAAACATCTCGCTCTTTCCAGGGTTAGCCCTTAACCCCGAAAGTATCGCAAATTCATCCAACCTCGCTCGGAAAGTTTGGATAGATTCAGTGTCCGCGTGACTGAAAAGAAGAAGATCATCGGCCAAGCATGAAAATACGGGAAGGCTCGCATCTCCAATGGAAAGTAAATCTCCCCTCCGAAAGAATCTTGTTCCGAAGAATACCATGAAGCACCTCCATGGCAAACGTAAAAAGATACGGAGATATAGGATCGCCCTGACGAAGACCCCGCTGTCCCGGAAAATACCCCTCCGCTCGACCATTGATATTGATCGAGTAATAAGGAGTCGTCAAACACACCTGGATCCATGCAACGAACCGCAAAGGAAAACCCATGGCCTCCAACACACACACTAAAAAGTCCCACTCGACATGATCGTATGCCTTTGCCAAGTCAACCTTCAGCGTAGCCCGTGCCGGTAAGCTCTGATTCTGGTAGCCAGAGCATAACTCCTGAGCGAGGAGAATATTATCGCTGATCCTGCGACCAGGGATAAATGCAGTCTGGGAGACATCCACTAAGCCTGGGAGATAAGTCTTCAGACGATTAGCCAAGATCTTCGAAATAATCTTGTTTAAGACATTACAGCACGATATAGGCCGAAAGTCAGCAGGTCGTCGTGGGGAGTCCCGCTTAGGGATCAACGTAAGAAGTGTAGTATTCAGCTCCCTCAGAAGATGGCCTGTACGAAAAAATTCCTGAATAGCAGATATGATGTCCCCTCCAATAGTAGGCCAAGCGGCTTTAAAGAAAGCCGAAGTGAAACCATCCGGACCTGGTGCTTTGTCATTCGTAATAGAAGAAAGCGCCAGCTTAATCTCACCTTCGTCGATGAGCCGAAGTAGATCTCCCGGTGCGTGATTGGGTAATGTACGAGATATGGCCGCATAGATAGCAGAGCGATCCAGCGGGCCGCTCCGAGCGGTCGCAAGAAGCTCGCCCTTTACTTGTGGCTCCCCTTCAATTAAGTTCCCAGCATCATCCTCAAGCGAGAAGATACGGTTTGCCACTCGTCGTATGGCAACCTTCTTGAAGAAAAAAGCGGAGCAACGGTCGCCTTCTTTGAGCCAATCATTTTGACCCGTTGTGCTAGGGCCGATTGCTCTATTGCTACCGCAGCTGCATAGAGACGTCGACATATAGATTGTAGTACCAGAAAACGATCATCATGCGGAACAATGAGACAAACTCCTGGGCAATGTCAAGGAAATTTCGCGCCTCCACCATGTTACGCGCCAGATTCCCTTTAGGACGCCTCATATCCTTGAACGCTCGCTTGAGGGCCTTCAGACGTGCAAGGACCCGAAACATCGGGTATCCCGAAATAGGAAGCTGCCACCCTGAGCTTACGACAGAGCCAAACTGTGGATCCGACGTGAGAAAATTATCGAATCGAAACACCGTACCTCGAGAAAACGTCGATCGCCCTGGCTCCAGAATAAGAGGAGAATGGTCAGAAGTGGCTGGTAGTTCACATCGATATCCAAGATCCCCAAATTTAGCAAACCACGTCGGGTTAGCAACCATCCTGTCCAAACGGCGCCAAATACCTGCATCACCTCGTCGTTGATTAAACCACGTGAAATATTGACCCGAGCATGGTAAGTTATGGAGATCAGCGGAGATGAGACATCGAGTCAGATCATGATAGTCTGTTGGATGTGGAGATCCTCCCCGTGCTTCATTAGGTTCCACTATCGCATTGAAATCACCGACCACTAACCAAGCGTCATCCGCGTGAGCTTCGGAGATCGTAACTAACTCATTCCATAATGCGCAGCGCTCCTCCCGCTGATTGAGCCCATATATGAATGTAATAAAGAAAACCAGACGAGTCGCCAACGATAGAACTCTGCAGTGTAGGGCTTGCGTCGTCATCCCGATAACATCAACACGAAGATATCGCGCGTCCCATCCTAGCCAGATACGCTTCCCGGGGCCCATATCATAATCGAAGAACCATGCCCACTGCTTCATACTGTTGGCAATCGAATCAGCGTTTGCCACTGTTACTCGTGTCTCTAGCAATCCAACAAGCTTAAGGTCAAAACGACGAATCAAATCCCCTACCGCTCTCCCATGGTCTCTCTTGTTGAGACCACGTACATTCCAGCAGCCAAATGGTATCATAAGACAACCCCATGAAGGGCTGCGTCATTATCAGGGCCCGGATGTAGGAAGTCCCCATCTTCATCAATGAGGTGAAGCATGTCAAACGGGTTCGTAGGAGGTGGTGTCATCTGAGCAGGGCTTGGCACCACCACCATGCTATTCTCGATGGTTGGCCGAATCACGCCTCCCGTACCCTCTGAGTCTAGAGAGGATCCATGATGAGGTTGCCTGGAACATTCTCCCTGCTGCTCGCTGGAGACAATGGGTACGAGAGGCCTATTTTATGTTGCTCAGTGGCTACGCGGCGTGTCTCACCCGTCGACTTGGCCTTCGCGATTGGACGCCAGATCCGCGTAATAGTTGGGGCTGCCCGTTTTGTCGTAGCCTTCGGGGCCGTTGGGGCTATCATGGGGCATGCACCAGTCGAATGACCCATAGTCGAACACGTCG
Source organism: Linderniella brevidens (assembly GCA_004919715.1). NCBI lineage: Eukaryota > Viridiplantae > Streptophyta > Magnoliopsida > Lamiales > Linderniaceae > Linderniella > Linderniella brevidens. The sequence goes on from SWDC01000154.1 coordinate 19,753,313, forward strand.
AACATCGTGGCGGTTTCCATTCATATTCCGCTCGAATCGTGATCACCCTGTCCGTATTGGGTAGGCGAAGGTTGAAAGCTTCAACATATGGATCAGCGATCTTCTTCATAATGCAAACGCGCGCAAAATCGATACGCTCCATGCTGATCGTAAAAGCGTTGGGAAATAACGGTGTACCAACCGCGCTGGCCACGAGTCCTAATCCCTCCGGAGTCCAGTATTTCGATGGGAGGTGGCGAAAACGAACCCACGTCGGGACCTCATCATGCGGTCGCTTTTCCAAAGTCATCCCTTGCCGCCACTCCTCAAGAAAGAGGAGCTGGCCATACAATAACCATGGGCCACCCTCCAAAGCATCAACCATCGTAGCCGTGGAGTCGAAACGGAATTTGAAGAAGCCATTCGAGGTAGCACGCACTTCCACCAGCCCCGGCCATCTTGTGCGGAAATGGCGATCCACATGTGGGAAGTAAGGTTTGCGTCCCAAGAAATATCCCACCGCTGTATTAGCCCATCGAAGGCAGCCCTTCGACGCTATCTCTTTAGTTGGCTGAACCTCAATCATTCCATTGACAAGCATAGGTGCAGTATACTGGAGGTGAACCCTATCAGTCCGTCGACGAGTATCGGTAGGTGGAGATGGACATCTCCCTTTGAGAATATCTGCGAACGATGGCGCAGAACGGGTTCATAAACCCTAGTGTCATTCCCATGTTGTATTGCCGATATGATTCCCGGCGTGTTCCCACCATTGCCCGCTGATGTAGGCGCCGCCGGAGCCTCCAAATTTATCCCGATGTCGGTGTCGTTTAACGTCGGCCTTGGTACTTCATTCGGTCGTGGCGGGGCAGCCAATGATTCAGCTCGTGGACCGTTCACCGGGGCTTTTATGGCCGGCGTGATGATTATCGGCGATGTGATCATTGCCGAGGTCACTATGGAATTCACGGCGTGTGGTTGGGGTACCGCAGATTGAGAATCGCACAAAGATAGCCCCAAATCTTTACGAAGATAATGCAAGATCTTTTCCATATTAGGGTGGCCCTTTGCATTTTCAGCCAGATATGCAAGATCTCTTCCCGAAATAGCCTCTTCCAATTCATTCTCAACCGTGTCTAGGTTCAATGAATCTTGCGCAAGCGTGTCTAGGTGCAATGAATCTTGCGCAATTTCAAGCGTGTCTAGGTGCAATGAATCTTGCGCAATTGCAGGGGTGTCTAGGTTCAATGAATCTTGCGTAATTTTGGTTGTCACGTCCGACACGTCCCCTCGTCGATCGGCTCTCCGGCTAGGTGGTGGCGGCGTTCCCGGTCGATGATATTCGGCTCCCACCCGAGCACCACGTAGTGGTTGTAGTATTGTCACTCCATTCCGTTACCCCCGCCACGGCCCCCTTCGGGAATGTGAGGATCGTCTTCCGTTCCGCCATCGGAGCGGCCATTAATCCTAGCCATCAAAGAATTAAAACGTGCTCCATCAAATCTAGAGGCGAACGATGGGTATTCCCGCCTTAGTGAATCAATATCTCGTGAACAATCTTTCGGATCCGAATTCTTCATCGATGTAGAAGATCCACTCATTATCGATCCATACATGAGGGATGTCGATGCCATTGTTAAGTTAAGTCGAAAAATTGTAAAACCAAAACTAAAAAAATGAGAATCATTGTTCAACAAGGCATTCTACTTGGTCAACAAGGCGATCGACTTGTTCAACAAGGCATTCCACTTGGTTAACAAGGAACACTACTTGTTCAAAAGGCCAATCAAATTGGTCAACAAGACATAAAAGGCATTCGACTTGGTCAACAAAGCATACAAGGCATTCGAATTGTTTAACAAGGCATTACTCTTGCTCAACAAGGCATTCGACTTGTTCAACAAGGCATTACTCTTGGTCAACAAGGCATTCGGCTTGTTCAATAAGGCATTCGACTTTATCAACAATGCATTTAAGTTGTTCAACAAGACATTCTACTTGTTCAAAGGGCATTTGACTTGGTCAACAAGGCATTCTACTTATTCAAAAAGGCATTCTACTTCTCCAACAAGGCATTTTACTTGGTCAACAAGGCATTTTACTTGTTCAACAAGGCCATTCTACTTGGTCAACAAGGCATTCGATTTGTTCAACAAGGCATTCAACTTGGTTAACAAGGCATTCTATTTGTTCAAAAGGCCATTGAAATTAGTCAACAAGATATACAAGGCATTCTACTAGTTCAAAGGGCATTTGACTTTGTCAACAAGGCATACAAGACATTCTACTTATTCCACAAGGCATTCGACTTGTCCAACATGGCATTTTACTTGGCAACAAGGCATTCGCCTTGTTCGACAAGGCATTCTACTTGGTCAAAAAGGCATTCGACTCGTTCAACAATGCATTCGATTTGTTCAACAAGGCATTCTTACTTGTTCAACAAGGCGTTCGTCTTGTTTAACAAGGCATTCGACTTGTTTAACAAGGCTTCTATCTGTTCAACAAGGCATGATATTGTTACCAAGGAATTCAACTTGTTCAACAAGGCATTCGACTTGGTCACCAAGGCATTCTAGTTGGTCAACCTGGCGCTCGACTTGTTTCAACAAGGCATTCTAGTTTGTCAACATGGCATTCGACTTGTCCAACAAGGCATTCTACTTGGTCAAGAAGGCATTCGACTTGTCCAACAAGGCATTCTACTTGGTCAACAAGGCATTCGACTTGTTCAACAAGGTATTCTACTTGGTCAACAAGGCGATCGACTTGTTCAACAAGGCATTCTACTTGGTCAACAAGGCATTCGACTTGTTCAACAAGGCATTCGACTTTGTCAACAAGGCATTTAAGTTGGTCGACAAGGCATTCTACTTGTTCAAAGTGCATTTGACTTGGTCAACAAGGCATACAAGGCATTCTACTTGTTCAACAAGGCATTCTACTTGTACAACAAGGCATTTTACTTTGTCAACAAGGCATTCGACTTGTTGAACAAGGCATTCAATTTGTTCAACAAGGCGTTCGACTTGTTCAACAAGGCATTCGACTTGTTCACCAAGGCTTCTACTTGTTCAACAGGGCATGACTTTTTTTTTTTTTTTTTGGTGTAAAGTCCCATGTATATAGATCGTAAAAAATGTACAAATGAACAGGAGAAAAACTCCTCTACCAACCAGTAACAGACTACTGGTAACAACAATGAATGAATAACCAATCAACCAATCAACCAATGACCCTATCAACAATCAACAACAAAACATCCAATCAAACAAAACTAATCCTACCAAGCCACACGCCATAATCGGCGTATAGCCGCCCGATGAAGTTCATACTTCATGGATGTACCACCAATACGCGTGATAGCCAAGGCAAGAACACACCCCACAAGCCGTTGTGGAGTCGTGATGGATCCCTCCTTCCAGCGCCTGTTCCTTGCCTGCCAAATATGGTAGACAAGGGATGCTAGAATATGACGAGAAGCTGCATGGAGAAGATGCTTCCTTCGCCAGCGGACAGCCGCCCACCGAATGCCCGTAGTCCAATCCCGATAAGGCCAAATCCAGCGAATCCGATGTCGCAAGAGACGAAGACAGTGTCGTGAAAAAGAACAATCAAAGAATAGATGTTGGACAGTCTCGTAATGCAACTCCTCACAGAGGACACAAGCTTGGGTTCCCGCCCTCCGAGCAATCCACGGTTTGTCCCTAGTCGAGAGCCGATCCTGTAATCCCAGATATAAAATAAATTCATGTCGTGGAATCTTCAACGGTCCTCCAAATAATACCGCCCAACCCACAGGGGGCCTCCTGTATCGTAACGCGTTGTAAGCCAAAGAAGCAGTCATAGATCCATTCGGCGAACCCATCCACCAAACACCATCCTGATCCCCACGAACCACATTAGGTAAGAGGCGGCTAATCTCAAGATACTCCACCGCCCCTTGTCCTGGCCAATTCCACCCCTGCGAATTAAGGACTAGACTCAATCGTGAATCAATATGCAGCCCCATCGCAATAGGGCCCCTAGGAAATCGCTCCAACAGCGACGTAGATAGCAACCAAGGATCCTTCCATAGCCAGATCGTAGAGCCATCACCAATGCGAAATGTAATCATAGATCTGAGTAAAGGGCGTAACTGCATCAGCTTTCTCCAGCTCCAAGCATCATTCGTCGAGACCGGTAAATCCCATAATGAGCGAGAAGACAACCGCGTCCTATAGAGCCATTCGACCCAAATCGAATCCGGGGACTTGGTAAGTACACTCCACAAGTGCTTCAGAAAGAGAACCTTGTTGGCGACAGAAATAGCCCTCAGGCCCAATCCCCTTCAGTAACTGGTAAACATAAAACCTCCCATGCCACCTTAGGTGATGTACCTCTCCACAAAAATTTCCTAAAACGTGCCTCCAACGCTCGGATCACTCCCTTAGGTAATAAGAACATACCTGACCAGTAGGCATGAAGCGCCTGCAAGACCGATTTAACTAGCTGCAGTCGACCCGCATAAGATAAAGACAGATTGAGCCATGATCCCAACCTCTGGTCCACTTTCTGTAAAAGAGGAGCACAGTCTCCAATCGTAAGCGAGTAGTAATGAGGGGCACTCCTAAGTATCGCACCGGCAACTGCCCCACTCGATAACCCATGAGTGCATGAATCTGTGCAATCAAGCTTTCAGCCCGCCTCGAAATAAACATCTCACTCTTGTTAGGGTTAGGGATCAACCCTGACAACCGGGCAAATTCACCCAAAGCTTTCTTCAACACCCCAACTGAAATGACATCCGCGTGGCTGAAAAGCAAGAGGTCATCCGCAAAAGCTAACGACACCATGCCAATTGTCTCGCAACGCCAATGATATTTGAAGCGCGGTTCCTCCATAATGCCAACCTTGAGAAGTCCGTGGAGGACCTCCATCACTAGTGTAAATAGATAGGGGGATATGGGGTCCCCCTGTCGAATACCCCTCTTGCCTTGGAAAAAACCCACCACCTTACCATTCAGATTCAGCGAAAAGGCCGTTGTTGTCAGGCACGCTCGAATCCATCCAATGTACGTAGGATGAAAATCCATAGCCCCTAAGACAGCAAGCAAAAACTCCAATTCGACCTTGTCGTACGCCTTGGCCAGGTCAATCTTGAACATAGCACGCGGTGGCCGGCCCTTTGACTTGTACCCAAGGCATAGCTCCTGCGCCAATAACACGCTATCGCTGATCCGTCGCCCTGGGATAAATGCTGTCTGTGAGCCATGTACCAAAGTAGCGAGATGCCCCTTTAGTCGATTGGCTAAAATCTTGGAGATCACCTTATATACAACATTGCAACAGGAAATGGGTCTGAACTCCGTTGCACGCCGAGGTGTTTCTCTCTTCGGGATTAACGTGATGAGGGTGCTATTTAGTCCCTTCAGTAATCTGCCCGTTATGAAGAAATCTTGGATCGCCTTCACCACCTCATCGCCAACAATCCCCCACGCAGCTCGAAAAAATGCTACCGTGTACCCGTCAGGTCCTGGCGCCTTCTCATCCCCCATAGAGAAAAGCGCCTCACGCACTTCAGTGGCAGTCACCTTAGTGATCATGGATGCAGCGTCCGCTGGGGAAAGCGTACTCGTCACAGCTCTCTGCACGTCAACAGGACGAATCGGAGTACAGTGGGCAGACTGCCCCAATAGGTCCTGATAGAACCCAATCATTTCAGCTTCCACCTGAGATGGTTCTTCAATGAGATCGCCATTGGCATCCTCAAGGGACCAGATACGGTTGGAAGCTCGCCTCATGGCAACTCGACGAAAGAAATAAGATGAGCACTGGTCCCCATCCTTCAGCCATGCAATCTTGGCCCGCTGCGATAACGCCGATTGCTCCATCTCCACTGCTTTGGCATAAACCACACGACACAGCCTTTCCAGCTCATAGAAAGAGTCCTCCTCAGGGAACCGTGACGCAAAATCCTGTGCATATCAAGAAAATGTTTGCTTCTGTGACATTCGCCGTCAAGTCTCCCTTCGATCTTCGCAGTCGCATCAGTATGGGTTTCAACATCTTAAGCCTCCTCACCAACACGAACATAGGATAGCCATGTAAAGGAGTGTTCCAGACATTCTGAACAATACCTAAGAAGGCCGGATCTTTCGCCAGAAAATTGTCAAAGCGAAATGTTGCCTTATGCTGTCGTGTCGTAGTATTTCCCAAAAACACAGGGGAGTGATCCGAAGTTGCTGGTAGCCCACACCTACAGAAGGAGTTCGTAAACCGGGCAAACCATTGAGGATTTCCTAGTATACGGTCCAATCTCCTCCAAACCCCCGCATCAGATCTCTGTTGATTATACCACGTGAATACCTGGCCCATCGTAGGTATCGTCACCAAATCAGCACTAACCAGGCACTCTTGGAATTCCTCCATATCATGCTTAGATGCCGAACCACCACGACCCTCACCCGCGTGCAAAATAGCATTGAAATCCCCCAATACGATCCATGCATCCGCCACTCGAGTTGCTGCCATGGTAGTCAATTCCCCCCATAATGGCCTTCTCTCCTCCCTCCTGGACTTCCCATAAGCAAAAGACACGTAAATGACCTCCCCCGTAAATGCCGACTTCACTCGACAATGTACAGCTTGGGCTGAGAACCCAAGGACATCCACATTCAAAACAAAGGGATCCCAACCCACCCATATGCGTGACGATGGCCCTTCATCATAATCAGATAACCAACGCCAATGAGACCGAATGCTACTCGAAATAAAACCCTCATTAGATGCCGCCACTCTCGTTTCAAGCAGCCCAATCATACACAACCCTCTCGCGATATCAACTCCCGCACCGCACTCCTGTGGTCTTGCTTATTAAGACCACGTACATTCCATGCTCCAACAGCTAACATAAATGCACCCTGTTACGGGCTGCGTTTGCTTTAGGGCCCGTAAATGAGGTGTAATTGCTATCTTCAGGCACATCCCGAAGAAGGTCAAAACGGTTCTGCACCCCAGAAAGAGGCTCGGCTGCTTCTGGAGGACGAGATGTTTCAGCTCTGTCACGTTGTCGTTCAGTTCCAGCATTCGCAGCCCACACCATAACGGCTTTTCCTTTGGCTCCCACCTGTTGCCATTCTTCATGTGGGCATTTAAGGCTCCCCCCTATCTTACATACTCTATCCGGCTGTTGTGCTCCAAGGTCCCCCTGCCCCTGACCCCTGCCTCTATCATAACGAGAACGGGACCTATTACGGGGCTGGGCTGGGCGTTGCCCAGTGACAAACAGCTCCTGCTTTGGGTTGCCACCTTTGGCCTTCCATGCCTTCCTCGCTCCCTCATATTGGCGATGAGGTTTTGACGTCCCTGCTGCCATCTTCTTCGGTCGCTGTGGGCAAAGGGCTGCCCCATGTGCCCATGATGAACAATGATCACATTTAGATGGTCTCCAATCAAAATCCACCCGTATAGGTACTTTCACATCCGCTTCCCCTTCCTCACCTTGAAGCAACACATCAAAAGTCTCAATAAATGGCTCAGACAATTTCTTCATTACACAGACTCGGGCATAATCAAGTCTTTCCCCCGTCGCCGTGATTCTGTCTGCATACAATGGCCTTCCCACCGCACTTGCAACTAGCCCCAGCCCCTCTTGTGTCCAAAGGTCAGATGGAACATCCCATAGCTTGACCCATAATGGCAGCTCCACCACCTCCTTGCGCGTAAAAGTCATGCGTGGTCGCCAAGGTTCAAGGAATAACGGCTGGCCTTGCATGAGCCAAGGTCCACCCTCTAAAACCACAGTCCTTGCACCATCCGACTCAAAACTAAACATGAAAAAACCATTAACAGTCGTACGAACCTCTGCCAATCCCTTCCAAATCGATCTGAAGTAACTCTCCACGAAAGGGAAATACGGCTTACGGCCAAGGAAATAACCCACGAGAGTATTCTTCCATCGTTCACAGCCACGCCGCGCCACCTCCAATGGAGCACGCACCACAGCCACCCCATTCACAATCGAGGGCGGGGTGTAAGATAATGCCATCTTTTGTGATGGAGCAGCCCTGTTTCCTTGCACAGCCTCTGCAAATGACACATGTTTGCCTTGGCTATAAGCCTTCGTCATTGAGGGCCCAAGTCGTGAGAAAACAGACCCTGCATTCGGGTTCCCAGAATTAACCAATCCAGTTGGTGTAGCATAGACAGATGCTTCAGGAACGATCGGCTGTGAACTGCCAGACTCTGGTATATCGGAGTCCCTAGTCTTCACCGTGGTCGCCTTGTCTGTCTCGTCCCGATTATCAACTACAATCACCTCATCAACATTATCATCATCCTGAGCCAGGGACTCATCCTCGCAACACTGCTCCAACAGAGCCCTCGCCGGCATAGGTGAATCAGGCCTTCAGCGAAAAACCCGCGGATTATGGCGTAGAATTCCTCTAATCGACACAGGCCCCTCCTCACGCCGATTAGGTGATCCGCTCATTGCCCTAGGCCCCGCGCTTCTGTGAGTAATTTCCCTCGGCCTCTGCCCAGCCAATCGCGCGGTATCATCGTCCACCACACTCAGCCCTGCACTTGGCTCATTAGTGCCCTAAATCGCTCACTATCAAACGCAGCCGCAAAAGCCGGATAAGCTGCACTTAATGCTTCCAAATCCGGCATGGTCGGGGCTCCTTGTGTGGCCGTTCCTTGTCGGTCAGCACCCACGACCTCAGCAATCGCCGCAACCCCCACAGAAGGAGACGCCTCCGTCAACATATGAAAGTTAGAAGAAAAGGAAGAAAAGGAAGCAATCTCGCTCCAAAAAGCCCTCCAATCGCCGTCTGATCCCGGCGATGGAGGCCGCAATTCACCCTCGAACAGTGGTCAAGGCAGGTAGACGATGGAAAATCAATTGCGGGTGAAAAAGGGGAAAAATTGGTCAACGACAATTTTTTTTTAGGTATTTGGGAGAGAGAATTCGCTAGAGAGAGAAACTAGAGAGAGGTCCTCGTGTTGCACCCCTTATTTGCACCGGATCCCATAAGAACTCCGAAGTTAAGCGTGCTTGGGCGTGAGTAGTACTAGGATGGGTGACCCCCTGGGAAGTCCTCGTGTTGCACCTCCTTATTTATAAATATATCATTAGTTAGTGGCAAAAGTGCATTATTGTAGTATAACATTAGTCTAGTGGTAAAAGTGCATTTTTTTTTTCGCTAGAGAGAGAAACTAGAGAGAATTCGTAAACCCAACGTGTTCGGCCGCCGGGGCTGTTTTCATCGCCTACCACCGCCGTTTTTTGGCCACTCCCGGATAGGGCGTGACCAGCCGGTGGCAGGGACCTCCATCACCGGCGTTAGTCCGGCGTTTGGAGGGTTACACCACGTGCTTTTACTCTTTGAATTTTTGAATTTTTTAGGATCCTAGTTATGGCATCTTCTTCTTCCATGGATGGTTCAAAGCTCTCGGCATCTTCTAATTCATGCGATCCACGCTTGCAACAACCAGATCTTGATGGACTACGTTCTGCATACCCGGAGTTTGCCACGCAATTATCGGCGTTTGCATCTTTGAAGGCGCGGGTTCAGGATCACGACCCGACGATGGATGCATCGGCGGAGATGACGACGTTTTTGCGTGATCCATCTATTTCCGGCAAAGATTTGGTGCATCTGGAACATCAAGCAGAGAATAATCCCATTTTGGTAAAGATCCTTGCATATCTTAGGGCAAATATGGGAATATCCCGTCCAGGTTCGACGTATCTGCACCAAGATCGGGCTATGGATTCATCTATTTCCGGCGAAGATTTGGCGCATCTGGAGCAGCAAGCAGAGAATAACCCAATTATGGTAAAGATCCTCGCATATCTTCGGGCAGATATGGGAATATCTCGTCTAGGTTCGATGTATCTGCACCAAGATCGGGCACCCAAAAATAGAATGCCTTGTATGGATTCATCTATCTCCGGCGAAGATTTGGCGCATCTGGAGCAGCAAGCAGAGAATAATCCAATTATGGCAAAGATCCTTGCATATCTTCGGGCAGATATGGGAACATCTCGTCCAGGTTCGTTGCACCAAGATCGGGTTCCCAAAAATAGAATGCCTTGTATGGATTCCTCAACGACGGATTGGGCTGAGATTGGATCCATTCTCTACAATTCGCTTTCAGAAAATATTCCCGGATTTAGCGAACGATTTGATGTGGCAGCGTTCGAAGATCTAATTGGGCCGTTCATGGAGCTCCACCGGAGCAGCAACCGCCACCGTCGACACATATGGCTAGCGGATCGCTATACAGGCCGGACACACGGAATAATCCTATGCGCCCGTGGACCCGCCGCCAACGGCGCTACCCGGACATTATCGGCCCGCTACGTGACCCACGGATTGGAAATGACCGCCCTATACGCCCAGACACACCACCGCCGCCATCTGGCATGGCCTTGATCAACGATGATGCGTCAGATGATCCAACGATGAAGCCGCAGTCACCGACCACGACGACTGCGAGGAACGAGGTTAGGGCCGATGCTGATGGGCCTAGGGTTTCACTGTCCCGGGTTGCTGATGGGCCCAAGGAGTCGCCGCCCAGGGTTTCGCCGTCTAGGGCTGCGGCGGAAGGAACTAGGGCTTCAACGTTTAGGATCTCGCCGTCTCGGGTTTCCACTTATGGGCCTAGGGTTATCAATCCTAGGGTTTCGCCGTTAATAACTCACCCGGCTGTACCTCATGGGCTGCAAACCATGGCACCATTGCCGACGCGCAAGGAGGTGTCTACCTCGCCGCATGTAAACCCTCAGCCATCGTTTGCTGCGGTAACTCGCGGGACGGTGCACGAAGAAGCACCTCGCAAACCAAGCCCTACACGCTATACCTTGACATATACAGCCCCAACTCTCAAGGTCGCGGAGGCCTGCCCATCATGGGAGGTCGCAAAGAGGGTGCGGCACGTTGGGACAATACCCTCGTAGGGTATTTTCTGGGGAAAAAACCATATTTCCCGTTTGTTGAACAACATTTCCGTTCAATTTGGGAGGAACTGTTGGAGGTACGCGCAACGGCCAACGGTTTTTTCAAATTCAGATTTGCAACCGCGGCAGCAGCCAATGCGGTTCTTGAAGGAGGACCGTGGCTCATGCAAGGTCAACCCATTTTTCTCGAGGCTTGGCGAACGGGGATGTCTCTCGAGAAAATTCAGCACACCCATGTTCCGCTATGGGTGAAATTGCGTAACGTTCCGGGCGAGTTATGGACACAGGAGGGGTTAGGCATTGTCGCTAGCGTCGTCGGGAAGCCACTCTTTGCAGATTCTATGACGATTTCAGCGGAACGTATTGACTACGCTCGGGTATGCATATCAAAGAATCTCCAGGAGCCTTTTCTTGAAATCTTCAATATTCGCATTCCACGTGAAGGTGGAGGATCTGACGGCGCGGTTACAGTTCGTGTCGAGTACGAATGGAGGCCGCGGAAGTGCTCCTTATGTGGTGCATGGACCCACGGGGCGGGAACATGTCCCTCTCGTCGAACCCAACAGCTACGATCAAATACGGGACCGAGGCAATCCACGGGGCAGCGCACATCGACGATGCCGAAGAAACCCCAGAATGGCCCACACACACGGCGCGAATGGAGAAGAGTTGGTCATCCCGACAAGGGCAAGGAGGTTGTTGTTCCACCCACCAACATGGAGCAAGATCACGAGCCGCGGCTGCAAGAGTACCCGAAGCCTGTAGATGGATGTTCAACAAGTTCAGTCAACGCGCAGCAGGGAGCTATTGTACTAGCTAGCATTAACCCATTCGAGGTTCTTGCGGACTTGGACGACTTGGACACGGTGAACACACTTAAGGGTCCTGAAGCAGCCCTTATCGACGTGTGCCCATGATCCCAATCGCCGTTTGGAATGTACGTGGTCTAAACAGGGTAGACCACAGATGGGCGGTGGGGGATATTATTACTAAGTATAAGCCGTTGATTATCGGGCTGTACGAGACACGAGTCTCCGAGCAGAATGCGGCTGCCCTTTCACATTCTACCAGGGCTTGGAGTTGGTTCTTTGAATACGATAATGGGCCGGCATCTCGTATCTGGGTGGGCTGGGATGCCCGCCTAGTTACTGTCACAATTTTTGCATACACCACTCAGACCATTCACTGTAAGGCGACGATCCTTGCGGAGCGTGAGGATTTCTTCATCACATTCGCATACGGTCATAATCAGAGGGTGTCCCGACGCGACCTTTGGACGGATCTCATCGAGACCTCACAGCTGCACGCAAACTCACCATGGCTTGTTATGGGGGATTTCAACGCGATCATGGCAAACACGGACGCGCGGGGAGGATCGGCCACGGGGGGCTGTCCGGAGATGATTGTATGCATGACTACATCGGACCTCGCAACCCTGCCATGCACGGGGCAACTCTACACGTGGTATAACCAGCAAGGGGGCACGTCGGGTGTATGGCGACGCCTCGATAGGATGCTTGGCAACCCCTCTTGGTTCGCTAGATTTGGGGACCTTACTTATCATTGCGCAACCCCTGCTACATCGGACCACTCTCCACTCATCCTCGCGACTACAGCTAGGGCTTCTGAGAGGAATAATTTTTTTCGTTTTGATAATTTTTTGGCGCAGGATCCTCGTTTTCTTCCTATCGTGGCGAAAACTTGGAACGGTTTTTCAACCTTTCACCACCATCCCACCGTTCATGGAGGCTGCCTCCGATGGTCCTCCGCCCACGCCCGGCACCATGGCCGCGGCGGTGCCTGATCTGCCGGCCTTGGCGGCCGCATATCCTTCGTTCCCTCTAGATTTTGACACGGCCAAGTTCACCGCCTTGGTCGACCGTCTCGACGGCGGGCCGATGGTGACCCACACCGCAGCTGCCTCCTTTCCTCACCCCCACGGCGACCCAAACCCGATGTACGACGTTTCCCATGCAGCTGACCCCTCACCTTCCGGCCGTGTTGAGCGCCGGATCGCAGCTCGTCCCTATTGGCCAAGGCGGGGACGATCGCGTACCACTCATGCTTACGGGCCGCGGACGGGTCCGCCTTTCACGGTGCCCTGCTTGACGGGGTGGCGCTGGCAACGCGGGGTCCTTTGAATCGTCCATGGAAGCTGATCACTTTAGCGGAGCCGAAACGTCACGCCATGGTGACGCGGGCCAGGGCGCTTCTACCACCAACGGGCAACTGCCGGACCTAGCCACCACAGGCGCGCGGCCCGCCGGGATGGTGCAGACGAACGCAGGGGCCATGGCCGCGTCTACTACAGAAGCTCGGGCTCCGGGAGCCGAAGAGTCATCACTTAATGATGTGGTTGCCGAAGAGACACACGTCTCCGATGAGGGCAGGGATGTGCGTATGGACGAGGTCCCGGAGGGCGTTGGGGCCACGGGGGTCGGCCCTGAGGACCCGAGGATGGTGGCTCATGGACCTCCCCCCATGCCGTCTCCCGGGCAGGCCTGTAGCTCTTTGCCGAAGCCCACAGCTACGTTTGCGCGGGTGGCTGCTAGGGCGGCTGAGCCACGCCACGTGCATGGAGATCGACGGGAACGGGCTACGCGTCGGGTTCCTCTTTCATTTACGGCACCGGCAGGTCTTGTTAACGGAATTGTTGAAGTTGCGCCGTCGTGGGACATTGCTAAGCTCGGCTTGTCGCGTTGGGCGTTCACGCTGGTGGGTTTTTTCTTGGGACGAAAACCATATTTCCCGACCGTTGAGCGTTATTGGCGGGCTCGTTGGCCGGGGCTGGTTGAAGTTCGTGCTACGATTAATGGCTTCTTCAAGTTCCGTTTTGTTTCGTAGGCGGCCATGCGTGACGTTCTAGAGGGTGGCCCGTGGATCCTTAATGGGCAGCCCTTATTCCTTGAGGAATGGCGCCCCGGCATGTCATTTGAAATGCAGGAGATCACGGAAGTTCCCCTCTGGGTGAAAATGTGGAACGTGCCAGGAGAATTCTGGACTGCCGAGGGGCTCGGAGTCCTTGCAAGTGCGGTGGGAAAGCCGTTGTTTACGGACGGGATAACGGCGGATGGGGAGCGCATTGATTTTGCGCGCGTCTGTGTCATGAAACGCCTCGCTGATCCCTTCATTGAAGTTGTTAACCTTCGCATGCCTAATGCTGAGGGTGGAGTGACGGGTCTCATTCCGATCCGGGTGGAGTATGAATGGAAGCCGGCACGATGTGATAGTTGCAGCACTTGGACCCATGGGCCATTGAATTGCCCTAATCGGCCGAGACCCCCACCCTCGGGTGTTTCGAAGGGTGGGCCTGTGCCAGGTTCCCGGCCTCACTCTCCTCGTTCTTCGCAGCCCATCGTGGTTACTGGTTCACGACCGACTTCCCGTCCTGATCCCTCCTCTTCCCGACAAGCCCGATCACCTTCTAAGGTTGCTACCCCACCCAATGCTGTTGCGTCTAAGGCAACTGTCGGGCATCCTGGAATTCTCTCGCCTTCTACATGCTCCTCGTCTAAGGGGTCGGAGTGGCGACAAGTGGGCGCTCGTGGTAAGGCTGTGCGCACTCCACCTCGAGGGGTGTTCTCATCCGCTGCGGATAGGCAGCTGCATGGGGGTGCCATGCCATCAGGTAGTTCTTCACGATTCACACCCCCTCCCGAGCGGAGCGGGGATGTTTCTTTTCTGGATTCTACGAATCATTTTGTTGTCCTCCGCTCTAGTGATTCTGGCGATATGGATACCTCAACCACTTCGGGCCCTGAAGTTGTAGCAGCCCGCTTCCCGGGTGTCCCATGATCAGAATCGGCTCATGGAATGTCCGTGGTCTAAATAGGGTAGACCACATGAAAGCGGTGGGGGAGTGGATTTCTAGACAAAGTATTCAGCTGGTTGGTTTGCTTGAGACGCGGGTCAGTGAGGGTAATGCCACCCGACTGTCGCAAGGATTACGGCCCCTTTGGTCCTGGTTTTTTGAGTATGAAGCTGGCCCGGGCTCGCGCATTTGGGTGGGTTGGGATCCGACGGCCATCTCGGTCAGTATTGTGGCCTTCACTGATCAGGTTGTTCATTGTCGGGTTGTGCAGCTGGGGTCCGGGGCTGTTCTTTTTGTTTCTTTTGCTTATGGTCGCTCATTTCGCGGGGAGAGGGTTCCTTTATGGGATGAGCTTGTCCAGTTCTCCTCCTCTCGGGTTGACGACCAGTGGATTGTGGCAGGGGATTTCAATACCATCTTGAGTTCGGCTGAAGGGCGAGGGGGATCACCTAATTTGCTGAGCATGTCTGACTTTGATAATGCGCTTCTTCGAGCGGATCTCTCGACTATTCCATCTACTGGTCCACCATTCACGTGGTTTAACCAGCAAGGAGGCGCATCTGCTATCTGGAGACGCCTCGACCGTATTTTGGCAAATCCTACTTGGATCACGGCCTGGTCGGATGTTTTTGTTCACGGCGGTCTCCCTGCTACGTCAGATCATTCGCCTCTTGTCTTGGGGACCGTCCCGGGTCACTCTTATCGGACCTGCTTCAGGTTTGAAAATTTTCTGACTAAGGATACGGGTTTTCTTTCTGTTGTTCGCAGCATTTGGGATCGCCCGGTCCGTGGGTTTCCGATGTTCACGGTGGTTGATCGCCTGAAGCGTCTTAAACCTCTCTTCTATAAGCTGCGTCGGGCCAAAGGCGATCTCGCAGCTAACGTTTCCGAGGCGCGGAGGTTTTTAGACGTTGCCCAGCGGTACACTTCGCTCCATCCGTTCGATGACAGTCTCCGCTTGCTCGAAAGCTGCTGTAGGTTGGTCTATTCGAGAGCAGTTGAGATGGAGCACTCGGCATTGGCACAGCGAGCCAAGATGGCTTGGCTGAAGGATGGGGATCAGTGCTCTGCCTTTTTCTTTCGCAAGGTTGCGCTCAGACGTAAGTATAACAAGATCCTTACGCTCGAATCCACTTCCGGAGAGTTGCTGACGTCTTTGGATGCGGTTGATTCTGAGTTGCTGGGTTTTTACGAGGATCTTCTTGGCAAATCCTCTCTTCCTTCGCCGGTACTGTTACCCGATGTCCAAGATTTCATCTCACGAAGACTTTCACAGTCTGCGGCTGCCTCTATGGTTCGTCCCCTGGACGATGCGGAGGTGCGTAAATCTGTTTTTTCTATGGGTGCTGAGAAGGCTCCGGGCCCTGATGGCTTTACCGCGGCCTTCTTCCAAGCTGCGTGGTCTGTTGTAGGACCCGATGTCACTGCTGCGGTCCGGGACTTCTTCGTCACGGGGCGCCTCTTGCGGGGTCTGAACAGTACTTGGCTCACGCTTATTCCGAAGATGGAGTCTCCTCGGCGGGCCTCAGATTTTCGGCCGATCTCGTGCTGTAATGTCATCTACAAGATTATCTCAAAGATTTTGGCCGACCGTCTCAAGCCTGCCCTTCCTAGCCTTGTTCATGGTTGCCAGACTGCCTTCATCCCGGGACGTCACATCTCGGATAACATCCTTCTTGCCCAGGAGCTGTGTCATGGCTACAACGGCCATCGTCACCCTCCTCGAGCGCTTTTCAAAGTGGACCTGGCGAAGGCCTATGACCGGGTGGAATGGAGTTTTGTTTTGGCTACGTTGCAGGCAATGGGACTCCATCCGCAATTTATCGAGTGGATCAGGACCTGTCTTACTACGACAACGTTCTCCCTTTGCGTTAGTGGTCGCCCTATGGGGTTCTTTGAGGGCAAGCGGGGTCTCCGTCAAGGTGACCCTATTTCTCCCTACTTTTTCACTTTGGTTATGGAGGTTCTCCATGACCTTGTGTGTAAGCGTATTAGTGAGGAACCGCGGTTTCGTTATCATTGGCGCTGCGAGCCTCTATCATTACCTATGCTTATTTTTGCGGATGATCTGTTATTGTTCTGCCATGCTGACGGGATTTCTGTTGGGGTCCTTAAGGCGTCGGTGGACTGTTTCTCGACTCTTTCGGGTTTATACCCAAACCCGGCTAAGAGTGAGTGTTTTCTTTCTCGCCCGGCTCTCTCCCTCGCACCGCAGCTGCAGCCCATTTTTGGTTTTCCCTTGGGCTCTTTGCCAGTTCGGTATCTGGGGGTTCCATTGATTACCTCTCGTCTTTCGCTTGCTGACTGCAGCCCGCTCTTGTCTCGTGTTGATCATCGTCTGGGTTCATGGTTGAACCAGACCCTCTCTTATGCTGGACGTGTCCAGTTGATCCGTTCTGTTCTTCAGGCGCTGCATGTTTACTGGTCGGGGGTGTTCCTCCTCCCCATGGGTGTGGTGAGGGCTTTGGAAGCTAAATTTCGTCAGTTTCTTTGGGCGGGGTCTACAGCTAAGGTGGCATGGACTGACGTGTGTTTGCCCACTGCGGAGGGCGGTTTGGGCATTTGTTCGGTGGCAGTTGATAATAAGGTGCTTCTTTTTCGCCTCTTGTGGCGAATCCTTACGAGGGCCCCGGACTCTATTTGGGTTACCTGGCTGTATGCCAGTCGGCTGAGGTCAGATACTATTTGGACGGCTCCTGTTTCTTCGACGACTTCTTGGAGCTGGCGTCAGTTATTGAGGTTTAGGGCTGAGATTAAAAGTCACATTGTCTTCCACATTGGTGACGGTTCCTCCATTCGTTTGTGGGAGGACCCTTGGATGCCGGGTGGTTCTCTTCTGGATCGCTTTCCTCGGGGATCTGTTGCTATGGGCCTCCCTGTGGGCACCCGTCTTGCCTCTGTTATTTCCGAGCATGGCTGGAACTGGCCGGGTCGTACTACTGTTGAATATCTGATTTTAGTCCCGACCTCCCCCCGGTTCGTCCCGACCAACGGGACAGTGTTTCCTGGCGTGGGTCTGTCGATGGCGTTGCTTCTGCCAGCCTCATTCGGGAGGCGCTGCGGCCTCGTCAGGATGGTGTGATTTGGGCGAGTCTGTTTGGTGGTCCTTTACGGGTCCCTCGACATGAGTTCTCCCTCTGGATGGGTGTTCGTGGCCGACTCTCGACTAGGGATAAGGATTGGGTTGCTTCTCGTGCGGGGACACAGGCTTGTGGTCTTTGCTCCTCGGCTCAGGTGGAGACGGCCTCCCATCTTTTTTTCGACTGCGATTTCTCTCGTCGCTGTTTGCGGATCCTTCGGAGGCGGGTTCGCTGGGACTGGCCACACCGGGACTGGACGCAGGGTTGTCTTTGGGCTGCTCACCGGTGGCGTGGAAATCATTTATTGCATGCGGCGTATCGGCATCTTTTGGCATCCCTGGTTTATCATATTCGGCTTGCTCGGAATCGACGCTGGCGTGAGGATGTTACGACCACGCCGGAACGATTAGTTGCTTGTGTTTTAGACATTTGTTGTTTGCGTCTTTTCGGTCTTTCTGCAAAGTATGCTTTGCAGATTGCGGCCATTAGGCGGCTTTGGCGTGTTGCGTGGTAGTTCTTCCTGTCACGCATGTTCTGACTTTTTTCTTTTATTTATTTATATACGGAATTTTACCAAAAAAAAAAAAAGAAAGTGGCCACACGACGGGTTGGAAATCGTATCTTCCACTGGAGAATGAGGTTGGAAATCGTATCTTCCACAAGTGCGGGCTGAATTGGTCCGATATTACTCGGAACTTCTCGGGCAATCCATGCGGACAACCCCAATATCCGCCTCTGACGTCGCGCCTACTTCGGGGCAGCGCTCAGCACAACCGACGCGGAGGCAATGGTTCAGCCGGTCACTGATGTGGAAATCAACAACGCGCTGCATGCAATGGGAGATAACAAATCGCCAGGGCCAGACGGGTACTCCGCGATTTTCTACAAGCGGGCATGGCACATCATCGGGGAGGATATCTCGTTCGCCATCCGGGATTTCTTCCGGACGGGACGCCTCCTAGGGGAGCTGAATTCGACCCTTATCACCCTCATTCCAAAAGGGGATAATCCACGCATGGCGAAGGATTTTCGACCGATTGCCTGCTGCAACGTTCTCTATAAGATCATCTCCAAGATCATTGCTAATCGGCTACGAGACAGCTTGGGGAAACTTGTCCACCCTACATAGACGGCATTCATCCCTGGAAGGCGTATTTCCGACAACATTCTCTTAGCCCAAGAGATTTGTCACGGATACAATAGAGCCGGGCTGCCTGAACGGGTGGCACTTAAGGTCGACCTCGCCAAGGCATATGATAAGATTGAGTGGGATTTTATCTTTGCCACACTTCAGGCACTTCACTTTCACCCGACCTTCATTGGGTGGGTCCGGTCATGCCTCACGTCGAAGCATTTTTCCATCAACATCAACGGTATGCCGGAGGGTTTCTTCAAAGGACGGCGGGGTCTCAGACAAGGCAACCCCATATCACCTTATCTCTTTGTGTTGGTGATGGAGGCTTTACATGGAATCATAGCGTCCCGCATCAACCTTAGCAGCAGCTTCCGATACCATTGGCGATGTGAGGCCACATCCCTCTTCATGTTGACCTTCGCCGATGATCTTCTTCTTTTCTCGCAGGCGGACGTTCAATCAGTCAGTATCTTCCGCGACAGCCTCGAGCATTTTGCTTCGCTTTCAGGGCTACGGGCAAACTCCAGTAAAAGCGAGATGTTTATCTCGAAACGGGCAGAACGACTGAAGGGTACACTCCAGGCTGTTATGGGCTTCCCTATCGGGTCTCTTCCTGTGCGGTACCTGGGGGTCCCCCTTATCACATCACGATTGACTATCGATGATTGCGCCCCCTTATTACGTTCTATTGATCGTCGGCTTGGTTCTTGGACCAACCACTCGCTCTCATACACCGGGAGGGTACAGCTCATTCGATCGGTCCTTATGACTATCCATGTGTATTGGGCGGGAGTCTTCTTACTCCCCAAGGGAATCATCCGCAGTATCGAGAAGCGTCTTCGAGCTTTCTTGTGGAAGGGATCTAGCGCGAAGGTGGCATGGACCGACGTATGCGCACCAAGGGATGAAGGGGGATCGATTGAGGTGGAGAACAAGGCGCTGATGATGCGTCTTATTTGGAACATTCTCAGGGGAGATAAGTCTTCGATATGGGCCACATGGATACGACGGACGCGGCTGCACAACACATCCTTCTGGACCATCAGATCCACGGCTAATACCTCATGGAGCTGGAAGAAGCTCCTCAAGCTCAGACCCTTCATCCGGCCACTTCTAGAGTTCCGCATTGGGAATGGAGCGAATACACACCTCTGGACTGACCCATGGCTACTCACGATTCCGCTGGTGGAACGGTACCCGCGTGGTCCATCTGTTATGGGCCTCCCACTTGATTCACGATTGAGCGCGGTGATTGATGAGTCGGGATGGCATTGGCCAGGACAGACAACGGTGGAGTTCATGGATTTTGCTGGTCTCCTACCTCCCATTCAACACGGTGAGATGGACACGATTCGATGGCGGGGGACTCCCAATCGCGTCTTCTCTACTCACTCCGCGAGAAATTGCATACGCCAACATTCTCCGCCTGCATTCTGGACCAACCTGTTCGGAGGCCCTATCTCGATACCACGGCATGAAGTCATTTTATGGCTGGCGATTAGGGAACGCCTGGTGACGAGGGACAAGCCATGGGTGGCCGCGGCAGCAGGAAGTTCAGCTTGCCTCTTGTGTGATGATGGCCATGCTATAGAGACAACACGGCATCTTTTCTTTGAGTGTTCATTTTCCAGACATTGCCTACAGTCTTTGCAGGGAAAGTTACGTTTTGGATGGCCTTACACGGACTGGATCGAAGGGGTTCACTGGGCTGCTCAAAGGTGGCGGGGCAAGCACCTCGCATGGATGGGGCCCCGACATGCGCTTGCATCGCTTGTCTATCACCTATGGGCCGAGCGCAACAACGATGGTGGGAAGGCAGACGAAGACCTCCTACTCATATCGTTGCGGACGTCGAGACTACACTCTGTATACGGCTCTCTACCCTTGGAGGGAAGTATCAACTACAGTCCTGTGCGCTTCGACGTGTTTGGCGCATTGCATGGCCGAGCACGTAGTCACTTGCTTACAGTCTGCTTGCTTGCTTTTGATGTTTGCTTGCTCGATTGGATTGCTTGCGTTGATTATAAGTAGCATGTTACCGAGCGGTGCAGCTTATTGCTGCTGAACATTGTATCTTTCCACATTTTATTTTAATGACCGAAAAAAAAAAAAAAAAAAAAACAGGGCATGACTTTGTGAGCAAGAAATTCAACCTATTCAACAAGGCATTAAACTTGGTCAACAAGACATTCTAGTTGGTCAACAAGGCATTCTACGTTGTTAACAATGCATTCGACTTTTCCAACAAGGCGTTTTACTTGGTCCACAATGTATTCGACTTGTCCAACAAGGCATTCTACTTGGTCAACAAGGCATACTACTTGTTCAAAAGGCCAATCAAATTGGTCAACAAGACATAAAAGGCATTCGACTTGGTCAACAAAGCATACAAGGCATTCAAATTGTTTAACAAGGCATTACTCTTGCTCAACAAGGCATTCGACTTGTTCAATAAGGTATTACTCTTGGTCAACAAGGCATTCGGCTTGTTTAACAAGGCATTCGACTTTATCAACAACGTATTTAAGTTGTTCAACAAGACATTCTACTTGTTCAAAGGGCATTTGACTTGGTCAACAAGGCATACAAGACATTCTACTTATTCAAAAAGGCATTCGACTTGTCCAACAAGGCATTGTACTTGGTCAACAAGGCATTTGTCTTGTTCAACATGGCATTCTACTTGGTCAACAAGGCATTCGATTTGTTCAACAAGGCGTTCTACTTGTTCAACGAGGCGTTTTACTTGTTCAACAAGGCGTTCGACTTGTTTATCAAGGCATTCGACTTGTTTAACAAGGCTTCTATCTGTTCAACAAGGCATGATATTGTTAACAAGGAATTCAACTTGTTTAACAAGGCATTCAACTTGGTCACCCAGGCATTCTAGTTAGTCAACCTGGCGCTCGACTTGTTTCAACAAGGCATTCTAGTTTGTCAACAAGGCATTCGACTTTTCCAACAAGGCATTCTACTTGGTCAATAAGGCTTCGACTTGTCCAACAAGGCATTCTACATGGTAAACAAGGCATTCTTCTTGGTCAACAAGGCGATCGACTTGTTCAGCAAGGCATTATACTTGGTCAACAAGGCATTCGACTTTGTCAATAAGGCTTTTAAGTTGGTCAACAAGGCATTCTACTTGTTCAAAGTGCATTTGACTTGGTCAACAAGGCAGACAAGGCATTCTACTTGTTCAACAAGGTATTTGACTTGTACAACAAGGCATGTTACTTGGTCAACAAGGCATTCGACTTGTTCAACATGGCATTCAATTAGTTCAACAATGCGTTCGACTTGTTCTACAAGGAATTCGACTTGTTTAACAAGGCTTCTACTTGTTCAACAAGGCATGACTTTGTGAGCCAGAAATTCAACCTATTCAACAAGGCATTCTACACGGTTAACAATGCATTCGACTTTTCCAACAAGGCATTTTACTTGGTCCACAATGCATTCGACTTGTCCAACAAGGCATTCTACTTGGTCAACAAGGCATTCTACTTGGTCAACTAGGCATTCGACTCGTTCAACAAGGCATTTGATTTGTTCAACAAGGCGTTCAACTTGTTCAACGAGGCGTTCGACTTGTTCAAAAGGCCATTCAAATTGGTCAACAAGACATACAAGGCATTCGACTTGGTCAGCAAAGCATACAAGCCATTCGACTTGTTTAACAAGACATTACTCTTGTTCAACAAGGCATTCGACTTGTTCAACAAGGCATTCTACTTGGTCAACAAGGCGATCGACTTGTTCAACAAGGCATACTACTAGTTCAAAAGGCCAATCAAATTGGTCAACAAGACATAAAAGGCATTCGACTTGGTCAACAAAGCATACAAGGCATTCGAATTGTTTAACAAGGCATTACTCTTGCTCAACAAGGCATTCGACTTGTTCAACAAGGCATTACTCTTGGTCAACAAGGCATTCGGCTTGTTCAATAACGCATTCGACTTTATCAACAACGCATTTAAGTTGTTCAACAAGACATTCTACTTGTTCAAAGGGCATTAGACTTGGTCAACAAGGCATAGAAGACATTCTACTTATTCAAAAAGGCATTTGACTTCTCTAACAAGGCATTTGACTTGGTCAACAAGGCATTTTACTTGTTCAACAAGGCATTCTACTTGGTCAACAAGGCATTCGATTTGTCAACAAGGCATTCAACTTGGTTAACAAGGCATTCTACTTGTTCAAAAGGCCATTGAAATTAGTCAACAAGATATACAAGGCATTCTACTAGTTCAAAGGGCATTTGACTTTGTCAACAAGGCATACAAGACATTCTACTTATTCCACAAGGCATTCGACTTGTCCAACATGGCATTTTACTTGGCAACAAGGCATTCGCCTTGTTCGACAAGGCATTCTACTTGGTCAAAAAGGCATTCGACTCGTTCAACAAGGCATTCGATTTGTTCAACAAGGCATTCTTACTTGTTCAACAAGGCATTCTTACTTGTTCAACAAGGCGTTCGACTTGTTTATCAAGGCATTCGACTTGTTTAACAAGGCTTCTATCTGTTCAACAAGGCATGATATTGTTAACAAGGAATTCAACTTGTTTAACAAGGCATTCAACTTGGTCACCCAGGCATTCTAGTTAGTCAACCTGGCGCTCGACTTGTTTCAACAAGGCATTCTAGTTTGTCAACAAGGCATTCGACTTTTCCAACAAGGCATTCTACTTGGTCAATAAGGCTTCGACTTGTCCAACAAGGCATTCTACATGGTAAACAAGGCATTCTTCTTGGTCAACAAGGCGATCGACTTGTTCAGCAAGGCATTATACTTGGTCAACAAGGCATTCGACTTTGTCAATAAGGCTTTTAAGTTGGTCAACAAGGCATTCTACTTGTTCAAAGTGCATTTGACTTGGTCAACAAGGCAGACAAGGCATTCTACTTGTTCAACAAGGTATTTGACTTGTACAACAAGGCATGTTACTTGGTCAACAAGGCATTCGACTTGTTCAACATGGCATTCAATTAGTTCAACAATGCGTTCGACTTGTTCTACAAGGAATTCGACTTGTTTAACAAGGCTTCTACTTGTTCAACAAGGCATGACTTTGTGAGCCAGAAATTCAACCTATTCAACAAGGCATTCTACACGGTTAACAATGCATTCGACTTTTCCAACAAGGCATTTTACTTGGTCCACAATGCATTCGACTTGTCCAACAAGGCATTCTACTTGGTCAACAAGGCATTCTACTTGGTCAACTAGGCATTCGACTCGTTCAACAAGGCATTTGATTTGTTCAACAAGGCGTTCAACTTGTTCAACAAGGCGTTCGACTTGTTCAAAAGGCCATTCAAATTGGTCAACAAGACATACAAGGCATTCGACTTGGTCAGCAAAGCATACAAGCCATTCGACTTGTTTAACAAGACATTACTCTTGTTCAACAAGGCATTCGACTTGTTCAACAAGGCATTCTACTTGGTCAACAAGGCGATCGACTTGTTCAACAAGGCATACTACTAGTTCAAAAGGCCAATCAAATTGGTCAACAAGACATAAAAGGCATTCGACTTGGTCAACAAAGCATACAAGGCATTCGAATTGTTTAACAAGGCATTACTCTTGCTCAACAAGGCATTCGACTTGTTCAACAAGGCATTACTCTTGGTCAACAAGGCATTCGGCTTGTTCAATAACGCATTCGACTTTATCAACAACGCATTTAAGTTGTTCAACAAGACATTCTACTTGTTCAAAGGGCATTAGACTTGGTCAACAAGGCATAGAAGACATTCTACTTATTCAAAAAGGCATTTGACTTCTCTAACAAGGCATTTGACTTGGTCAACAAGGCATTTTACTTGTTCAACAAGGCATTCTACTTGGTCAACAAGGCATTCGATTTGTTCAACAAGGCATTCAACTTGGTTAACAAGGCATTCTACTTGTTCAAAAGGCCATTGAAATTAGTCAACAAGATATACAAGGCATTCTACTAGTTCAAAGGGCATTTGACTTTGTCAACAAGGCATACAAGACATTCTACTTATTCCACAAGGCATTCGACTTGTCCAACATGGCATTTTACTTGGCAACAAGGCATTCGCCTTGTTCGACAAGGCATTCTACTTGGTCAAAAAGGCATTCGACTCGTTCAACAAGGCATTCGATTTGTTCAACAAGGCATTCTTACTTGTTCAACAAGGCGTTCGACTTGTTTATCAAGGCATTCGACTTGTTTAACAAGGCTTCTATCTGTTCAACAAGGCATGATATTGTTAACAAGGAATTCAACTTGTTTAACAAGGCATTCAACTTGGTCACCCAGGCATTCTAGTTAGTCAACCTGGCGCTCGACTTGTTTCAACAAGGCATTCTAGTTTGTCAACAAGGCATTCGACTTTTCCAACAAGGCATTCTACTTGGTCAATAAGGCTTCGACTTGTCCAACAAGGCATTCTACATGGTAAACAAGGCATTCTTCTTGGTCAACAAGGCGATCGACTTGTTCAGCAAGGCATTATACTTGGTCAACAAGGCATTCGACTTTGTCAATAAGGCTTTTAAGTTGGTCAACAAGGCATTCTACTTGTTCAAAGTGCATTTGACTTGGTCAACAAGGCAGACAAGGCATTCTACTTGTTCAACAAGGTATTTGACTTGTACAACAAGGCATGTTACTTGGTCAACAAGGCATTCGACTTGTTCAACATGGCATTCAATTAGTTCAACAATGCGTTCGACTTGTTCTACAAGGAATTCGACTTGTTTAACAAGGCTTCTACTTGTTCAACAAGGCATGACTTTGTGAGCCAGAAATTCAACCTATTCAACAAGGCATTCTACACGGTTAACAATGCATTCGACTTTTCCAACAAGGCATTTTACTTGGTCCACAATGCATTCGACTTGTCCAACAAGGCATTCTACTTGGTCAACAAGGCATTCTACTTGGTCAACTAGGCATTCGACTCGTTCAACAAGGCATTTGATTTGTTCAACAAGGCGTTCAACTTGTTCAACAAGGCGTTCGACTTGTTCAAAAGGCCATTCAAATTGGTCAACAAGACATACAAGGCATTCGACTTGGTTAATAAAGCATACAAGGCATTCGAATTGTTTAACAAGGCATTACTCTTGCTCAACAAGGCATTCGACTTGTTCCATAAGGCATTACTCTTGGTCAACAAGGCATTCGGCTTGTTCAACAAGGCATTCGACTTTATCAACAACGCATTTAAGTTGTTCAACAAGACATTCTACTTGTTCAAAGGGCATTTGACTTGGTCAACAAGGCATACAAGACATTCTACTTATTCCACAAGGCATTCGACTTGTCCAACATGGCATTTTACTTGGCAACAAGGCATTCGCCTTGTTCGACAAGGCATTCTACTTGGTCAAAAAGGCATTCGACTCGTTCAACAAGGCATTCGATTTGTTCAACAAGGCATTCTTACTTGTTCAACAAGGCGTTCGACTTGTTTATCAAGGCATTCGACTTGTTTAACAAGGCTTCTATCTGTTCAACAAGGCATGATATTGTTAACAAGGAATTCAACTTGTTTAACAAGGCATTCAACTTGGTCACCCAGGCATTCTAGTTAGTCAACCTGGCGCTCGACTTGTTTCAACAAGGCATTCTAGTTTGTCAACAAGGCATTCGACTTTTCCAACAAGGCATTCTACTTGGTCAATAAGGCATTCGACTTGTCCAACAAGGCATTCGACATGGTAAACAAGGCATTCTTCTTGGTCAACAAGGCGATCGACTTGTTCAGCAAGGCATTATACTTGGTCAACAAGGCATTCGACTTTGTCAATAAGGCTTTTAAGTTGGTCAACAAGGCATTCTACTTGTTCAAAGTGCATTTGACTTGGTCAACAAGGCAGACAAGGCATTCTACTTGTTCAACAAGGTATTTGACTTGTACAACAAGGCATGTTACTTGGTCAACAAGGCATTCGACTTGTTCAACATGGCATTCAATTAGTTCAACAAGGCGTTCGACTTGTTCTACAAGGAATTCGACTTGTTTAACAAGGCTTCTACTTGTTCAACAAGGCATGACTTTGTGAGCCAGAAATTCAACCTATTCAACAAGGCATTCTACACGGTTAACAATGCATTCGACTTTTCCAACAAGGCATTTTACTTGGTCCACAATGCATTCGACTTGTCCAACAAGGCATTCTACTTGGTCAACAAGGCATTCTACTTGGTCAACTAGGCATTCGACTCGTTCAACAAGGCATTTGATTTGTTCAACAAGGCGTTCAACTTGTTCAACAAGGCGTTCGACTTGTTCAAAAGGCCATTCAAATTGGTCAACAAGACATACAAGGCATTCGACTTGGTCAGCAAAACATACAAGCCATTCGACTTGTTTAACAAGACATTACTCTTGTTCAACAAGGCATTCGACTTGTTCAACAAGGCATTCTACTTGGTCAACAAGGCGATCGACTTGTTCAACAAGGCATACTACTAGTTCAAAAGGCCAATCAAATTGGTCAACAAGACATAAAAGGCATTCGACTTGGTCAACAAAGCATACAAGGCATTCGAATTGTTTAACAAGGCATTACTCTTGCTCAACAAGGCATTCGACTTGTTCAACAAGGCATTACTCTTGGTCAACAAGGCATTCGGCTTGTTCAATAACGCATTCGACTTTATCAACAACGCATTTAAGTTGTTCAACAAGACATTCTACTTGTTCAAAGGGCATTAGACTTGGTCAACAAGGCATAGAAGACATTCTACTTATTCAAAAAGGCATTTGACTTCTCTAACAAGGCATTTGACTTGGTCAACAAGGCATTTTACTTGTTCAACAAGGCATTCTACTTGGTCAACAAGGCATTCGATTTGTTCAACAAGGCATTCAACTTGGTTAACAAGGCATTCTACTTGTTCAAAAGGCCATTGAAATTAGTCAACAAGATATACAAGGCATTCTACTAGTTCAAAGGGCATTTGACTTTGTCAACAAGGCATACAAGACATTCTACTTATTCCACAAGGCATTCGACTTGTCCAACATGGCATTTTACTTGGCAACAAGGCATTCGCCTTGTTCGACAAGGCATTCTACTTGGTCAAAAAGGCATTCGACTCGTTCAACAAGGCATTCGATTTGTTCAACAAGGCATTCTTACTTGTTCAACAAGGCGTTCGACTTGTTTATCAAGGCATTCGACTTGTTTAACAAGGCTTCTATCTGTTCAACAAGGCATGATATTGTTAACAAGGAATTCAACTTGTTTAACAAGGCATTCAACTTGGTCACCCAGGCATTCTAGTTAGTCAACCTGGCGCTCGACTTGTTTCAACAAGGCATTCTAGTTTGTCAACAAGGCATTCGACTTTTCCAACAAGGCATTCTACTTGGTCAATAAGGCTTCGACTTGTCCAACAAGGCATTCTACATGGTAAACAAGGCATTCTTCTTGGTCAACAAGGCGATCGACTTGTTCAGCAAGGCATTATACTTGGTCAACAAGGCATTCGACTTTGTCAATAAGGCTTTTAAGTTGGTCAACAAGGCATTCTACTTGTTCAAAGTGCATTTGACTTGGTCAACAAGGCAGACAAGGCATTCTACTTGTTCAACAAGGTATTTGACTTGTACAACAAGGCATGTTACTTGGTCAACAAGGCATTCGACTTGTTCAACATGGCATTCAATTAGTTCAACAATGCGTTCGACTTGTTCTACAAGGAATTCGACTTGTTTAACAAGGCTTCTACTTGTTCAACAAGGCATGACTTTGTGAGCCAGAAATTCAACCTATTCAACAAGGCATTCTACACGGTTAACAATGCATTCGACTTTCCAACAAGGCATTTTACTTGGTCCACAATGCATTCGACTTGTCCAACAAGGCATTCTACTTGGTCAACAAGGCATTCTACTTGGTCAACTAGGCATTCGACTCGTTCAACAAGGCATTTGATTTGTTCAACAAGGCGTTCAACTTGTTCAACAAGGCGTTCGACTTGTTCAAAAGGCCATTCAAATTGGTCAACAAGACATACAAGGCATTCGACTTGGTTAATAAAGCATACAAGGCATTCGAATTGTTTAACAAGGCATTACTCTTGCTCAACAAGGCATTCTACTTGCTCCACAAGGCATTCGACTTGGTCAACAAGGCATTCGACTTGTTCAACAAGGCATTCGACTTTATCAACAACGCATTTAAGTTTTCAACAAGACATTCTACTTGTTCAAAGGGCATTGACTTGGTCAACAAGGCATACAAGACATTCTACTTATTCCACAAGGCATTCGACTTGTCCAACATGGCATTTTACTTGGCAACAAGGCATTCGCCTTGTTCGACAAGGCATTCTACTTGGTCAAAAAGGCATTCGACTCGTTCAACAAGGCATTCGATTTGTTCAACAAGGCATTCTTACTTGTTCAACAAGGCGTTCGACTTGTTTATCAAGGCATTCGACTTGTTTAACAAGGCTTCTATCTGTTCAACAAGGCATGATATTGTTAACAAGGAATTCAACTTGTTTAACAAGGCATTCAACTTGGTCACCCAGGCATTCTAGTTAGTCAACCTGGCGCTCGACTTGTTTCAACAAGGCATTCTAGTTTGTCAACAAGGCATTCGACTTTTCCAACAAGGCATTCTACTTGGTCAATAAGGCATTCGACTTGTCCAACAAGGCATTCGACATGGTAAACAAGGCATTCTTCTTGGTCAACAAGGCGATCGACTTGTTCAGCAAGGCATTATACTTGGTCAACAAGGCATTCGACTTTGTCAATAAGGCTTTTAAGTTGGTCAACAAGGCATTCTACTTGTTCAAAGTGCATTTGACTTGGTCAACAAGGCAGACAAGGCATTCTACTTGTTCAACAAGGTATTTGACTTGTACAACAAGGCATGTTACTTGGTCAACAAGGCATTCGACTTGTTCAACATGGCATTCAATTAGTTCAACAAGGCGTTCGACTTGTTCTACAAGGAATTCGACTTGTTTAACAAGGCTTCTACTTGTTCAACAAGGCATGACTTTGTGAGCCAGAAATTCAACCTATTCAACAAGGCATTCTACACGGTTAACAATGCATTCGACTTTTCCAACAAGGCATTTTACTTGGTCCACAATGCATTCGACTTGTCCAACAAGGCATTCTACTTGGTCAACAAGGCATTCTACTTGGTCAACTAGGCATTCGACTCGTTCAACAAGGCATTTGATTTGTTCAACAAGGCGTTCAACTTGTTCAACAAGGCGTTCGACTTGTTCAAAAGGCCATTCAAATTGGTCAACAAGACATACAAGGCATTCGACTTGGTCAGCAAAACATACAAGCCATTCGACTTGTTTAACAAGACATTACTCTTGTTCAACAAGGCATTCGACTTGTTCAACAAGGCATTCTACTTGGTCAACAAGGCGATCGACTTGTTCAACAAGGCATACTACTAGTTCAAAAGGCCAATCAAATTGGTCAACAAGACATAAAAGGCATTCGACTTGGTCAACAAAGCATACAAGGCATTCGAATTGTTTAACAAGGCATTACTCTTGCTCAACAAGGCATTCGACTTGTTCAACAAGGCATTACTCTTGGTCAACAAGGCATTCGGCTTGTTCAATAACGCATTCGACTTTATCAACAACGCATTTAAGTTGTTCAACAAGACATTCTACTTGTTCAAAGGGCATTAGACTTGGTCAACAAGGCATAGAAGACATTCTACTTATTCAAAAAGGCATTTGACTTCTCTAACAAGGCATTTGACTTGGTCAACAAGGCATTTTACTTGTTCAACAAGGCATTCTACTTGGTCAACAAGGCATTCGATTTGTTCAACAAGGCATTCAACTTGGTTAACAAGGCATTCTACTTGTTCAAAAGGCCATTGAAATTAGTCAACAAGATATACAAGGCATTCTACTAGTTCAAAGGGCATTTGACTTTGTCAACAAGGCATACAAGACATTCTACTTATTCCACAAGGCATTCGACTTGTCCAACATGGCATTTTACTTGGCAACAAGGCATTCGCCTTGTTCGACAAGGCATTCTACTTGGTCAAAAAGGCATTCGACTCGTTCAACAAGGCATTCGATTTGTTCAACAAGGCATTCTTACTTGTTCAACAAGGCGTTCGACTTGTTTAACAAGGCATTCGACTTGTTTAACAAGGCTTCTATCTGTTCAACAAGGCATGATATTGTTAACAAGGAATTCAATTTGTTCAACAAGGCATTCGACTTGGTCACCAAGGCATTCTAGTTGGTCAACCTGGCGCTCGACTTGTTTCAACAAGGCATTCTAGTTTGTCAACATGGCATTCGACTTGTCCAACAAGGCATTCTACTTGGTCAATAAGGCATTCGACTTGTCCAACAAGGCATTCTACTTGGTCAGCAAGGCATTCGACTTGTTCAACAAGGCATTCTACTTGGTCAACAAGGCGATCGACTTGTTCAACAAGGCATTCTACTTGGTCAACAAGGCATTCGACTTGTTCAACAAAGCATTCGACTTTGTCAACAAGGCATTTAAGTTGGTCGACAAGGCATTCTACTTGTTCAAAGTGCATTTGACTTGGTCAACAAGGCATACAAGGCATTCTACTTGTTCAACAAGGCATTCGACTTGTACAACAAGACATTTTACTTTGTCAACAAGGCATTCGACTTGTTGAACAAGGCATTCAATTTGTTCAACAAGGCGTTCGACTTGTTCAACAAGGCATTCGACTTGTTCAACAAGACATTACTCTTGTTCCACAAGGCATTCTACGTTGTTAACAATGCATTCGACTTTTCCAACAAGGCATTTTACTTGGTCCACAATGCATTCGACTTGTCCAACAAGGCATTCTACTTTGTCTACAAGGCATACTACTTGTTCAAAAGGCCAATCAAATTGGTCAACAAGACATAAAAGGCGATGACTTGGTCAACAAAGCATACAAGGCATTCGAATTGTTTAACAAGGCATTACTCTTGCTCAACAAGGCATTTGACTTGTTCAACAAGGCATTACTCTTGGTCAACAAGGCATTCGGCTTGTTCAATAACGCATTCGACTTTATCAACAACGTATTTAAGTTGTTCAACAAGACATTCTACTTGTTCAAAGGGCATTTGACTTGGTCAACAAGGCATACAAGACATTCTACTTATTCAAAAAGGCATTCGACTTGTCCAACAAGGCATTGTACTTTGTCAACAAGGCATTTGTATTGTTCAACATGGCATTCTACTTGGTCAACAAGGCATTCGATTTGTTCAACAAGGCGTTCGACTTGTTTATCAAGGCATTCGACTTGTTTAACAAGGCTTCTATCTGTTCAACAAGGCATGATATTGTTAACAAGGAATTCAACTTGTTTAACAAGGCATTCAACTTGGTCACCCAGGCATTCTAGTTAGTCAACCTGGCGCTCGACTTGTTTCAACAAGGCATTCTAGTTTGTCAACAAGGCATTCGACTTTTCCAACAAGGCATTCTACTTGGTCAATAAGGCATTCGACTTGTCCAACAAGGCATTCTACATGGTAAACAAGGCATTCTTCTTGGTCAACAAGGCGATCGACTTGTTCAGCAAGGCATTATACTTGGTCAACAAGGCATTCGACTTTGTCAATAAGGCTTTTAAGTTGGTCAACAAGGCATTCTACTTGTTCAAAGTGCATTTGACTTGGTCAACAAGGCAGACAAGGCATTCTACTTGTTCAACAAGGCATTTAACTTGTACAACAAGGCATTTTACTTGTTCAACAAGGCACTCGACTTGTTCAACAAGGCATTCAATTAGTTCAACAAGGCGTTCGACTTGTTCTACAAGGAATTCGACTTGTTTAACAAGGCTTCTACTTGTTCAACAAGGCATGACTTTGTGAGCCAGAAATTCAACCTATTCAACAAGGCATTAAACTCGGTCACCAAGACATTCGACTTGGTCAACAAGGCATTCTACGTTGTTAACAATGCATTCGACTTTTCCAACAAGGCATTTTACTTGGTCCACAATGCATTCGACTTGTCCAACAAGGCATTCTACTTGGTCAACAAGGCATTCTACTTGTTCAACTAGGCATTCGACTCGTTCAACAAGGCATTCGATTTGTTCAACAAGGCGTTCTACTTGTTCAACAAGGCGTTCGACTTGTTCAAAAGGCCATTCAAATTGGTCAACAAGACATACAGGCATTCGACTTGGTCAGCAAAGCATATACAAGCCATTCGACTTGTTTAACAAGACATTACTCTTGTTCAACAAGGCATTCGACTTGTTCAACAAGCCATTCTACTTGGTCAACAAGGCGATCGACTTGTTCAACAAGGCATTCTACTTGGTTAACAAGGCATACTACTTGTTCAAAAGGCGAATCAAATTGGTCAACAAGACATAAAAGGCACTCGACTTGGTCAACAAAGCATACAAGGCATTCGAATTGTTTAACAAGGTATTACTCTTGCTCAACAAGGCATTCGACTTGTTCAACAAGGCCTTACTCTTGGTCAACAAGGCATTCGGCTTGTTCAATAAGGCATTCGACTTTATCAACAACGCATTTAAGTTGTTCAACAAGACATTCTACTTGTTCAAAGGGCATTTGACTTGGTCAACAAGGCATACAAGACATTCTACTTATTCAAAAAGGCATTCGACTTGTCCAACAAGGCATTATACTTAGTCAACAAGGCATACAAGACATTCTACTTATTCCACAAGGCATTCGACTTGTCCAACATGGCATTCGACTTGTCCAACATGGCATTTTACTTGGCAACAAGGCATTCGCCTTGTTCGACAAGGCATTCTAGTTAGTCAAAAAGGCATTCGACTCGTTCAACAAGGCATTCGATTTGTTCAACAAGGCATTCTACTTGTTCAACAAGGCGTTCGACTTGTTTAACAAGGCATTCGACTTGTTTAACAAGGCTTCTATCTGTTCAACAAGGCATGATATTGTTAACAAGGAATTCAACTTGTTCAACAAGGCATTCGACTTGGTCACCAAGGCATTCTAATTGGTCAACCTAGCGCTCGACTTGTTTCAACAAGGCATTCTAGTTTGTCAACAAGGCATTCGACCTCTCCAACAAGGCATTCTACTTGGTCAATAAGGCATTCGACTTGTCCAACAAATCATTCTACATGGTCAACAAGGCATTTGACTTGTTCAACAAGAGGCATTCTACTTGGTCAACAAGGCGATCGACTTGTTCAACAAGGCATTCTACTTGGTCAACAAGGCATTCGACTTGTTCAACAAGGCATTCGACTTTGTCAACAAGGCATTTAAGTTGGTCAACAAGGCATTCTACTTGTTCAAAGTGCATTTGACTTGGTCAACAAGGCATACAAGGCATTCTACTTGTTCAACAAGGTATTCGACTTGTACAACAAGGCATTTTACTTTGTCAACAAGGCATTCGACTTGTTGAACAAGGCATTCAATTTGTTCAACAAGGCGTTCGACTTGTTCAACAAGGCATTCGACTTGTTTATCAAGGCTTCTACTTGTTCAACAGGGCATGACTTTGTGAGCAAGAAATTCAACCTATTCAACAAGGCATTAAACTTGGTCAACAAGACATTCTAGTTGGTCAACAAGGCATTCTACGTTGTTAACAATGCATTCGACTTTTCCAACAAGGCATTTTACTTGGTCTACAATGCATTCGACTTGTCCAACAAGGCATTCTACTTGGTCAACAAGGCATACTACTTGTTCAAAAGGCCAATCAAATTGGTCAACAAGACATAAAAGGCATTCGACTTGGTCAACAAAGCATACAAGGCATTCGAATTGTTTAACAAGGCATTACTCTTGCTCAACAAGGCATTCGACTTGTTCAATAAAGCATTACTCTTGGTCAACAAGGCATTCGGCTTGTTCAACAAGGCATTCGACTTTATCAACAACGCATTTAAGTTGTTCAACAAGACATTCTACTTGTTCAAAGGGCATTTAACTTGGTCAACAAGGCATACAAGACATTCTACTTATTCAAAAAGGCATTCGACTTGTCCAACAAGGCATTGTACTTGGTCAACAAGGCATTTTACTTATTCAACAAGGCATTCTACTTGGTCAACAAGGCATTCGATTTGTTCAACAAGGCATTCAACTTGGTTAACAAGGCATTCTACTTGTTCAAAAGGCCATTGAAATTAGTCAACAAGAAATACAAGGCATTCTACTAGTTCAAAGGGCATTTGACTTTGTCAACAAGGCATACAAGACATTCTACTTATTCCACAAGGCATTCGACTTGTCCAACATGGCATTTTACTTGGCAACAAGGCATTAGCCTTGTTCGACAAGGCATTCTACTTGGTCAAAAAGGCATTCGACTCGTTCAACAAGGCATTCTTAGTTGTTCAACAAGACATTCTTACTTGTTCAACAAGGCGTTCGACTTGTTTAACAAGGCTTCTATCTGTTCAGCAAGGCATGATATTGTTAACAAGGAATTCAACTTGTTCAACAAGGCATTCGACTTGGTCACCAAGGCATTCTAGTTGGTCAACCTGGCGCTCGACTTGTTTCAACAAGGCATTCTAGTTTGTCAACAAGGCATTCGACTTGTCCAACAAGGCATTCTACTTGGTCAATAAGGCATTCGACTTGTCCAACAAGGCATTCTACTTGGTCAACAAGGCATTTGACTTGTTTAACAAGGCATTCTACTTGGTCAACAAGGCGATCGACTTGTTCAACAAGGCATTCTACTTGGTCAACAAGGCATTCGACTTGTTCAACAAGGCATTCGACTTTGTCAACAAGGCATTTAAGTTGGTCAACAAGGCATTCTACTTGTTCAAAGTGCATTTGACTTGGTCAACAAGGCATACAAGGCATTCTACTTGTTCAACAAGGTATTCGGCTTGTACAACAAGGCATTTTACTTTGTCAACAAGGCATTCGACTTGTTGAACAAGGCATTCAATTTGTTCAACAAGGCGTTCGACTTGTTCAACAAGGCATTTGACTTGTTTATCAAGGCTTCTACTTGTTCAACAGGGCATGACTTTGTGAGCAAGAAATTCAACCTATTCAACAAGGCATTAAACTTGGTCAACAAGACATTCTAGTCAACGGCCAACGGTTTTTTCAAATTCAGATGTGCAACCGCGGCAGCAGTAAATGCGGTTCTTGGAGGAGGACCGTGGCTCATGCAAGGTCAACCCATTTTTCTCGAGGCTTGGCGAACGGGGATGTCTCTCGAGAAAATTCAGCACACCCATGTTCCGCTATGGGTGAAATTGCGTAACGTTCCGGGCGAGTTCTGGACACAGAAGGGGTTAGGCATTGTCGCTAGCGTCGTCGGGAAGCCACTCTTCGCAGATTCTATGACGATTTCAGCGGAACGTATTGACTACGCTCGGGTATGCATATCAAAGAATCTCCAGGAGCCTTTTCTTGAAAGCTTCAATATTCGCATTCCACGTGAAGGTGGAGGATCTGACGGCGCAGTTACAGTTCGTGTCGAGTACGAATGGAGGCCGCGGAAGTGCTCCTTATGCGGTGCATGGACCCACGGGGCGGAAACATGTCCCTCTCGTCGAACCCAACAGCCACGATCAAATACGGGACCGAGGCAATCCACGGGGCAGCGCACATCGACGATGCCGAAGAAACCCCAGAATGGCCCACACACACGGCGCGAATGGAGAAGAGTTGGTCATCCCGACAAGGGCAAGGAGGTTGTTGTTCCACCCACCAACATGGAGCAAGATCACGAGCCGCGGCTGCCGGAGTACCCGAAGCCTGTAGATGGATGTTCAACAAGTTCAGTCAACGCGCAGCAGGGAGCTATTGTACTAGCTAGCATTAACCCATTCGAGGTTCTTGCGGACTTGGACGACTTGGACACGGCGAACACACTTAAGGGTCCTGAAGCAGCCCTTATCGACGTGTGCCCATGATCCCAATCTCCGTTTGGAATGTACGTGGTCTAAACAGGGTAGACCACAGATGGGCGGTGGGGGATATTATTACTAAGTATAAGCTGTTGATTATCGGGCTGTACGAGACACGGGTCTCCGAGCAGAATGCGGCTGCCCTTTCACATTCTACCAGGGCTTGGAGTTGGTTCTTTGAATACGATAATGGGCCGGCATCTCGTATCTGGGTGGGCTGGGATGCCCGCCTAGTTACTGTCACAATTCTTGCGTACACCACTCAGACCATTCACTGTAAGGCGGCGATCCTTGCGGAGCGTGAGGATTTCTTCATCACATTCGCATACGGTCATAATCAGAGGGTGTCCCGACACGACCTTTGGACGGATCTCATCGAGACCTCACAGCTGCGCGCAAACTCACCATGGCTTGTTATGGGGGATTTCAACCCGATCATGGCAAATACGGACGCGCGGGGAGGATCGGCCACGGGGGGCTGTCCGGAGATGATTGCATGCATGACTACATCGGACCTCGCAACCCTGCCATGCACGGGCAACTCTACACGTGGTATAACCAGCAAGGGGGCACGTCGGGTGTATGGCGACGCCTCGATAGGATGCTTGGCAACCCCTCTTGGTTGGCTAGATTTGGGGACCTTACTTATCATTGCGCAACCCCTGCTACATCGGACCACTCTCCACTCATCCTCGCAACTTACAGCTAGGGCTTCTGAGAGGAATAATTCTTTTCGTTTTGATAATTTTTTGGCGCAGGATCCTCGTTTTCTTCCTATCGTGGCGAAAACTTGGAGTCTGCAAGCAAATGGATACCCGATGTATGTAGTCGTCCAGAGACTGAAAGCGATGAAGAGGGAACTACGACAACTACGGCGAGACAAGGGTGATCTCAATCGTAACGTGCTCGAGGCGTGCAAATTTCTAGAGATTGCTCAGGACATGGCGGCAAACTATCCATTGGAGGATCAATTACTAATCTTGGAGAAGCAATGTCGGCTTGTGTATGCCAAAGCGGTCGAATTGGAGCATTCGGCACTCCTTCAGCGGGCGAAAGTGGCATGGCTCAAGGACGGTGACCAATGCACTTCTTTTTTCTTCAAGAAAGTGGCCACACGGCGGGTTGGAAATCGTATCTTCCACTTGGAGGATGAGGCGGGAAACACGTTCGAGGGTGGTGCACAAGTGCGGGCTGAATTGGTCCGATATTACTCGGAACTTCTCGGGTAATCCATGCGGACAACCCCAATATCCGCCTCTGACGTCGCGCCTTACTTCGGGGCAGCGCTCAGCACAACCGACGCGGAGGCAATGGTTCAGCCGGTCACTGATGTGGAAATCAACAACGCGCTGCATGCAATGGGAGATAACAAATCGCCAGGGCCAGACGGGTACTCCGCGATTTTCTACAAGCGGGCATGGCACATCATCGGGGAGGATATCTCGTTCGCCATCCGGGATTTCTTCCGGACGGGACGCCTCCTAGGGGAGCTGAATTCGACCCTTATCACCCTCATTCCAAAAGGGGATAATCCACGCATGGCGAAGGATTTTCGACCGATTGCCTGCTGCAACGTTCTCTATAAGATCATCTCCAAGATCATTGCTAATCGGCTACGAGACAGCTTGGGGAAACTTGTCCACCCTACACAGACGGCATTCATCCCTGGAAGGCGTATTTCCGACAACATTCTCTTAGCCCAAGAGATTTGTCACGGATACAATAGAGCTGGGCTGCCTGAACGGGTGGCTCTTAAGGTCGACCTCGCCAAGGCATATGATAAGATTGAGTGGGATTTTATCTTTGCCATACTTCAGGCACTTCACTTTCACCCGACCTTCATTGGGTGGGTCCGGTCATGCCTCACGTCGACGCATTTTTCCATCAACATCAACGGTATGCCGGAGGGTTTCTTCAAAGGACGGCGGGGTCTCAGACAAGGCGACCCCATATCACCTTATCTCTTTGTATTGGTGATGGAGGCTTTACATGGAATCATAGCATCCCGCATCAACCTTAGCAGCAGCTTCCGATACCATTGGCGATGCGAGGCCACATCCCTCTTCATGTTGACCTTCGCCGATGATCTTCTTCTTTTCTCGCAGGCGGACGTTCAATCAGTCAGTATCTTCCGCGACAGCCTCGAGCTTTTTGCTTCGCTTTCAGGGCTACGGGCAAACTCCAGTAAAAGCGAGATGTTTATCTCGAAACGGGCAGAACGACTGAAGGGTACACTCCAGGCTGTTATGGGCTTCCCTATCGGGTCTCTTCCTGTGCGGTACCTGGGCGTCCCCCTTATCACATCGCGATTGACTATCGATGATTGCGCCCCCTTATTACGTTCTATTGATCGTCGGCTTGGTTCTTGGACCAACCACTCGCTCTCATACGCCGGGAGGGTACAGCTCATTCGATCGGTCCTTATAACTATCCATGTGTATTGGGCGGGAGTCTTCTTACTCCCCAAGGGAATCATCCGCAGTATCGAGAAGCGTCTTCGAGCTTTCTTGTGGAAGGGATCTAGCGCGAAGGTGGCATGGACCGACGTATGCGCACCAAGGGACGAAGGGGGACTTGGACTGAGATCGATTGAGGTGGAGAACAAGGCGCTGATGATGCGTCTTATTTGGAACATTCTCAGGGGAGATGAGTCTTCGATATGGGCCACATGGATACGACGGACGCGGCTGCACAACACATCCTTCTGGACCATCAGATCCACGGCTAATACCTCATGGAGCTGGAAGAAGCTCCTCAAGCTCAGACCCATCATCCGGCCACTTCTAGAGTTCCGCATTGGGAATGGAGCGAATACATGCCTCTGGACTGACCCATGGCTACTCACGATTCCGCTGGTGGAACGGTACCCGCGTGGTCCATCTGTTATGGGCCTCCCACTTGATTCACGATTGAGCGCGGTGATTGATGAGTCGGGATGGCATTGGCCAGGCAGGACAGACAACGGTGGATTTCATGGATTTTGCTGGTCTCCTACCTCCCATTCAACACGGTGAGATGGACACGATTCGATGGCGGGGGACTCCCAATGGCGTCTTCTCTACTCACTCCGCGAGAAATTGCATACGCCAACATTCTCCGCCTGCATTCTGGACCAACCTGTTCGGAGGCCCTATCTCGATACCACGGCATGAAGTCATTTTATGGCTGGCGATTAGGGAACGCCTGGCGACGAGGGACAAGCCATGGGTGGCCGCGGCAGCAGGAAGTTCAGCTTGCCTCTTGTGTGATGATGGCCATGCTATAGAGACAACACGGCATCTTTTCTTTGAGTGTTCATTTTCCAGACATTGCCTACAGTCTTTGCAGGGAAAGTTACGTTTTGGATGGCCTTACACGGACTGGATCGAAGGGGTTCACTGGGCTGCTCAAAGGTGGCGGGGCAAGCACCTCGCATGGATGGGGCCCCGACATGCGCTTGCATCGCTTGTCTATCACCTATGGGCCGACCGCAACCAACGATGGCGGGAAGGCAGACGAAGACCTCCTACTCATATCGTTGCGGACGTCGAGACTACACTCTGTATACGGCTCTCTACCCTTGGAGGGAAGTATCAGCTACAGTCATGTGCGCTTCGACGTGTTTGGCGCATTGCGTGGCCGAGCACGTAGTCACTTGCTTACAGTCTGCTTGCTTGCTTTTGATGTTTGCTTGCTCGATTGGATTGCTTGCGTTGATTATAGGTAAGCATGTTACCGAGCGGTGCAGCTTATTGCTGCTGAACATTGTATCTTTCCACATTTTATTTTAATGACCTTTTCCGATAAAAAATAACACATTCTAGTCGGTCAGCAAGGCATTCTACGTTGTTAACAATGCATTCGACTTTTCCAATAAGGCATTTTACTTTGTCCACAATGCATTCGACTTGTCCAACAAGGCATTCTACTTGGTCAACAAGGCATACTACTTGTTCAAAAGGCCAATAATTGGTCAAGAAGACATAAAAGGCATTCGACTTGGTCAACAAAGCATACAAGGGCATTCGAATTGTTTAACAATGCATTACTCTTGCTCAACAAGGCATTCGACTTGTTCAAAAAGGCATTACTCTTGGTCAACAAGGCATTCGGCTTGTTCAACAAGGCATTCGACTTTATCAACAACGCATTTAAGTTGTTCAACAAGACATTCTACTTGTTCAAAGGGCATTTGACTTGGTCAACAAGGCATACAAGACATTCTACTTATTCAAAAAGGCATTCGACTTGTCCAACAAGGCATTATACTTAGTCAACAAGGCATTTGTCTTGTTCAACAAGGCATTCTACTTGGTCAACAAGGCATTCGATTTGTTCAACAAGGCGTTCTACTTGTTCAACAAGGCGTTCTACTTGTTCAACAAGGCGTTCGACTTGTTTATCAAGGCATTCGACTTGTTTAACAAGGCTTCAATCTGTTCAACAAGGCATGATATTGGTAACACGGAATTCAACTTGTTCAACAAGGCATTCAACTTGGTCACCAAGACATTCTAGTTAGTCAACCTGGCGCTCGACTTGTTTCAACAAGGCATTCTAGTTTGTCAACAAGACATTCGACTTGTCCAACAAGGCATTCTACTTGGTCAAATAAGGCATTCGACTTGTCCAACAAGGCATTCTACATGGTCAACAAAGCATTCTTCTTGGTCAACAAGCCGATCGACTTGTTCAACAAGGCATTCTACTTGGTCAACAAGGCATTCGACTTTGTCAATAAGGCTTTAAAGTTGGTCAACAAGGCATTCTACTTGTTCAAACTGCATTTGACTTGGTCAACAAGGCAGACAAAGCATTCTACTTGTTCAACAAGGCATTGGACTTGTACAACAAGGCATTTTACTTGGTCAACAAGCCATTCGACTTGTTCAACAAGGCATTCAATTAGTTCAACAACGCGTTCGACTTCTTCTACAAGATATTCGACTTGTTTAACAAGGCTTCTACTTGCTCAACAAGGCATGACTTTGTGAGCCAGAAATTCAACCTATTCAACAAGGTATTAAACTTGGTCACCAAGACATTCGACTTGGTCAACAAGGCATTCTACGCTGTTAACAATGCATTCAACTTTTCCAACAAGGCATTTTACTTGGTCCACAATGCATTCGACTTGTCCAACAAGGCATTCTACTTGGTCAACTAGGCATTCGACTCGTTCAACAAGGCATTAGATTTGTTCAACAAGGCGTTCGACTTGTTCAAAAGGCCATTCAAATTGGTCAACAAGACATACAAGGCATTCGACTTTGTCAGCAAAGCATACAAGCCATTCGACTTGTTTAACATGACTAATATTACTCTTGTTCAACAAGGCATTCGACTTGTTCAACAAGGCATTCTACTTGGTTAACAAGGCGATCGACTTGTTCAACAAGGCATTCTACTTGGTTAACAAGGCATACTACTTGTTCAAAAGGCCAATCAAATTGGTCAACAAGACATAAAAGGCATTCGACTTGGTCAGCAAAGCATACAAGGCATTCGAATTGTTTAACAAGGCATTACTCTTGCTCAACAAGGCATTCGACTTGTTCAACAAGGCATTACTCTTGGTCAACAAGGCATTCGGCTTGTTCAATAAGGCATTCGACTTTATCAACAACGCATTTAAGTTGTTCAACAAGATATTCTACTTGTTCAAAGGGCATTTGACTTGGTCAACAAGGCATACAAGACATTCTACTTATTCAAAAAGGCATTCGACTTGTCTAACAAGGCATTGTACTTGGTCAACAAGGCATTTGTCTTGTTCAACAAGGCATTCTACTTGGTCAACAAGGCATTCGATTTGTTCAACAAGGCGTTCTACTAGGTTAACAAGGCATTCTACTTGTTCAAAAGGCCATTGAAATTAGTCAACAAGATATACAAGGCATTCTACTAGTTCAAAGGGCATTTGACTTTGTCAACAAGGCATGCAAGAGATTCTACTTATTCCACAAGGCATTCGACTTGTCCAACATGGCATTTTACTTGGCAACAAGGCATTCGCCTTGTTCGACAAGGCATTCTACTTGGTCAAAAAGGCATTCGACTTCTCCAACAAGGCATTTTACTTGGTCAACAAGGCATTTTACTTGTTCAACAAGGCATTCTGCTTGGTCAACAAGGCATTCGATTTGTTCAACAAGGCATTCAACTTGGTTAACAAGGCATTCTACTTGTTCAAAAGGCCATTGAAATTAGTCAACAAGATAAACAAGGCATTCTACTAGTTCAAAGGGCATTTGACTTTGTCAACAAGGCATACAAGACATTCTACTTATTCCACAAGGCATTCGACTTCTCCAACATGGCATTCGACTTGTCCAACATGGCATTTTACTTGGCAACAAGGCATTCGCCTTGTTCGACAATGCATTCGCCTTGTTCGACAAGGCATTCGCCTTGTTCGACAAGGCATTCTACTTGGTCAAAAAGGCATTCGACTCGTTCAACAAGGTATTCGATTTGTTCAACAAGGCATTCTACTTGTTCAACAAGGCGTTCGACTTGTTTAACAAGGCATTCGACTTGTTTAACAAGGCTTCTATCTGTTCAACAAGGCATGATATTGTTAACAAGGAATTCAACTTGTTCAACAAGGCATTCGACTTGGTCACCAAGGCATTCTAGTTGGTCAACCTGGCGCTCGACTTGTTTCAACAAGGCATTCTAGTTTGTCAACAAGGCATTCGACTTCTCCAACAAGGCATTCTACTTGGTCAATAAGGCATTCGACTTGTCCAACAAGGCATTCTACTTGGTCAACAAGGCATTTGACTTGTTCCACAAGGCATTCTACTTGGTCAACAAGGCGATCGACTTGTTCAACAAGGTATTCTACTTGGTCAACAAGGCATTCGACTTGTTCAACAAGGCATTCGACTTTGTCAACAAGGCATTTAAGTTGGTCAACAAGGCATTCTACTTGTTCAAAGTGCATTTGACTTGGTCAACAAGGCATACAAGGCATTCTACTTGTTCAACAAGGTATTCGACTTGTACAACAAGGCATTTTACTTTGTCAACAAGGCATTCGACTTGTAGAACAAGGCATTCAATTTGTTCAACAAGGCGTTCGACTTGTTCAACAAGGCATTCGACTTGTTTATCAAGGCTTCTACTTGTTCAACTGGGCATGACTTTGTGAGCAAGAAATTCAACCTATTCAACAAGGCATTAAACTTGGTCAACAAGACATTCTAGTTGGTCAACAAGGCATTCTACGTTGTTAACAATGCATTCGAATTTTCCAACAAGGCATTTTACTTGGTCCACAATGCATTTGAAGGCATTCTACTTGGTCAACAAGGCATTCTACTTGGTCAACTAGGCATTCGACTCGTTCAACAAGGCATTCGAGTTGTTCAACAAGGAGTTCTACTTGTTCAACAAGGCGTTCGACTTGTTCAAAAGGCCATTCAAATTGCTAGCCAAGACATACAAGGCATTCGACTTGGTCAGCAAAGCATACAAGCCATTCGACTTGTTTAACAAGACATTACTCTTGTTCAACAAGGCATTCTACGTTGTTAACAATGCATTCGACTTTTCCAACAAGGCATTTTACTTGGTCCACAATGCATTCGACTTGTCCAACAAGGCATTCTACTTGGTCAACAAGGCATTACTTGTTCAAAAGGCCAATCAAATTGGTCAACAACACATAAAAGGCATTCGACTTGGTCAACAAAGCATACAAAGCATTCGAATTGTTTAACAAGGCATTACTATTGCTCAACAAGGCATTCGACTTGTTTAATAAGGCAGTACTCTTGGTCAACAAGGCATTCGGCTTGTTCAACAAGGCTTTCGACTTTATCAACAACGCATTTAAGTTGTTCAACAAGACATTCTACTTGTTCAAAGGGCATTTGACTTGGTCAACAAGGCATACAAGACATTCTACTTATTCAAAAAGGCAT
This sequence comes from Linderniella brevidens, assembly GCA_004919715.1. Lineage (NCBI taxonomy): Eukaryota > Viridiplantae > Streptophyta > Magnoliopsida > Lamiales > Linderniaceae > Linderniella > Linderniella brevidens. The sequence continues at coordinate 19,798,074 of SWDC01000154.1, forward strand.
TCGACTTCTCCAACAAGGCATTTTACTTGGTCAACAAGGCATTTTACTTGTTCAACAAGGCATTCTGCTTGGTCAACAACGCATTCGATTTGTTCAACAAGGCATTCAACTTGGTTAACAAGGCATTCTACTTGTTCAAAAGGCCATTGAAATTAGTCAACAAGATAAACAAGGCATTCTACTAGTTCAAAGGGCATTTGACTTTGTCAACAAGGCATACAAGACATTCTACTTATTCCACAAGGCATTCGACTTCTCCAACATGGCATTCAACTTGTCCAACATGGCATTTTACTTGGCAACAAGGCATTCGCCTTGTTCGACAAGGCATTCGCCTTGTTCGACAAGGCATTCTACTTGGTCAAAAAGGCATTCGACTCGTTCAACAAGGTATTCGATTTGTTCAACAAGGCATTCTACTTGTTCAACAAGGCGTTCGACTTGTTTAACAAGGCATTCGACTTGTTTAACAAGGCTTCTATCTGTTCAACAAGGCATGATATTGTTAACAAGGAATTCAACTTGTTCAACAAGGCATTCGACTTGGTCACCAAGGCATTCTAGTTTGTCAACAAGGCATTCGACTTGTCCAACAAGGCATTCTACTTGGTCAATAAGGCATTCGACTTGTCCAACAAGGCATTCTACTTGGTCAACAAGGCATTCGACTTGTTCCACAAGGCATTCTACTTGTTCAACAAGGCATTCTACTTGGTCAACAAGGCATTCGACTTGTTCAACAAGGCATTCGACTTTGACAACAAGGCATTTAAGTTGGTCAACAAGGCATTCTGATATTGATTCACTAAGGCGGGAATACCCATCGTTCGCCTCTAGATTTGATGGAGCACGTTTTAATTCTTTGATGGCTAGGATTAATGGCCGCTCCGATGGCGGAACGGAAGACGATCCTCACATTCCCGAAGGGGGCCGTGGCGGGGGTAATAGACGGAATGGAGTGACAATACTACAACCACTACGTGGCGCTCGGGTGGGAGCCGAATATCATCGACCGGGAACGCCGCCACCACCTAGCCGGAGAGCCGATCGACGAGGGGACGTGTCGGACGTGACAACCAAAATTGTGCAAGATTCATTGAACCTAGACACCCCTGCAATTGCGCTCGCAAGATTCATTGCACCTAGACACGCTTGAAATTGTGCAAGATTCATTGCACCTAGACACGCTTGCGCAAGATTCATTGAACCTAGACACGGTTGAGAATGAATTGGAAGAGGCTATTTCGGGAAGAGATCTTGCATATCTGGCTGAAAATGCAAAGGGCCACCCTAGTATGGAAAATATCTTGCATTATCTTCGTAAAGATTTGGGGCTATCTTTGTGCGATTCTCAATCTGCGGTACCCCAACCACACGCCGTGAATTCCATAGTGACCTCGGCAATGATCACATCGCCGACAATCATCACGCCGGCCATAAAAGCCCCGGTGAACGGTCCACGAGCTGAATCATTGGCTGCCCGCCACGACCGAACGAAGTACCAAGGCAGACGTTAAACGACACCGACATCGGGATAAATTTGGAGGCTCCGGCGGCGCCTACATCAGCGAGCAATGGTGGGAACACGCCGGGAATCATATCGGCAATACAACATGGGAATGACACTAGGGTTTCTGAACCCGTTCTGATGCCATCGTTCGCAGATATTCTCAAAGGGAGACGTCCATCTCCACCTACCGATACTCGTCAACGGACTGATAGGGTTCACCTCCAGTATACTGCACCTATACTTGTCAATGGAATGATTGAGGTTCAGCCAACTAAAGAGATAGCGTCGAAGGGCTGCCTTCGATGGGCTAATACAGCGGTGGGATATTTCTTGGGACGCAAACCTTACTTCCCACATGTGGATCGCCATTTCCGCACAAGATGGCCGGGGCTGGTGGAAGTGCGTGCTACGTCGAATGGATTCTTCAAATTCCGTTTCGACTCCACGGCTACGATGGTTGATGCTTTGGAGGGTGGCCCACGGTTATTGTATGGCCAGCCCCTCTTTCTTGAGGAGTGGCGGCAAGGGATGACTTTGGAAAAGCGACCGCATGATGAGGTCCCGATGTGGGTTCGTTTTCGCCACCTCCCATCGGAATACTGGACTCCGGAGGGATTAGGACTCGTGGCCAGCGCAGTTGGTACACCGTTATTTCCCGACGCTTTTACGATCAGCATGGAGCGTATCGATTTTGCGCGCGTTTGCATTATGAAGAAGATCGCTGATCCATATGTTGAAGCTTTCAACCTTCGCCTACCCAATACGGACAGGGTGGATCACGATTCGAGCGGAATATGAATGAAAACCGCCACGATGTTCGACGTGTTCGACTATGGGTCATTCGACTGGTGCATGCCCCATGACCGCCCCAACGGCCCCGAAGGCTACGACAAAACGGGCAGCCCCAACTATTACGCGGATCTGGCGTCCAATCGCAAAGGCCAAGTCGACGGGTGAGACACGCCGCGTAGCCACTGAGCAACATAATAGACATCTTGTACCCATTGTCTCCAGCGAGCAGCAGGGAGAATGTTCCAAGCAACATCATCATGGATCCTCTCCAGACTCGGCGGGTATGGGAGGCGTGATTCGGCCAACCATCGAGAATAGCATGGTGGTGGTGCCAAGCCCTGCTCAGATGACACCACCTCCTACGAACCCGTTTGACATGCTTCACCTCATTGATGAAGATGGGGACTTCCTACATCCGGGCCCTGATAATGATGCAGCCCTTCATGGGGTTGTCTTATGATACCATTTGGCTGCTGGAATGTACGTGGTCTCAACAAGAGAGACCATGGGAGAGCAGTAGGGGATTTGATTCGTCGTTTTGACCTTAAGCTTGTTGGATTGCTAGAGACACGAGTAACAGTGGCAAACGCTGATTCGATTGCCAACAGTATTAAGCAATGGGCATGGTTCTTCGATTATGATATGGGCCCCGGGAAGCGTATCTGGCTAGGATGGGACGCGCGATATCTTCGTGTTGATGTTATCGGGATGACGACGCAAGCCCTACACTGCAGAGTTCTATCGTTGGTGACTCGTCTGGTTTTCTTTATTACATTTATATATGGGCTCAATCAGCGGGAGGAGTGCTGCGCATTATGGGATGAGTTAGTTACGATCTCCGAAGCTCGCGCGGATGACGCTTGGTTAGTGGTCGGTGATTTCAATGCGATAGTGGAACCTAATGAAGCACGGGGAGGATCTCCACATCCAGCAGACTATCATGATCTGACTCGATGTCTCATCTCGGCTGATCTCCATAACTTACCATGCTCGGGACAATATTTCACGTGGTTTAATCAACGACGAGGTGATGCAGGTATTTGGCGCCGTTTGGACAGGATGGTTGCTAACCCGACGTGGTTTGCTAAATTTGGGGATCTTGGATATCGATGTGAACTACCAGCCACTTCTGACCATTCTCCTCTTATTCTGGAGCCGGGGCGATCGACGTTTTCTCGAGGTACGGTGTTTCGATTCGATAATTTTCTCACGTCGGATCCACAGTTTGGCTCTGTCGTAAGCTCAGGGTGGCAGCTTCCTATTTCGGGATACCCGATGTTTCGGGTCCTTGCACGTCTGAAGGCCCTCAAGCGAGCGTTCAAGGATATGAGGGTGCTAAAGGGAATCTGGCGCGTAACGTGGTGGAGGCGCGAAATTTCCTTGACATTGCCCAGGAGTTTGTCTCATTGTACCCGCATGATGATCGTTTTCTGATACTACAATCTATATGTCGATGTCTCTATGCAGCTGCGGTAGCAATGGAGCAATCGGCCCTAGCACAATGGGTTAAAATGACTTGGCTCAAAGAAGGCGACCGTTGCTCCGCTTTTTTCTTCAAGAAGGTTGCCATACGACGAGTGGCAAACCGTATCTTCTCGCTTGAGGATGATGTTGGGAACTTAATTGAAGGGGAGCCACAAGTAAAGGGCGAGCTTCTTAGACACTACAAGAACCTCTTGGGTACGACCGCTCGGAGCGGCCCGCTGGATCGCTCTGCTATCTATGCGGCCATATCTCGTACATTACCCAATCACGCACCGGGAGATCTACTTCGGCTCATCGACGAAGGGGAGATTAAGCTGGCGCTTTCTTCTATTACGGATGACAAAGCACCGGGTCCGGATGGTTTCACTTCGGCTTTCTTTAAAGCCGCTTGGCCTACTATTGGAGGGGACATCATATCTGCTATTCAGGAATTTTTTCGTACAGGCCATCTTCTGAGGGAGCTGAATACTACACTTCTTACGTTGATCCCTAAGCGGGACTCCCCACGACGACCTGCTGACTTTCGGCTTATATCGTGCTGTAATGTCTTATACAAGATTATTTCGAAGATCTTGGCTAATCGTCTGAAGACTTATCTCCCAGGCTTAGTGGATGTCTCCCAGACTGCATTTATCCCTGGTCGCAGGATTAGCGATAATATTCTCCTCGCTCGGGAGTTATGCTCTGGCTATCGGAATCAGAGCTTACCGGCACGGGCTACGCTGAAGGTTGACTTGGCAAAGGCATACGATCATGTCGAGTGGGACTTTTTAGTGTGTGTGTTGGAGGCCATGGGTTTTCCTTCGCGGTTCGTTGCATGGATCCAGGTGTGTTTGACGACTCATTACTCGATCAATATCAATGGTCGAGCGGAGGGGTATTTTCCGGGACAGCGGGGTCTGCGTCAGGGCGATCCTATATCTCCGTATCTTTTTACGTTGGCCATGGAGGTGCTTCATGGTATTCTTCGGAACAAGATTCTTTCGGAGGGGAGATTTACTTTCTATTGGAGATGCGAGCCTTCCCGTATTTTCATGCTGACATTTGCCGATGATCTTCTTCTTTTCAGTCACGCGGACACTGAATCCATCCAGACTTTCCGAGCGGGGTTGGATGAATTTGCGATACTTTCGGGGTTAAGGGCTAACCCTGGAAAGAGCGAGATGTTTCTTTCCAAACGGGCGAGCGGCTGCCAACCCTTATTATCTATTATGGGTTTTCCTTTAGGCAATTTACCAGTGAGGTATTTGGGTGTCCCGTTACTTACATCACGACTGACTATTCAGGACTGTAATCCACTTCTACAGCGCATTGACCAACGCTTACGCTCTTGGCTCAATCGCTCTCTTTCATATGTTGGGAGGGTACAGTTGATTCGTTCAGTCCTTGCTGCGCTGCATGGGTATTGGTTCGGGGTGTTCATCCTGCCCAAAGGCGTTATTAGAGTGATTGAGCAACGATTCAGATCGTTCCTCTGGGCGGGTTCTGCTGCCAAGGTTGCTTGGGATGATGTATGTTTCCCAGTGGATGAGGGTGGTTTGGGCATTCGCTCGCTTGTGGACGATAACAAGGCCCTTCTTCTTAAGCACCTATGGAGTATTCTGAGCAAGGATCCCAATTCTATTTGGGTATCGTGGCTTCTCCAGACGCGACTGCAAAATCGCTCGTTGTGGACTATATCGGAAACCGCCCAATCGGCGTGGAGTTGGAGAAAACTCTTACAACTTTGCCCTATGCTTCGATCGAAGGTTAGTATCCGTATTGGTAATGGCGAAACTATTTGGTTGTGGCAGGACCCATGGATCGATGATAGGCCGCTTCTGGAACGATTTCCACGGGGACCGATGATTATGGGCCTTTCTGATGATTCACGTTTGAGTCGAGTCATTGTTCAACAAAGAAAACAAGGCATTGCTAGTGACGGTTGGAGGTGGCCAACGACTTCCTCGATGGAATTTCTGATGATTGAACCCATGCTCCCGGACGTTCACCCATTGGAAGCTGACTCTTACCGATGGCTACCGTCTCCCACAGGACTTTTCACCACTGCTTCTGCTCGGGATGCGTTCCGGCAGAAACGCTCGCCGGTTCATAAGGCAGCCCTATTTGGGGGGTGCTTAGGGTCCCAAGCTATGAATTCATCTTATGGCTTGCTATTCGTGAACGCCTAGCTAACAGAGATAAGCCTTGGGTTGCGCTCAAGGCCGCGTCGAGTGCTTGCTTATTGTGTGACGCGGATGAGATGGAGACGATCAATCACCTTTTCTTTGATTGCCCATACACATCTCGATGCTTACGACTTCTTCGGCGGCAGATTCGGTTTCTCTGGCCTTACCGCGATTGGCAGCAGGGGATTAGGTGGGCTGGCCTGCGGTGGAAAGGTATGCACCTCCAGCATCTGGCATATCGACATGTTCTGGCTTCGACGATTCACCACATCTGGACTGAGCGAAACCACCGTTGGACTGATGGCAGACAGCAGCATCCCCAGCAGCTCGTTGAGGATATTGTGAGGGTATTGCTTATGCACCTATCATTACTACCGTGTCGATATGAGCTACAGTATTGTGCCCTGCGTTGCCTGTGGCACATTGCTTGGTAGATGTATGAACGTTATTTATGGTAGTTTGTTTGGTGGATAGAGATTATATCCATCTTGTACACAGTGGCATGTCCCTGGTCTTTGCGACATGAATCATATCATGTGCGCTTTACTGTCCTTTATTTCATTTATTTAGTGAACGTTCCCCAAAAAAAAAACGCATTCTACTTGTTCAAAGTGCATTTGACTTGGTCAACAAGGCATACAAGGCATTCTACTTGTTCAACAAGGCATTCGACTTGTACAACAAGGCATTTTACTTTGTCAACAAGGCATTCGACTTGTTGAACAAGGCATTCAATTTGTTCAACAAGGCGTTCGACTTGTTCAACAAGGCATTCGACTTGTTTATCAAGGCTTCTACTTGTTCAACAGGGCATGACTTTGTGAGCAAGAAATTCAACCTATTCAACAAGGCATTAAACTTCATCAACAAGACATTCTAGTTGGTCAACAAGGCATTCTACGTTGTCAATGCATTCGACTTTTCCAACAAGGCATTTTACTTGGTCCACAATGCATTCGACTTGTCCAACAAGGCATTCTACTTGGTCAACTAGGCATTCGACTCGTTCAACAAGGCATTCGAGTTGTTCAACAAGGCGTTCTACTTGTTCAACAAGGCGTTCGACTTGTTCAAAAGGCCATTCAAATTGGTCAACAAGACATACAAGGCATTCGACTTGGTCAGCAAAGCATACAAGCCATTCGACTTGTTTAACAAGGCATTCGACTTGTTCAACAAGGCATTCGACTTGTTCAACAAGGCATTCTACTTGTTCAACAAGGCATTCTACTTGGTCAACAAGGCGATCGACTTGTTCAACAAGGCATTCTACTTGGTCAACAAGGCATACTACTTGTTCAAAAGGCCAATCAAATTGGTCAACAAGACATAAAAGGCATTCGACTTGGTCAACAAAGCATACAAGGCATTCGAATTGTTTAACAAGGCATTACTCTTGCTCAACAAGGCATTCGACTTGTTCAATAAGGCATTACTCTTGGTCAACAAGGCATTCGGCTTGTTCAACAAGGCATTCGACTTTATCAGCAATGCATTTAAGTTGTTCAACAAGATATTCTACTTGTTCAAAGGGCATTTGACTTGGTCAACAAGGCATACAAGACATTCTACTTATTCAAAAAGGCATTCGACTTGTCCAACAAGGCATTGTATTTGGTCAACAAGGCATTTGTCTTGTTCAACAAGGCATTCTACTTGGTCAACAAGGCATTCGATTTGTTCAACAAGGCGTTCTACTTGTTCAACAAGGCGTTCTACATGTTCAATAAGGCGTTTTACTTGTTCAAAAAGGCGTTCGACTTGTTTATCAAGGAATTCGACTTGTTTAACAAGGCTTCTATCTGTTCAACAAGGCATGATATTGTTAACAAGGAATTCAACTTGTTCAACAAGGCATTCAACTTGGTCACCAAGGCATTCTAGTTAGTCAACCTGGCACTCGACTTGTTTCAACAAGGCATTCTAGTTTGTCAACAAGGCATTCGACTTGTCCAACAAGGCATTCTACTTGGTCAATAAGGCATTCGACTTGTCCAACAAGGCATTCTACATGGTCAACAAGGCGATCGACTTGTTCAACAAGGCATTATACTTAGTCAACAAGGCATTCGACTTTGTCAATAAGGCTTTTAGGTTGGTCAACAAGGCATTCTACTTGTTCAAAGTGCATTTGACTTGGTCAACAAGGCAGACAAGGCATTCTACTTGTTCAACAAGGCATTTGACTTGTACAACAAGGCATTTTACTTGGTCAACAAGGCATTCGACTTGTTCAACAAGGCATTTGACTTGTACAACAAGGCATTTTACTTGGTCAACAAGGCATTCGACTTGTTCAACAAGGCATTCAATTAGTTCAACAAGGCGTTCGACTTGTTCTACAAGGAATTCGACTTGTTTAACAAGGCTTCTACTTGTTCAACAAGGCATGACTTCGTGAGCCAGAAATTCGACCTATTCAACAGAGCATTAAACTTGGTCACCAAGACATTCGACTTGGTCAACAAGGCATTCTACGGTTTTAACAATGCATTCGACTTTTCCAACAAGGCATTTTACTTGGTCCACAATGCATTCGACTTGGTCCACAATGCATTCGACTTGTCCAACAAGGCATTCTACTTGGTCAACAAGGCATTCTACTTGGTCAACTAGGCATTCGACTCCCTCAACAAGGCATTCGATTTGTTCAACAAGGCGTTCTACTTGTTCAACAAGGCGTTCGACTTGTTCAAAAGGCCATTCAAATTGGTCAACAAGACATACAAGGCATTCGACTTGGTCAGCAAAGCATACAAGCCATTCGACTTGTTTAACAAGACATTACTCTTGTTCAACAAGGCATTCGACTTGTTCAACAAGGCATTCTACTTGGTCAACAAGTCGATCGACTTGTTCAACAAGGCATTCTACTTGGTTAACAAGGCATACTACTTGTTCAAAAGGCCAATCAAATTGGTCAACAAGACATAAAAGGCATTCGACTTGGTCAACAAAGCATACAAGGCATTCGAATTGTTTAACAAGGCATTACTCTTGCTCAACAAGGCATTCGACTAGTTCAACAAGGCATTACTCTTGGTCAACAAGGCATTCGACTTGTTCAACAACGCATTTAAGTTGTTCAACAAGACATTCTACTTGTTCAAAGGGCATTTGACTTGGTCAACAAGGCATACAAGACATTCTACTTATTCAAAAGGCATTCGACTTCTCCAACAAGGCATTTTACTTGGTCAACAAGGCATTTTACTTGTTCAACAAGGCATTCTACTTGGTCAACAAGGCATTCGATTTGTTCAACAAGGCATTCAACTTGGTTAACAAGGCATTCTACTTGTTCAAAAGGCCATTGAAATTAGTCAACAAGAAATACAAGGCATTCTACTAGTTCAAAGGGCATTTGACTTTGTCAACAATGCATACAAGACATTCTACTTATTCCACAAGGCATTCGACTTGTCCAACATGGCATTTTACTTGGCAACAAGGCATTCGCCTTGTTCGACAAGGCATTCGCCTTGTTCGACAAGGCATTCTACTTGGTCAAAAAAGGCATTCGACTCGTTCAACAAGGCATTCGATTTGTTCAACAAGGCATTCTTTTTTTTTTTTTTTTTGGGAAAAAGGTCATTAAAATAAAATATGGAAAGATACAATGTTCAGCAGCAATAAGCTGCACCGCTCGGTAACATGCTACCTATAAACAACGCAAGCAATCCAATCAAGCAAGCAAACATCAAAAGCAAGCAAGCAGACTGTAAGCAAGTGACTACGTGCTCGGCCACGCAATGCGCCAAACACGTCGAAGCGCACAGGACTGTAGTTGATACTTCCCTCCAAGGGTAGAGAGCCGTAAACAGAGTGTAGTCTCGACGTCCGCAACGATATGAGTAGGAGGTCTTCGTCTTCCTTCCCGCCATCGTAGGTTGTGCTCGGCCTATAGGTGATAGACAAGCGATGCAAGCGCATGTCGGGGCCCCATCCATGCGAGGTGCTTGCCCCGCCACCTTTGAGCAGCCCAGTGAACCCCTTCGATCCAGTCCGTGTAAGGCCATCCAAAACGTAACTTTCCCTGCAAAGACTGTAGGCAATGTCTGGAAAATGAACACTCAAAGAAAAGATGCCGTGTTGTCTCTATAGCATGGCCATCATCACACAAGAGGCAAGCTGAACTTCTTGCTGCCGCGGCCACCCATGCCTTGTCCCTCGTCGCCAGGCGTTTCCTAATCACCAGCCATAAAATGACTTCATGCCGTGGTATCGAGATAGGGCCTCCGAACAGGTTGGTCCAGAATGCAGTCGGAGGATGTTGGCGTATGCAATTTCTCGCGGAGTGAGTAGAGAAGACGCCATTGGGAGTCCCCCGCCATCGAATCGTGTCCATCGCACCGTGTTGAATGGGAGGTAGGAGACCAGCAAAATCCATGAACTCCACCGTTGTCTGTCCTGGCCAATGCCATCCCGACTCATCAATCACCGCGCTCAATCGTGAATCAAGTGGGAGGCCCATAATAGAGGGACCACGCGGGTACCGTTCCACCAGCGGAATCGTGAGTAGCCATGGGTCAGTCCAGAGGCGTGTATTCGCTCCATTCCCAATGCGGAACTCTAGAAGTGGCCGGATGATGGGTCTGAGCTTGAGGAGCTTCTTCCAGCTCCATGAGGTATTAGCCGTGGATCTGATGGTCCAGAAGGATGTGTTGTGCAGCCGCGTCCGTCGTATCCATGTGGCCCATATCGAAGACTCATCTCCCCTGAGAATGTTCCAAATAAGACGCATCATCAGCGCCTTGTTCTCCACCTCAATCGATCTCAGTCCAAGTCCCCCTTCGTCCCTTGGTGCACATACGTCGGCCCATGCCACCTTCGCGCTAGATCCCTTCCACAAGAAAGCTCGAAGACGCTTCTCGATACTGCGGATGATTCCCTTGGGGAGTAAGAAGACTCCCGCCCAATACACATGGATAGCCATAAGGACCGATCGAATGAGCTGTACCCTCCCGGCGTATGAGAGCGAGTGGTTGGTCCAAGAACCAAGCCGACGATCAATAGAACATAATAAGGGGGATCATCGATAGTCAATCGCGATGTGATAAGGGGGACCCCCAGGTACCGTACAGGAAGAGGCCCGATAGGGAAGCCCATAACAGCCTGAAGTGTACCCTTCAGTCGTTCTGCCCGTTTCGAGATAAACATCTCGCTTTTACTGGAGTTTGCCCGTAGCCCTGAAAGCGAAGCAAAAAGCTCGAGGCTGTCGCGGAAGATACTGACTGAGTGAACGTCCGCCTGCGAGAAAAGAAGAAGATCATCGGCGAAGGTCAACATGAAGAGGGATGTGGGCTCGCAACGCCAATGGTATCGGAAGCTGCTGCTAAGTTGGATGCGAGACGCTATGATTCCATGTAAAGCCTCCATCACCAACACAAAGAGACCCCGCCGTCCTTTGAAGAAACCCTCCGGCCTACCGTTGATGTTGATGGAAAAATGCGTCGACGTGAGGCATGACCGGACCCACCCAATGAAGGTCGGGTAAAAGTGAAGTGCCTGAAGTGTGGCAATGATAAAATCCCACTCGATCGTATCATATGTCTTGGCGAGGTCGACCTTAAGAGCCACCCGTTCAGGCAGCCCGGCTCTATTGTATCCGTGACAAATCTCTTGGGCTAAGAGAAAATGTTGTCGGAGATACGCCTTTCAGGGATGAATGCCGTCTGTGTAGGGTGGACAAGTTTCCCCAAGCTGTCTCGTAGCCGATTAGCAATGATCTTGGAGATGATCTTATAGAGAACGTCAACAAGGCATTCTACTTGTTCAACAAGGCGTTCGACTTGTTTAACAAGGCTTCTATCTGTTCAACAAGGCATGATATTGTTAACAAGGAATTCAACTTGTTCAACAAGGCATTCGACTTGGTCACCAAGGCATTCTAGTTGGTCAACCTGGCGCTCGACTTGTTTCAACAAGGCATTCTAGTATGTCAACAAGGCATTCGACTTGTCCAACAAGGCATTCTACTTGGTTAATAAGGCATTCGACTTGTCCAACAAGGCATTCTACTTGGTCAACAAGGCATTCGACTTGTTCAACAAGGCATTCGACTTGTTCAACAAGGCATTCTACATGGTCAACAAGGCGATCGACTTGTTCAACAAGGCATTCTACTTGGTCAACAAGGCATTCAACTTGTTCAACAAGGCATTCGACTTTGTCAACAAGGCATTTAAGTTGGTCAACAAGGCATTCTACTTGTTCAAAGTGCATTTGACTTGGTCAACAAGGCATACAAGGCATTCTACTTGTTCAACAAGGCATTCGACTTGTTGAACAAGGCATTTAATTTGTTCAACAAGGCGTTCGACTTGTTCAACAAGGCATTCGACTTGTTTATCAAGTCTTCTACTTGTTCAACATGGCATGACTTTGCGAGCAAGAAATTCAACCTATTCAACAAGGCATTAAACTTCGTCAACAAGACATTCTAGTTGGTCAACAAGGCATTCTACGTTGTTAACAATGCATTCGACTTTTCCAACAAGGCATTTTACTTGGTCCACAATGCATTCGACTTGTCCAACAAGGCATTCTACTTGGTCAACTAGGCATTCGACTCGTTCAACAAGGCATTCGAGTTGTTCAACAAGGCGTTCTACTTGTTCAACAAGGCGTTCGACTTGTTCAAAAGGCCATTCAAATTGGTCAACAAGACATACAAGGCATTCGACTTGGTCAGCAAAGCATACAAGCCATTCGACTTGTTTAACAAGACATTACTCTTGTTCAACAAGGCATTCGACTTGTTCAACAAGGCATTCTACTTGTTCAACAAGGCATTCTACTTGGTCAACAAGGCGATCGACTTGTTCAACAAGGCATTCTACTTGGTCAACAAGGCATACTACTTGTTCAAAAGGCCAATCAAATTGGTCAACAAGACATAAAAGGCATTCGATTTGGTCAACAAAGCATACAAGGCATTCGAATTGTTTAACAAGGCATTACTCTTGCTCAACAAGGCAGTTGGCTAGTTCAACAAGGCATTCGACTTTGTCAACAAGGCATATAAGTTGTTCAACAAGACGTTTTACTTGTTCAAAGGGCATTTGACTTGGTCAACAAGGCACACAAGACATTCTAGTTATTCAACAAGGCATTCGACGGCTGAGGGCTATTCGGGTGGGTGGCAATAAGCCACGAGTAGAGGGGCGGCAGGTGGGAGCAAAGGGCAAAGCAGCACGGGTGGAGTCACATGTTGGGGCAGATGGGTTCGAGCGGGAAATGGAGGGGCGGTGATTCCTAGCGCACGTGTAGAGTGGATGCATGTGGGCGCAAAGGGCAAAGCCGTGAGGGTGGAACCACGGGATGGGGCAGCTAATGGTAGAAAACTGGCCCGGTCAACAGAGTGTGCTGGAGGATTATCGACATCGTCTCGGACCACAGAGCCACATTCGCGGGTGGTGCCCGTGCATGAGGAGGTTGGGTTGGCCTCTAACTCTTTCGCTATTTTGCACTCGTTACGGGATGAGGATAATGATCCTCCTTTAGCAACGGCAGCCCCAATAGGGGGTGATCCATGATCCTTGTAGGTGTGTAGAATATGCGTGGTCTCAATAAGAGGGACCACGGAAGGGCGGTGGGGGAGCTAGTTGTCGATGTCGTTGTTGATATCGTAGTTGTACCCGATAGCATGTTATCGGTTGATGCGGCATGAGTTTTTCTCCAGCGCGCTCTTTTGTATTCTTCTTTTCATATATATATATATAAAGGGACATTAATCCAAAAAAAAAAACAAGGCATTACTCTTGCTCAACAAGGCATTCGACTTGTTCAATAAGGCATTACTCTTGGTCAACAAGGCATTCGGCTTGTTCAATAAGGCATTCGACTTTATCAACAACGCATTTAAGTTGTTCAACAAGACATTCTACCTGTTCAAGGGCATTTGACTTGGTCAACAAGGCATACAAGACATTCTACTTATTCAAAAAGGCATTCGACTTGTCCAACAAGGCATTTTACTTAGTCAACAAGGTATTTGACTTGTTCAACAAGGTATTCTACTTGGTCAACAAGGCATTCGATTTGTTCAACAAGGCGTTCTACTTGTTCAACAAGGCCTTTTACTTGTTCAACAAGGCGTTCGACTTGTTTATCAAGGCATTCGACTTGTTTAACAAGGCTTCTATCTGTTCAACAAGGCATGATATTGTTAACAAGGAATTCAACTTGTTCAACAAGGCATTCAACTTGGTCACCAAGGCATTCTAGTTAGTCAACCTGGCGCTCGACTTGTTTCAACAAGGCATTCTAGTTTGTCAACAAGGCATTCGACTTGTCCAACAAGGTATTTTACTTGGTCAATAAGGCATTCGACTTGTCCAACAAGGCATTCTACATGGTCAACAAGGCATTCTTCTTGGTCAACAAGGCGATCGACTTGTTCAACAAGGCATTCTACTTGGTCAACAAGGCATTCGACTTTGTCAATAAGGCTTTTAAGTTGGTCAACAAGGCACTCTACTTGTTCAAAGTGCATTTGACTTGGTCAAAAAGGCAGACAAGGCATTCTACTTGTTCAACAAGGCATTTGACTTGTACAACAAGGAATTTTACTTGGTCAACAAGGCATTCGACTTGTTCAACAAGGCATTCAATTAGTTCAACAAGGCGTTCGACTTGTTCAAGAAGGCATTCAATTAGTTCAACAAGGCGTTCGACTTGTTCTACAAGGAATTCGACTTGTTTAACAAGGCTTCTACTTGTTCAACAAGGCATGACTTTGTGAGCCAGAAATTCAACCTATTCAACAAGGCATTAAACTTGGTCACCAAGACATTCGACTTGGTCAGCAAGGCATTCTACGTTGTTAACAATGCATTCGACTTTTCCAACAAGGCATTTTACTTGGTCCACAATGCATTCGACTTGTCCAACAAGGCATTCTACTTGGTCAACAAGGCATTCGACTCGTTCAACAATGCATTCGATTTGTTCAACAAGGCGTTCGACTTGTTCAAAAGGCCATTCAAATTGGTCAACAAGACATACAAGGCATTCGACTTGGTCTGCAAAGCATACAAGCCATTCGAATTGTTTAACAAGACATTACACTTGCCATGCCTTGAAAAAATTTTCGCTAGAGAGAGAAACTAGACAGAATTCGTAAACCCAACGTGTTCGGCCGCCGGGGGTGTCTTCATCGCCTACCACCGCCGTTTTTGGCCACTCCCGGATAGGGCGTGACTAGCCGGTGGCAGGGACCTCCATCACCGGCGTTAGTCCGGCGTTTGGAGGGTTACACCACGTGCTTTTACTCTTTGAATTTTTGAATTTTTTAGGATCCTAGTTATGGCATCTTCTTCTTCCATGGATGGTTCAAAGCTCTCGGCATCTTCTAATTCATGCGATCCACGCTTGCAACAACCAGATCTTGATGGACTACGTTCTGCATACCCGGAGTTTGCCACGCAATCTTTGAAGGCGCGGGTTCAGGATCACGACCCGACGATGGATGCATCAGCGGAGATGACGACGTTTTTGCATGATCCATCTATTTTCGGCGAAGATTTGGTACATCTGGAACATCAAGCAGAGAATAATCCAATTTTGGTAAAGATCCTTGCATATCTTCGGGCAAATATGGGAATATCCCGTCCAGGTTCGACGTATCTGCACCAGGCTATGGATTCATCTATTTCTGGCAAAGATTTGGCGAATCTGGAGCAGCAAGCAGAGAATAACCCAATTATGGTAAAGATTCTCGCATATCTTCGGGCAGATATGGGAATATCTCGTCCAGGTTCGATGTATCTGCACCAAGATCGGGCACCCAAAAATAGAATGCCTTGTATGGAATCCTCAACGACGGATTGGGCTGAGATTGGATCCATTCTCTATAATTCGCTTTCAGAAAATATTCCCGGATTTAGCGAACGATTTGATGTGGCAGCGTTCGAAGATCTAATTGGGCGCGTTCATGGAGCTCCACCGGAGCAGCAACCACCACCGTCGACACATATGGCTAGCGGATCGCTATACATGCCGGACACACGGAATAATCCTATGCGCCCGTGGACCCGCCGCCAACGGCGCTACCCGGACATTATCGGCTCGCTACGTGACCCACGGATTGGAAATGACCGCCCTATACGCCCAGGCACACCACCGCCGCCATCTGGCATGGCCTTGATCAACGATGATGCGTCAGATGATCCAACGATGAAGCCGCAGTCACCGACCACGACGGCTGCGAGGAACGAGGTTAGGGCCGATGCTGATGGGCCTAGGGTTTCACTGTCCCGGGTTGCTGATGGGCCCAAGGAGTCGCCGCCCAGGGTTTCGCCGTCTAGGGCTGCGGCGGAAGGAACTAGGGCTTCAACGTTTAGGATCTCGCCGTCTCGGGTTTCCACTTCTGGGCCTAGGGTTATCAATCCTAGGGTTTCGCCGTCAATAACTCACCCGGCTGTACCTCATGGGCTGCAAACCATGACACCATTGCCGACGCGCAAGGAGGTGTCTACCTCGCCGCACGCAAACCCTAAGCCATCGTTTGCTGCAGTAACTCGCGGGACGGTGCACGAAGAAGCACCTCGCAAACCAAGCCCTACACGCTATACCTTGACATATACAGCCCCAACTCTCAAGGACGGTGTCGCGGAGGCCTGCCCATCATGGGAGGTCGCAAAGAGGGGTGCGGCACGTTGGGACAATACCATCGTAGGGTATTTTCTGGGGAAAAAACCATATTTCCCGTTTGTTGAACGGCATTTCCGTTCAATTTGGGAGGAACTGTTGGAGGTACGCGCAACGGCCAACGGTTTTTTCAAATTCAGATTTGCAACCGCGGCAGCAGCCAATGCGGTTCTTGAAGGAGGACCGTGGCTCATGCAAGATCCACCCATTTTTCTCGAGGCTTGGCGAACGGGGATGTCTCTCGAGAAAATTCAGCACACCCATGTTCCGCTATGGGTGAAATTGCGTAACGTTCCGGGCGAGTTCTGGACACAGGAGGGGTTAGGCATTGTCGCTAGCGTTGTCGGGAAGCCACTCTTCGCAGATTCTATGACGATTTCAGCGGAACGTATTGACTACGCTCGGGTATGCATATCAAAGAATCTCCAGGAGCCTTTTCTTGAAAGCTTCAATATTCGCATTCCACGTGAAGGTGGAGGATCTGACGGCGCGGTTACAGTTCGTGTCGAGTACGAATGGAGGCCGCGGAAGTGTTCCTTATGCAGTGCATGGACCCACGGGGCGGGAACATGTCCCTCTCGTCGAACCCAAAAGCCACGATCAAATACGGAACCGAGGCAATCCACGGGGCAGCGCACATCGACGATGCCGAAGAAACCCCAGAATGGCCCACACACACGGCGCGAATGGAGAAGAGTTGGTCATCCCGACAAGGGCAAGGAGGTTGTTGTTCCACCCACCAACATGGAGCAAGATCACGAGCCGCGGCTGCAGGAGTACCCGAAGCCTGTAGATGGATGTTCAATAAGTTCAGTCAACGCGCAGCAGGGAGCTATTGTACTAGCTAGCATTAACCCATTCGAGGTTCTTGCGGACTTGGACGACTTGGACACGGCGAACACACTTAAGGGTCCTGAAGCAGCCCTTCTCGACGTGTGCCCATGATCCCAATCGCCGTTTGGAATGTACGTGGTCTAAACAGGGTAGACCACAGATGGGCGGTGGGGGATATTATTACTAAGTATAAGCTGTTGATTATCGGGCTGCACGAGACACGGGTCTCCGAGCAGAATGCGGCTGCCCTTTCACATTCTACCAGGGCTTGGAGTTGGTTCTTTGAATACGATAATGGGCCGGCATCTCGTATCTGGGTGGGCTGGGATGCCCGCCTAGTTACTGTCACAATTCTTGCGTATACTACTCAGACCATTCACTGTAAGGCGACAATCCTTGCGGAGCGTGAGGATTTCTTCATTTTTTTTTTTTTGGGAAAAGGTCACTAAAATAAAATGTGGAAAGATACAATGTTCAGCAGCAATAAGCTGCACCGCTCAATCCCGACTCATCAATCACCGCGCTCAATCGCCGTTTGGAATGTACGTGGTCTAAACAGGGTAGACCACAGATGGGCGGTGGGGGATATTATTACTAAGTATAAGCTGTTGATTATCGGGCTGTACGAGACACGGGTCTCCGAGCAGAATGCGGCTGCCCTTTCACATTCTACCAGGGCTTGGAGTTGGTTCTTTGAATACGATAATGGGCCGGCATCTCGTATCTGGGTGGGCTGGGATGCCCGCCTAGTTACTGTCACAATTCTTGCGTACACCACTCAGACCATTCACTGTAAGGCGACGATCCTTGCGGAGCGTGAGGATTTCTTCATCACATTCGTATACGGTCATAATCAAAGGGTGTCCCGACGTGACCTTTGGACGGATCTCATCGAGACCTCACAGCTGCACGCAAACTCACCATGGCTTGTTATGGGGGATTTCAACGCGATCATGGCAAACACGGACGCGCGGGGAGGATCGGCCACGGGGGGCTGTCCGAAGATGATTGCATGCAGACTACATCGGACCTCGCAACCCTGTCATGCACGAGGCAACTCTACACGTGGTATAACCAGCAAAGGGGCACGTCGGGTGTATGGCGACGCCTCGATAGGATGCTTGGCAACCCCTCTTGGTTCGCTAGATTTGGGGACCTTACTTATCATTGCGCAACCCCTGCTACATCGGACCACTCTCCACTCATCCTCGCGACTACAGCTAGGGCTTCTGAGAGGAATAATTCTTTTCGTTTTGATAATTTTTTGGCGCAGGATCCTCGTTTTCTTCCTATCGTGGCGAAAACTTGGAGTCTGCAAGCAAATGGATACCCGATGTATGTAGTCGTCCAGAGACTGAAGGCGATGAAGAGGGAACTACGACAACTACGGCGAGACAAGGGTGATCTCAATCGTAACGTGCTCGAGGCGCGCAAATTTCTAGAGATTGCTCAGGACATGGCGGCAAACTATCCATTGGAGGATCAATTACTAATCTTGGAGAAGCAATGTCGGCTTGTGTATGCCAAAGCGGTCGAATTGGAGCATTCGACACTCCTTCAACGGGCGAAAGTGGCATGGCTCAAGGACGGTGACCAATGCACTTCTTTTTTCTTCAAGAAAGTGGCCACACGGCGGGTTGGAAATCGTATCTTCCACTTGGAGGATGAGGCGGGAAACACGTTCGAGGGTGGTGCACAAGTGCGGGCTGAATTGGTCGATATTACTCGGAACTTCTCGGGCAATCCATGCGGACAACCCCAATATCCGCCTCTGACGTCGCGCCTTACTTCGGGGCAGCGCTCAGCACAACCGACGCGGAGGCAATGGTTCAACCGGTCACTGATGTGGAAATCAACAACGCACTGCATGCAATGGGAGATAACAAATCGCCAGGGCCAGACGGGTACTCCGCGGTTTTCTACAAGCGGGCATGGCACATCATCGGGGAGGATATCTCGTTCGCCATCCGGGATTTCTTCCGGACGGGACGCCTCCTAGGGGAGCTGAATTCGACCCTTATCACCCTCATTCCAAAAGGGGATAATCCACGCATGGTGAAGGATTTTCGACCGATTGCCTGCTGCAACGTTCTCTATAAGATCATCTCCAAGATCATTGCTAATCGGCTACGAGACAGCTTGGGGAAACTTGTCCACCCTACACAGACGGCATTCATCCCTGGAAGGCGTATGTCCGACAACATTCTCTTAGCCCAAGAGATTTGTCACGGATACAATAGAGCCGGGCTGCCTGAACGGGTGGCTCTTAAGGTCGACCTCGCCAAGGCATATGATAAGATTGAGTGGGATTTTATCTTTGCCACACTTCAGGCACTTCACTTTCACCCGACCTTCATTGGGTGGGTCCGGTCATGCCTCACGTCGACGCATTTTTCCATCAACATCAACGGTAGGCCGGAGGGTTTCTTCAAAGGACGGCGGGGTCTCAGACAAGGCGACCCCATATCACCTTATCTCTTTGTGTTGGTGATGGAGGCTTTACATGGAATCATAGCGTCCCGCATCAACCTTAGCAGCAGCTTCCGATACCATTGGCGATGCGAGGCCACATCCCTCTTCATGTTGACCTTCGCCGATGATCTTCTTCTTTTCTCGCAGGCGGACGTTCAATCAGTCAGTATCTTCCGCGACAGCCTCGAGCTTTTTGCTTCGCTTTCAGGGCTACGGGCAAACTCCAGTAAAAGCGAGATGTTTATCTCGAAACGGGCAGAACGACTGAAGGGTACACTCCAGGCTGTTATGGGCTTCCCTATCGGGTCTCTTCCTGTGCGGTACCTGGGGGTCCCCCTTATCACATCGCGATTGACTATCGATGATTGCGCCCCCTTATTACGTTCTATTGATCGTCGGCTTGGTTCTTGGACCAACCACTGCTCTCATACGCCGGGAGGGTACAGCTCATTCGATCGGTCCTTATGACTATCCATGTGTATTGGGCGGGAGTCTTCTTACTCCCCAAGGGAATCATCTGCAGTATCGAGAAGCGTCTTCGAGCTTTCTTGTGGAAGGGATCTAGCGCGAAGGTGGCATGGACCGACGTATGCGCACCAAGGGACGAAGGGGGACTTGGACTGAGATCGATTGAGGTGGAGAACAAGGCGCTGATGATGCGTCTTATTTGGAACATTCTCAGGGGAGATGAGTCTTCGATATGGGCCACATGGATACGACGGACGCGGCTGCACAACACATCCTTCTGGACCATCAGATCCACGGCTAATACCTCATGGAGCTGGAAGAAGCTCCTCAAGCTCAGACCCATCATCCGGCCACTTCTAGAGTTCCGCATTGGGAATGGAGCAATACACGCCTCTGGACTGACCCATGGCTACTCACGATTCCGCTGGTGGAACGGTACCCGCGTGGTCCATCTGTTATGGGCCTCCCACTTGATTCACGATTGAGCGCGGTGATTGATGAGTCGGGATGGCATTGGCCAGGACAGAAAACGGTGGAGTTCATGGATTTTGCTGGTCTCCTACCTCCCATTCAACACGGTGAGATGGACACGATTCGATGGCGGGGGACTCCCAATGGCATCTTCTCTACTCACTCCGCGAGAAATTGCATACGCCAACATTCTCCGCCTGCATTCTGGACCAACCTGTTCGGAGGCCCTATCTCGATACCACGGCATAAAGTCATTTTATGGCTGGCGATTAGGGAACGCCTGGCGACGAGGGACAAGCCATGGGTGGCCGCGGCAGCAGGAAGTTCAGCTTGCCTCTTGTGTGATGATGGCCATGCTATAGAGACAACACGACATCTTTTCTTTGAGTCTTCATTTTCCAGACATTGCCTACAGTCTTTGCAGGGAAAGTTACGTTTTGGATGGCCTTACACGGACTGGATCGAAGGGATTCACTGGGCTGCTCAAAGGTGGCGGGGCAAGCACCTCGCATGGATGGGGCCCCGACATGCGCTTGCATCGCTTGTCTATCACCTATGGGCCGAGTGCAACCGACGATGGCGGGAAGGAAGACGAAGACCTCCTACTCATATCGTTGCGGATGTCGAGACTACACTCTGTATACGGCTCTCTACCCTTGGAGGGAAGTATCAGCTACAGTCTTGTGCGCTTCGACGTGTTTGGCGCATTGCGTGGCCGAGCACGTAGTCACTTGCTTACAGTCTGCTTGCTTGCTTTTGATGTTTGCTTGCTCGATTGGATTGCTTGCGTTGTTTATAGGTAGCATGTTACGGAGCGGTGCAGCTTATTGCTGCTGAACATTGTATCTTTCCACATTTTATTTTAATGACCTTTTCCCAAAAAAAAAAAAAGACATTACTCTTGTTCAACAAGGCATTCGATTTGTTCAACAAGGCATTCTACATGGTCAACAAGGTATTCTTCTTGGTCAACAAGGCGATCGACTAGTTCAACAAGGCATTCTACTTGTTCAACAACGCATACTACTTGTTCAAAACGCCATTCAAAGTGGTCAACAAGACATACAAGGTATTCGACTTGGTCAACAAAGCATACAAGGCATTCGAATTGTTTAACAAGGCATTACTCTTGCTCAACAAGGCATTTGGCTAGTTCAACAAGGCATTCGACTTTGTCAACAAGGCATATAAGTTGTTCAACAAGACATTCTACTTGTTCAAAGGGCATTTGACTTGGTCAACAAGGCACACAAGACATTCTAGTTATTCAACAAGGCATTCGACTTGTCCAACAAGGCATTTTACTTGGTCAACAAGGCATTCGTCTTGTTCGACAAGGCATTCTTCTTGGTCAACAAGGCATTCGATTTGTTCAATAAGGCGTTCTACTTGTTCAACAAGGCGTTTGACTTGTTTAACAAGGCATTCGACTTGTTTAACAAGGCTTCTATCTGTTCAACAAGGCATGATATTGTTAACAAGGAATTCAACTTGTTCATCAAGGCATTCGACTTGGTCACCAAGGCATTATAGTTTGTCAACCTGGCGCTCGACTTGTTTCAACAAGGCATTCTAGTTTGTCAACAAGGCATTCGACTTGTCCAACAAGGCATTCTACTTGGTAAAGAAGGCATTCGACTTGTCCAACAAGGCATTCTACTTGGTCAACAAGGCATTCGACTTGTCCAACAAGGCATTCTACTTGGTCTACAAGGCATTATACTTGTGCAACAAGGCATTCTACTTGGTCAACAAGGCGATCGACTTGTTCAACAAGGCATTCGACTTTGTCAACAAGGCATTTAAGTTGGTCAACAAGGCATTCTAGTTGTTCAAAGTGCATTTGACTTGGTCAACAAGGCATACAAGGCATTGTACTTGTACAACAAGGCATTTTACTTTGTCAACAAGGCATTCGACTTGTTGAACAAGGCATTCAATTTGTTCAACAAGGCATTCGACTTGTTGAACAAGGCATTCGACTTGTTTATCAAGGCTTCTACTTGTTCAACAGGGCATGACTTTGTGAGCAAGAAATTCAACCTATTCAACAAGGCATTAAACTTGGTCAACAAGACATTCTAGTTGGTCAACCAGGTGCTCCACTTGTTCAACATGGTATTCTACTCGGTCAACAAGGAATTCGACTTGTCTAACAAGGCATTCTACTTGGTCAACAAGGCATTTAACTTGTCTAACAAGGCATTCTACTTGGTCAACAAGGCATTGGACTTGTTCAACAAGGGATTCTACTTGGTCAACAAGGCGATCGACTTTTTTTTTTTTTTTGGTAAAAGCCCGTATATAAATAAATAGTAAGGAAGTCAGTACATGCATGACAGGAAAAACTACCACGCAACACGCCAAAGCCGCCTAATGGCCGCAATCTGCAAAGCATACTTTGCAGAGAAACCATTAAGACGCAAACAACAAATGTCCAAAACACCAGCAACTAATCGTTCCGGCGAGGTCGTAACATTCTCACGCCACCACCGATTCCGAGCAAGCCAAATATGATACACCAGGGATGCCAGAAGATGCCTAGACGCCGCATGCAATAAATGATGCCCACGCCACCGTTGCGCAGCCCAAAGAAAACCCTGCGTCCAGTCCCGGTGAGGCCAGTCCCAGCGCACCCGCCTCCGAAGGAGCCTCAAACAGCGGCGAGAGAAATCGCAATCGAAAAAAAAGATGGGAAGCCGTCTCCATCTGAGCCGAGGTACAAAGTCCGCAAGCCTGTGTCCCCGCTCTAGTAGCAACCCAAGCCTTATCCCTAGTCGAGAGTCGGCCACGAACACCCATCCAGAGGGAGAACTCATGTCGAGGGACCCGTAAAGGGCCACCAAACAGACTCGCCCAAAGCACACCGTCCTGACGAGGCCGCAGTGCCTCCCGAATGAGTCTTGCACAAGCAACGCCATCGGCAGACCCACGCCAGGAAACACTGTCCCGGCGGTCGAGACGAACCGGGGGTAGCTCGGGACTAAATTCAAGATACTCCACAGTAGTACGACCCGGCCAGTTCCAGCCCTGCGCAGAATAACAGAGGCAAGACGGGTGCCCACAGGGAGGCCCATAGCAACAGGTCCCCGAGGAAAGCGATCCAGAAGGGAACCACCTGGCAGCCAAGGATCCTCCCACAAACGAATGGAGTTACCGTTACCAATGTGGAAGACAATGTGACTCTTCATTTCCGCCCTAAAACTCAATAACTTTCGCCAGCTCCAAGATGAAGTCGAAGAAGCAGGAGCCGTCCAAATAGTATCTGACCTCAACCGACTTGCATACAGCCAGGTCACCCAAATAGAGTCCGGGCCCGCGTAATGACCCGCCACAAGAGGCGAAAAAGAAGAACCTTATTATCAACCGCCATCGAACGAATGCCCAAATCGCCCTCCGTAGTGGGCAAACACACGTCAGTCCATGCCACCTTAGCTGTAGATCCCGCCCAAAGAAACTGACGGAATTTTGCTTCTAAAGCCTGCACCACACCCTTGGGGAGAAGGAACACCCCCGACCAGTAAACGTGCAGAGCCTGAAGAAAAGATCGGATCAGCTGGACACGTCCAGCATAAGAGAGGGTCTGGTTCAGCCATGAACCCAGACGATGATCAACGCGAGATAAGAGCGGGCCACAGTCAGCAAGCGAAAGACGAGAGGTAATCAATGGAACCCCAGATACCGAATCGGCAAAGAGCTCAAGGGAAAGCCAAAAATGGGCTGCAGCTGCGGTGCGAGAGAAAGAGCCGGGCGGGAGAGAAAAAACTCACTCTTAGCCGGGTTAGGATATAAACCCGACAGAGTCGAGAAACAGTCCACCGACGCCTTAAGGACCCCAACAGAAACCCCATCAGCGTGGCAAAACAATAACATATCATCCGCAAAAATAAGCATAGGTAAGAAAAGAGGCTCACACCGCCAATGATAACGAAACCTCGGTTCCTCGCTAATACGCTTACAAACAATGCCATGGAGAACCTCCATAACCAAAGTAAACAGGTAGGGAGAAATAGGGTCACCTTGACGAAGACCCCGCTTGCCATCAAAGTACCCCATGGGTCGACCACTGACGCTAAGGGAGAACGTCGTCGTAGTAAGACAGGTCCTGATCCACTCGATAAACCGCGGATGGAGTCCCATCGCCTGCAGCGTAGCCAAAACAAAACTCCATTCCACCCGATCATAAGCCTTCGCCAGGTCCACTTTGTACAGCGCACGAGAGGGATGACGATGGCCGTTGTAGCCATGACACAGCTCCTGGGCAAGAAGGATGTTATCTGAGATGTGACGTCCCGGGATGAAGGCAGTCTGGCAACCATGAACAAGACTAGGAAGGGCAGGCTTGAGCCGATCAGCCAAAATCTTCGAGATAATCTTGTAGATAACATTACAACACGAGATCGGCCGGAAATCCGAAGCCCGCTGAGGAAACTCCACCTTCGGTATAAGCGTAAGCCAAGTACTGTTCAGACCCCGCAAGAGGCGCCCCGTGACAAAGAAGTCCCGGATCGCAGCAGTGACATCGAGTCCCACAACAGACCACGCAGCTTGGAAGAAAGCCGCGGTAAAGCCATCAGGGCCCGGAGCCTTCTCAGCACCCATAGAAAAAACAGCTTTACGCACCTCCGCATCATCAAGGGGAAGGACCATAGAAGCGGCCGCCGACTGTGAGAGCCTACGTGAAATTAAATCTTGGACATCAAGTAACAGCACCGGCGAAGGAAGAGAGGATTTGCCAAGAAGATCCTCGTAAAAACCCAGCAATTCAGAATCAACCGCATCCAGAGACGTCAGCAACTCACCGGAGGCGGATTCAAGAGTAAGGATCCTGTTATACGTACGTCTGAGCGCAACCTTACGAAAGAAAAAAGCAGAGCACTGATCCCCATCCTTCAGCCAAGCCATCTTGGCACGCTGTGCCAACGCCGAGTGCTCCACCTCAACTGCTCTCGTATAGACCGACCTACAGCAACGTTCGAGCAAGCGGAGACCGTCATCGAAAGGATGGAGCGAAGTGTACCGCTGGGCAACGTCTAAAAACATCCTCGCCTCGGAAACGTTCACTGCAAGATCACCTTTGGCCCTACGCAGCTCAGAGAAGAGAGGCTTAAGCCGCTTCAGGCGATCAACCACCGTGAACATCGGAAACCCACAAACCGGGCGATCCCAAATGCTGCGAACAACAGAAATAAAACCCGAATCCTTAGTCAGAAAATTCTCAAACCTGAAGCAGGTCCGATAAGAGTGACTCGGGACGGTCCCCAAGATAAGAGGCGAATGATCAGACGTAGCAGGGAGACCGCCATGAACATAAGCATCCGGCCAGGCCGCGAACCAAGTAGGATTCGCCAGAATACGATCGAGTCGCCTCCAGATAGCAGATGCTCCTCCTTGCTGGTTAAACCACGTGAAAGGTGGACCAGTAGATGGAATCGTCGAGAGATCCGCGCGAAGAAGCGCAGTACCAAACTCAGACATGCCCAGCAAATTCGGGGATCCCCCTCGCCCCTCAGCCGAACACAAGACGGTATTGAAATCCCCGGCCACCACCCACTGGTCGTCAACCCGAGAGGAGGAGAACTGAACAAGCTCATCCCATAAAGGTAACCTCTCCCCGCGAATTGAGCGACCATAAGCAAATGACACAAAAAGAACGGACCCGGACCCCAGCTGCACAACCCGACAATGAACAACCTGATCAGTGGAGGCCAAAATAGTGACCGAGATGGCCGTCGGGTCCCAACCCACCCAAATACGCGAGCCTGGGCCAGCCTCATACTAAAAAAACTAGGACCAAAGGGGCCGTAATCTCTGCGAAAGACGGGTGGCATTATCCACGTGGACCCTTGTCTCAAGCAAACCAACCAGCTGAATACCCTGTCGCGAAATCCACTCCCCCGCCGCCTTCCTGTGGTCTACCCGATTTAGACCACGGATATTAAAGGCATTAAACTTTGTCCACAAGGCATTTTACTTGTTCAAAAGGCCATTCAAATTGGTCAACAAGATATACAAGGCCTTCCACTTGTCCAACAAGGCATTTTCCTTGGTCAACAAGGCATTCGACTTGTTCAACAAGGCATTCTACTTGGTCAATAAGACATTCGACATGTTCAACAAGGCGTTCGACTTGTTCAACAAGGCCTTCGACTTGTTCAACAAGGCCTTCGACTTGTTTAACAAGGCTTCTATTTGTTAACCATGGAATGACTTGTTCAATAAGGAATTCAACTTGTTCAACAAGGCATTCGACTTGGTCAACAAGGCATTCTATGTGTTAACAAGGCATTCGACTTTTCCAACAAGGCATTTTAGTTGGTCCACAATGCATTCGACTTGTCCAACAAGGCATTCTACTTGATTAACAATGCATTCTACTTGGTTAACAAGGCATACTACTTGTTCAAAAGGCCATTCAAATTGGTCAACAAGACATAAAAGGCATTCGACTTGGTCAACAAAGCATACAAGGCATTCGAATTATTTAACAAGGCATTACTATTGGTCATAAAGGCATTCGGCTAGTTCAACAAGGCATTCGACTTTGTCAACAAGGCATTCGACTTTGTCAACAAGGCAATAAGTTGTTCAACAAGGCATTCTACTTGTTCAAAGGGCATTTGACTTGGTCAACAAGGCATACAAGGCATTCTGCTTGTTCAACAAGGTATTCGACTTGTCCAACAAGGCATGTTACTTGGTCAACAACGCATTCGACTTGTTCAACAAGGCATTGGATTTGTTCTACAAGACGTTCAACTTGTTCAACAAGGCATTCGACTTGTTTAACAAGGTTTCTCCTTGTTTAACAAGGCATGACTTTGCCAGCAAGAAATTCACCTTGTTCAACAAGGCATCGACTTGGTCAAAAAGGCATTCTAGTTGGCCAACCAGGTGCTCGACCATTTTAACATGGCATTCTACTCGATGAATAAGGCATTTGACTTGTAAAAGAAGGCATTCTACTTGGTCAACAAGGCATTGGACTTGCTCAACAAGGCATTCTACTTGGTCAACAAGGCGATCGACTTGTTCAATAAGGCATTCAACTAGGTCATCAAGGCATTCTACTTGTTCAAAAGGCCATTAAAATTAGTCAACAAGACATACAGAGCATTCGACTTGGTCAACAAAGCATACAATTCATTCGACTTGTTTAACAAGACATTACTCTTGTTCAACAAGGCATTCGGCTTGTTCAACAAGGCATTTGACTTTGTCAACAAGACATTTAAGATGTCCAACAAGGCATTCTACTTGGTCAAAAAGGCATTCTACTTGTTCAACAACGCATTCCACTTGGTCAACAAGGCGATCGACTTGTTCAAGAAGGCATTCTACTTGTTCAAAGGGCATTTGACTTGGTCAACAAGGCATACAAGGCATTCTGCTTGTTCAACAAGGTATTCGACTAGTCCAACAAGGCATTTTACTTGGTCAACAACGCATTCGACTTGTTCAACAAGGCATTGGATTTGTTCAACAAGGCGTTCGACTTGTTCAACAAGGCATTCGACTTGTTTAACAAGGCTTCTCCTTGTTTAACAAGGCATGACTTTGCCAGCAAGAAATTCACCTTGTTCAACAAGGCATCGACTTGGTCAAAAAGGCATTCTAGTTTGCCAACCAGGTGCTCGAGCATTTTAACATGGCATTCTACTCGGTGAATAAGGCATTTGACTTGTAAAAGAAGGCATTCTACTTGGTCAACAAGGCATTGGACTTGCTCAACAAGGCATTCTACTTGGTCAACAAGGCGATCGACTTGTTCAATAAGGCATTCAACTTGGTCAACAAGGCATTCTACTTGTTCAAAAGGCCATTAAAATTGGTCAACAAGACATACAGAGCATTCGACTTGGTCAACAAAGCATACAATTCATTCGACTTGTTTAACAAGACATTACTCTTGTTCAACAAGGCATTCGGCTTGTTCAACAAGGCATTTGACTTTGTCAACAAGACATTTAAGATGTCCAACAAGGCATTCTACTTGGTCAACAAGGTATTCTACTTGTTCAACAACGCATTCCACTTGGTCAACAAGGCGATCGACTTGTTCAAGAAGGCATTCTACTTGTTCAAAGGGCATTTGACTTGGTCAACAAGGCATACAGGGCATTCTGCTTGTTCAACAAGGTATTCGACTTGTCCAACAAGGCATTTTACTTGGTCAACAACGCATTCGACTTGTTCAACAAGGCATTGGATTTGTTCCACAAGGCGTTCGACTTGTTCAACAAGGCATTCGACTTGTTTAACAAGGCTTCTCCTTGTTTAACAAGGCATGACTTTGTCAGCAAGAAATTCACCTTGTTCAACAAGGCATCGACTTGGTCAAAAAGGCATTCTAGTTGGCCAACCAGGTGCTCGACCATTTTAACATGGCATTCTACTCGGTGAATAAGGCATTTCACTTGTAAAAGAAGGCATTCTACTTGGTCAACAAGGCATTGAACTTGGTCAACAAGGCATTCTACTTGGTCAACAAGGCAATCGACTTGTTCAATAAGGCATTCAACTTGGTCAACAAGCCATTCTACTTGTTCAAAAGGCCATTAAAATTGGTCAACAAGACATACAGAGCATTCGACTTGGTCAACAAAGCATACAATTCATTCGACTTGTTTAACAAGACATTACTCTTAAGTTGAAAACTCTCTCTTCAAGTTGACCAAGTTGAAAACTCTCACTCTAGAAAACGCTCTCACCTCTCTCTTGAATTCCAACGGTTTTTCAACCTTTCACCACCATCCCACCGACCATGGAGGCTGCCTCCGATGGTCCGCCGCCCACGCCCGGCACCATGGCAGCGGCGGTGCCCGATCTGCCGGCATTGGCGGCCGCATATCCTTCGTTCCCTATCGATTTTGACATGGCCAAGTTCACCGCCTTGGTCGACCGTCTCGACGGCGGGCCGATGGTGACCCACACCGCCGATGCCTCATCTCCTCTTCTCCACGACGACCCAAACCCGCTGTACGACGTTTCCCATGCAGCTGACCCCTCACCTTCCGGCCGTGTTGAGCGCCGGAACGCAGCTTGTCCATATTGGCCAAGGCGGGGACGATCGCGTCCCACTCATGCAAATGGGCCGCGGCCGGGTCCGCCTATCACCGGTGCCCTGCTTGAAGGGGCGGCGCTGGCGGCCGTGGGGGCCTTTGATTCGTCCATGGAAGCTGATCGCGCTAGAGGAGCCGAAGAGTCACGCCATGGTGATGCGGGCCAGGGCGATTCTACCAATGACGGGCTGCTGCCGGACCTAGCCATCACTGGCGCGCGGTCCGTCGAGATGGCGTGGGCGACCGCAGGGGCCATTGCCGTGTCTACGACTGAAGATCGGGCTCCGGGAGCCGAAGAGTCATCGCTTGCTGCTGTGGTTGCCGAAGAGTCACACGTTTCCGATGAGGGCCGGGATGTGCGTATGGACGAGGTCCAGGAGGGAGTTGGGGCCACGGAGGTCAGACCCGAGGACCCGAGGATGGTGGCTCATGGACCTCTCACCATGCCGTCTCCCGGGCATGCCCGTCGCTCTTTACCGAAGCCCACAGCTACGTTCGCGCGGGTGGCTGCTAGGGCGGCCGAGCCACGCCACATGCATGGAGATAGACGGGAACGGGCTACGCGTCGGGTTCCTCTTTCATTTACGGCCCCGGCGGGAATTGTTAACGGAATTGTTGAAGTTGCACCGTCGTGGGACATTGCTAAGCTCGGCTTGTCGCGTTGGGCGTTCACGCTGGTGGGTTTTTTCTTGGGACGAAAACCATATTTCCCAACCGTTGAGCGTTATTGGCGGGCTCGTTGGCCGGAGCTGGTTGAAGTTCGTGCGACGATTAATGGCTTCTTCAAGTTCCGTTTTGTTTCGGAGGCGGCCATGCGTGACGTTCTTGAGGGTGGCCCGTGGATCCTTAATGGGCAGCCCTTATTCCTTGAGGAATGGCGCCCCGGCATGTCATTTGAAAGGCAGGAGATCACCGACGTTCCTCTCTGGGTGAAAATGTGGAACGTGCCTGGAGAATTCTGGACTGCCGAGGGGCTCGGAGTCCTTGCGAGTGCGGTGGGAAAGCCGTTATTTACTGACGGGATAACGGCGGATGGGGAGCGCATTGATTTTGCGCGCGTCTGTGTCATGAAGCGCCTCGTTGATCCCTTCATTGAGGTTGTTAACCTTCGCATGCCTAATGCTGAGGGCGGAGTGACGGGTCTTATTCCGGTCCGGGGGGAGTATGAATGGAAGCCGGCACGATGTGATAGTTGCAGCACTTGGACCCATGGGCCAATGAATTGCCCTAACCGGCCGAGACCCCCACCCTCGGGTGTTTCGAATGGCGGGCCTGCGCCAGGTTCTCGGACTCGCTCTCCTCGTTCTTCGCAGCCCATCGTGGCTACTGGTTCACGACCGACCTCCCGTCCTGATCCCTCCTCTTCCAGACAAGTCCGCTCACCTCCTAAGGTTGCTACCCCACCCACTGCTGTTGCGTCTAAGGCATCAGCCGGGCCTCCTGGAATCCTCTCGCCTTCTACATGCTCCTCGTCTAAGGGGTCGGAGTGGCGACAAGTGGGAGCTCGTGGTAAAGCTGTGCGCATTCCACCTCGTGGGGTGATCTCATCCGCTGCGGATGGGCAGCTGCATGGGGGTTCCATGCCATCAGGTAGTTCTTCAAGGTTCTCACCCCACCCGAGCGGAGCGGGGATGTTTCTGTTTCTTTTCTGGATTCTACAAATCCTTTTGCTGTCCTCCGATCCACTGATTCTGGCGATATGGATACTTCAACCACTTCGGGCCCTGAAGTTATAGCAGCCCGCTTCCCGGGTGTCCCATGATCAGAATCGGCTCATGGAATGTCCGTGGTCTAAATAGGGTAGACCACAGGAAGGCGGCGGGGGAGTGGATTTCGAGACAGGGTATTCAGCTGGTTGGTTTGCTTGAGACAAGGGTCCACGTGGATAATGCCACCCGTCTTTCGCAGGGATTACGGCCCCTTTGGTCCTGGTTTTTTGAGTATGAGGCTGGCCCAGGCTCGCGTATTTGGGTGGGTTGGGACCCGACGGCCATCTCGGTCACTATTTTGGCCTCCACTGATCAGGTTGTTCATTGTCGGGTTGTGGAGCTGGGGTCGGGTCCGTTCTTTTTGTGTCATTTCCTTATGGTCGCTCAATTCGTGGGGAGAGGTTACCTTTATGGGATGAGCTTGTTCAGTTCTCCTCCTCTCGGGTTGACGACCAGTGGGTGGTGGCGGGGGATTTCAATACCATCTTGTGTTCGGCTGAGGTGCGAGGAGGATCCCCGAATTTGCTGGGCATGTCTGAGTTTGGTACTGCGCTTCTTCGAGCGGATCTCTCGACTATTCAATCTACTGGTCCACCTTTCACGTGGTTTAACCAGCAAGGAGGAGCATCTGCTATCTGGAGGCGACTCGATCGTATTCTGGCGAATCCTACTTGGTTCGCGGCCTGGCCGGATGCTTATGTTCATGGCGGTCTCCCTGCTACGTCTGATCATTCGCCTCTTGTCTTGGGGACCGTCCCGAGTCACTCTTATCGGACCTGCTTCAGGTTTGAGAATTTTCTGACTAAGGATCCGGGTTTTATTTCTGTTGTTCGCAGCATTTGGGATCGCCCGGTTTGTGGGTTTCCGATGTTCACGGTGGTTGATCGCCTGAAGCGGCTTAAGCCTCTCTTCTCTGAGCTGCGTAGGGCCAAAGGTGATCTTGCAGTGAACGTTTCCGAGGCGAGGATGTTTTTAGACGTTGCCCAGCGGTACACTTCGCTCCATCCTTTCGATGACGGTCTCCGCTTGCTCGAACGTTGCTGTAGGTCGGTCTATACGAGAGCAGTTGAGGTGGAGCACTCGGCGTTGGCACAGCGTGCCAAGATGGCTTGGCTGAAGGATGGGGATCAGTGCTCTGCTTTTTTCTTTCGTAAGGTTGCGCTCAGACATACGTATAACAGGATCCTTACTCTTGAATCCGCCTTCGGTGAGTTGCTGACGTCTTTGGATGCGGTTGATTCTGAGTTGCTGGGTTTTTACGAGGATCTTCTTGGCAAATCCTCTCTTCCTTCGCCGGTGCTGTTACTTGATGTCCAAGATTTAATTTCACGTAGGCTCTCACAGTCGGCGGCCGCTTCTATGGTCCTTCCCCTTGATGATGCGGAGGTGCGTAAAGCTGTTTTTTCTATGGGTGCTGAGAAGGCTCCGGGCCCTGATGGCTTTACCGCGGCTTTCTTCCAAGCTGCGTGGTCTGTTGTGGGACCCGACGTCACTGCTGCGATCCGAGACTTCTTTGTCACGGGGCGCCTCTTGCGGGGTCTGAACAGTACTGGCTTACGCTTATACCGAAGGTGGAGTTTCCTCGGCGGGCTTCGGATTTCCGGCCGATCTCGTGTTGTAATGTTATCTACAAGATTATCTCGAAGATTTTGGCTGATCGGCTCAAGCCTGCCCTTCCTTGTCTTGTTCATGGTTGCCAGACTGCCTTCATCCCGGGACGTCACATCTCAGATAACATCCTTCTTGCCCAGGAGCCGTGTCATGGCTACAACGGCCATCGTCATCCCCCTCGTGCGCTGTACAAAGTGGACCTGGCGAAGGCTTATGATCGGGTGGAATGGAGTTTTGTTTTGGCTACGCTGCAGGCGATGGGACTCCATCCGCGGTTTATCGAGTGGATCAGGACCTGTCTTACTACGACGACGTTCTCCCTTAGCGTCAGTGGTCGACCCATGGGGTACTTTGATGGCAAGCGGGGTCTTCGTCAAGGTGACCCTATTTCTCCCTACCTGTTTACTTTGGTTATGGAGGTTCTCCATGGCATTGTTTGTAAGCGTATTAGCGAGGAACCGAGGTTTCGTTATCATTGGCGGTGTGAGCCTCTTTCCTTACCTATGCTTATTTTTGCGGATGATCTGTTATTGTTTTGCCACGCTGATGGGGTTTCTGTTGGGGTCCTTAAGGCGTCGGTGGACTGTTTCTCGACTCTGTCGGGTTTATATCCTAACCCGGCTAAGAGTGAGTTTTTTCTCTCCCGCCCGGCTCTCTCTCTCGCACCGCAACTGCAGCCCATTTTTGGCTTTCCCTTGAGCTCTTTGTCGATTCTGTATCTGGGGGTTCCATTGATTACCTCTCGTCTTTCGCTTGCTGACTGTGGCCCGCTCTTATCTCGCGTTGATCATCGTCTGGGTTCATGGCTGAACCAGACCCTCTCTTATGCTGGACGTGTCCAGCTGATCCGATCTGTTCTTCAGGCTCTGCACGTTTACTGGTCGGGGGTGTTCCGTCAGTTTCTTTGGGCGGGGTCTACAGCTAAGGTGGCATGGACTGACGTGTGTTTGCCCACTACGGAGGGCGGTTGATAATAAGGTTCTTCTTTTTCGCCTCTTGTGGCGGGTCATTACGCGGGCCCCGGACTCTATTTGGGTGACCTGGCTGTATGCAAGTCGGTTGAGGTCAGATACTATTTGGACGGCTCCTGTTTCTTTGACTTCATCTTGGAGCTGGCGAAAGTTATTGAGTTTTAGGGCGGAAATGAAGAGTCACATTGTCTTCCACATTGGTAACGGTAACTCCATTCGTTTGTGGGAGGATCCTTGGCTGCCAGGTGGTTCCCTTCTAGATCGCTTTCCTCGGGGACCTGTTGCTATGGGCCTCCCTGTGGGCACCCGTCTTGCCTCTGTTATTTCTGCGCAGGGCTGGAACTGGCCGAGTCGTACTACTGTGGAGTATCTTGAATTTAGTCCCGAGCTACCCCCGGTTCGTCCCGACCGCCGGGACAGTGTTTCCTGACGTGGGTCTGCCGATGGCGTTGCTTCTGCGAGACTCATTCGGGAGGCGATGCGGCCTCGTCAGGACGGTGTGCTTTGGGCGAGTCTGTTTGGTGGCCCTTTACGGGTCCCTCGACATGAGTTCTCCCTCTGGATGGGTGTTCGTGGCCGACTCTAGACTAGGGATAAGGCTTGGGTTGCTACTAGAGCGGGGACACAGGCTTGCGGACTTTGTACCTCGGCTCAGATGGAGACGGCTTCCCATCTTTTTTTCGACTGCGATTTCTCTCGCCGCTGTTTGAGGCTCGTTCGGAGGCGGGTGCGCTGGGACTGGCCTCACCGGGACTGGACGCAGGGTTTTCTTTGGGCTACGCAACGGTGGCGTAGGCATCATTTATTGCATGCGGCGTCTAGGCATCTTCTGGCATCCCTGGTGTATCATATTTGGCGGTGGCGTGAGAATGTTACGACCTCGCCGGAACGATTAGTTGCTGGTGTTTTGGACATTTGTTGTTTGCGTCTTAATGGTCTCTCTGCAAAGTATGCTTTGCAGATTGCGGCCATTAGGCGGCTTTGGCGTGTTGCGTGGTAGTTTTTCCTGTCAAGCATGTACTGACTTCCTTACTATTTATTTATATACGGGCTTTTACCAAAAAAAAAACAAGACATTACTCTTGTTCAACAAGGCATTCGGCTTGTTCAACAAGGCATTTGACTTTGTCAACAAGACATTTAAGATGTCCAACAAGGCATTCTACTTGGTCAACAAGGCATTCTACTTGTTCAACAACGCATTCTACTTGGTCAACAAGGCGATCGACTTGTTCAAGAAGGCATTCTACTTGTTCAAAGGGCATTTGACTTGGTCAACAAGGCATACAAGGCATTCTGTTTGTTGAACAAGGTATTCGACTTGTCCAACAAGGCATTTTACTTGGTCAACAACGCATTCGACTTGTTCAACAAGGCATTCGAGTTGTTCAACAAGGCGTTCGGCTTGTTCAACAAGGCATTCGACTTGTTTAACAAGGCTTCTCCTTGTAACAAGGCATGACTTTGTCAGCAAGAAATTCACCTTGTTCAACAAGGCATCGACTTGGTCAAAAAGGCATTCTAGTTGGCCAACCAGGTGCTCGACCATTTTAACATGGCATTCTACTCGGTGAATAAGGCATTTCACTTGTAAAAGAAGGCATTCTACTTGGTCAACAAGGCATTGGACTTGGTCAACAATGCATTCTACTTGGTCAACAAGGCGATCGACTTGTTCAATAAGGCATTCAACTTGGTCAACAAGGCATTCTACTTGGTCAACAAGGCATTCTACTTGTTCAACAACGCATTCTACTTGGTCAACAAGGCGATCGACTTGTTCAAGAAGGCATTCTACTTGTTCAAAGGGCATTTGACTTGGTCAACAAGGCATACAAGGCATTCTGTTTGTTGAACAAGGTATTCGACTTGTCCAACAAGGCATTTTACTTGGTCAACAACGCATTCGACTTGTTCAACAAGGCATTGGATTTGTTCAACAAGGCGTTCGACTTGTTCAACAAGGCATTCGACTTGTTTAACAAGGCTTCTCCTTGTAACAAGGCATGACTTTGTCAGCAAGAAATTCACCTTGTTCAACAAGGCATCGACTTGGTCAAAAAGGCATTCTAGTTGGCCAACCAGGTGCTCGACCATTTTAACATGGCATTCTACTCGGTGAATAAGGCATTTGACTTGTAAAACAAGGCATTCTACTTAGTCAACAAGGCATTCTACTTGGTCAAAAAGGCGATTGACTTGTTCAATAAGGCATTCAACTTGGTCAACAAGGCATTCTACTTGTTCAAAGGCCATTAAAATTGGTCAACAAGACATACAGAGCATTCGACTTGGTCAACAAAGCATACAATTCATTCGACTTGTTTAACAAGACATTACTCTTGTTCAACAAGGCATTCGGCTTGTTCAACAAGGCATTTGACTTTGTCAACAAGACATTTAAGATGTCCAACAAGGCATTCTACTTGGTCAACAAGGCATTCTACTTGTTCAACAACGCATTCTACTTGGTCAACAAGGCGATTGACTTGTTCAAGAAGGCATTCTACTTGTTCAAAGGGCATTTGACTTGGTCAACAAGGCATTCTGCTTGTTCAACAAGGTATTCGACTTGTCCAACAAGGCATTTTACTTGGTCAACAACGCATTCGACTTGTTCAACAAGGCATTGGATTTGTTCAACAAGGCGTTCGACTTGTTCAACAATGCTTCTCCTTGTTTAACAAGGCATGACTTTGTCAGCAAGAAATTCACCTTGTTCAACAAGGCATCGACTTGGTCAAAAAGGCATTCTAGTTGGCCAACCAGGTGCTCGACCATTTTAACATGGCATTCTACTCGGTGAATAAGGCATTTCACTTGTAAAAGAAGGCATTCTACTTGGTCAACAAGGCATTGGACTTGGTCAACAATGCATTCTACTTGGTCAACAAGGCGATCGACTTGTTCAATAAGGCATTCAACTTGGTCAACAAGGCATTCTACTTGGTCAACAAGGCATTCTACTTGTTCAACAACGCATTCTACTTGGTCAACAAGGCGATCGACTTGTTCAAGAAGGCATTCTACTTGTTCAAAGGGCATTTGACTTGGTCAACAAGGCATACAAGGCATTCTGTTTGTTGAACAAGGTATTCGACTTGTCCAACAAGGCATTTTACTTGGTCAACAACGCATTCGACTTGTTCAACAAGGCATTGGATTTGTTCAACAAGGCGTTCGACTTGTTCAACAAGGCATTCGACTTGTTTAACAAGGCTTCTCCTTGTAACAAGGCATGACTTTGTCAGCAAGAAATTCACCTTGTTCAACAAGGCATCGACTTGGTCAAAAAGGCATTCTAGTTGGCCAACCAGGTGCTCGACCATTTTAACATGGCATTCTACTCGGTGAATAAGGCATTTGACTTGTAAAACAAGGCATTCTACTTAGTCAACAAGGCATTCTACTTGGTCAAAAAGGCGATTGACTTGTTCAATAAGGCATTCAACTTGGTCAACAAGGCATTCTACTTGTTCAAAAGGCCATTAAAATTGGTCAACAAGACATACAGAGCATTCGACTTGGTCAACAAAGCATACAATTCATTCGACTTGTTTAACAAGACATTACTCTTGTTCAACAAGGCATTCGGCTTGTTCAACAAGGCATTTGACTTTGTCAACAAGACATTTAAGATGTCCAACAAGGCATTCTACTTGGTCAACAAGGCATTCTACTTGTTCAACAACGCATTCTACTTGGTCAACAAGGCGATTGACTTGTTCAAGAAGGCATTCTACTTGTTCAAAGGGCATTTGACTTGGTCAACAAGGCATTCTGCTTGTTCAACAAGGTATTCGACTTGTCCAACAAGGCATTTTACTTGGTCAACAACGCATTCGACTTGTTCAACAAGGCATTGGATTTGTTCAACAAGGCGTTCGACTTGTTCAACAATGCTTCTCCTTGTTTAACAAGGCATGACTTTGTCAGCAAGAAATTCACCTTGTTCAACAAGGCATCGACTTGGTCAAAAAGGCATTCTAGTTGGCCAACCAGGTGCTCGACCATTTTAACATGGCATTCTACTCGGTGAATAAGGCATTTCACTTGTAAAAGAAGGCATTCTACTTGGTCAACAAGGCATTGGACTTGGTCAACAATGCATTCTACTTGGTCAACAAGGCGATCGACTTGTTCAATAAGGCATTCAACTTGGTCAACAAGGCATTCTACTTGTTCAAAAGGCCATTAAAATTGGTCAACAAGACATACAGAGCATTCGACTTGGTCAACAAAGCATACAATTCATTTGACTTGTTTAACAAGACCTTACTCTTGTTCAACAAGGCATTCGGCTTGTTCAACAAGGCATTTGACTTTGTCAACAAGACATTTAAAATGTCCAACAAGGCATTCTACTTGGTCAACAAGGCATTCTACTTGGTCAACAAGGCATTCTACTTGTTCAACAACGCATTCTACTTGGTCAACAAGGCGATCAACTTTTTCAAGAAGGCATTCTACTTGGTCAACAAGGCATACTACTTGTTCGAAAGGCCAGTCAAATTGGTCAACAAGACATAAAAGGCATTCGAGTTGGTCAACAAAGCATACAAGACATTCGAATTGTTTAACAAGGCATTACTCTTGGTCAACAAGGCATTCGGCTAGTTCAACATGGCATTCGACTTTGTTAACAAGGCATATAAGTTGTTCAACAAGGCATTCTACTTGTTCAAAGGGCATTTAACTTGGTCAACTACGCATACAAGGCATTCTGCTTGTTCAACAAGGTATTCGACTTGTACAACAAGGCATTTTACTTGATCAACAATGCATTCGACTTGTTCAATAAGGCGTTCGACTTGTTCAACAAGGAATTCGACTTGTTCAACAAGGCATTCGACTTGTTTAACAAGGCTTCTCCTTGTTCAACAAGGCATGACTTTGTCAGTAAGAAATTCAACTTGTTCAGCAATGCATCGACTTGGTCAACAAGGCATTCTAGTTGGCCAACCAGGTGCTCGACTTGTTCAACATGGCATTCTACTCGGTGAATAAGGCATTTGACTTGTAAAACAAGACATTCTACTTTGTCAACAAGGCATTCGACTTGTCCAACAAGCCATTCTACTTGGTCAACAAGGCATTG
This sequence comes from Linderniella brevidens, assembly GCA_004919715.1. NCBI lineage: Eukaryota > Viridiplantae > Streptophyta > Magnoliopsida > Lamiales > Linderniaceae > Linderniella > Linderniella brevidens. The sequence continues at coordinate 19,837,378 of SWDC01000154.1, forward strand.
GACTTGTTCAACAAGGCATTCTACTTGGTCAACAAGGCGATCGACTTGTTCAGTAAAGCATCCAACTTGGTCAACAAGGCATTCTACTTGTTCAAAAGGTCATTCAAATTGGTCAACAAGATATACAAGGCATTCGACTTGGTCAACCAAGCAAACAAGGCATTCGACTTGTTCAACTAGGCATTACTCTTTGTCAACAAGGCATTTGGCTTGTTCAACAAGGCATTCTACTTGATCAACAAGGCAATCGATTTGTTCAACAAGACATTGTACTTATTCAACAAGTTATTCTACTTGTTCAAAAGGTCATTCAAATTGGTCAAGAAGACATACAAGGCATTCGACTTGGTCAGCAAAGCATACAAGTCATTCGACTTGTTGAACAAGACATTACTCTTGTTCAACAAGGCATTCAGCTTGTTCAACAAGGCATTTCGACTTTGTCAACAAGGCATTTAAGTTGTCAAACAAGGCATTCTACTTGGTCAACAAGGCATTCTACTTGTTCAACAAGGCATTCTACTTGGTCAACCAGGCGATCGACTTGTTCAACAAGGCATTCTCTTGTTCAAAAGGCCATTTAAATTGGTCAATAAGATATATACAAGGCATTCGACTTGGTCAACAAAGAAAACAAGGCATTCGACTTGTTCAACAAGGCATTACTCTTTGTCAACAAGGCCTTTCTGATGATTCACGTTTGAGTCGAGTCATTGCTAGTGACGGTTGGAGGTGGCCAACGACTTCCTCGATGGAATTTCTGATGATTGAACCCATGCTTCCGGACGTTCACCCATTGGAAGCTGACTCTTACCGATGGCTACCGTCTCCCACATGACTTTTCACCACTGCTTCTGCTCGGGATGCGTTCCGGCAGAAACGCTCGTCGGTTCATTGGATAGCCCTATTTGGGGGGGTGCTTAGGGTCCCAAGCTATGAATTCATCTTATGGCTTGCTATTCGTGAACGCCTAGCTACCAGAGATAAGCCTTGGGTTGCGCTCAAGGCCGCGTCGAGTGCTTGCTTATTGTGTGACGCGGATGAGATGGAGACGACCAATCACCTTTTCTTTGATTGCCCATACACATCTCGATGCTTACGACTTCTTCGGCGGCAGATTCGGTTTCTCTGGCCTTACCGCGATTGGCAGCAGGGGATTAGGTGGGCTGGCCTGCGGTGGAAAGGTATGCACCTCCAGCATCTGGCATATCGACATGTTCTGGCTTCGACGATTCACCACATCTGGACTGAGCGAAACCACCGTTGGACTGATGGCAGACAGCAGCATCCCCAGCAGCTCGTTGAGGATATTGTGAGGGTATTGCTTATGCACCTATCATTACTACCGTGTCGATATGAGCTACAGTATTGTGCCCTGCGTCGCCTGTGGCACATTGCTTGGTAGATGTATGAACGTTATTTATGGTAGTTTGTTTGGTGGATAGAGATTATATCCATCTTGTACACAGTGACATGTCACTGGTCTTTGCGACATGAATCATATCATGTGCGCTTTACTGTCCTTTATTTCATTTATTTAGTGAACGTTCCCCAAAAAAAAAACAAGGCGGCTTGTTCAACAAGGCATTCGACTTTGTCAACAAGGCATTTAAGTTATTCAACAAGACATTCTACTTTTTCAAATGGCATTTGACTTGGTCACCAAGGCATACAAGGCCTTCGACTTGTCCAACAAGACATTTTACTTGGTCAACAAGACATTCGACTTACTCAACAAGGTATTCGACAAGTTCAACAAGGTATTCGATTTGTTCAACAAGGCGTTCGACTTGTTCATTAAGGCATTCGACATGTTCAACAAGGCATTCGACTTGTTTAATAAGGCTTCTATCTGTTCAACAAGGCATGACTTTCTCAACAAGGAATTCAACTTGTTCTACAAGGTATTCGACTTGGTCACCAATGCATTCTAGTTGGTCAACATGCCGCTCGACTTGATCAACAAGGCATTCTAGTTGGTCAACAAGGCATGCGACTTGTCCAACAAGGCATTCTACTTGGTCAATAAAGCATTCGACTTATCCAACAAGGCATTCTACTTGGTGAACAAGGCATTCGACTTGTTCATCAAGGCATTCTACTTGGTCAGCAAGGCGATCGACTTGTCTAACAAGGCATTCCACTTGGTCACCAAGGCATTCTACTTGTTAAAAGGCCATTCAAATTGGTCAACAAGACACACAAGGCATTCGACTTGGTCAACAAAGCATACAAGGCATACATACAAGGTATTCTACTATTTCAACAAGGCATTCGACTTGTCCAACAAGACATTTTACTTGGTCAACAAGGCATTCGACTTTTTCAACAAGGCATTCAGTCAACAAGGCATTCGACTTGTTCAACAATGCATTCGAGTTAATAACCAAGGCGTTCGACTTGTTCAACATGGCGTTCGACTTGTTCAACAAGGCCTTCGACTTGTATAACAAGGGTTCTATCAGTTCAACAAGGCATGACTTTGTCAACAAGGAATTCAACTTGTTCAACAAGGCATTCGACTTGGTTACCAAGGCATTCTAGTTGGTCAACCTAACGCTCGACTTGTCTGACAAGGCATTCTAGTTTGTCAACAAGGCATTCGACTTGTCCAACAAGGCATTCTACTTGGTCAAGAAGGCATTCGACTTGTCCAACAAGGCATTCTACTTGGTCAACAAGGCGATCGACTTGGTCAACAAAGCATTTTACTTGTTCAGAAGGCCATTCAAATTGGTCAACAAGACATACAAGGCATTCTACTTGGTCAACAAAGCATACAAGGCATTCGGCTTGTTCAACAAGGCATTCGACTTTGTCAACAAGGAATTTAAGCTGTTCAACAAGGCATTATAATTATTCAAAGGGCATTTGACTTGGTCAACAAGGCATACAAGGCATTTAAGTTATCAAACAAGGCATTCTACTTGGTCAACCAGGCGATCGACTTGTTCAACAAGGCATTCTACTTGTTCAAAAGGCCATTCAAATTGGTCAACAAGATATACAAGGCATTCTTTTTTTTTTTGGATTAATGTCCCTTTATATATATATATATATATATATATGAAAAGAAGAATACAAAAGAGCGCGCAGGAGAAAAACTCATGCCGCATCAACCGATAACATGCTATCGGGTACAACTACGATATCAACAACGACATCGACAACTAGCTCCCCCACTGCCCTTCCGTGGTCCCTCTTATTGAGACCACGCACATTCTACACACCTACAGGGATCATGGATCACCCTCTGTTGGGGCTGCCGTTGCTTCGGGGCCCGTAGAAAAAGGAGGATCATTATCCTCATCCCGTAACGAGTGCAAAATAGCGAAAGAGTTAGAGGCCAACCCAACCTCCTCATGCACGGGCACCACCCGCGAATGTGGCTCTATGGTCCGAGACGATGTCGACAATCCTCCAGCACACTCTGTTGACCGGGCCAGTTTTCTACCATTAGCTGCCCCATCCCGTGGTTCCACCCTCACGGCTTTGCCCTTTGCGCCCACATGCATCCACTCTACACGTGCGCTAGGAATCACCGCCCCTCCATTTCCCGCTCGAACCCCATCTGCCCCAACATGTGACTCCACCCGTGCTGCTTTGCCCTTTGCTCCCACCTGCCGCCCCTCTACTCGTGGCTTATTGCCACCCACCCGAACAGCCCTCATCCGAGGATCCGGTCGTTTTCCCGGTGCGCTTTGTCCATCGGAGGACATCGAACACGCCGTCGACGCATGATTCCAAGAAGCACACTTCAGACATTTGGTTGGTCTCCATTCGTACTCCACCCGCACAGTTGCCACACCCGATGTACCCCCATACTCTAACGGCAGTCGAATATTAAAGTGCTCCACAAACGGGTCAGCAAGCTTCTTAAGTACACAAACACGTGCAAAATCAATACGCTCTCCACTTGTTGTAACGCCATCAGCAAACAAGGGCTGCCCCACAGCACTAGCAACGATCCCCAAACCAGCCTGAGTCCAGAATTCGCTTGGGACATTCCATAACTTAACCCATAGAGGTACTTCTACGAGATCCCGCTTCGCAAACGACATTCCTGGCCTCCAAACCTCCAAGAAGAGTGGCTGCCCTTGGAAGAGCCAAGGTCCCCCTTCAAGGACCCCATGCATTGCATCCGCCGACATAAAATGAAACTTAAAGAAACATTAATGGTAGCCCTGACCTCGGCAAGGTCAGCCCAATTCGCCCGCACAAATCGCTCCACAAAGGGAAAATATGGCTTCTTTCCCAAAAAATAGCCCACCAGTGTATGCTCCCATCGAGCAAAACCTTGACGGGCCACCTCCCACGTAGGTCGAACCTCCGCTACCCCATCTATGACTGCCGGCGCAGTGTAAACCAACGGAAGTCGCCGCACTCCGGTGCGGTTAGCCTGCCTCGCCGACCCCTTGGCAACCATCGCAAACGTTGGCTTTGGCGGATTTACCTTAGCCGGCACCAAAACCGTATCCGTCACCTTTGCCACCACTGTAGAAACTCTAGGTCCACAATCGGGGGCTGGTATCACGATTCTACAGCCACTACGTGGATCGGGATCTCCGGTCCGAGATCTGATCCGACGAAGGCCGGATACACCACCACCTACTCGTGATCAGCGAAGGCTGGATGGTAAGGAATCGCTGGGAGATCTTGAAGATCAACGAAGGTCGGATGGTAAGAAATTGCATCCCACCGACCATGGAGGCTGCCTCCGATGGTCCTCCGCCCACGCCCGGCACCATGGCAGCGGCGGTGCCCGATCTGCCGGCATTGGCGGCCGCATATCCTTCGTTCCCTATCGATTTTGACATGGCCAAGTTCACCGCCTTGGTCGACCGTCTCGACGGCGGGCCGATGGTGACCCACACGGCCGATGCCTCATCTCCTCTCCTCCACGGCGACCCAAACCCGCTGTACGATGTTTCCCATGCAGCTGACCCCTCACCTTCCGGCCGTGTTGAGCGCCGGATCGCAGCTCGTCCATATTGGCCAAGGCGGGACGATCGCGTCCCACTCATGCAAACGGGCCGCGGCCGGGTCCGCCTATCACCGGTGCCCTGCTTGAAGGGGCGGCGCTGGCGGCCGCGGGGGCCTTTGATTCGTCCATGGAAGCTGATCGCGCAAGAGGTGCCGAAGAGTCACGCCATGGTGATACAGGCCAGGGCGATTCTACCAATGACGGGTTGTTGCCGGACCTAGCCATCACTGGCGCGCGGTCCGCCGGGATGGCGCGGGCAACCGCAGGGGCCATTGCCGCGTCTACGACTGAAGATCGGGCTCCGGGAGCCGAAGAGTCATCGCTTGCTGCTGTGGTTGCCGAAGAGTCACACGTTTCCGATGAGGGCCGGGATGTGCGTATGGACGAGGTCCAGGAGGGAGTTGGGGCCACGGAGGTCGGACCCGAGGACCCGAGGATGGTGGCTCATGGACCTCTCCCCATGCCGTCTCCCGGGCATGCCCGTCGCTCTTTACCGAAGCCGACAACTACGTTCGCGCGGGTGGCTGCTAGGGCGGCCGAGCCACGCCACGTGCATGGAGATAGACGGGAACGGGCTACGCGTCGGGTTCCTCTTTCATTTACGGCCCCGGCGGGAATTGTTAACGGAATTGTTGAAGTTGCACCATCGTGGGACATTGCTAAGCTCGGCTTGTCGCGTTGGGCGTTCTCGCTGGTGGGTTTTTTCTTGGGACGAAAACCATATTTCCCAACCGTTGAGCGTTATTAGCGGGCTCGTTGGCCGGAGCTGGTTGAAGTTCGTGCGACGATTAATGGCTTCTTCAAGTTCCGTTTTGTTTCGGAGGCGGCCATGCGTGACGTTCTTGAGGGTGGCCCGTGGATCCTTAATGGGCAGCCCTTATTCCTTGAGGAATGGCGCCCCGGCATGTCATTTGAAAGGCAGGAGATCACCGACGTTCCTCTCTGGGTGAAAATGTGGAACGTGCCTGGAGAATTCTGGACTGCCGAGGGGCTCGGAGTTCTTGCGAGTGCGGTGGGAAAGCCGTTGTTTACTGACGGGATAACGGCGGATGGGGAGCGCATTGATTTTGCGCGCGTCTGTTTCATGAAGCGCCTCACTGATCCCTTCATTGAGGTTGTTAACCTTCGCATGCCTAATGCTGAGGGCGGAGTGACGGGTCTTATTCCGGTCCGGGTGGAGTATAAATGGAAGCCGGCACGATGTGATAGTTGCAGCACTTGGACCCATGGGCCAATGAATTGCCCTAACCGGCCGAGACCCCCACCCTTGGCTACGCTGCAGGCGATGGGACTCCATCCGCGGTTTATCGAGTGGATCAGGACCTGTCTTACTACGCGACGTTCTCCCTTAGCGTCAATGGTCGACCCATGGGGTACTTTGATGGCAAGCGGGGTCCTCGTCAAGGTGACCCTATTTCTCCCTACCTGTTTACTTTGGTTATGGAGGTTCTCCATGGCATTGTTTGTAAGCGTATTAGCGAGGAACCGAGGTTTCGTTATCATTGGCGGTGTGAGCCTCTTTCCTTACCTATGCTTATTTTTGCGGATGATCTGTTATTGTTTTGCCACGCTGATGGGGTTTCTGTTGGGGTCCTTAAGGCGTCGGTGGACTGTTTCTCGACTCTGTCGGGTTTATATCCTAACCCGGCTAAGAGTGAGTTTTTTCTCTCCCGTCCGGCTCTCTCTCTCGCACCGCAGCTGCAGCCCATTTTTGGCTTTCCCTTGAGCTCTTTGCCGATTAGGTATCTGGAGGTTCCATTGATTACCTCTCGTCTTTCGCTTGCTGACTGTGGCCCCTCTTATCTCGCGTTGATCATCTTCTCCCCAAGGGTGTGGTACAGGCTTTAGAAGCAAAATTCCATCAGTTTCTTTGGGCGGGGTCTACAGCTAAGGTGGCATGGACTGACGTGTGTTTGCCCACTACGGAGGGCGGTTGATAATAAGGTTCTTCTTTTTCGCCTCTTGTGGCGGGTCATTACGCGGGCCCCGGACTCTATTTGGGTGACCTGGCTGTATGCAAGTCGGTTGAGGTCAGATACTATTTGGACGGCTCCTGTTTCTTCGACTTCATCTTGGAGCTGGCGAAAGTTATTGAGTTTTAGGGCGGAAATGAAGAGTCACATTGTCTTCCACATTGGTAACTGTAACTCCATTCGTTTGTGGGAGGATCCTTGGCTGCCAGGTGGTTCCCTTCTGGATCGCTTTCCTCGGGGACCTGTTGCTATGGGCCTCCCTGTGGGCACCCGTCTTGCCTCTGTTATTTCTGCACAGGGCTGGAACTGGCCGGGTCGTACTACTGTGGAGTATCTTGAATTTAGTCCCGAGCTACCCCCGGTTCGTCCCGACCGCCGGGACAGTGTTTCCTGGCATGGGTCTGCCGATGGCGTTGCTTCTGCGAGACTCATTCGGGAGGCGCTGCGGCCTCATCAGGACGGTGTGCTTTGGGCGAGTCTGTTTGGTGGCCCTTTACGGGTCCCTCGACATGAGTTCTCCCTCTGGATGGGTGTTCGTGGCCGACTCTCGACTAGGGATAAGGCTTGGGTTGCTACTAGAGCGGGGACACAGGCTTGCGAACTTTGTACCTCGGCTCAGATGGAGACGGCTTCCCATCTTTTTTTCGACTGCGATTTCTCTCGCCGCTGTTTGAGGCTCCTTCGGAGGCGGGTGCGCTGGGACTGGCCTCACCGGGACTGGACGCAGGGTTTTCTTTGCAACGGTGGCGTGGGCATCTTTTATTGCATGCGGCCTCTAGGCATCTTCTGGCATCCCTGGTGTATCATATTTGGCTTGCTCGGAATCGGCGGTGGCGTGAGAATGTTACGACCTCGCCGGAACGATTAGTTGCTGGTGTTTTGGACATTTGTTGTTTGCGTCTTAATGGTCTCTCTGCAAAGTATGCTTTGCAGATTGCGGCCATTAGGCGGCTTTGGCGTGTTGCGTGGTAGTTTTTCCTGTCAAGCATGTACTGACTTCCTTACTATTTATTTATATACGGGCTTTTACCAAAAAAAAAAAAAAAGAAATTGTTGGGAGATCTTGAAGATATGGCTAAAGTGCTTCTATTTTGGGAGGAGATCTCGTATACTCAATGAAGGAATCTGCTACTAATCCCTCTTTGGAACGGATCAGGCCGGATGGTAAGAAATCGGTGGGAGATCTTGAAGATATGGAAAGTGCTTCTATTTTGGGAGGAGATCTCGTATACTCAATGAAGGAATCCGCTACTAATCCGTCTTTGGAAAGGATCATGCCGGATGGTAAGAAATCGCTGGGAGATCTTGAAGATATGGAAAGTGCTTCTATTTTGGGAGGAGATCTCGTATACTTAATGAAGGAATCTGCTACTAATCCGTCTTTGGAAAGGATCAAGCTGGATGGTAAGAAATCGCTGGGAGATCTTGAAGATATGGAAAATGCTTCTATTTTGGGAGAGGATCTCGTATATTTAATGAAGGAATCTGCTACTAATCCGTCTTTGGAAAGGATACTACAATATCTTCGTAAAGATTTTGGATGGGATAACGAGATATTGGTTGATGCGGCAGCGCCATTGGTCACGCATCATACTCACGCGTTGATCATACGGTGGTTGGGGATGACGCACAGACCGATGCGGGAATTTGCCTGATCATCATATGAAGGCTAGGGTTTCTTTGATTGATATACAAGGCATTCGACTTGGTCAACAAAGAAAACAAGGCATTCGACTTGTTCAACAAGGCATTACTCTTTGTCAACCTAAACGCTCGACTTGTTGACGAGTAACCATTGGAGATGTGATACGAGTAAGCTTGCCATGCTGTCTTTTGCTGACGATCTGCTGCTTTTCTGTCACGCGGATGCCTGCTCTGTTCGGACCCTCCGTGATGCTCTCGATACCTTCGGCTCTTTGTCGGGTCTCCTCCCTAACCCGACTAAGAGTGAGATGTTTCTCTCCAAGAGGGCTGAGCCTCTTTCGGGACAGCTTCAGAGTATCTTGGGCTTCTCCCGTGGCCAGCTTCCTGTCCGCTACCTTGGAGTTCCTTTGATCCACTCCCGGCTCAGACTTGAGGACTGCACCCCTCTGCTTCAGTCTGTGGATAGACGGCTCGGATCCTGGCTGAACCGGTCCCTCTCGTATGCCGGTCGGCTGCAGCTCATTAAGTCTGTCCTCTCTGCCATGCAGGCTTTTTTGGATGGGGTCTTCCTCCTCCCGAAAGGGGTGATCAAGGCCTTGGAGTCTCGCTTTCGGAGGTTTCTGTGGGATGGATCTCCGGCTAAGGTGGCTTGGGATGACGTCTGCAAGCCGGTGAAGGAAGGAGGCCTTGGCGTTCGATCTCTCTTGATCGACAATCGGGCTCTCCTCTTCCATCACCTCTGGAGCATTGTCACTCGTGATCCTGACTCGATTTGGGTTCAGTGGCTTTACGCCACTAAACTCAGGGATCGCTCTTTCTGGGATATTCAGCCCACCTCCTCGGACGCTTGGAGCTGGCGTAAGCTGCTCCACCTCAGAGGTCCTTTCCGTTCCCTTTTATCCTTTCGTGTTGGAAATGGGAACTCTCTTTGGCTCTGGAAGGACCCTTGGCTGTCTGTTTCCCCTCTCATCGAAAGATTCCCGAGGGGGCCTTTGGTTATGGGTCTCCCCTTGGATTCCCGGCTCTCTGCTGTTGTGACGAATGTTGGATGGACCTGGCCTGCCCAACAGTCGGTGGAGTTTCTTCTGCTTCAGCCCCTTCTTCCTTCTGTGGACCCCTCTGCTGCTGACTCCATTTGTTGGAAGGTGGCTCCGGATGGGAAGTTCTCTGTTCGGAGTGCCCGTGAGGCTATCCGGACCCACTCTCCGAGGATTGCTTGGGCTTCTCTGTTTGGGGGCCCTTTTCGGGTCCCTAGACATGAATTTCTTCTGTGGCTTGCTATTCGTGAAAGGTTGGCGACTAGGGACTGTGCTTGGGTGATGGCTCGTTCGGGTTCTGATGTTTGCTCTCTTTGTGAGTCTCAGTGCACGGAGACGGTCCGTCACCTCTTCTTCGAGTGTTCTTTCTCCAGGAGATGCATTCTCTTGCTGAGAATGAAGACCCACTGGAGGTGGCCGCATCGGGATTGGATCCAAGGGATCGAGTGGGCCGCTGCTAGTTGGAGAAGTCATCATCTTCATCATGAGATCTCCCGCCATCTTCTCGCCTCTGTGGTCTACCATATCTGGCAAGAGAGGAATAGGCGTTGGCGGGATCAGACTTGTTGCTCTCCGGAGCGAATTGTGAGTTTGGTCTTAGGCATCGCGTGCTTAAGGCTGAGCCAGGCTCCCACCCGCTTCACTCTGCAGGCTGCTTCGCTCAAGCGCCTCTGGCACATTGCTTGGTAGTCTGCTTTTGGTTGTTTTGTGTTTTGTTTGCGTGGCTTTTTGCTTGGTTTTGTCGGCTTCGTTGTCGATTGTGTTTTTTTGTTTGCTTCCGGTAGCTTGTTACCGGTTTTCTGCGGCATGGGTTTTTTCCCTTGGGCGCTTTTCTGTTTTCATTCGGTTTTTTACGTGATATTTTACCAAAAAAAAAACGCTCGACTTGTTCAATAAGGCATTCTAGTTTGTCAACAAGGCATTCGACTTGTCCAACAAGACATTCTACTTTGTCAAGAAGGCATTCGACTTGTCCAACAAGTCATTCTACTTGGTCCACAAGGCGATCGACTTGGTCAACAAAGCATTTTACTTGTTCAAAAGGCCATTCAAATTGGTCAACAAGACATACAAGGCATTCGACTTGGTCAACAAAGCATACAAGGCATTCGGCTTGTTCAACAAGGCATTCGACTTTGTCAACAAGGGATTTAAGTTGTTCAACAAGGCATTATAATTATTCAAAGGGCATTTGACTTGGTCAACAAGGCATACAAGGCATTCTACATGTTCAACAAGGCATTCGACTTGTTCAACTAGGCGTTTTACTTGGTCAACTAGGCATTTGACTTGTACAACAAGGCATTCGACTTGTTCAACAAGACATTCGATTTGTTCAACAAGGCGTTCGACCAAGGCATTCTACTTGGTCAACTAGGCATTCTACTTGTTCAACAAGGCATTCGAAATGTTCAACAAGGCGTTCGACTTGTTCAGCAAGGCGTTCGACTTGTTTAACATGGCTTCTATCTGTTTAACAAGGCATGACTTTGTCAACAAGGAATTCAACGTGTTCAACAAGGCATTCGACTTGGTCACCAAAGCATTCGACTTCTTCAACAAAGGCATTCTAGTTTGTCAACAAGGCATTCGACTTGTCCAACAAGCCATTCTACTTGGTCAACAAGGCATTCGACTTGTCCAACAAGACATTCTACTTGGTCAACAAGGCATTCGACTTGTTCAACAAGGCATTATACTTTGTCGACAAGGCAATCGACTTGTTCAACAAAGCATTCCACTTGGTCAACAAGGCATTCTACTTGTTCAAAAGGCCATTCAAATTGGTCAACAAGACATACAAGGCATTCGACATTGTCAACAAAGCTTACAAGGCATTCGACTTGTTCAACTAGGCATTTTACTTGGTCAACAAGGCATTTTACTTGTACAACAAGGCAGTCTACTTGGTCAGCAAGGCATTCGACTTGTTCAACAACGCGTTCGACCAAGGCATTCTAGTTTCTCAACAAGGCATTCTACTTGTCCATCAAGGCATTCTACTTGGTTAAGAAGGCATTCGACTTGTCCAACAAGGCATTCTACTTGGTCAACAAGGCGTTCGGCTTGTTCAGCAAGGCATTCGACTTGGTCAACAAGGCGTTCCACTTGGTCAACAAAGCATACAAGGCATTCGAATTTGTCAACAAGGCATTTAAGCTGTTCAACAAGGCATTCTAATTGTTCAAAGGGCATTTGACTTTGTCAACAAGGCATACAAGCCATTCTACTTGTTCAACAACGCATTCGACTTGTTCAACTAGGCATTTTACTTGGTCAACAAGGCATTTGACTTGTACAACAATGCATTCTTCTTGGTCAACAACGCATTCGACTTCTTCAACAAGGCATTCGATTTGTTCAAAAAGTCATTCGAGTTTTTCAACAATGCGTTCGACTTGTTCAACAAGTCGTTCGAGTTGTTCAACAAGGCATTCGACTTTTTTAACAAGGCTTCTATCTGTTCAACAAGGCATGACTTTGTCAACAAGGAATTCAACTTGTTCAACAAGGCGATCGACTTGGTCACCAACGCAATCAAGTTGGTCAACCTATCGCTCGACTTGTTGAACAAGGCATTCTAGTTGGTCAACAAGGCATTCGATTTGTCCAACAAGGCATTCTACTTGGTGAAGAAGGCATTCGACTTGTCCACAAGGCATTCTACTTGGTCAATAAGGCGTTCGACTTGTTCAACAAGGCGTTCGACTTGTTCAACAAGGCGTTCGACTTGTTCAACAAGGCGTTCGACTTGTTTAAAAACGCTTCTATCTGTTCAACAAGGCATGACTTTGTCAACAAGGAATCAACTTGTTCAACAAAGCATTCGACTTGGTCAACAAGGCATTCGACTTGGTCAACAAAGCATACAACGCATTCGAATTGTTTAACAAGGCATTCTACTTGGTCAATAAGGCATTCTACTTGGTCAACAAGGCATTCTCCTTGGTCAACAAGGCGATCAACTTGTTCAAAGAGGCATTGTACTTGATCAACAAGGCATACTACTTGTTGAAAAGGCCATACAAATTGGTCAACAAGACATACAACGCATTCGACTTGGTTAACAAAGCATAGAAGGCATTCGAATTGTTTAACAGGGCATTACTCTTGGTCAACATGGCATTCGGCTTGTTCAACAAGGCATTTTACTTGTTCAACGGGCATTTGACTTGGTCAACAAGGCATTCAAGGCATTCTACTTGTTCAACAAGGCATTCGACTTGTCCAACAAGGCATTTTACTTGGTCAACAAGGCATTCGACTTGTTCAACAAGGCGTTCGACTTGTTGAACAAGGCGTTCGACTTGTTCAACAAGGCGTTCGACTTGTTCAACAAGGCGTTCGACTTGTTCAACAAGGCGTTCGACTTGTTCAACAAGGCGTTCGACTTGTTCAACAAGGCGTTCGACTTGTTCAACAAGTCGTTCGACTTGTTTAAAAAGGCTTCTATCTGTTCAACAAGGCATCACTTTGTCAACAATGAATCAACTTGTTCAACAAGGCATTCGATTTGGTCAACAAGGCATTCGACTTGGTCAAAAAAGCATACAACGCATTCGAATTGTTTAACAAGGCATTCTACTTTGTCAACAAGGCATTTAGCTTGTTCAACAAAGCATTCGACTTTGTCAACAAGGCATTTAAGTTATTCAACAAGGCATTCTACTTCTTCAAAGGGCATTTGACTTGGTCAACAAGGCATACAAGGCTTCTACTTGTTCATTAAGGCATTCGACTTGTCCAACAAGGCATTGTACTTGGTCAACAAGGCATTCGACTTGTTCAACAATGCATTCTACTTGGTCAACAAGGCGTTCGACTTGTTCAACAAGGCGTTCGACTTGTTCCACAAGGCTTTCGACATGTCCAACAATGCATTTTACTTGGTCAACAAGGCATTCTACTTGGTCAACAAGGCATTCTACTTGGTCAACAAGGCATTCTACTTGGTCAACAAGGCATTCGACTTGGTAAAAAGGCCATTCAAATTGGCCAACAAGACATACAAGGCATTCGACTTCGTCAACAAAGCTTAGAAGGCATTCTACTTGTTCCAGAAGGCATTACTCTTGGTCAACAAGGCATTCGGCTTGTTCAACAAGGCATTCGCCTTTGTCAACAAGGCATTTAAGTTGTTCAACAAGGCATTCTACTTATTCAAACGGCATTTGACGTGTTGTCAACAAGGCATTCGACTTTTCTAACAATGCATTTTACTTGGTCAACAAGGCATTTGGCTTGTTCAACAAGGCATTCGACTTTGTCAACAAGGCATTTAAGTTGTTCAACAAGGCATTCTACTTGTTCAAAGGGCATTTGACTTGGTCAACAAGGCATACAAGGCTTCTACTTGTTCATTAAGGCATTCGACTTGTCCAACAAGGCATTGTACTTGGTCAACAAGGCATTCAATTTGTTCAACAAGGCATTCTACATGGTCAACAAGGCATTCGACTTGTTCAACAAGTTATTCGAATTATTTAACAAGTCGTTCGACTTGTTCAACAAGGTGTTCGACTTGGTCAACAAAGCATTCAATTTGTTCAACAAGGCATTCTACATTGTCAACAAGGCATTCGACTTGTTCAACAAGTTATTCGAATTATTTAACAAGTCGTTCGACTTGTTCAACAAGGTGTTCGACTTGGTCAACAAGGCATTCGACTTGGTCAAAAGGCCATTCAAATTGGTCAACAAGACATATAAGACATTCGACTTCGTCAACAAAGCTTACAAGGCATTCGACTTGTTCAAGAAGGCATTACTCTTGGTGAACAAGGCATTCGGCTTGTTCAACAAGGCATTCGACTTTATCAACAAGGCATTTAAGTTGTTCAACAAGGCATTCTACTTATTCAAACGGCATTTGACGTTGTCAACAAGGCATACAAGGCATTCTACTTGTTCCACAAGGCATTCGACTTGTCTAACAAGGCATTTTACTTGGTCAACAAGGCATTCGACTTGTTCAACAAGGCATTCTACTTGGTCAACAAGGCATTCTACTTGTTCAAAAAGCCATTCAAATTGGTCAACAAGACATACAACGCATTCGACTTGGTTAACAAAGCATACAAGGCATTCGAATTGTTTTACAAGGCATTACTCTTGGTCAACATGGCATTCGGCTTGTTCAACAAGACATTCGACTTTGTCAAGAAGGCATTTAAGTTGTTCAACAAGGCTTTCTACTTATTCAAACGGCATTTGACATTGTCAACAAGGCATACAAGGCATTCTACTTGTTCAACAAGGCATTCGACTTGTCTAACAAAGCATTTTACTTGGTCAACAAGGCATTCGACTTGATCAACAAGGCATTCTACTTGGTCAACAAGGCATTCGACTTATTCAGCATGACATTTTACTTGTTTAAACAAGGCATTCGACTTGGTCAACAAGGCATTTTACTTGGTCAACAAGGCATTTGAGTTGTACAACAAGGCATTCTACTTGGTCAACAAGGCATTCGACTTGTTCAAAAAGGCATTCGATTTGTTGAACAAGGCGTTCGACTTGTTCAACAAGTAGTTCGACTTGTTCAACAAGGCAGTGGACTTGTTCAACATGGCGTTCGACTTGTTCAACAAGGCGTTCGACATGTTCAACAAGGCGTTCGACTTGTTCAACAAGGCGTTCGACTTGTTCAACAAGGCGTTCGACTTGTTTAAAAACGCTTCTATCTGTTCAACAAGGCATGACTTTGTCAACAAGGAATCAACTTGTTCAACAAGGCATTCGACCTGGTCAACAAAGCATACAACGCATTCAAATTGTTTAACAAGGCATTCTACTTGGTCAATAAGGCATTCTACTTGGTCAACAAGGCATTCTCCTTGGTCAACAAGGCGATCAACTTGTTCAAAGAGGCATTGTACTTGATCAACAAGGTATACTACTTGTTGAAAAGGCCATACAAATTGGTCAACAAGACATACAACGCATTCGACTTGGTTAACAAAGCATACAAGGCATTCGAATTGTTTAACAAGGCATTGCTCTTGGTCAACATGGCATTCGGCTTGTTCAACAAGGCATTTGACTTTGTCAACAAAGCATTTTACTTGTTCAACGGGCATTTTGACTTGGTCAACAAGGCATTCAAGGCATTCTACTTGTTCCACAAGGCATTCGACTTGTCCAACAAGGCATTGTACGTGCTCAACAAGGCGTTCGACTTGTTCAACAAGGCGTTCGACTTGTTCAACAAGGCGTTCGACTTGTTCAACAAGGCGTTCGACTTGTTCAACAAGGCGTTCGACTTGTTCAACAAGGCGTTCGACTTGTTCAACAAGGCGTTCGACTTGTTCAACAAGGCGTTCGACTTGTTTAAAAAGGCTTATATCTGTTCAACAAGGCATCACTTTGTCAACAAGGAATCAACTTGTTCAACAAGGCATTCGACTTGGTCAACAAGGCATTCGACTTGGTCAACAAAGCATACAACGCATTCGAATTGTTTAACAAGGCATTCTACTTGGTCAACAAGGCATTTGGCTTGTTCAACAAAGCATTCAACTTTGTTAACAAGGCATTTAAGTTATTCAACAAGGCATTCTACATGTTAAAAGGGCATTTGACTTGGTCAACAAGGCATACAAGGCTTCTACTTGTTCATTAAGACATTCGACTTGTCGAACAAGGCATTGTACTTGGTCAACAAGGCATTCGACTTGTTCAACAAGGCATTCTACTTGGTCAAGAAGGCATTCGACTTCTTCAACAAGGCATTCGAATTGTTGAACAAGGCGTTCGACTTGTCCAACAATGCATTTTACTTGGTCAACAAGGAATTCTACTTGGTCAACAAGCCATTCTACTTGGTCTACAAGGCATTCGACTTGGTCAACAAGGCATTCGACTTGGTCAAAAGGCCATTCAAATTGGTCAACAAGACATACAAGGCATTCGACTTCGTCAACATAGCTTACAAGGCATTCGACTTGTTCCAGAAGGCATTACTCTTGGTCAACAAGGCATTCGGCTTGTTCAACAAGGCATTCGACTTTGTCAACAAGGCATTTAAGTTGTTCAACAAGGCATTCTACTTGTTCAACAAGGCATTCGACTTGTCTAACAATGCATTTTACTTGGGCAACAAGGCATTTGGCTTGTTCAACAAGGCATTCGACTTTGTCAACAAGGCATTCTACTTGTTCAAAGGGCATTTGACTTGGTCAACAAGGCATACAAGGCTTCTACTTGTTCATTAAGGCATTCGACTTGTCCAACAAGGCATTGTACTTGGTCAACAAGGCATTCAACTTGTTCAACAAGGCATTCTACTTGGTCAACAAGGCATTCGACTTGTTCAACAAGTTATTCGAATTATTTAACAAGTCGTTCGACTTGTTCAACAAGGCGTTCGACTTGTTAAACAAGGCTTTCGACTTGTCCAACAAGGCATTTTACCTGGTCAACAAGGTATTCTACTTGGTCAGCAAGGCATTTTACTTGGTCAACAAGGCATTCTACTTGGTCAAAAGGCCATTCAAATTGGTTAACAAGACATACAAGGCATTCGACTTCGTCAACAAAGCTTACAAGGCATTCGACTTGTTCACGAAGGCATTACTCTTGGTCAACAAGGCATTCGGCTTGTTCAACAAGGCATTCGACTTTATCAACAAGGCATTTAAGTTGTTCAACAAGGCATTCTACTTATTCAAACGGCATTTGACGTTGTCAACAAGGCATACAAGGCATTCTACTTGTTCCACAAGGCATTCGACTTATCTAACAAGGCATTTTACATGGTCAACAAGGCATTCGACTTGTTCAACAAGGCATTCTTCTTGGTCAACAAGGCATTCTACTTGTTCAAAAGGCCATTCAAATTGGTCAACAAGACATACAAGGCATTCGAATTGTTTCATAAGGCATTACTCTTGGTCAACATGGCATTCGGCTTGTTCAACAAGGCATTCGACTTTGTCAACAAGGCATTTAAGTTGTTCTACAAGGCTTTCTACTTATTCAAACGGCATTTGACATTGTCAACAAGGCATACAAGGCATTCTACTTGTTCCACAAGGCATTCGACTTGTCTAACAAAGCATTTTACTTGGTCAACAAAGCATTCTACTTGGTCAACAAGGCATTCTACTTATTCAGCATGACATTTTACTTGTTCAACAAGGCATTCGAGTTGTTCAACTAGGCATTTTACTTGGTCAACAAGGCATTTGAGTTGTACAATAAGGCATTCTACTTTGTCAACAAGGCATTCGACTTGTTCAAAAAGGCATTCGATTTGTTCAACAAGGCGTTCGACTTGTTCAACAAGTTGTTCGACTTGTTCAACTAGGCATGACTTTGTCAACAAGGAATTCAAGTTGTTCAACAGAGCATTTGATTTGGTCACCAAGGCATTCTAGTTTGTCAACCTGGCGCTCGACTTGTTCAACAAGGCATCTAGTTGGTCAACAAGGCATTTGACTTGTCCAACAATGCATTTTACATGGTGAGGAAGGCATTCGACTTGTCCAACAAGGCATTCCACTTGGTCAACAAGGCATTCTACTTGGTCAACAAGGCATTCGACTTGTTCACCAAGGCATTCGATTTGTTCAACAAGGCGTTCGACTTGTTCAACAAGGCATTCGACTTGTTTGAAAGGGCTTCTATCTGTTTAATAAGGCATGACTTTGTCAACAAGGAATTCAACTTGTTCAACAAGGCATTCGACTTGGTCACCAAGGCATTCTAGTTGGTCAACCTAACGCTCGACTTGTTCAACAAGGCATTCTAGTTTGTTAACAAGGTATTCGACTTGTCCAACAAGGCATTCTACTTTGTCAAGAAGGCATGCGACTTGTCCAAATAGGCATTCTACTTGGTCAACAAGGCATTCGACTTGTTCAACAACGCATTCTACTTGGTCGACAAGGCGATCGACTTGTTCAACAAGGCATTCTACTTGTTCAACAAGGCATTCGACTAGTCTAACAAGGCATTTTACTAGGTCAACAAGGCATTCGACTTGTTCAACAAGGCATTTTACTTGGTCAACAAAGCATTCGACTTGTCCAACAAGGCATTTTACTAGGTCAACAAGGCATTCGACTTGTTCCACAAGGCAATCTACTTTGTCAACAAGGCATTCGACTTTTCCAACAAGACATTCTACTTGGTCAATAAGGCATTCGACTTGTTCAACAAGCATTCTACTTGGTCAACAAGGCATTCGACTTGTTCAACAAGGCATTCTGCTTGGTCAACAAGGCGATCAACTTGTTCAAAAAGGCATTGTACTTGATCAACAAGGCATACTACTTGCTCAAAAGGCCATACAAATTGGTCAACCAGACATAGAACGCATTCGACTTGGTTAACAAAGCGTACAAGGCATTCGAATTGTTTAACAAGGCATTCGACATTGTCAACAAGGCATTTTACTTGTTCAACGGGCATTGGACTTGGTCAGCAAGGCATTCAAGGCATTCTACTTGTTCAACAAGGCATTCGACTTGTCCAACAAGGCATTTTACTTGGTCAACAAGCCGTTCGCCTTGTTCAACAAGCCGTTCGACTTGTTCAACAAGGCGTTCGACTTGTTCAACAAGCCGTTCGACTTGTTCAACAAGCCGTTCGACTTGTTTAAAAAGGCTTCTATGTGTTCAACAAGGCATGACTTTGTCAACAAGGAATCAACTTGTTCAACAAGGCATTCGACTTGATCAACAAGGCATTCGACTTGGTCAACAAAGCATACAACGCATTCGAATTGTTTAACAAGGCATTCAACTTGGTCAACATGGCATTTGGCTTGTTCAACAAAGCATTCGACTTTGTCAATAAGGCATTTAAGGCATTACAGGCATTCTACTTGTTCAAAGGGCATTTGACTTGGTCAACAAGGCATACAAGGCTTCTACTTGTTCATTAAGGCATTCGACTTGTCCAACAAGGCATTGTACTTGGTCAACAAGGCATTCGACTTGTTCAACAAGGCATTCTACTTGGTCAACAAGGCATTCGACTTGTTCAACAAGGCATTCGAATTGTTCAACAAGGCGTTCGACTTGTTAAATAAGGCTTTCGACTTGTCCAACAAGGCATTTTACTTGGTCAACAAGGCATTCTACTTGGTGAACAAGTCATTCTACTTGGTCAACAAGGCATTCAACTTGGTCTAAAAGCCATTCAAATTGGTCAACAAGACATACAAGGCATTCGACTTGTTCAACAAGGCATTACTCTTGGTCAACAAGGCATTCGACTTTGTCAACAAGGTATTTAAGTTGTTCAACAAGGCATTCTACTTATTCAAACAGCATTTGACGTTGTCAACAAGGCATTCTACTTGTTCAACAAGGCATTCGACTTGTCTAACAAGGCATTTTACTTGGTCAACAAGGCATTCGACTTGTTCAACAAGGCATTGTACTTGGTTAACAAGGCATTTACTTATTCAGCATGACATTTTACTTGTTCAACAAGCATTCGACTTGTTCAACTAGGCATTTTACTTTGTCAACAAGGCATTTGACTTGTACAACAAGGCATTCTACTTGGTCAACAAGGCATTCGACTTGTTTAACAAGTCGTTCGACTTGTTCAACAAGGCAGTCGACTTTTTTAACAAGGCTTCTATCTATTCAACAAGGCATGACATTATCAACAAGGAATTCAACTTGTTCAACAAGGCATTCGATTTGGTCACCAAGGCATTCTAGTTGGTCAACCTGGCGCTCGACTTGTTCAACATGGCATTCTAGTTGGTCAACAAGGCATTCAACTTGTCCAACAAGGCATTCTACTTGGTGAAGAAGCCATTCGACTTGTCCTACAAGGCATTCTACTTGGTCCACAAGGCATTCGACTTGTTCAACAAGGCATTCGATATGTTCAACAAGGCGTTCGACTTGTTCAGCAAGGCGTTCGACTTGGTCAACAAGGCATTCGACTTGTTTAACATGGCTTCTATCTGTTCAACAAGGCATGACTTTGTCAACAAGGCATTCGACTTGGTCACCAAGGCATTCTAGTTGGTCAACCTGACGCTCGACTTGTCCAACAAGGCATTCTAGTTTGTCAACAAGGCATTCGACTTGTCCAACAAGCCATTCTACTTGGTCAAGAAGACATTCGACTTGTCCAACTAGGCATTCTACTTGGTCAACAAAGCATTCGACTTGTGCAACAAGGTATTCTACTTGGTCGACAAGGCAATCGACTTGTTCGACAAGGCATACTACTTGGTCCACGAGGCATTCTACTTGCTCAAAAGGACATTCAAATTGGTCAACAAGACATAAAAGGGATTCGACTTGGTAAACAAAGCTTACAAGGCATTCGACTTGTTCAACAAGGCATTACTCTTGGTCAACATGACATTCGGCTTGTTCAACAAGGCATTCGACTTTGTCAACAAGGCATTCCAATTGTTGGTCACCAAGGCATTCTAGTTGGTCAACCTGGCGCTCGACTTGTTCAACAAGGCATTCTAGTGGTCGACAAGGCATTCGACTTGTCCAACAAGGTTCTACTTGGTCAACAAGGCATTCGACTTGTTCAACAAGGCATTCGATATGTTCAACAAGGCGTTCGACTTGTTCAGCAAGGCGTTCGACTTGGTCAACAAGGCATTCGACTTGTTTAACATGGCTTCTATTTGTTCAACAAGGCATGACTTTGTCAACAAGGCATTCGACTTGGTCACCAAGGCATTCTAGTTAGTCAACCTAACGCTCGACTTGTCCAACAAGGCATTCTAGTTTGTCAACAAGGCATTCGACTTGTCCAACAAGCCATTCTACTTGGTCAAGAAGGCATTCGACTTGTCCAACAAGGCATTCTACTTGGTCAACAAGGCGTTCGACTTGTTCAACAAGGTATTCTACTTGGTCGACAAGGCATTCGACTTGTTCAACAAGGTATTCTACTTGGTCGACAAGGCAATCGACTTGTTCGACAAGGCATACCACTTGGTCCACGAGGCATTCTACTTGCTCAAAAGGACATTCAAATTGGTCAACAAGACATAAAAGGCATTCGACTTGGTAAACAAAGCTTACAAGGCATTCGACTTGTTCAACAAGGCATTACTCTTGGTCAACATGACATTCGGCTTGTTCAACAAGGCATTCGACTTTGTCAACAAGGTATTCCAATTGTTGGTCACCAAGGCATTCTAGTTGGTCAACCTGGCGCTCGACTTGTTCAACAAGGCATTCTAGTTGGTCAACAAGGCATTCGACTTGTCCAACAAGGTTCTACTTGGTCAACAAGGCATTCGACTTGTTCAACAAGGCATTCGATATGTTCAACAAGGCGTTCGACTTGTTCAGCAAGGCGTTCGACTTGGTCAACAAGGCATTCGACTTGTTTAACATGGCTTCTATTTGTTCAACAAGGCATGACTTTGTCAACAAGGCATTCGACTTGGTCACCAAGGCATTCTAGTTAGTCAACCTAACGCTCGACTTGTCCAACAAGGCATTCTAGTTTGTCAACAAGGCATTCGACTTGTCCAACAAGCCATTCTACTTGGTCAAGAAGGCATTCGACTTGTCCAACAAGGCATTCTACTTGGTCAACAAGGCATTCGACTTGTTCAACAAGGTATTCTACTTGGTCGACAAGGCAATCGACTTGTTCAACAAGGCATTCCACTTGGTACACAAAGCATTCTACTTGCTCAAAAGGCCATTCAAATTGGTCAACAAGACATAAAAGGCATTCGACTTTGTCAACAAAGCTTAAAAGGCATTCGACTTGTTCAACAAGGCATTACTCTTGGTCAACATGGCATTCGGCTTGTTCAACAAGGCATTCGACTTTGTCAACAAAGGCATTCCACATGTTGGTCACCAAGGCATTCTAGTTGGTCAACCTGGCGCTCAACTTGTTCAACAAAGCATTCTAGTTGGTCAACAAGGCATTCGACTTGTCCAACAAGGCATTCTCCTTGGTGAAGAAGGCATTCGACTTGTCCAACAAGGCATTCTACTTGGTCCACAAGGCATTCGACTTGTTCAACATAATTCGATATGTTCAACAAGGCGTTCGACTTGTTCAGCAAGGCGTTCGACTTTTTCAACAAGGCATTCGACTTGTTTAACATGGTTTCTATTTTGTCAACAAGGCATGACTTTGTCAACAAGGCATTCGACTTGGTCACCAATGCATTCTAGTTGGTCAACCTAACGCTCGACTTGTCCAACAAGGCATTCTAGTTTGTCAACAAGGCATTCGACTTGTCCAACAAGCCATTCTACTTGGTCAAGAAGGCATTCGACTTGTCCAACAAGGCATTCGACTTATTCCACAAGGCATTCTACTTGGTCGACAAGGCAATCGACTTGTTCAACAAGGCATTCCACTTGGTCCACAAGGCATTCTACTTGTTCAAAAGGCCATTCAAATTGGTCAACAAGACAAACAAGGCATTCGACTTGGTTAACAAAGCTTACAAGGCATTCGACTTGTTCAACAAGACATTACTCTTGGTCAACATGGCATTCGGCTTGTTCAACAAGGCATTCGACTTGTTCAACAAGGCATTCCACTTGCTCAACAAGGCATTCTACTTGTTCAAAAGGCCATTCAAATTGGTCAAGAAGACATACAACGCATTCGACTTGGTTAACAAAGCATATAAGGCATTCGAATTGTTTAACAAGGCATTACTTTTGGTCAAAATGGCATTCAGCTTGTTCAACAAGGCATTCGACTTTGTCAACAAGGCATTTTACTTGTTCAACGGGCATTTGACTTGGTCTACAAAGCTTACAAAGCATTCAAGGCATTCTACTTGTTCCACAAGGCATTCGACTTGTCCAACAAGGCATTTTACTTGGTCAACAAGGCCTTCGACTTGTTCAACAAGGCCTTCGACTTGTTCAACAAGGCGTTCGACTTGTTCAACAAGGCGTTCGACTTGTTCAACAAGGCATCGACTTGTTTAAAAAGGCTTCTATCTGTTCAACAGGGCATGACTTTGTCAACAAGGAATCAACTTGTTCAGCAAGGCATTCGACTTGGTCAACAAGGCATTGGACTTGTTCAACAAAGCATACAACGCATTCGAATTGTTTAACAAGGCATTCTACTTGGTCAACAAGGCATTCGACTTGTTCAAAAAGGCATTCTACTTGGTCAACAAGGCATTTACTTATTCAGCATGACATTTTACTTGTTCAACAAGGCATTCGACTTGTTCAACTAGGCATTTTACTTTGTCAACAAGGCAATTTGACTTGTACAACAAGGCATTCTACTTGGTTAACAAGGCATTCGACTTGTTTAACAAGTCATTCGACTTGTTCAACAAGTCGTTCGACTTGTTGAACAAGGCGGTTGCCTTTTTTAACAAGGCTTATATCTGTTTAACATGGCATGACTTTGTCAACAAGGAATTCAAGTTGTTCAACAACGCATTCGACTTATTCAACAAGGCATTCTACTTGGTCGACAAGGCAATCGACTTGTTCAACAAGGCATTCCAATTGGTCAACAAGGCATTCTACTTGTTCAAAAGGCCATTCAAATTGGTAACCAAGACATACAAGGCATTCGACTTGGTCAACAAAGCTTACAAGGCATTCGACTTGTTCAACAAGGCATTACTCTTGGTCAACATGGCATTCGGCTTGTTCAACAAGGCATTCGAATTTGTCAAGCAAGCAAGCAGACTGTAAGCAAGTGACTACGTGCTCGGCCACGCAATGCGCCAAACACGTCGATGCGCACAGGACTGTAGCTGATACTTCCCTCCAAGGGTAGAGAGCCGTATACAGAGTGTAGTCTCGACGTCCGCAACGATATGAGTAGGAGGTCTTCGTCTTCCTTCCCGCCATCGTAGGTTGCGCTCGGCCCATAGGTGATAGATAAGCGATGCAAACGCATGTCGGCATGTTCAACAAGGCATTCGACTTTGTCAACAAGGCATTCCAATTGTTGGTCACCAAGGCATTCTAGTTGGTCAACCTGGCGCTCGACTTGTTCAACAAGGCATTCTAGTTGGTCAACAAGGCATTCGACTTGTCCAACAAGGCATTCTACTTGGTCAACAAGGCATTCGACTTGTTCAACAAGGCATTCGATATGTTCAACAAGGCGTTCGACTTGTTCAGCAAGGCGTTCGACTTGGTCAACAAGGCATTCGACTTGTTTAACATGGCTTCTATCTGTTCAACAAGGCATGACTTTGTCAACAAGGCATTCGACTTGGTCACCAAGGCATTCTAGTTGGTCAACCTAACGCTCGACTTGTCCAACAAGGCATTCTAGTTTGTCAACAAGGCATTCGACTTGTCCAACAAGCCATTCTACATGGTCAAGAAGGCATTCGACTTGTCCAACAATGCATTCTACTTGGTCCACAAGGCATTCGACTTGTTTAGCAAGGTATTCTACTTGGTCGATAAGGCAATCGACTTGTTCAACAAGGCATTCCACTTGGTACACAAGGCATTCTACTTGCTCAAAAGGCCATTCAAATTGGTCAACAAGACATAAAAGGCATTCGACTTTGTCAACAAAGCTTACAAGGCATTCGACTTGTTCAACAAGGCATTACTCTTGGTCAACATGGCATTCGGCTTGTTTAACAAGGCATTCGACTTTGTCAACAAGGCATTCCACATGTTGGTCACCAAGGCATTCTAGTTGGTCAACCTGGCGCTCGACTTGTTCAACAAGGCATTCTAGTTGGTCAACAAGGCATTCGACTTGTCCAACAAGGCATTCTACTTGGTGAAGAAGGCATTCGACTTGTCCAACTAGGCATTCTACTTGGTCAACAAGGCATTTGACTTGTTCAACAAGGCATTCGATATGTTCAACAAGGCGTTCGACTTGTTCAGAAGGCGTTCGACTTGTTCAACAAGGCATTCGACTTGTTTAACATGGTTTCTATTTGTTCAACAAGGCATGACTTTGTCAACAAGGCATTCGACTTGGTCACCAATGCATTCTAGTTGGTCAACCTAACGCTCGACTTGTCCAACAAGGCATTTTACTTGGTCAACAAGGCCTTCGACTTGTTCAACAAGGCCTTCGACTTGTTCAACAAGGCCTTCGACTTGTTCAACAAGGCGTTCGACTTGTTCAACAAGGCATCGACTTGTTTAAAAAGGCTTCTATATCTGTTCAACAAGGCATGACTTTGTCAACAAGGAATCAACTTATTCAACAAGGCATTGGACTTGTTCAACAAAGCATACAACGCATTCGAATTTTTTAACAATGCATTCTACTTGGTCAAAACAAGGCATTCGAGTTGTTCAAAAAGGCATTCGAGTTGTTTAACAAGGCGTTCGACTTGTTCCACAAGGCTTTCGACTTGTCCAACAAGGCATTTTACTTGGTCAACAAGGTATTCTACTTGGTCAACAAGGCATTCTACTTGGTCAACAAGGCATTCTACTTGGTCAACAAGGCATTCGACTTGGTGAAAAGGCCATTCAAATTGGTCAACAAGACATACAAGGCATTCGACTTCGTCAACAAAGCTTACAAGGCAATCGACTTCGTCAACAAAGCTTACAAGGCATTCGACTTGTTCAACAAGGCATTACTCTTGGTCAACAAGGCATTCGGCTTGTTCAACAAGGCATTTGACTTTGTCAACAAGGCATTTAAGTTGTTCAACAAGGCATTCTACTTATTCAAACGGCATTTGACGTTGTCAACAAGGCATACAAGGCATTTTACTTGTTCAACAAGGCATTCGACTTGTCTAACAAGGCATTTTACTTAGTCAACAAGGCATTCGACTTGTTTAACAAGGCATTCTACTTGGTCAACAAGGCATTTATTTATTCAGCATGACATTTTACTTGTTCAACAAGGCATTCGACTTATTCAACTAGGCATTTTACTTTGTCAACAAGGCATTTGACTTGTACAACAAGGCATTCTACTTGGTCAACAAGTCATTCGACTTTTTCAACAAGTCGTTCGACTTGTTCAGCAAGGCGGTTGCCTTTTTTAACAAGGCTTATATCTGTTCAACATGGCATGATTTTGTCAACAAGGAATTCAAGTTGTTCAACAAGGCATTCGACTTGGTCACCAAGGCATTCTACTTGGTCGACAAGGCAATCGACTTGTTCAACAAGGCATTCCACTTGGTCCACAAGGCATTCTACTTGTTCAAAAGGCCATTGAAATTGGTAACCAAGACATACAAGGCATTCGACTTGGTCAACAAAGCTTACAAGGCATTCGACTTGTTCAACAAGGCATTACTCTTGGTCAACATGGCATTCGGCTTGTTTAACAAGGCATTCGACTTTGTCAACAAGGCATTCCACATGTTGGTCACCAAGGCATTCTAGTTGGTCAACCTGGCGCTCGACTTGTTCAACAAGACATTCTAGTTGGTCAACAAGGCATTCGACTTGTCCAACAAGGCATTCTACTTGGTGAAGAAGGCATTCGACTTGTCCAACTAGGCATTCTACTTGGTCAACAAGGCATTCGACTTGTTCAACAAGGCATTCGACTTGTTCAACAAGGCGTTCGACTTGTTCAGGAAGGCGTTCGACTTGTTCAACAAGGCATTCGACTTGTTTAACATGGTTTCTATTTGTTCAACAAGGCATGACTTTGTCAACAAGGCATTCGACTTGGTCACCAATGCATTCTAGTTGGTCAACCTAACGCTCGACTTGTCCAACAGGGCATTTTACTTGGTCAACAAGGCCTTCGACTTGTTCAACAAGGCCTTCGACTTGTTCTACAAGGCGTTCGACTTGTTCAACAAGGCATCGACTTGTTTAAAAAGGCTTCTATATCTGTTCAACAAGGCATGACTTTGTCAACAAGGAATCAACTTATTCAACAAGGCATTGGACTTGTTCAACAAAGCATACAACGCATTCGAATTGTTTAACAAGGCATTCTACTTGGTCAACAAGGCATTCGACTTGTTCAAAAAGGCATTCGAATTGTTTAACAAGGCGTTCGACTTGTTCCACAAGGCTTTCGACTTGTCCAACAAGGCATTTTACTTGGTCAACAAGGTATTCTACTTGGTCAACAAGGCATTCTACTTGGTCAACAAGGCATTCTACTTGGTCACAAGGCATTCGACTTGGTGAAAAGGCCATTCAAATTGGTCAACAAGACATACAAGGCATTCGACTTCGTCAACAAAGCTTACAAGGCAATCGACTTCGTCAACAAAGCTTACAAGGCATTCGACTTGTTCAACAAGGCATTACTCTTGGTCAACAAGGCATTCGGCTTGTTCAACAAGGCATTCGACTTTGTCAACAAGGCATTTAAGTTGTTCAACAAGGCATTCTACTTATTCAAACGGCATTTGACGTTGTCAACAAGACATACAAGGCATTTTACTTGGTCAACAAGGCATTCGACTTGTTTAACAAGGCATTCTACTTGGTCAACAAGGCATTTACTTATTCAGCATGACATTTTACTTGTTCAACAAGGCATTCGACTTATTCAACTAGGCATTTTACTTTGTCAACAAGGCATTTGACTTGTACAACAAGGCATTCTACTTGGTCAACAAGTCATTCGACTTTTTCAACAAGTCGTTCGACTTGTTCAGCAAGGCGGTTGCCTTTTTTAACAAGGCTTATATCTGTTCAACATGGCATGATTTTGTCAACAAGGAATTCAAGTTGTTCAACAAGGCATTCGACTTGGTCACCAAGGCATTCTACTTGGTCGACAAGGCAATCGACTTGTTCAACAAGGCATTCCACTTGGTCCACAAGGCATTCTACTTGTTCAAAAGGCCATTCAAATTGGTAACCAAGACATACAAGGCATTCGACTTGGTCAA
The DNA here is from genome assembly GCA_004919715.1 of Linderniella brevidens. NCBI lineage: Eukaryota > Viridiplantae > Streptophyta > Magnoliopsida > Lamiales > Linderniaceae > Linderniella > Linderniella brevidens. The sequence continues at coordinate 19,865,785 of SWDC01000154.1, forward strand.
CAAAGCTTACAAGGCATTCGACTTGTTCAACAAGGCATTACTCTTGGTCAACATGGCATTCGACTTGTTCAACAAGGCGTTCGACTTGTTTAAAAAGGCTTTTATCTATTCAACAAGGCATGACTTTGTCAACAAGGAATCAACTTGTTCAACAAGGCATTCGACTTGGTCAACAAGGCATTCGACTTGGTCAACAAAACATTCCACTTGGTCAACAAGGCATTCTACTTGTTCAAAAGGCCATTCAAATTGGTCAACAAGACATACAACGCATTCGACTTTGTTAACAAAGCATACAAGCCATTCGAATTGTTTAACAAGGCATTACTCTTGGTCAACAAGGCATTCGGCTTGTTCAACAAGGCATTCGACTTTGTCAACAAGGCATTCCAATTGTTGGTCACCAAGGCATTCTAGTTGGTCAACCTGGCGCTCGACTTGTTCAACAAGGCATTCTAGTTGGTCAACAAGGCATTCGACTTGTCCAACAAGGCATTCTACTTGGTCAACAAGGCATTCGACTTGTTCAACAAGGCATTCGATATGTTCAACAAGGCGTTCAACTTGTTCAGCAAGGCGTTCAACTTGTTCAGCAAGGCGTTCGACTTGGTCAACAAGGCATTCGACTTGTTGAACATGGCTTCTATCTGTTCAACAAGTCATGACTTTGTCAACAAGGCATTCGACTTGGTCACCAATGCATTCTAGTTGGTCAACCTCTTTTCCCAAAAAAAAAAACAAAAAAAGTTGGTCAACCTAACGCTCGACTTGTCCAACAAGGTATTCTAGTTTGTCAACAAGGCATTCGACTTGTCCAACAAGCCATTCTACTTGGTCAAGAAGGCATTCGACTTGTCCAACAAGGCATTCTACTTGGTCAACAAGGCATTCGACTTGTTCAACAAGGTATTCTACTTGGTTGACAAGGCAATCGACTTGTTCAACAAGGCATTCCACTTGGTACACAAGGCATTCTACTTGCTCAAAAGGCCATTCAAATTGGTCAACAAGACATAAAAGGCATTCGACTTTGTCAACAAAGCTTACAAGGCATTCGAATTGTTCAACAAGGCATTACTCTTGGTCAACATGGCATTCGGCTTGTTCAACAAGGCATTCGACTTTGTCAACAAGGCATTCCACATGTTGGTCACCAAGGCATTCTAGTTGGTGATCCTTGTTTTCTTCCTATCGTGGCGAAAACTTGGAGTCTGCAAGCAAATGGATACCCGATGTATGTAGTCGTCCAGAGACTGAAAGCGATGAAGAGGGAACTACGACAACTACGGCGAGACAAGGGTGATCTAAATCGTAACGTGCTCGAGGCGCGCAAATTTCTAGAGATTGCTCAGGACATGGCGGCAAACTATCCATTGTAGGATCAATTACTAATCTTGGAGAAGCAATGTCGGCTTGTGTATGCCAAAGCGGTCGAATTGGAGCATTCGGCACTCCTTCAGCGGGCGAAAGTGGCATGGCTCAAGGACGGTGACCAATGCACTTCTTTTTCTTCAAGAAAGTGGCCACACGCGGGGTTGGAAATCGTATCTTCCACTTGGAGGATGGGCGGGAAACACGTTCGAGGTGGTGCACAAGTGCGGGCTGAATTGGTCCGATATTACTCGGAACTTCTCGGGCAATCCATGCGGACAACCCCAATATCCGCCTCTGACGTCGCGCCTTACTTCGGGGCAGCGCTCAGCACAACCGACGCGGAGGCAATGGTTCAGCCGGTCACTGATGTGGAAATCAACAACGCGCTGCATGCAATGGGAGATAACAAATCGCCAGGGCCAGACGGGTACTCCGCGGTTTTCTACAAGCGGGCATGGCACATCATCGGGGAGGATATCTCGTTCGCCATCCGGGATTTCTTCCGGACGGGACGCCTCCTAGGGGAGCTGAATTCGACCCTTATCACCCTCATTCCAAAAGGGGATAATCCACATGGCGAAGGATTTTCGACCGATTGCCTGCTGCAACGTTCTCTATAAGACCATCTCCAAGATCATTGCTAATTGGCTACGAGACAGCTTGGGGAAACTTGTCCACCCTACACAGACGGCATACATCCCTGGAAGGCGTATTTCCGACAACATTCTCTTAGCCCAAGAGATTTGTCACGGATACAATAGAGCCGGGCTGCCTGAACGGTGGCTCTTAAGGTCGACCTCGCCAAGGCATATGATAAGATTGAGTGGGATTTTATCTTTGCCACACTTCAGGCACTTCACTTTCACCCGACCTTCATTGGGTGGGTCCGGTCATGCCTCACGTCGACGCATTTTTCCATCAACATCAACGGTAGGCCGGAGGGTTTCTTCAAGGACGGCGGGGTCTCAGACAAGGCGACCCCATATCACCTTATCTCTTTGTGTTGGTGATGGAGGCTTTACATGGAATCATAGCGTCCCGCATCAACCTTAGCAGCAGCTTCCGATACCATTGGCGATGCGAGGCCACATCCCTCTTCATGTTGACCTTCGCCGATGATCTTCTTCTTTTCTCGCAGGCGGACGTTCAATCAGTCAGTATCTTCCGCGACAAGCCTCGAGCTTTTTGCTTCGCTTTCAGGGCTACGGGCAAACTCCAGTAAAAGCGAGATGTTTATCTCGAAACGGGCAGAACGACTGAAGGGTACACTCCAGGCTGTTATGGGCTTCCCTATCGGGTCTCTTCCTGTGCGGTACCTGGGGGTCCCCCTTATCACATCGCGATTGACTATCGATGATTGCGCCCCCTTATTACGTTCTATTGATCGGCGGCTTGGTTCTTGGACAACCACTCGCTCTCATACGCCGGGAGGGTACAGCTCATTCGATCGGTCCTTATGACTATCCATGTATTGGGCGGAGTCTTCTTACTCCCCAAGGGAATCATCCGCAGTATCGAGAAGCGTCTTCGAGCTTTCTTGTGGAAGGGATCTAGCGCGAAGGTGGCATGGACCGACGTATGCGCACCAAGGGACGAAGGGGGGACTTGGACTGAGATCGATTGAGGTGGAGAACAAGGCGCTGATGATGCGTCTTATTTGGAACATTCTCAGGGGAGATGAGTCTTCGATATGGGCCACATGGATACGACGGACGCGGCTGCACAACACATCCTTCTGGACCATCAGATCCACGGCTAATACCTCATGGAGCTGGAAAGCTCCTCAAGCTCAGACCCATCATCCGCCACTTCTAGAGGTCCGCATTGGGAATGGAGCGAATACACACCTCTGGACTGACCCATGGCTACTCACGATCCGCTGGTGGAACGGTACCCCGTGTCCATCTGTTTGGGCCTCCCACTTGATTCACGATTGAGCGCGGTGATTGATGAGTTCGGGATGCATTGGCCAGGACAACAACGGTGAGTTCATGGATTTTGCTGGTCTCCTACCTCCCATTCAACACGGTGAGATGGACACGATTCGATGGCGGGGGACTCCCATGGCGTCTTCTCTACTCACTCCGCGAGAAATTGCATACGCCAACATCTCCTCCTGCATCTGGACCAACCTATTCGGAGGCCCTATCTCGATACCACGACATGAAGTCATTCTATGGCTGGCGATTAGGGAACGCCTGGCGACGAGGGACAAGCCATGGGTGGCCGCGGCAGCAGGAAGTTCAGCTTGCCTCTTGTGTGATGATGGCCATGCTATAGAGACAACACGGCATCTTTTCTTGAGTGTTCATTTTCCAGACATTGCCTATAGTCTTTGCAGGGAAAGTTACGTTTGGATGGCCTTACACGGACTGGATCGAAGGGGTTCACTGGGCTGCTCAAAGGTGGCGGGCAAGCACCTGCATGGATGGGCCCCACATGCGCTTGCATCGCTTGTCTATCACCTATGGGCCGAGCGCAACCTACGATGGCGGGGAAGGAAGACGAAGACCTCCTACTCATATCGTTGCGACGTCGAGACTACACTCTGTACGGCTCTCTACCCTTGGAGGGAAGTATCAGCTACAGTCCTTGCGCTTCGACGTGTTTGGCGCATTGCGTGGCCGAGCACGTAGTCACTTGCTTAAAGTCTGCTTGCTTGCTTTTGATGTTTGCTTGCTCGATTGGATTGCTTGCGTTATTATAGGTAGCATGTTACCGAGCGGTGCAGCTTATTGCTGCTGAACATTGTATCTTTCCACATTTTATTTTAATGACCTTTTCCCAAAAAAAAAAAGGCATTCTAGTTGGTCAACCTGGCGCTCGACTTGTCCAACAAGGCATTCTAGTTTGTCAAAAGGGCATTCGACTTGTCCAACAAGCCATTCTACTTGGTCAAGAAGGCATTCGACTTGTCCAACAAGGCATTCTACTTGGTCAACAAGGCATTCAACTTGTTCAACAACGTATTCTACTTGGTCGACAAGGCAATCGACTTGTTCGACAAGGAATACCACTTGGTCCACGAGGCATTCTACTTGCTCAAAAGGACATTCAAATTGGTCAACAAGATATAAAAGGCATTCGACTTGGTCAACAAAGCTTACAAGGCATTCGACTTGTTCAACAAGGCATTACTCTTGGTCAACATGGCATTCGGCTTGTTCAACAAGGCATTCGACTTTGTCAACAAGGCATTCCAATTGTTGGCCACCAAGGCATTCTAGTTGGTCAACCTGGCGCTCGACTTGTTCAACAAGGCATTCTAGTTGGTCAACAAGGCATTCGACTTGTCCAACAAGGCATTCTACTTGGTCAACAAGGCATTCGACTTGTTTAACATGGCTTCTATCTGTTCAACAAGGCATGACTTTGTCAACAAGGCATTCGACTTGGTCACCAAGGCATTCTAGTTGGTCAACCTAACGCTCGACTTGTCCAACAAGGCATTCTAGTTACTCAACAAGGCATTCGACTTGTCCAACAAGCCATTCTACTTGGTCAAGAAGGCATTCGACTTGTCCAACAAGGCATTCTACTTGGTCACAAGGCATTCGACTTGTTCAACAAGGTATTCTACTGGTCGACAAGGCAATCGACTTGTTTCCACAAGGCATTCCACTTGGTACCAAGGCATTCTACTTGCTCAAAAGGCCATTCAATTGGTCAACAAGACATAAAAGGCATTCGACTTTGTCAACAAAGCTTACAAGGCATTCGACTTGTTCAACAGGCATTACTCTTGGTCAACATGGCATTCGGCTTGTTTAACAAGGCATTCGACTTTGTCAACAAGGCATTCCACATGTTGGTCACCAAGGCATTCTAGTTGGTCAACCCTGGCGCTCGACTGTCAACAAGGCATTCTAGTTGGTCAACAAGGCATTCGACTTATCCAACAAGGCATTCTACTTGGTGAAGAAGGCATTCGACTTGTCCAACAAGGCATTCTACTTGGTCAACAAGGCATTCGACTTGTTCAACAAGGCATTCGACTTGTTTAACATGGTTTCTATTTGTTCAACAATGCATTACTTGTCAACAACCATTCGACTTGGTCACCATGCATTCTAGTTGGTCAACCTAACGCTCGACTTGTCCAACAAGGCATTTTACTTGGTCAACAGGCCTTCGACTTGTTCAACAAGGCCTTCGACTTGTTCAACAAGGCGTTCGACTTGTTCAACAAGGCATCGACTTGTTTTAAAAAGGCTTCTATATCTGTTCAACGAGGCATGACTTTGTCAACAAGGAATCAACTTGTTCAACAAGGCATTGGACTTGGTCAACAAGGCATTGGACTTGTTCAACAAAGCATACAAGCATTCGAATTGTTTAACAAGGCATTCTAACTTGGTCAACAAGGCATTCGACTTGTTCAAAAAGGCATTCAATTGTTTAACAAGGCGTTCGACTTGTTCAACAAGGCGTTCGACTTGTTCCACAAGGCTTTCGACTTGTCCAACAACATTTACTTGATCACAAGGTATTCTACTTGTGAACAAGGCATTCTACTGGTCACAAGGCATTCTACTGGTCAACAAGGCATTCGCGTGGTGAAAGGCCATTCAAATTGGTCAACAAGACATACAAGGCATTCGACTCGTCAACAAAGCTTACAAGGCAATCGACTTCGTCAACAAGCTTACAAGGCATTCGACTTGTTCAACAAGGCATTACTCTTGGTCACAAGGCATTCGGCTTGTTCAACAAGGCATTCGACTTTGTCAACAAGGCATTTGTTGTTCAACAAGGCATTCTTACTTATTCTACCGGCATTTGACGTTGTCACAAGGCATACAAGGCATTTTACTTGTTCAACAACGGCATTCGACTTGTCTAAACAAGGCATTTTACTTTGTCAACAAGGCTTCGACTTGTTCAACAAGGCATTCTACTTGGTCAACAAGCATTTACTTATTCAGCATGACATTTTACTTGTTCAACAAGGCATTCGACTTGTTCACCTAGGCATTTACTTTGTCAACAAGGCATTTTGACTTGTACAACAAGGCATTCTACTTGGTCAACAAGTCGTTCGACTTGTTCAACAAGGCGGTCGACTTGTTCAACAAGGCGGTCGACTTGTTCAACAAGGCGGTCGACTTGTTCCAGGCGGTCGACTGTTCAACAAGGCGGTCGACTTGTTCAACAAGGCGGTCGACGTGTTCAACAAGGCGGTCGACGTGTTCAACAAGGCGGTCGACGTGTTCAACAAGGCGGTCGACTTGTTCAACAAGCCGGTCGACTTGTTCAACAAGCCGTTCGACTTGTTCAACAAGGCTTATATATGTTCAACATGGCATGACTTTGTCAACAAGGAATTCAAGTTGTTCAACAACGCATTCGACTTGGTCACCAAGGCATTCTACATGGTCGATAAGGCAATCGACTTGTTCAAAAAGGCATTCCACTTGGTCAACAGGGCATTCTACTTGTTCAAAAGGCCATTCAAATTGGTAACCAAGACATACAAGCATTCTACTTGTTCAAAAGGCCATTCAAATTGGTGAACAAGACATACAACGCATTCGACTTGGTTAACAAAGCATACAAGGCATTCGAATAGTTTAACAATGCATTACTCTTGGTCAACATGGCATTCGGCTTGTTCAACAAGGCATTCGACTTTGTCAACAAGGCATTTTACTTGTTCAACGGGCATTTGACTCTGTCAACAAAGCTTACAAGGCATTCTACTTGTTCCACAAGGCATTCGACTTGTCCAACAAGGCATTTTACTTGGTCAACAAGGCGTTCGACTTGTTCAACAAGTCGTTCGACTTGTTCAACAAGGCGTTCGACTTGTTGAACAAGGCGTTCGACTTGTTCAACAAGTCGTTCGACTTGTTCAACAAGTCGTTCTATCTGTTCAACAAGGCATGACTTTGTCAACAAGGCATTCGACTTGTCCCACAAGGCATTCGACTTGTCCCACAAGGCATTTTACTTGGTCAACAAGGAATTCTACTTGGTCAACAAGGCATTCTACTTGGTCAACAAGGCATTCTACTTGGTCAACAAGACATTCTACTTGGTCAACAAGGCATTCTACTTGGTCAACAAGGCATTCGACTTGTTCAAAAGGCCATTCAAATTGGTCAACAAGACATACAAGGCATTCTACTTCGTCAACAAAGCTTACAAGGCATTCTACTTGTTCAACAAGGAATTATTCTTGGTCAACAAGGCATTCGGCTTGTTCAACAAGGCATTCGACTTTGTCAACAAGGTATTTTACTTGTTCAACGGGCATTTGACTTGGTCAACAAAGCTTACAAGGCATTCAAGGCATTCAACCTGTTCCACAAGGCATTCGACTTGTCCAACAAGGCATTGTACTTGTTCAACAAGCCGTTCGACTTGTTCAACAAGCCGTTCGATTGGTTCAACAAGGCGTTCGACTCCTTCAACAACGCGTTCGACTCCTTCAACAACGCGTTCGACTCCTTCAACAACGCGTTCGACTCTTTCAACAACGCGTTCGACTTACGCGTTGATCATACGGTGGTTGGGGATGACGCACAGCCCGATGCGGGAAATTTGCATGATCATCATATGAAGGCTAGGGTTTCTTGAACCTCTCTCTTGAAAACGCTCTCACCTCTCTCTAGAATTCCAACGGTTTTTCAACCTTTCACCACCATCCCACCGTTCATGGAGGCTGCCTCCGATGGTCCTCCGCCCACGCCCGGCACCATGGCCGCGGCGGTGCCTGATCTGCCGGCCTTGGCGGCCGCATATCCTTCGTTCCCTCTCGATTTTGACACGGCCAAGTTCACCGCCTTGGTCGACCGTCTCGACGGCGGGCCGATTGTGACCCACACCGCAGCTGCCTCCTTTCCTCACCCCCACGGTGACCCAAACCCGCTGTACGACGTTTCCGATGCAGCTGACCCCTACATTCCGGCCGTGTTGAGCCGGATCGCCTCGTCCCTATTGGCCAAGGCGGGGACGATCGCGTACCACTCATATTACGGGCCGCGGACGGTCCGCCTTTCACCGTGCCCTGCTTGACGGGGCGGCTGGCAGCCGCGGGGTCCTTTGAATCGTCCATGGAAGCGATCACGCTAGCGGAGCCGAAACGTCACGCCATGGTGACGCGGCCAGGGCGTTCTACCACCGACGGCAACTGCCGGACCTAGCCACCACAGGCGCGCGGCCCGCCGGGATGGCGGGACGAACGCAGGGCCATGGCCGCGTCTACGACAGAAGCTCGGGCTCCGGCGCCGAAGAGTCATCACTTAATGAGTGGTTGCCGAAGAGACACACGTCTCCGATGAGGGCCGGGATGTGCGTATGGACGAGGTCCCGGAGGGCGTTGGGGCCACGGGGGTCGGCCCCGAGGACCCGAGGATGGTGGCTCATGGACCTCCCCCCATGCCGTCTCCCGGGCAGTGTAGCTCTTTGCCGAAGCCCACAGCTACGTTTCGCGGGTGGCTGCTAGGCGGCTGAGCCACGCCACGTGCATGGAGATCGACGGGAACGGGCTACGTCGGGTTCCTCTTTCATTTACGGCACCGCGGGTCTTGTTAACGGAATTGTTGAAGTTCGCCGTCGTGGGACATTGCTAAGCTCGCTTGTCGCGTTGGGCGTTCACGCTGGTGGGTTTTTTCTTGGACGAAACCATATTCCCGACTGTTGAGCGTTATTGACGGGCTCGTGGCCGGGCTGGTTGAAGTTCGTGCTACGATTAATGGCTTCTTCAAGTTCCGTTTTGTTTCGGAGGCCGCCATGCATGACGTTCTTGAGGGGGCCCGTGGATCCTTAATGGGCAGCCCTTATTCCTTGAGGAATGGCGCCCCGGCATGTCATTTGAAAGGCAGGAGATCACGGAAGTTCCCCTCTGGGTGAAAATGTGGAACGTGCCAGGAGAATTCTGGACTGCCGAGGGGCTCGAGTCCTTGCAAGTGCGGTGGGAAAGCCGTTGTTTACGGACGGGATAACGGCGGATGGGGAGCGCATTGATTTTGCGCGCGTCTGTGTCATGAAACGCCTCGCTGATCCCTTCATTGAAGTTGTTAACCTTCGCATGCCTAATGCTGAGGGTGGAGTGACGGGTCTCATTCCGATCCGGGTGGAGTATGAATGGAAGCCGGCACGATGTGATAGTTGCAGCACTTGGACCCATGGGCCATTGAATTGCCCTAATCGGCCGAGACCCCCACCCTCGGGTGTTTCGAAGGGTGGGCCTGTGCCAGGTTCGCGGCCTCGCTCTCCTCGTTCTTCGCAGCCCATCGTGGTTACTGGTTCACGACCGACTTCCCGTCCTGATCCCTCCTCTTCCCGACAAGCCCGATCACCTTCTAAGGTTGCTACCCCACCCCAATGCTGTTGCGTCTAAGGCAACTGTCGGGCATCCTGGAATTCTCTCGCCTTCTACATGCTCCTCGTCTAAGAGGTCGGAGTGGCGACAAGTGGGCGCTCGTGGTAAGGCTGTGCGCACTCCACCTCGAGGGGTGTTCTCATCCGCTGCATGGGGGTGCCATGCCATCAGGTAGTTCTTCACGATTCACACCCCCTCCCGAGCGGAGCGGGGATGTTTCTTTTCTGGATTCTACGAATCATTTTGCTGTCCTCCGCTCCACTGATTCTGGCGATATGGATACCTCAACCACTTCGGGCCCTGAAGTTGTAGCAGCCCGCTTCCCGGGTGTCCCATGATCAGAATCGGCTCATGGAATGTCCGTGGTCTAAATAGGGTAGACCACAGGAAAGCGGTGGCGGAGTGGATTTCTAGACAAAGTATTCAGCTGGTTGGTTTGCTTGAGACGCGGGTCAGTGAGGGTAATGCCACCCGACTGTCGCAAGGATTACGGCCCCTTTGGTCTTGGTTTTTTGAGTATGAAGCTGGCCCGGGCTCGCGCATTTGGGTGGGTTTGGATCCGACGGCCATCTCGGTCAGTATTGTGGCCTTCACTGATCAGGTTGTTCATTGTCGGGTTGTGCAGCTGGGGTCCGGGGCTGTTCTTTTTGTTTTTTTGCTTATGGTCGCTCATTTCGCGGGGAGAGGGTTCCTTTATGGGATGAGCTTGTCCAGTTCTCCTCCTCTCGGGTTGACGACCAGTGGATTGTGGCAGGGGATTTCAATACCATCTTGAGTTCGGCTGAAGGGCGAGGGGGATCACCTAATTTGCTGAGCATGTCTGACTTTGATAATGCGCTTCTTCGAGCGGATCTCTCGACTATTCCATCTACTGGTCCACCATTCACGTGGTTTAACCAGCAAGGAGGCGCATATGCTATCTGGAGACGCCTCGACCGTATTTTGGCGAATCCTACTTGGATCGCGGCCTGGCCGGATGTTTTTGTTCACGACGGTCTCCCTGCTACGTCAGATCATTCGCCTCTTGTCTTGGGGACCGTCCCGGGTCACTCTTATCGGACCTGCTTCAGGTTTGAAAATTTTCTGACTAAGGATACGGGTTTTCTTTCTGTTTTCCCAGCATTTGGGATCGCCCGGTCCGTGGGTTTCCGATGTTCACGGTGGCTGATCGCCTGAAGCGTCTTAAACCTCTCTTCTATAAGCTGCGTCGGGCCAAAGGCGATCTCGCAGCTAACGTTTCCGAGGCGCGGAGGTTTTTAGACGTTGCCCAGCGGTACACTTCGCTCCATCCGTTCGATGACAGTCTCCGCTTGCTCGAAAGCTGCTGTAGGTTGGTCTATTCGAGAGCAGTTGAGATGGAGCACTCGGCATTGGCACAGCGAGCCAAGATGGCTTGGCTGAAGGATGGGGATCAGTGCTCTGCCTTTTTCTTTCGCAAGGTTGCGCTCAGACGTAAGTATAACAAGATCCTTATGCTCGAATCCACTTCCGGAGAGTTGCTGACGTCTTTGGATGCGGTTGATTCTGAGTTGCTGGGTTTTTTACGAGGATCTTCTTGGCAAATCCTCTCTTCCTTCGCCGGTACTGTTACCCGATGTCCAAGATTTCATCTCACGAAGACTTTCACAGTCTGCGGCTGCCTCTATGGTTCGTCCCCTGGACGATGCGGAGGTTCGTAAAGCTGTTTTTTCTATGGGTGCTGAGAAGGCTCCGGGCCCTGATGGCTTTACCGCGGCCTTCTTCCAAGCTGCGTGGTCTGTTGTGGGACCCGATGTCACTGCTGCGGTCCGGGACTTCTTCGTCACGGGGCGCCTCTTGCAGGGTCTGAACAGTACTTGGCTCACGCTTATTCCGAAGATGGAGTCTCCTCGGCGGGCCTCAGATTTTCGGCCGATCTCGTGCTGTAATGTCATCTACAAGATTATCTCAAAGATTTTGGCCGACCGTCTCAAGCCTGCCCTTCCTAGCCTTGTTCATGGTTGCCAGACTGCCTTCATCCCGGGACGTCACATCTCGGATAACATCCTTCTTGCCCAGGAGCTGTGTCATGGCTACAACGGCCATCGTCACCCTCCTCGAGCGCTTTTCAAAGTGGACCTGGCGAAGGCCTATGACCGGGTGGAATGGAGTTTTGTTTTGGCTACGTTGCAGGCAATGGGACTCCATCCGCAATTTATCGAGTGGATCAAGACCTGTCTTACTACGACAACGTTCTCCCTTTGCGTTAGTGGTCGCCCTATGGGGTTCTTTGAGGGCAAGCGGGGTCTCCGTCAAGGTGACCCTATTTCTCCTTACCTTTTCACTTTGGTTATGGAGGTTCTCCATGGCATTGTGTGTAAGCGTATTAGTGAGGAACCGTGGTTTCGTTATCATTGGCGCTGCGAGCCTCTATCATTACCTATGCTTATTTTTGCGGATGATCTGTTGTTGTTCTGCCATGCTGACGGATTTCTGTTGGGGTCCTTAAGGCGTCGGTGGACTGTTTCTCGACTCTTTCGGGTTTATACCCAAACCCGGCTAAGAGTGAGTGTTTTCTTTCTCGCCCGGCTCTCTCCCTCGCACCGCAACTGCAGCCCATTTTTGGTTTTCCCTTGGGCTCTTTGCCAGTTCGGTATCTGGGGGTTCCATTGATTACCTCTCGTCTTTCGCTTGCTGACTGCAGCCCGCTCTTGTCTCGTGTTGATCATCGTCTGGGTTCATGGTTGAACCAGACCCTCTCTTATGCTGGACGTGTCCAGTTGATCCGTTCTGTTCTTCAGGCGCTGCATGTTTACTGGTCGGGGGTGTTCCTCCTCCCCATGGGTGTGGTGAGGGCTTTGGAAGCTAAATTTCGTCAGTTTCTTTGGGCGGGGTCTACAGCTAAGGTGGCATGGACTGACGTGTGTTTGCCCACTGCGGAGGGCGGTTTGGGCATTCGTTCGGTGGCAGTTGATAATAAGGTGCTTCTTTTTCGCCTCTTGTGGCGAATCCTTACGAGGGCCCCGGACTCTATTTGGGTTACCTGACTGTATGCCAGTCGGCTGAGGTCAGATACTATTTGGACGGCTCCTGTTTCTTCGACGACTTCTTGGAGCTGGCGTCAGTTATTGAGGTTTAGGGCTGAGATTAAAAGTCACATTGTCTTCCACATTGGTGACGGTTCCTCCATTCGTTTGTGGGAGGACCCTTGGATGCCGGGTGGTTCTCTTCTGGATCGCTTTCCTCGGGGACCTGTTGCTATGGGCCTCCCTGTGGGCACCCGTCTTGCCTCTGTTATTTCCGAGCATGGCTGGAACTGGCCGGGTCGTACTACTGTTGAATATCTTGATTTTAGTCCCGACCTCCCCCCGGTTCGTCCCGACCAACGGGACAGTGTTTCCTGGCGTGGGTCTGTCGATGGCGTTGCTTCTGCCAGCCTCATTCGGGAGGCGCTGCGGCCTCGTCAGGATGGTGTGATTTGGGCGAGTCTGTTTGGTTGTCCTTTACGGGTCCCTCGACATGAGTTCTCCCTCTGGATGGGTGTTCGTGGCCGACTCTCGACTAGGGATAAGGATTGGGTTGCTTCTCGTGCGGGGACACAGGCTTGTGGTCTTTGCTCCTCGGCTCAGGTGGAGACGGCCTCCCATCTTTTTTTCGACTGCGATTTCTCTCGTCGCTGTTTGCGGATCCTTCGGAGGCGGGTTCGCTGGGACTGGCCACACCGGGACTGGACGCAGGGTTGTCTTTGGGCTGCTCACCGGTGGCGTGGAAATCATTTATTGCATGCGGCGTATCGACATCTTTTGGCATCCCTGGTTTATCATATTTGGCTTGCTCGGAATCGACGCTGGCGTGAGGATGTTACGACCACGCCGGAACGATTAGTTGCTTGTGTTTTAGACATTTGTTGTTTGCGTCTTTTCGGTCTTTCTGCAAAGTATGCTTTGTAGATTGCGGCCATTAGGCGGCTTTGGCGTGTTGCGTGGTAGTTTCTTCCTGTCACGCATGTTCTGACTTTTTTCTTTTATTTATTTATATACGGAATTTTACCAAAAAAAAAACAACGCGTTCGACTTGTTCAACAAGGCGTTCGACTTGTTTAAAAAGGCTTCTATCTATTCAACAAGGCATGACTTTGTCAACAAGGAATCAACTTGTTCAACAAGGCATTCAACTTGGTCAACAAAGCATTCCACTTGGTCAACAAGGCATTCTACTTGTTCAAAAGGTCATTCAAATTGGTCAACAAGACATACAACGCATTCGACTTGGTTAACAAAGCATACAAGCCATTCGAATTGTTTAACAAGGCATTACTCTTGGTCAACATGGCATTCGGCTTGTTCTACAAGGCATTCGACTTTGTCAACAAGGCATTCCAATTGTTGGTCAACCTGGCGCTCCACTTGTTCAACAAGGCATTCTAGTTGGTCAACAAGGCATTCGACTTGTCCAACAAGGCATTCTACTTGGTCAACAAGGCATTCGATATGTTCAACAAGGCGTTCAACTTGTTCAGCAAGGCGTTCGACTTGGTCAACAAGGCATTCGACTTGTTTAACATGGCTTCTATCTGTTCAACAAGTCATGACTTTGTCAACAAGGCATTCGACTTGGTCACCAATGCATTCTAGTTGGTCAACCTAACGCTCGACTTGTCAAACAAGGCATTCTAGTTTGTCAACAAGGCATTTGACTTGTCCAACGAGCCATTCTACTTGGTCAAGAAGGCATTCGACTTGTCCAACAAGGCATTCTACTTGGTCAACAAGGCATTCGACTTGTTCAACAAGGTATTCTACTTGGTCGACAAGGCAATCGACTTGTTCAACAAGGCATTCCACTTGGTACGCAAGGCATTCTACTTGCTCAAAAGGCCATTCAAATTGGTCAACAAGACATAAAAGGCATTCGACTTGGTCAGCAAAGCTTACAAGGCATTCGAATTGTTCAACAAGGCATTACTCTTGGTCAACATGGCATTCGGCTTGTTCAACAAGGCATTCGACTTTGTCAACAAGGCATTCCACATGTTGGTCACCAAGGCATTCTAGTTGGTCAACCTGGCGCTCGACTTGTTCAACAAGACATTCTAGTTGGTCCACAAGGAATTCGACTTGTCCAACAAGGCATTCTACTTGGTGAAGAAGGCATTCGACTTGTCCAACAAGGCATTCTACTTGGTCAACAAGGCATTCGACTTGTTCAACAAGGCATTCGAGATGTTCAACAAGGCGTTCGACTTGTTCAGCAAGGCGTTCGACTTGTTCACCAAGGCATTCGACTTGTTTAACATGGTTTCTATTTATTCAACAAGGCATGACTTTGTCAACAAGGCATTCCACTTGGTCCACAAGGCATTCTACTTGTTCAAAAGGCCATTCAAATTGGTCAACAAGACATACAAGGCATTCGACTTGGTCAACAAAGCTTACAAGGCATTCGACTTGTTCAACAAGGCATTACTCTTGGTCAACATGGCATTCGGCTTGTTCAACAAGGCATTCGACTTGTTCAACAAGGCATTCCACTTGGTCAACAAGGCATTCTACTTGTTCAAAAGGCCATTCAAATTGGTCAACGAGACATATGACGCATTCGACTTGGTTAACAAAGCATACAAGGCATTCGAATTGTTTAACAAGGCATTACTTTTGGTCAAAATGGCATTCGGCTTGTTCAACAAGGCATTCGACTTTGTCAACATGGCATTTTACTTGTTCAACGAGGGTTTGACTTGGTCAACAAAGCTTACAAGGCATTCTACTTGTTCAACAAGGCATTCGACTTGTCCAACAAGGCATTTTACTTGGTCAACAAGGCCTTCGACTTGTTCAACAAGGCCTTCGACTTGTTCAACAAGGCGTTCGACTTGTTCAACAAGGCGTTCGACTTGTTCAACAAGGCGTTCGACTTGTTCAACAAGGCATCGACTTGTTTAAAAAGGCTTCAATCTGTTCAACAAGGCATGACTTTGTCAACAAGGTATCAACTTGTTCAACAAGGCATTCGACTTGGTCAAGAAGGCATTAGACTTGTTCAACAAAGCATACAACGCATTCGAATTGTTTAACAAGGCATTCTACTTGGTCAACAAGGCATTCGACTTGTTCAAAAAGGCATTCGAATTGTTTAACAAGGCGTTCGACTTGTTCAACAAGGCGTTCGACTTGTTCTACAAGGCTTTCGACTTGTCCAACAAGGCATTGTACTTGCTCAACAAGGTATTCTACTTGGTCAACAAGGCATTCTACTTGGTCAACAAGGCATTCTACTTTGTCAACAAGGCATTCGACTTGTTCAACAAGTCATTCGACTTATTCAACAAGGCGGTTGACTTTTTTAACAAGGCTTCTATCTGTTCAACAAGGCATGACTTTGTCAACAAGCAATTCAAGTGTTCAACAAGGAATTCGACTTGGTCACCAAGGCATTCTAGTTGGTCAACCTGGCGCTCGACTTGTTCAACAAGGCATCTAGTTGGTCAACAAGGCATTCTACTTGTTCAAAAGGCCATTCAAATTGGTCAACAAGACATACAAGGCATTCGACTTGGTCAACAAAGCTTACAAGGCATTCGACTTGTTCAACAAGGCATTACTCTTGGTCAACATGGCATTCGGCTTGTTCAACAAGGTATTCTACTTGGTCGACAAGGCAATCGACTTGTTCAACAAGGCATTCCACTTGGTACACAAGGCATTCTACTTGCTCAAAAGGCCATTCAAATTGGTCAACAAGACATAAAAGGCATTCGACTTTGTCAACAAAGCTTACAAGGCATTCGAATTGTTCAACAAGGCATTACTCTTGGTCAACATGGCATTCGGCTTGTTCAACAAGGCATTCGACTTTGTCAGCAAGGCATTCCACATGTTGGTCACCAAGGCATTCTAGTTGGTCAACCTGGCGCTCGACTTGTTCAACAAGGCATCTAGTTGGTCAACAAGGCATTCTACTTGTTCAAAAGGCCATTCAAATTGGTCAACAAGACATACAAGGCATTCGACTTGGTCAACAAAGCTTACAAGGCATTCGACTTGTTCAACAAGGCATTACTCTTGGTCAACATGGCATTCAGCTTGTTCAACAAGGCATTCGACTTGTTCAACAAGGCATTCCACTTGGTCAACAAGGCATTCTACTTGTTCAAAAGGCCATTCAAATTTGGTCAACAAGACATACAACGCATTCGACTTGGTTAACAAAGCATACAAGGCATTCGAATTGTTTAACAAGGCATTACTTTTGGTCAAAATGGCATTCGGCTTGTTCAACAAGGCATTCGACTTTGTCAACATGGCATTTTACTTGTTCAACGGGGGTTTGACTTGGTCAACAAAGCTTACAAGGCATTCTACTTGTTCAACAAGGCATTCGACTTGTCCAACAAGGCATTTTACTTGGTCAACAAGGCCTTCGACTTGTTCAACAAGGCCTTCGACTTGTTCAACAAGGCGTTCGACTTGTTCAACAAGGCATCGACTTGTGTAAAAAGGCTTCATCTGTTCAACAAGGCATGACTTTGTCAACAAGGAATCAACTTGTTCAACAAGGCATTCGACTTGGTCAACAAGGCATTGGACTTGTTCAACAAATCATACAACGCATTCGAATTGTTTAACAAGGCATTCTACTTGGTCAACAAGGCATTCGACTCGGTCAACATAGCATTCCACTTGGTCAACAAGGCATTCTACTTGTTCAAAAGGTCATTCAAATTGGTCAACAAGACATACAACGCATTCGACTTGGTTAACAAAGCATACAAGCCATTCGAATTGTTTAACAAGGCATTACTCTTGGTCAACATGGCATTCGGCTTGTTCTACAAGGCATTCGACTTTGTCAACAAGGCATTCCAATTGTTGGTCAACCTGGCGCTCCACTTGTTCAACAAGGCATTCTAGTTGGTCAACAAGGCATTCGACTTGTCCAACAAGGCATTCTACTTGGTCAACAAGGCATTCGATATGTTCAACAAGGCGTTCAACTTGTTCAGCAAGGCGTTCGACTTGGTCAACAAGGCATTCGACTTGTTTAACATGGCTTCTATCTGTTCAACAAGTCATGACTTTGTCAACAAGGCATTCGACTTGGTCACCAATGCATTCTAGTTGGTCAACCTAACGCTCGACTTGTCAAACAAGGCATTCTAGTTTGTCAACAAGGCATTTGACTTGTCCAACAAGCCATTCTACTTGGTCAAGAAGGCATTCGACTTGTCCAACAAGGCATTCTACTTGGTCAACAAGGCATTCGACTTGTTCAACAAGGTATTCTACTTGGTCGACAAGACAATCGACTGTTCAACAAGGCATTCCACTTGGTACGCAAGGCATTCTACTTGCTCAAAAGGCCATTCAAATTGGTCAACAAGACATAAAAGGCATTCGACTTGGTCAACTAAGCTTACAAGGCATTCGAATTGTTCAACAAGGCATTACTCTTGGTCAACATGGCATTCGGCTTGTTCAACAAGGCATTCGACTTTGTCAACAAGGCATTCCACATGTTGGTCACCAAGGCATTCTAGTTGGTCAACCTGGCGCTCGACTTGTTCAACAAGACATTCTAGTTGGTCAACAAGGAATTCGACTTGTCCAACAAGGCATTCTACTTGGTGAAGAAGGCATTCGACTTGTCCAACAAGGCATTCTACTTGGTCAACAAGGCATTCGACTTGTTCAACAAGGCATTCGAGATGTTCAACAAGGCGTTCGACTTGTTCAGCAAGGCGTTCGACTTGTTCAACAAGGCATTCGACTTGTTTAACATGGTTTCTATTTGTTCAACAAGGCATGACTTTGTCAACAAGGCATTCCACTTGGTCCACAAGGCATTCTACTGGTTCAAAAGGCCATTCAAATTGGTCAACAAGACATACAAGGCATTCGACTTGGTCAACAAAGCTTACAAGGCATTCGATTTGTTCAACAAGGCATTACTCTTGGTCAACATGGCATTCGGCTTGTTCAACAAGGCATTCGACTTGTTCAACAAGGCATTACACTTGGTTAACAAGGCATTCTACTTGTTCAAAAGGCCATTCAAATTGGTCAACAAGACATATAACGCATTCGACTTGGTTAACAAAGCATACAAGGAATTCGAATTGTTTAAAAAGGCATTACTTTTGGTCAAAATGGCATTCGGCTTGTTCAACAAGGCATTCGACTTTGTCAACATGGCATTTTACTTGTTCAACGGGGGTTTGACTTGGTCAACAAAGCTTACAAGGCATTCTACTTGTTCAACAAGGCATTCGACTTGTCCAACAAGGCATTTTACTTGGTCAACAAGGCCTTCGACTTGTTCAACAAGGCCTTCGACTTGTTCAACAAGGCGTTCGACTTGTTCAACAAGGCGTTCGACTTGTTCAACAAGGCGTTCGACTTGTTCAACAAGGCATCGACTTGTTTAAAAAGGCTTCAATCTGTTCAACAAGGCATGACTTTGTCAACAAGGAATCAACTTGTTCAACAAGGCATTCGACTTGGTCAAGAAGGCATTAGACTTGTTCAACAAAGCATACAACGCATTCGAATTGTTTAACAAGGCATTCTACTTGGTCAACAAGGCATTCGACTTGTTCAAAAAGGCATTCGAATTGTTTAACAAGGCGTTCGACTTGTTCAACAAGGCGTTCGACTTGTTCTACAAGGCTTTCGACTTGTCCAACAAGGCATTGTACTTGCTCAACAAGGTATTCTACTTGGTCAACAAGGCATTCTACTTGGTCAACAAGGCATTCTACTTTGTCAACAAGGCATTCGACTTGTTCAACAAGTCATTCGACTTATTCAACAAGGCGGTTGACTTTTTTAACAAGGCTTCTATCTGTTCAACAAGGCATGACTTTGTCAACAAGCAATTCAAGTGTTCAACAAGGAATTCGACTTGGTCACCAAGGCATTCTAGTTGGTCAACCTGGCGCTCGACTTGTTCAACAAGGCATCTAGTTGGTCAACAAGGCATTCTACTTGTTCAAAAGGCCATTCAAATTGGTCAACAAGACATACAAGGCATTCGACTTGGTCAACAAAGCTTACAAGGCATTCGACTTGTTCAACAAGGCATTACTCTTGGTCAACATGGCATTCGGCTTGTTCAACAAGGTATTCTACTTGGTCGACAAGGCAATCGACTTGTTCAACAAGGCATTCCACTTGGTACACAAGGCATTCTACTTGCTCAAAAGGCCATTCAAATTGGTCAACAAGACATAAAAGGCATTCGACTTTGTCAACAAAGCTTACAAGGCATTCGAATTGTTCAACAAGGCATTACTCTTGGTCAACATGGCATTCGGCTTGTTCAACAAGGCATTCGACTTTGTCAGCAAGGCATTCCACATGTTGGTCACCAAGGCATTCTAGTTGGTCAACCTGGCGCTCGACTTGTTCAACAAGGCATTCTAGTTGGCCAACAAGGAATTCGACTTGTCCAACAAGGCATTCTACTTGGTGAAGAAGGCATTCGACTTGTCCAACAAGGCATTCTACTTGGTCAACAAGGTATTCGACTTGTTCAACAAGGCATTCGAGATGTTCAACAAGGCGTTCGACTTGTTCAACAAGGCATTCGACTTGTTTAACATGGTTTCTATTTGTTCAACAAGGCATGACTTTGTCAACAAGGCATTCCACTTGGTCCACAAGGCATTCTACTTGTTCAAAAGGCCATTCAAATTGGTCAACAAGACATACAAGGCATTCGACTTGGTCAACAAAGCTTACAAGGCATTCGAATTGTTCAACAAGGCATTACTCTTGGTCAACATGGCATTCAGCTTGTTCAACAAGGCATTCGACTTGTTCAACAAGGCATTCCACTTGGTCAACAAGGCATTCTACTTGTTCAAAAGGCCATTCAAATTTGGTCAACAAGACATACAACGCATTCGACTTGGTTAACAAAGCATACAAGGCATTCGAATTGTTTAACAAGGCATTACTTTTGGTCAAAATGGCATTCGGCTTGTTCAACAAGGCATTCGACTTTGTCAACATGGCATTTTACTTGTTCAACGGGGGTTTGACTTGGTCAACAAAGCTTACAAGGCATTCTACTTGTTCAACAAGGCATTCGACTTGTCCAACAAGGCATTTTACTTGGTCAACAAGGCCTTCGACTTGTTCAACAAGGCCTTCGACTTGTTCAACAAGGCGTTCGACTTGTTCAACAAGGCGTTCGACTTGTTCAACAAGGCATCGACTTGTGTAAAAAGGCTTCAATCTGTTCAACAAGGCATGACTTTGTCAACAAGGAATCAACTTGTTCAACAAGGCATTCGACTTGGTCAACAAGGCATTGGACTTGTTCAACAAATCATACAACGCATTCGAATTGTTTAACAAGGCATTCTACTTGGTCAACAAGGCATTCGACTCGGTCAACATAGCATTCCACTTGGTCAACAAGGCATTCTACTTGTTCAAAAGGTCATTCAAATTGGTCAACAAGACATACAACGCATTCGACTTGGTTAACAAAGCATACAAGCCATTCGAATTGTTTAACAAGGCATTACTCTTGGTCAACATGGCATTCGGCTTGTTCTACAAGGCATTCGACTTTGTCAACAAGGCATTCCAATTGTTGGTCAACCTGGCGCTCCACTTGTTCAACAAGGCATTCTAGTTGGTCAACAAGGCATTCGACTTGTCCAACAAGGCATTCTACTTGGTCAACAAGGCATTCGATATGTTCAACAAGGCGTTCAACTTGTTCAGCAAGGCGTTCGACTTGGTCAACAAGGCATTCGACTTGTTTAACATGGTTTCTATCTGTTCAACAAGTCATGACTTTGTCAACAAGGCATTCGACTTGGTCACCAATGCATTCTAGTTGGTCAACCTAACGCTCGACTTGTCAAACAAGGCATTCTAGTTTGTCAACAAGGCATTTGACTTGTCCAACAAGCCATTCTACTTGGTCAAGAAGGCATTCGACTTGTCCAACAAGGCATTCTACTTGGTCAACAAGGCATTCGACTTGTTCAACAAGGCATTCGAGATGTTCAACAAGGCGTTCGACTTGTTCAGCAAGGCGTTCGACTTGTTCAACAAGGCATTCGACTTGTTTAACATGGTTTCTATTTGTTCAACAAGGCATGACTTTGTCAACAAGGCATTCCACTTGGTCCACAAGGCATTCTACTGGTTCAAAAGGCCATTCAAATTGGTCAACAAGACATACAAGGCATTCGACTTGGTCAACAAAACTTACAAGGCATTCGATTTGTTCAACAAGGCATTACTCTTGGTCAACATGGCATTCGGCTTGTTCAACAAGGCATTCGACTTGTTCAAAAAGGCATTCCACTTGGTTAACAAGGCATTCTACTTGTTCAAAAGGCCATTCAAATTGGTCAACAAGACATATAACGCATTCGACTTGGTTAACAAAGCATACAAGGAATTCGAATTGTTTAACAAGGCATTACTTTTGGTCAAAATGGCATTCGGCTTGTTCAACAAGGCATTCGACTTTGTCAACATGGCATTTTACTTGTTCAACGGGGGTTTGACTTGGTCAACAAAGCTTACAAGGCATTCTACTTGTTCAACAAGGCATTCGACTTGTCCAACGAGGCATTTTACTTGGTCAACAAGGCCTTCGACTTGTTCAACAAGGCCTTCGACTTGTTCAACAAGGCGTTCGACTTGTTCAACAAGGCGTTCGACTTGTTCAACAAGGCGTTCGACTTGTTCAACAAGGCATCGACTTGTTTAAAAAGGCTTCAATCTGTTCAACAAGGCATGACTTTGTCAACAAGGAATCAACTTGTTCAACAAGGCATTCGACTTGGTCAACAAGGCATTGGACTTATTCAACAAAGCATACAACGCATTCGAATTGTTTAACAAGGCATTCTACTTGGTCAACAAGGCATTCGACTTGTTCAAAAAGGCATTCGAATTGTTTAACAAGGCGTTCGACTTGTTCAACAAGGCGTTCGACTTGTTCTACAAGGCTTTCGACTTGTTCAACAAGGCATTTTACTTGCTCAACAAGGTATTCTACTTGGTCAACAAGGCATTCTACTTGGTCAACAAGGCATTCTACTTGGTCAACAAGGCATTCGACTTGTTCAACAAGTCATTCGACCTATTCAACAAGGCGGTTGACTTTTTTAACAAGGCTTCTATCTGTTCAACAAGGCATGACTTTGTCAACAAGCAATTCAAGTGTTCAACAAGGAATTCGACTTGGTCACCAAGGCATTCTAGTTGGTCAACCTGGCGCTCGACTTGTTCAACAAGGCATCTAGTTGGTCAACAAGGCATTCTACTTGTTCAAAAGGCCATTCAAATTGGTCAACAAGACATACAAGGCATTCGACTTGGTCAACAAAGCTTACAAGGCATTCGACTTGTTCAACAAGGCATTACTCTTGGTCAACATGGCATTCGGCTTGTTCAACAAGGTATTCTACTTGGTCGACAAGGCAATCGACTTGTTCAACAAGGCATTCCACTTGGTACACAAGGCATTCTACTTGCTCAAAAGGCCATTCAAATTGGTCAACAAGACATAAAAGGCATTCGACTTTGTCAACAAAGCTTACAAGGCATTCGAATTGTTCAACAAGGCATTACTCTTGGTCAACATGGCATTCGGCTTGTTCAACAAGGCATTCGACTTTGTCAACAAGGCATTCCACATGTTGGTCACCAAGGCATTCTAGTTGGTCAACCTGGCGCTCGACTTGTTCAACAAGGCATTCTAGTTGGTCAACAAGGAATTCGACTTGTCCAGCAAGGCATTCTACTTGGTGAACAAGGCATTCGACTTGTCCAACAAGGCATTCTACTTGGTCAATAAGGCATTCGACTTGTTCAACAAGGCATTCGAGATGTTCAACAAGGCGTTCGACTTGTTCAACAAGGCATTCGACTTGTTTAACATGGTTTCTATTTGTTCAACAAGGCATGACTTTGTCAACAAGGCATTCCACTTGGTCCACAAGGCATTCTACTTGTTCAAAAGGCCATTCAAATTGGTCAACAAGACATACAAGGCATTCGACTTGGTCAACAAAGCTTACAAGGCATTCGACTTGTTCAACAAGGCATTACTCTTGGTCAACATGGCATTCGGCTTGTTCAACAAGGCATTCGACTTGTTCAACAAGGCATTCCACTTGGTCAACAAGGCATTCTACTTGTTCAAAAGGCCATTCAAATTGGTCAACAAGACATACAACGCATTCGACTTGGTTAACAAAGCATACAAGGCATTCGAATTGTTTAACAAGGCATTACTTTTGGTCAAAATGGCATTCGGCTTGTTCAACAAGGCATTCGACTTTGTCAACATGGCATTTTACTTGTTCAACGGGGGTTTGACTTGGTCAACAAAGCTTACAAGGCATTCTACTTGTTCAACAAGGCATTCGACTTGTCCAACAAGGCATTTTACTTGGTCAACAAGGCTTTCGACTTGTTCAACAAGGCATTTTACTTGCTCAACAAGGTATTCTACTTGGTCAACAAGGCATTCTACTTGGTCAACAAGGCATTCTACTTGGTCAACAAGGCATTCGACTTGTTCAACAAGTCATTCGACCTATTCAACAAGGCGGTTGACTTTTTTAACAAGGCTTCTATCTGTTCAACAAGGCATGACTTTGTCAACAAGCAATTCAAGTGTTCAACAAGGAATTCGACTTGGTCACCAAGGCATTCTAGTTGGTCAACCTGGCGCTCGACTTGTTCAACAAGGCATCTAGTTGGTCAACAAGGCATTCTACTTGTTCAAAAGGCCATTCAAATTGGTCAACAAGACATACAAGGCATTCGACTTGGTCAACAAAGCTTACAAGGCATTCGACTTGTTCAACAAGGCATTACTCTTGGTCAACATGGCATTCGGCTTGTTCAACAAGGTATTCTACTTGGTCGACAAGGCAATCGACTTGTTCAACAAGGCATTCCACTTGGTACACAAGGCATTCTACTTGCTCAAAAGGCCATTGAAATTGGTCAACAAGACATAAAAGGCATTCGACTTTGTCAACAAAGCTTACAAGGCATTCGAATTGTTCAACAAGGCATTACTCTTGGTCAACATGGCATTCGGCTTGTTCAACAAGGCATTCGACTTTGTCAACAAGGCATTCCACATGTTGGTCACCAAGGCATTCTAGTTGGTCAACCTGGCGCTCGACTTGTTCAACAAGGCATTCTAGTTGGTCAACAAGGAATTCGACTTGTCCAACAAGGCATTCTACTTGGTGAACAAGGCATTCGACTTGTCCAACAAGGCATTCTACTTGGTCAACAAGGCATTCGACTTGTTCAACAAGGCATTCGAGATGTTCAACAAGGCGTTCGACTTGTTCAACAAGGCATTCGACTTGTTTAACATGGTTTCTATTTGTTCAACAAGGCATGACTTTGTCAACAAGGCATTCCACTTGGTCCACAAGGCATTGTACTTGTTCAAAAGGCCATTCAAATTGGTCAACAAGACATACAAGGCATTCGACTTGGTCAACAAAGCTTACAAGGCATTCGACTTGTTCAACAAGGCATTACTCTTGGTCAACATGGCATTCGGCTTGTTCAACAAGGCATTCGACTTGTTCAACAAGGCATTCCACTTGGTCAACAAGGCATTCTACTTGTTCAAAAGGCCATTCAAATTGGTCAACAAGACATACAACGCATTCGACTTGGTTAACAAAGCATACAAGGCATTCGAATTGTTTAACAAGGCATTACTTTTGGTCAAAATGGCATTCGGCTTGTTCAACAAGGCATTCGACTTTGTCAACATGGCATTTTACTTGTTCAACGGGGGTTTGACTTGGTCAACAAAGCTTACAAGGCATTCTACTTGTTCAACAAGGCATTCGACTTGTCCAACAAGGCATTTTACTTGGTCAACAAGGCCTTCGACTTGTTCAACAAGGCGTTCGACTTGTTCAACAAGGCGTTCGACTTGTTCAACAAGGCATCGACTTGTTTAAAAAGGCTTCAATCTGTTCAACAAGGCATGACTTTGTCAACAAGGCATCAACTTGTTCAACAAGGCATTCGACTTGGTCAACAAGGCATTGGACTTGTTCAACAAAGCATACAACGCATTCGAATTGTTTAACAAGGCATTCTACTTGGTCAACAAGGCATTCGACTTGGTCAACAAAGCATTCCACTTGGTCAACAAGGCATTCTACTTGTTCAAAAGGTCTACTTGGTGAAGAAGCCATTCGACTTGTCCAACAAGGCATTCTACTTGGTCAACAAGGCATTCGACTTGTTTAACAAGGCATTCGAGATGTTCAACAAGGCGTTCGACTTGTTCAGCAAGGCGTTCGACTTGTTCAACAAGGCATTCGACTTGTTTAACATGGTTTCTATTTGTTCAACAAGGCATGACTTTGTCAACAAGGCATTCGACTTGGTCACCAAGGCATTCTAGTTGGTCAACCTAACGCTCGACTTGTCCAACAAGGCATTCTAGTTTGTCAACAAGGCATTCGACTTGTCCAACAAGCCATTCTACTTGGTCAAGAACGCATTCGATTTGTCCAACAAGGCATTCGACTTGTTCCACAAGGCATTTCTCTTGGTCAACATGGCATTCGGCTTGTTCAACAAGGCATTCGACTTGTTCAACAAGGCGAATTACTTGGTCAACAAGGCATTTACTTATTCAGCATGACATTTTACTTGTTCAACAAGGCATTCGACTTGTTCAACTAGGCATTTTACTTTGTCAACAAGGCATTTGACTTGTACAACAAGGCATTCTACTTGGTCAACAAGTCATTCGACTTGTTCAACAAGTCGTTCGACTTGTTCAACAAGGCGGTTGCCTTTTTTAACAAGGCTTATATCTGTTCAACATGGCATGACTTTGTCAACAAGGAATTCAAGTTGTTCAACAACGCATTCGACTTGGTCACCAAGGCATTCTACTTGGTCGACAAGGCAATCGACTTGTTCAACAAGGCATTCCACTTGGTCAACAAGGCATTCTACTTGTTCAAAAGGCCATTCAAATTGGTAACCAAGACATACAAGGCATTCGACTTGGTCAACAAAGGTTACAAGGCATTCGACTTGTTCAACAAGGCATTACTATTTGTCAACATGGCATTCAGCTTGTTCAACAAGGCATTCGACTTGTTGAACAAGGCATTCTACTTGGTCAACCAGGCATTCTACTTGTTCAAAAGGCCATTCAAATTGGTGAACAAGACATACAACGCATTCGACTTGGTTAACAAAGCATACAAGGAATTCGAACAATTTAACAATGCATTACTCTTGGTCAACATGGCATTTGGCTTGTTCAACAATCATTCGACTTGGTCAATAAGGCATTTTACTTGTTCAACGGGCATTTGACTTGGTCAACAAAGCTTACAAGGCATTCTACTTGTTCCACAAGGCATTCGACTTGTCCAACAAGGCATTTTACTTGGTCAACAAGGCGTTCGACTTGTTCAACAAGGCGTTCGACTTGTTCAACTAGGCGTTCGACTTGTTTAACAAGGCTTCTATCTGTTCAACAAGGCATGACTTTGTCAACAAGGCATTCGACTTGTCCGACAAGGCATTCGACTTGTCCGACAAGGCATTCGACTTGTCCCACAAGGCATTTTACTTGGTCAACAAGGTATTCTACTTGGTCAACAAGGCATTCTACTTGGTCAACAAGGCATTCTACTTGGTCAAGAAGACATTCTACTTGGTCAACAAGGCATTCGACTTGGTCAAAAGGCCATTCAAATTGGTCAACAAGACATACAAGGCATTCGACTTGTTCAACAAGGCATTATTCTTGGTCAACAAGGCATTCGGCTTGTTCAACAAGGCATTCGACTTTGTCAACAAGGCATTTAAGTTGTTCAACAAGGCATTCTAGTTATTCAAACGGCATTTGACGTTGTCAACAAGGCATACAAGGCATTCTACTTGTTCAACAAGGCTTTCGACTTGTCTAACAAGGCATTTTACTTGGTCACAAGGCATTCGACTTATTCAACAAGCCATTCTACTTGGTCAACAAGGCATTTACTTATTCAGCATGACATTTTACTTGTTCAACAAGGCATTCGACTTGTTCAACTAGGCATTTTACTTTGTCAACAAGGCTTTTGACTTGTACAACAAGGCATTCTACTTGGTCAACAAGTCGTTCGACTTGTTCAACAAGTCGTTCGACTTGTTCAACAAGGCGGTCGACTTGTTCAACAAGGCGGTCGACTTGTTCAACAAGGCGGTCGACTTGTTCAACAAGGCGGACGACTTTTTCAACAAGGCAGTCGACTTGTTCAACAAGGCGGTTAACTTTTTTAACAAGGTTTCTATCTGTTCAACAAGGCATGACTTTGTCAATAAGGAATTCAAGTTGTTCAACAAGGCATTCGACTTGGTCACCAAGGCATTCTAGTTGGTCAACCTGGCGCTCGACTTGTTCAACAAGGTATCTAGTTGGTAATAAAAGAAAGGTATCTAGTTGTTCAACAAGGCATTCTACTTGTTCAAAAGGCCATTCAAATTGGTCAACAAGACATACAAGGCATTCGACTTGGTCAACAAAGCTTACTAGGCATTCGACTTGTTCAACAAGGCATTACTCTTGGTCAACATGGCATTCGGCTTGTTCAACAAGGCATTCGACTTTGTCAACAAGGCATTCTACTTGTTCAAAAGGCCATTCAAATTGGTCAACAAGACATACAAGGCATTCGACTTGGTCAACAAAGCTTACAAGGCATTCGACTTGTTCAACAAGGCATTACTCTTTGTTAACATGGCATTCGGCTTGTTCAACAACGCATTCGACTTGTTCAACAAGGCATTCCACTTGGTCAACAATTTCGTCAGTTTCTTTGGGCGGGGTCTACAGCTAAGGTGGCATGGACTGACGTGTGTTTGCCCACTGCGGAGGGCGGTTTGGGCATTCGTTCGGTGGCAGTTGATAATAAGGTGCTTCTTTTTCGCCTCTTGTGGCGAATCCTTACGAGGGCTCCGGACTCTATTTGGGTTACTTGGCTGTATGCCAGTCGGCTGAGGTCAGATACTATTTGGACGGCTCCTGTTTCTTCGACGACTTCTTGGAGCTGGCGTCAGTTATTGAGGTTTAGGGCTGAGATTAAAAGTCACATTGTCTTCCACATTGGTGACGGTTCCTCCATTCGTTTGTGGGAGGACCCTTGGATGCCGGGTGGTTCTCTTCTGGATCGCTTTCCTCGGGGACCTGTTGCTATGGGCCTCCCTGTGGGCACCCGTCTTGCCTCTGTTATTTCCGAGCATGGCTGGAACTGGCCGGGTCGTACTACTGTTGAATATCTTGATTTTAGTCCTGACCTCCCCCCGGTTCGTCCCGACCAACGGGACAGTGTTTCCTGGCGTGGGTCTGTCGATGGCGTTGCTTCTGCCAGCCTCATTCGGGAGGCGCTGCGGCCTCGTCAGGATGGTGTGATTTGGGCGAGTCTGTTTGGTGGTCCTTTACGGGTCCCTCGACATGAGTTCTCCCTCTGGATGGGTGTTCGTGGCCGACTCTCGACTAGGGATAAGGATTGGGTTGCTTCTCGTGCGGGGACACAGGCTTGTGGTCTTTGCTCCTCGGCTCAGGTGGAGACGGCCTCCCATCTTTTTTTCGACTGCGATTTCTCTCGTCGCTGTTTGCGGATCCTTCGGAGGCGGGTTCGCTGGGACTGGCCACACCGGGACTGGACGCAGGGTTGTCTTTGGGCTGCTCACCGGTGGCGTGGAAATCATTTATTGCATGCGGCGTATCGACATCTTTTGGCATCCCTGGTTTATCATATTTGGCTTGCTCGGAATCGACGCTGGCGTGAGGATGTTACGACCACGCCGGAACGATTAGTTGCTTGTGTTTTAGACATTTGTTGTTTGCGTCTTTTCGGTCTTTCTGCAAAGTATGCTTTGCAGATTGCGGCCATTAGGCGGCTTTGGCGTGTTGCGTGGTAGTTTCTTCCTGTCACGCATGTTCTGACTTTTTTCTTTATTTATTTATATACGGAATTTTACCAAAAAAAAAAAAACAACGCGTTCGACTTGTTCAACTAGGCGTTCGACTTGTTCAACAAGGCGTTCGACTTGTTTAAAAAGGCTTCTATCTATTCAACAAGGCATGACTTTGTCAACAAGGAATCAACTTGTTCAACAAGGCATTCGACTTGGTCAACAAAGCATTCCACTTGGTCAACAAGGCATTCTACTTGTTCAAAAGGCCATTCAAATTGGTCAACAAGACATACAAGGCATTCGACTTGGTCAACAAAGCTTACATGGCATTCGACTTGTTCAACAAGGCATTACTCTTGGTCAACATGGCATTCGGCTTGTTCAACAAGGCATTCGACTTTGTCAACAAGGCATTCCAATTGTTGGTCACCAAGGCATTCTAGTTGGTCAACCTGGCGCTCGACTTGTTCAACAAGGCATTCTAGTTGGTCCACAAGGCATTCGACTTGTCCAACAAGGCATTCTACTTGGTCAACAGGGCATTCGACTTGTTCAACAAGGCATTCGATATGTTCAACAAGGCGTTCGACTTATTCAGCAAGGCGTTCGACTTGTTCAACAAGGCATTCGACTTGTTTAACATGGTTTCTATTTGTTCAACAAGGCATGACTTTGTCAACAAGGCATTCGACTTGGTCACCAATGCATTCTAGTTGGTCAACCTAACGCTCGACTTGTCCAACAAGGCATTCTAGTTTGTCAAGAAGGCTTTCGACTTGTCCAACAAGGCATTCTACTTGGTCAAGAAGGCATTCGACTTGTCCAACAAGGCATTCTACTTGGTCAACAAGGCATTCGACTTATTCAACAAGGCATTCTACTTGGTCGACAAGGCAATCGACTTGTTCAACAAGGCATTCCACTTGGTCCACAAGGCATTCTACTTGTTCAAAAGGCCATTCAATTTGGTCAACAAGACATACAAGGCATTCGACTTGGTCTACAAAGCTTACAAGGCATTCGACTTGTTCAACAAGGCATTACTCTTGGTCAACATGGCATTCGGCTTGTTCAACAAGGCATTCGACTTGTTCAACAAGGCATTCTACTTGTTCAAAAGGCCATTCAAATTGGTCAACAAGACATACAACGCATTCGACTTGGTTAACAAAGCATACAAGGCATTCGAATTATTTAACAAGGCATTACTTCTGGTCAAAATGGCATTCGGCTTGTTCAACAAGGCATTCGACATTGTCAACAAGGCATTTTACTTGTTCAACGTGCATTTGACTTGGTCAACAAAGCTTACAAGGCATTCAAGGCATTCTACTTGTTCAACAAGGCATTCGACTTGTCCAACAAGGCATTTTACTTGGTCAACAAGGCCTTCGACTTGTTCAACAAGGCCTTCGACTTGTTCAACAAGGCGTTCGACTTGTTTAAAAAGGCTTCTATCTGTTCAACAAGGCATGACTTTGTCAACAAGGAATCAACTTGTTCAACAAGGCATTCGACTTGGTGAACAAGGCATTGGACTTGTTCAACAAAGCATACAACGGATTCGAATTGTTTAACAAGGCATTCTACTTGGTCAACAAGGCATTCGACTTGTTCAAAAAGGCATTCGAATTGTTTTTTTTTTTTTTTTGGGAAAAGGTCACTTAAATAAAATGTGGAAAGATACAATGTTCAGCAGCAATAAGCTGCACCGCTCGGTAACATGCTACCTATAAACAACGCAAGCAATCCAATCGAGCAAGCAAACATCAAAAGCAAGCAAGCAGACTGTAAGCAAGTGACTACGTGCTCGGCCACGCAATGCGCCAAACACGTCGAAGCGCACAAGACTGTAGCTGATACTTCCCTCCAAGGGTAGAGAGCCGTATACAGAGTGTAGTCTCGACGTCCGCAACGATATGAGTAGGAGGTCTTCGTCTTCCTTCCCGCCATCGTCGGTTGCGCTCGGCCCATAGGTGATAGACAAGCGATGCAAGCGCATGTCGGGGCCCCATCCATGCGAGGTGCTTGCCCCGCCACCTTTGAGCAGCCCAGTGAACCCCTTCAATCCAGTCCGTGTAAGGCCATCCAAAACGTAACTTTCCCTGCAAAGACTGTAGGCAATGTCTGGAAAATGAACACTCAAAGAAAAGATGCCGTGTTGTCTCTATAGCATGGCCATCATCACACAATAGGCAAGTTGAACTTCCTGCTGCCGCGGCCACCCATGGCTTGTCCCTCGTCGCCAGGCGTTCCCTAATCGCCAGCCATAAAATGACTTCATGCCGTGGTATCGAGATAGGGCCTCCGAACAGGTTGGTCCAGAATGCAGGCGGAGAATGTTGGCGTATGCAATTTCTCGCGGAGTGAGTAGAGAAGACGCCATTGGGAGTCCCCGGCCATCGAATCGTGTCCATCTCACCGTGTTGAATGGGAGGTAGGAGACCAGCAAAATCCATGAACTCCACCGTTGTCTGTCCTGGCCAATGCCATCCCGACTCATCAATCACCGCGCTCAATCGTGAATCAAGTGGGAGGCCCATAACAGATGGACCACGCGGGGTACCGTTCCACCAGCGGAATCGTGAGTAGCCATGGGTCAGTCCAGAGGCGTGTATTCGCTCCATTCCCAATGCGGAACTCTAGAAGTGGCCGGATGATGGGTCTGAGCTTGAGGAGCTTCTTCCAGCTCCATGAGGTATTAGCCGTGGATCTGATGGTCCAGAAGGATGTGTTGTGCAGCCGCGTCCGTCGTATCCATGTGGCCCATATCGAAGACTCATCTCCCCTGAGAATGTTCCAAATAAGACGCATCATCAGCGCCTTGTTCTCCAGCTCAATCGATCTCAGTCCAAGTCCCCCTTCGTCCCTTGGTACGCATACGTCGGTCCATGCCACCTTCGCGCTAGATCCCTTCCACAAGAAAGCTCGAAGACGCTTCTCGATACTGCGGATGATTCCCTTGGGGAGTAAGAAGACTCCCGCCCAATACGATCGAATGAGCTGTACCCTCCCAGCGTATGAGAGCGAGTGGTTGGTCCAAGAACCAAGCCGACGATCAATAGAACGTAATAAGGGGGCGCAATCATCGATAGTCAATCGCGATGTGATAAGGGGGACCCCCAGGTACCGCACAGGAAGAGACCCGATAGGGAAGCCCATAACAGCCTGGAGTGTAACCTTCAGTCGTTCTGCCCGTTTCGAGATAAACATCTCGCTTTTACTGGAGTTTGCCCGTAGCCCTGAAAGCGAAGCAAAAGCTCGAGGCTGTCGCGGAAGATACTGACTGATTGAACGTCCGCCTGCTAGAAAAGAAGAAGATCATCGGCGAAGGTCAACATGAAGAGGGATGTGGCCTCGCATCGCCAATGGTATCGGAAGCTGCTGCTAAGGTTGATGCGGGACGCTATGATTCCATGTAAAGCCTCCATCACCAACACAAAGAGATAAGGTGATATGGGGTCGCCTGTCTGAGACCCCGCCGTCCTTTGAAGAAACCCTCCGGCCTACCGTTGATGTTGATGGTAAAATGTGTCGACGTGAGGCATGACCGGACCCACCCAATGAAGGTCGGGTGAAAGTGAAGTGCCTGAAGTGTGGCAAAGATAAAATCCCACTCAATCTTATCATATGCCTTGGCGAGGTCGACCTTAAGAGCCACCCGTTCAGGCAGCCCGGCTCTATTGTATCCGTGACAAATCTCTTGGGCTAAGAGAATGTTGTCGGAAATACGCCTTCCAGGGATGAATGCCGTCTGTGTAGGGTGGACAAGTTTCCCCAAGCTGTCTCGTAGCCGATTAGCAATGATCTTGGAGATGATCTTATAGAGAACGTTGCAGCAGGCAATCGGTCGAAAATCCTTCGCCATGCGTGCTTGGGCGAGAGTAGTACTAGGATGGGTGACCCCCTGGGAAGTCCTGGTGTTGCATTCGAATTGTTTAACAAGGCGTTCGACTTGTTCAACAAGGCATTCGACTTGTTCCACAAGGCTTTCGACTTGTCCAACAAGGCATTTTACTTGGTCAACAAGGTATTCTACTTGGTCAACAAGGCATTCTACTTGGTCAACAAGACATTCTACTTGGTCAACAAGGCATTCGACTTGGTGAAAAGGCCATTCAAATTGGTCAACAAGACATACAAGGCATTCGACTTCGTCAACAAAGCTTACAAGGCAATCGACTTGGTCAACAAAGCTTACAAGGCATTCGACTTGTTCAACAAGGCATTACTCTTGGTCAACAAGGCATTCGACTTTGTCAACAAGGCATTTAAGTTGTTCAACAAGGCATTCTACTTATTGAAACGGCATTTGACGTTGTCAACAAGGCATACAAGGCATTTTACTAGTTCAACAAGGTATTCGACTTGTCTAACAAGGCATTTTACTTGGTCAACAAGGCATTCGACTTGTTCACCAAGGCATTCTACTTGGTCAACAAGGCATTTACTTATTCAGCATGACATTTTACTTGTTCAACAAGGCATTCGACTTGTTCAACTATGCATTTTACTTTGTCAACAAGGCATTTGACTTGTACAACAAGGCATTCTACTTGGTCAACAAGTCATTCGACTTGTTCAACAAGTCGTTCGACTTGTTTAACAAGGCGGTTGCCTTTTTTAACAAGGCTTATATCTGTTTAACATGGCATGACTTTGTCAACATGGAATTCAAGTTGTTCAACAACACATTCGACTTATTCAACAAGGCATTCTGCTTGGTCGACAAGGCAATCGACTTGTTCAACAAGGCATTCCACTTGGTCAACAAGGCATTCTACTTGTTCAAAAGGCCATTCAAATTGGTAACCAAGACATACAAGGCATTCGACTTGGTCAACAAAGCTTACAAGGCATTCGACTTGTTCAACAAGGCATTACTCTTGGTCAACATGGCATTCGGCTTGTTCAACAAGGCATTCGACTTTGTCAACAAGGCATTCCAATTGTTGGTCACCAAGGCATTCTAGTTGGTCAACCTGGCGCTCGACTTGTTCAACAACGCATTCTAGTTGGTCAACAAGGCATTCTACTTGGTGAAGAAGGCATTCGACTTGTCCAACAAGGCATTCTACTTGGTCAACAAGGCATTCGACTTATTCAACAAGGCATTATACTTGGTCGACAAGGTAATCGACTTGTTCAACAAGGCATTCCACTTGGTCCACAAGGCATTCTACTTGTTCAAAAGGCCATTCAATTTGGTCAACAAGACATACAAGGCATTCGACTTGGTCAACAAAGCTTACAAGGCATTCGACTTGTTCAACAAGGCATTACTCTTGGTCAACATGGCATTCGGCTTGTTCAACAAGGCATTCGACTTGTTCAACAAGGCATTCCACTTGGTCAACAAGGCATTTTACTTGTTCAAAAGGCCATTCAAATTGGTCAACAAGACATACAAGGCATTCGAATTGTTTAACAAGGCATTACTCTTGGTCAACATGGCATTCGGCTTCTTCAACAAGGCATTCGACTTTGTCAACAAGGCATTTTACTTGTTCAACGGGCATTTGACTTGGTCAACAAAGCTTACAAGGCATTCAAGGCATTCTACTTGTTCCACAAGGCATTCGACTTGTCCAACAAAGCATTTTACTTGGTCAACAAGGCCTTCGACTTGTTCAACAAGGCCTTCGACTTGTTCAACAAGGCGTTCGACTTGTTCAACAAGGCGTTCGACTTGTTCAACAAGGCATCGACTTGTTTAAAAAGGCTTCTATCTGTTCAACAAGGCATGACTTTGTCAACAAGGAATCAACTTGTTCAACGAGGCATTCGACTTGGTCAACAAGGCATTGGACTTGTTCAACAAAGCATACAACGGATTCGAATTGTTTAACAAGGCATTCTACTTGGTCAACAAGGCATTCGACTTGTTCAAAAAGGCATTCGAATTGTGTAACAAGGCGTTCGACTTGTTCGACAAGGCGTTCGACTTGTTCCACAAGGCTTTCGACTTGTCCAACAAGGCATTTTACTTGGTCAACAAGGTATTCTACTTGGTCAACAAGGCATTCTACTTGGTCAACAAGGCATTCTACTTGGTCAACAAGGCATTCGACTTGGTGAAAAGGCCATTCAAATTGGTCAACAAGACATACAAGGCATTCGACTTCGTCAACAAAGATTACAAGGCAATCGACTTCGTCAACAAAGCTTACAAGGCATTCGACTTGTTCAACAAGGCATTACTCTTGGTCAACATGGCATTCGGCTTGTTCAACAAGGCATTCGACTTTGTCAACAAGGCATTTAAGTTGTTCAACAAGGCATTCTACTTATTGAAACGGCATTTGACGTTGTCAACAAGGCATACAAGGCATTTTACTAGTTCAACAAGGCATTCGACTTGTCTAACAAGGCATTTTACTTGGTCAACAAGGCATTCGACTTGTTCAACAAGGCATTCTACTTTATCAACAAGGCATTTACTTATTCAGCATGAAATTTTACTTGTTCAACAAGGCATTCGACTTGTTCAACTAGGCATTTTACTTTGTCAACAAGGCATTTGACTTGTAGAACAAGGCTTTCGACTTGTTCAACACGTCGTTCGACCTGTTCAACAAGTCGTTCGACCTGTTCAACAAGGCGGTCGACCTGTTCAACAAGGCGGTCGACCTGTTCAACACGGCGGTCGCCTTTTTTTAACAAGGCTTATATCTGTTTAACATGGCATGACTTTGCCAACAAGGAATTCAAGTTGTTCAACAACGCATTCGAGTTATTCAACAAGGCATTCTGCTTGGTCGACAAGGCAATCGACTTGTTCAACAAGGCATTCCACTTGGTCGACAAGGCAATCGACTTGTTCAACAAGGCATTCCACTTGGTCAACAAGGCATTCTACTTGTTCAAAAGGCCATTCAAATTGGTAACCAAGACATACAAGGCATTCGACTTGGTCAACAAAGCTTACAAGGCATTCGACTTGTTCAACAAGGCATTACTCTTGGTCAACATGGCATTCGGCTTGTTCAACAAGGCATTCGACTTTGTCAACAAGGCATTCCAATTGTTGGTCAACCTGGCGCTCGACTTGTTCAACAAGACATTCTAGTTGGTCAACAAGGCATTCGACTTGTCCAACAAGGCATTCTACTTGGTCCACGAGGCATTCGACTTGTTCAACAAGGCATTCGATATGTTCAACAAGGCGTTCGACTTGTTCAGCAAGGCGTTCGACTTGGTCAACAAGGCATTCGACTTGTTTAACATGGCTTCTATCTGTTCAACAAGGCATGACTTTGTCAACAAGGCATTCAACTTGGTCACCAAGGCATTCTAGTTGGTCAACCTAACGCTCAACTTGTCCAACAAGGCATTCTAGTTTGTCAACAAGGCATTCGACTTGTCCAACAAGCCATTCTACTTGGTCAAGAAGGCATTCGACTTGTCCAACAATGCATTCTACTTGGTCCACAAGGCATTCGACTTGTTCAACAAGGTATTCTACTTGCTCGACAAGGCAATCGACTTGTTCAACAAAGCATTCCACTTGGTACACAAGGCATTCTACTTGCTCAAAAGGCCATTCAAATTGGTCAACAAGACATAAAAGGCATTCGACTTTGTCAACAAAGCTTACAAGGCATTCGACTTGGTCAACATGGCATTCGGCTTGTTTAACAAGGCATTCGACTTTGTCAACAAGGCATTCCACATGTTGGCCACCAAGGCATTCTAGTTGGTCAACCTGGCGCTCGACTTGTTCAACAAGGCATTCTAGTTGGTCAACAAAGCATTCGACTTGTCCAACAAGGCATTCTACTTGGTGAAGAAGGCATTCGACTTGTCCAAGAAGGCATTCTACTTGGTCAACAAGGCATTCGACTTGTTCAACAAGGCATTCGATATGTTCAACAAGGCGTTCGACTTATTCAGCAAGGCGTTCGACTTGTTCAACAAGGCATTCGACTTGTTTAACATGGTTTCTATTTGTTCAACAAGGCATGACTTTGTCAACAAGGCATTCGACTTGGTCACCAATGCATTCAAGTTGGTCAACCTAACGCTCGACTTGTCCAACAAGGCATTTTACTTGGTCAACAAGGCCTTCGACTTGTTCAACAAGGCCATCGACTTGTTCAACAAGGCCTTCGACTTGTTCAACAAGGCGTTCGACCTATTCAACAATGCGTTCGACTTGTTCAACAAGGCATCGACTTGTTTAAAAAGGCTTCTATATCTGTTCAACAAGGCATGACTTTGTCAACAAGGAATCAACTTGTTCAACAAGGCATTCGACTTGGTCAACAAGGCATTCGACTTGGTCAACAAAGGTTACAAGGCATTCG
Source organism: Linderniella brevidens (assembly GCA_004919715.1). Classification (NCBI taxonomy): domain Eukaryota; kingdom Viridiplantae; phylum Streptophyta; class Magnoliopsida; order Lamiales; family Linderniaceae; genus Linderniella; species Linderniella brevidens. Next base: position 19,903,704 of record SWDC01000154.1, read on the forward strand.
ACTTGGTCAACAAGGCATTCGACTTGGTCAACAAAGGTTACAAGGCATTCGACTTGTTCAACAAGGCATTCGACTTGTTCAACAAGGCATTCTACTTGGTCAACAAGGCATTCTACTTGTTCAAAAGGCCATTGAAATTGGTGAACAAGACATACAACGCATTGGACTTGGTTAACAAAGCATACAAGGCATTCGAATAGATTAACAATGCATTACTCTTGGTCAACATGGCATTCGGTTTGTTCAACAAGGCATTCGACTTTGTCAACAAGGCATTTTACTTGTTCAACGGGCATTTGACTTGGTCAACAAAGCTTACAAGGCATTCTACTTGTTCAACAAGGCATTCGACTTGTCCAACAAGGCATTTTACTTGGTCAACAAGGCGTTCGACTTGTTCAACAAGGCGTTCGACTTGTTCAACAAGGCGTTCGACTTGTTCAACAAGGCGTTCGACTTGTTCAACAAGTCGTTCGACTTGTTTAAAAAGGCTTCTATCTGTTCAACAAGGCATGACTTTGTCAACAAGGCATTCGACTTGTCCAACAAGGCATTCGACTTGTCCCACAAGGCATTCGACTTGTCCCACAAGGCATTCGACTTGTCCGACAAGGCATTTTACTTAGTCAACAAGGTATTCTACTTGGTCAACAAGCATTCTACTTGGTCAACAAGGCATTCTACTTGGTCAACAAGACATTCTACTTGGTCAACAAGGCATTCTACTTGGTCAACAAGGCATTCTACTTGGTCAACAAGGCATTCGACTTGGTCAATAGGCCATTCAAATTGGTCAACAAGACATACAAGGCATTCGACTTCGTGAACAAAGCTTACAAGGCATTCGACTTGTTCAACAAGGCATTACTCTTGGTCAACAAGGCATTCGGCTTGTTCAACAAGGCATTCGACTTTGTCAACAAGGCATTTAAGTTGTTCAACAAGGCATTCTAGTTATTCAAACGGCATTTAAGTTGTTCAACAAGGCATACAAGGCATTCTACTTGTTCAACAAGGCTTTCGACTTGTCTAACAAGGCATTTTACTTGGTCACAAGGCATTCGACTTATACAAAAGGCATTCTACTTGGTCAACAAGGCATTTACTTATTCAACATGACATTTTACTTGTTCAACAAGGCATTCGACTTGTACAACAAGGCATTCTACTTGGTCAACAAGGCATTCTACTTGGTCAACAAGGCATTCGACTTGTTCAACAAGGCGGTTAACGTTTTTAACAAGGCTTCTATCTGTTCAACAAGGCATGACTTTGTCAATAAGGAATTCAAGTTGTTCAACAACGCATTCGACTTGGTCACCATGGCATTCTAGTTGGTCAACCTGGCGCTCGACTTGTTCAACAAGGTATCTAGGTTGTCAACAAGGCATTCTACTTGTTCAAAAGGCCATTCAAATTGGTCAACAAGACATACAAGTCATTCGACTTGGTCAACAAAGCTTACAAGGCATTCGACTTGTTCAACAAGGCATTACTCTTGGTCAACAAGGCATTCGGCTTGTTCAACAAGGCATTCGACTTTGTCAACAAGGCATTTTACTTGTTCAACGGGCATTTGACTTGGTCAACAAAGCTTACAAGGCATTCAAGGAATTCTACTTGTTCAACAAGGCATTCGACTTGTCCAACAAGGCATTTTACTTGTTCCACAAGCCGTTCGACTTGTTCAACAAGCCGTTCGACTTGTTCAACAAGCCGTTCGACTTGTTCAACGAGGCGTTCGACTTGTTTAAAAAGGCTTCTATCTGTTCAACAAAGCATGACTTTGTCAACAAGGAATCAACTTGTTCAACAAGGCATTCGACTTGGTCAACAAGGCATTCGATTTGGTCAACAAAGCATTCCACTTGGTCAACAAGGCATTCTACTTGTTCAAAAGGCCATTCAAATTGGTCAACAAGACATACAACGCATTCGACTTCGTTAACAAAGCATACAAGCCATTCGAATTGAAACAAGGCATTACTCTTGGTCAACATGGCATTCGGCTTGTTCAACAAGGCATTCGACTTTGTCAACAAGGCATTCCAATTGTTGGTCACCAAGGCATTCTAGTTGGTCCACCTGGCGCTCGACTTGTTCAACAAGGCATTCTAGTTGGTCAACAAGGCATTCGACTTGTCCAACAAGGCATTCTAGTTGGTCAACAAGGCATTCGACTTGTCCAACAAGGCATTCTACTTGGTCAACAAGGCATTCAACTTGTTCAACAAGGCATTCGATATGTTCAACAAGGCCTTCGACTTGTTCAGCAAGGCGTTCGACTTGGTCAACAAGGCGTTCGACTTGGTCAACCAGGCATTCGACTTGTTTAACATGGCTTCTATCAGTTCAACAAGTCATGACTTTGTCAACAAGGCATTCGACTTCGTCACCAAGGCATTCTAGTTGGTCAACCTAACGCTTGACTTGGTCAACAAGGCATTCTACTTGCTCAACAAGGCATTCGACTTGGTCAAAAAGCCATTCAAATTGGTCAACAAGACATACAAGGCATTCGACTTCGTCAACAAAGCTTACAAGGCATTCGACTTGTTCAACAAGACATTACTATTGGTCAACATGGCATTCGTCTTGTTCAACAAGGCATTCGACTTTGTCAACAAGGCATTCCACATGTTGGTCACCAAGGCATTCTAGTTGGTCAACCTGGCGCTCGACTTGTTCAACAAGGTATTCTAGTTGGTCAACAAGGCATTCGACTTGTCCAACAAGGCATTCTACTTGGTGAAGAAGGCATACGACTTGTCCAACAAGGCATTCTACTTGGTCAACAAGGCATTCGACTTGTTCACCAAGGCATTCGATATGTTCAACAAGGTGTTCGACTTGTTCAGCAAGGCGTTCGACTTGTTCAACAAGGCATTCGACTTGTTTAACATGGTTTCTATTTGTTCAACAAGGCATGACTTTGTCAACAAGGCATTCGACTTGGTCACCAATGCATTCTAGTTGGTCAACCTAACGCTCGACTTGTCCAACAAGGCATTTTACTTGGTCAACAAGGCCTTCGACTTGTTCAACAAGGCCTTCGACTTGTTCAACAATGCCTTCGACTTGTTCAACAAGGCGTTCGACTTGTTCAACAAGGCGTTCGACTTGTTCAACAAGGCATCGACTTGTTTAAAAGGCTTCTATCTGTTCAACAAGGATGACTTTGCCAACAAGGAATCAACTTGTTCAACGAGGCATTCGACTTGGTCAACAAGGCATTCGACTTGTTCAACAAAGCATACAACGGATTCGAATTGTTTAACAAGGCATTCTACTTGGTCAACAAGGCATTCGACTTGTTCAAAAAGGCATTCGAATTGTTTAACAAGGCGTTCGACTTGTTCGACAAGGCGTTCGACTTGTTCCACAAGGCTTTCGACTTGTCCAACAAGGCATTTTACTTGGTCAACAAGGTATTCTACTTGGTCAACAAGGCATTCTACTTGGTCAACAAGGCATTCTACTTGGTCAACAAGGCATTCGACTTGGTGAAAAGGCCATTCAAATTGGTCAACAAGACATACAAGGCATTCGACTTCGTCAACAAAGCTTACAAGGCAATCGACTTCGTCAACAAAGCTTACAAGGCATTCGACTTGTTCAACAAGGCATTACTCTTGGTCAACATGGCATTCGCCTTGTTCAACAAGGCATTCAACTTTGTCAACAAGGCATTTAAGTTGTTCAACAAGGCATTCTACTTATTGAAACGGCATTTGACGTTGTCAACAAGGCATACAAGGCATTTTACTAGTTCAACAAGGCATTCGACTTGTCTAACAAGGCATTTTACTTGGTCAACAAGGCATTCGACTTGTTCAACAAGGCATTCTACTTGGTCAACAAGGCATTTACTTATTCAGCACGACATTTTACTTGTTCAACAAGGCATTCGACTTGTTCAACTAGGCATTTTACTTTGTCAACAAGGCATTTGACTTGTACAACAAGGCTTTCGACTTGTTCAACAACTCGTTCGACCTGTTCAACAAGGCGGTCGACCTGTTCAACAAGGCGGTCGACCTGTTCAACAAGGCGGTCTACCTGTTCAACAGGGCGGTCGCCTTTTTTAACAAGGCTTATATCTGTTTAACATGGCATGACTTTGCCAACAAGGAATTCAAGTTGTTCAACAATGCATTCGACTTATTCAACAAGGCATTCTGCTTGGTCGACAAGGCAATCGACTTGTTCAACAAGGCATTCCACTTGGTCAACAAGGCATTCTACTTGTTCAAAAGGCCATTCAAATTGGTAACCAAGACATACAAGGCATTCGACTTGGTCAACAAAGCTTACAAGGCATTCGACTTGTTTAACAAGGCATTACTCTTGGTCAACATGGCATTCGGCTTGTTCAACAAGGCATTCGACTTTGTCAACAAGGCATTCCAATTGTTGGTCACCAAGGCATTCTAGTTGGTCAACCTGGCGCTCGACTTGTTCAACAAGGCATTCTAGATGGTCAACAAGGCATTCGACTTTGTCAACAAGGCATTCCACATGTTGGTCACCAAGGCATTCTAGTTGGTCAACCTGGCGCTCGACATCTTCAACAAGGCATTCTAGTTGGTCAACAAGGCATTCGACTTGTCCAACAAGGCAATCTACTTGGTGAAGAAGGCATACGACTTGTCCAACAAGGCATTCTACTTGGGCCACAAGGCATTAGACTTGTTCAACAAGGCATTCGACTTTGTCAACAAGGCATTTTACTTGTTCAACGGGCATTTGACTTGGTCAACAAAGCTTACAAGGCATTCTACTTGTTCCACAAGGCATTCGACTTGTCCAACAAGGCATTGTACTTGGTCAACAAGGCGTTCGACTTGTTCAACAAGGCGTTCGACTTGTTCAACAAGGCGTTCGACTTGTTCAACAAGGCGTTCGACTTGTTCAACAAGGCGTTAGACTTGTTCAACAAGGCGTTCGACTTGTTCAACAAGTCGTTCGACTTGTTTAAAATGGCTTCTATCTGTTCAACAAGGCATGACTTTGTCAACAAGGCATTCGAATAGTTTAACAATGCATTACTCTTGGTCAACATGGCATTCGGCTTGTTCAACAAGGCATTCGACTTTGTCAACAAGGCATTTTACTTGTTCAACGGGCATTTGACTTGGTCAACAAAGCTTACAAGGCATTCTACTTGTTCAACAAGGCATTCGACTTGTCCAACAAGGCATTTTACTTGGTCAACAAGGCATTCGACTTGGTCAACAAGGCATTCGAATTGTTTAACAAGGCGTTCGACTTGTTCGACAAGGCGTTCGAGTTGTTCCACAAGGCTTTCGACTTGTCCAACAAGGCGTTCGACTTGTTCAACAAGTCGTTCGACTTGTTTCAAAAGGCTTCTATCTGTTCAACAAGGCATGACTTTGTCAACAAGGCATTCGAATAGTTTAACAAGGCATTACTCTTGGTCAACATGGCATTCGGCTTGTTGAACAAGGCATTCGACTTTGTCAACAAGGCATTTTACTTGTTCAACGGGCATTTGACTTGGTCAACAAAGCTTACAAGGCATTCAAGGAATTCTACTTGTTCAACAAGGCATTTGACTTGTCCAACAAGGCATTTTACTTGTTCCACAAGCCGTTCGACTTGTTCAACAAGCCGTTCGACTTGTTCAACGAGGCGTTTGACTTGTTTAAAAAGGCTTCTATCTGTTCAACAAAGCATGGCTTTGTCAACAAGGAATCAACTTGTTCAACAAGGCATTCGACTTGGTCAACAAGGCATTCGATTTGGTCAACAAAGCATTCCACTTGGTCAACAAGGCATTCTACTTGTTCAAAAGGCCATTCAAATTGGTCAACAAGACATACAACGCATTCGACTTGGTTAACAAAGCATACAAGCCATTCGAATTGAAACAAGGCATTACTCTTGGTCAACATGGCATTAGGATTGTTCAACAAGGCATTCGACTTTGTCAACAAGGCATTCCAATTGTTGGTCACCAAGGCATTCTAGTTGGTCCACCTGGCGCTCGACTTGTTCAACAAGGCATTCTAGTTGGTCCACAAGGCATTCGACTTGTCCAACAAGGCATTCTACTTGGTCAACAAGGCATTCCACTTGTTCAACAAGGCATTCGATATGTTCAACAAGGCCTTCGACTTGTTCAGCAAGGCGTTCGACCTGGTCAACAAGGCGTTCGACTTGGTCAACCAGGCATTCGACTTGTTTAACATGGCTTCTATCAGTTCACCAAGTCATGACTTTGTCAACAAGGCATTCGACTTCGTCACCAAGGCATTCTAGTTGGTCAACCTAACGCTTGACTTGGTCAACAAGGCATTCTACTTGCTCAACAAGGCATTCGACTTGGTCAAAAAGCCATTCAAATTGGTCAACAAGACATACAAGGCATTCGACTTCGTCAACAAAGCTTACAAGGCATTCGACTTGTTCAACAAGGCATTACTATTGGTCAACATGGCATTCGTCTTGTTCAACAAGGCATTCGACTTTGTCAACAAGGCATTCCACATGTTGGTCACCAAGGCATTCTAGTTGGTCAACCTGGCGCTCGACTTGTTCAACAAGGTATTCTAGTTGGTCAACAAGGCATTCGACTTGTCCAACAAGGCATTCTACTTGGTGAAGAAGGCATACGACTTGTCCAACAAGGCATTCTACTTGGTCAACAAGGCATTCGACTTGTTCACCAAGGCATTCGATATGTTCAACAAGGTGTTCGACTTGTTCAGCAAGGCGTTCGACTTGTTCAACAAGGCATTCGACTTGTTTAACATGGTTTCTATTTGTTCAACAAGGCATGACTTTGTCAACAAGGCATTCGACTTGGTCACCAATGCATTCTAGTTGGTCAACCTAACGCTCGACTTGTCCAACAAGGCATTTTACTTGGTCAACAAGGCCTTCGACTTGTTCAACAAGGCCTTCGACTTGTTCAACAATGCCTTCGACTTGTTCAACAAGGCGTTCGACTTGTTCAACAAGGCGTTCGACTTGTTCAACAAGGCATCGACTTGTTTAAAAAGGCTTCTATCTGTTCAACAAGGAATGACTTTGCCAACAAGGAATCAACTTGTTCAACGAGGCATTCGACTTGGTCAACAAGGCATTCGACTTGTTCAACAAAGCATACAACGGATTCGAATTGTTTAACAAGGCATTCTACTTGGTCAATAAGGCATTCGACTTGTTCAAAAAGGCATTCGAATTGTTTAACAAGGCGTTCGACTTGTTCCACAAGGCTTTCGACTTGTCCAACAAGGCATTGTACTTGGTCAACAAGGTATTCTACTTGGTCAACAAGGCATTCTACTTGGTCAACAAGGCATTCTACTTGGTCAACAAGGCATTCGACTTGGTGAAAAGGCCATTCAAATTGGTCAACAAGACATACAAGGCATTCGACTTCGTCAACAAAGCTTACAAGGCAATCGACTTCGTCAACAAAGCTTACAAGGCATTCGACTTGTTCAACAAGGCATTACTCTTGGTCAACATGGCATTCGGCTTGTTCAACAAGGCATTTAAGTTGTTCAACAAGGCATTCTACTTATTGAAACGGCATTTGACGTTGTCAACGAGGCATACAAGGCATTTTACTAGTTCAACAAGGCATTCGACTTGTCTAACAAGGCATTTTACTTGGTCAACAAGGCATTCGACTTGTTCAACAAGGCATTCTACTTGGTCAACAAGGCATTCGACTTGTTCAGCATGACATTTTACTTGTTCAACAAGGCATTCGACTTGTTCAACTAGGCATTTTACTTTGTCAACAAGGCATTTGACTTGTACAACAAGGCTTTCGACTTGTTCAACAAGTCGTTCGACCTGTTCAACAAGGCGGTCGACCTGTTCAACAAGGCGGTCGACCTGTTCAACAGGGCGGTCGCCTTTTTTAACAAGGCTTATATCTGTTTAACATGGCATGACTTTGCCAACAAGGAATTCAAGTTGTTCAACAATGCATTCGACTTATTCAACAAGGCATTCTGCTTGGTCGACAAGGCAATCGACTTGTTCAACAAGGCATTCCACTTGGTCCACAAGGCATTCTACTTGTTCAAAAGGCCATTCAGCAAGGCGTTCGACTTGGTCAACAAGGCATTAGACTTGTTTAACATGGCTTCTATCTGTTCAACAAGGCATGACTTTGTCAACAAGGCATTCGACTTGGTCACCAAGGCATTCTAGTTGGTCAACCTAACGCTCAACTTGTCCAACAAGGCATTCTAGTTTGTCAACAAGGCATTCGACTTGTCCAACAACCATTCTACTTGGTCAAGAAGGCATTCGACTTGTCCAACAATGCATTCTACTTGGTCAACAAGGCATTCGACTTGTTCAACAAGGTATTCTACTTGGTCGACAAGGCAATCGACTTGTTCAACAAAGCATTCCACTTGGTACACAAGGCATTCTACTTGCTCAAAAGGCCATTCAAATTGGTCAACAAGACATAAAAGGCATTCGACTTTGTCAACAAAGCTTACAAGGCATTCGACTTGTTCAACAAGGCATTACTCTTGGTCAACATGGCATTCGGCTTGTTTAACAAGGCATTCGACTTTGTCAACAAGGCATTCCACATGTTGGTCACCAAGGCATTCTAGTTGGTCAACCTGGCGCTCGACTTGTTCAACAAGGCATTCTAGTTGGTCAACAGAGCATTCGACTTGTCCAAGAAGGCATTCTACTTGGTCAACAAGGCATTCGACTTGTTCAACAAGGCATTCGATATGTTCAACAAGGCGTTCGACTTGTTCAGCAAGGCGTTCGACTTGTTCAACAAGGCATTCGACTTGTTTAACATGGTTTCTATTTGTTCAACAAGGCATGACTTTGTCAACAAGGCATTCGTCTTGGTCACCAATGCATTCAAGTTGGTCAACCTAACGCTCGACTTGTCCAACAAGGCATTTTACTTGGTCAACAAGGCCTTCGACTTGTTCAACAAGGCATTCGACTTTGTCAACAAGGCATTTTACTTGTTCAACGGGCATTTGACTTGGTCAACAAAGCTTACAAGGCATTCTACTTGTTCCACAAGGCATTCGACTTGTCCAACAAGGCATTGTACTTGGTCAACAAGGCGTTCGACTTGTTCAACAAGGCATTCGACTTGTTCAATAAGGCGTTCGAGTTGTTCAACAAGGCGTTCGACTTGTTCAACAAGGCGTTCGACTTGTTCAACAAGTCGTTCGACTTGTTTAAAATGGCTTATATCTGTTCAACAAGGCATGACTTTGTCAACAAGGCATTCGAATAGTTTAACAATGCATTACTCTTGGTCAACATGGCATTCGGCTTGTTCAACAAGGCATTCGACTTTGTCAACAAGGCATTTTACTTGTTCAACGGGCATTTGACTTGGTCAACAAAGCTTACAAGGCATTCTACTTGTTCAACAAGGCATTCGACTTGTCCAACAAGGCATTTTACTTGGTCAACAAGGCGTTCGACTTGTTCAACAAGGCGTTCGACTTGTTCAACAAGGCGTTCGAGTTGTTCAACAAGGCGTTCGACTTGTTCAACAAGGCGTTCGACTTGTTCAACAAGTCGTTCGACTTGTTTAAAAAGGCTTCTATCTGTTCAACAAGGCATGACTTTGTCAACAAGGCATTCGACTTGTCCAACAAGGCATTTTACTTGGTCAACAAGGTATTCTACTTGGTCAACAAGCATTCTACTTGGTCAACAAGGCATTCTACTTGGTCAACAAGACATTCTACTTGGTCAATAGGCCATTCAAATTGGTCAACAAGACATACAAGGCATTCGACTTCGTGAACAAAGCTTACAAGGCATTCGACTTGTTCAACAAGACATTTCTCTTCGTCAACAAGGCATTCGGCTTGTTCAACAAGGCATTCGACTTTGTCAACAAGGCATTTAAGTTGTTCAACAAGGCATTCTAGTTATTCAAACGGCATTTGACGTTGTCAACAAGGCATACAAGGCATTCTACTTGTTCAACAAGGCTTTCGACTTGTCTAACAAGGCATTTTACTTGGTCACAAGGCATTCGACTTATACAACAAGGCATTCTACTTGGTCAACAAGGCATTTACTTATTCAGCATGACATATTACTTGTTCAACAAGGCATTCTACTTGGTCAACAAGGCATTCTACTTGGTCAACAAGGCATTCGACTTGTTCAACAAGTCGTTCGACTTGTTCAACAAGGCGGTTAACGTTTTTAACAAGGCTTCTATCTGTTCAACAAGGCATGACTTTGTCAATAAGGAATTCAAGTTGTTCAACAAGGCATTCGACTTGGTCACCATGGCATTCTAGTTGGTCAACCTGGCGCTCGACTTGTTCAACAATGTATCTAGTTGGTCAACAAGGCATTCTACTTGTTCAAAAGGCCATTCAAATTGGTCGACAAGACATACAAGTCATTCGACTTGGTCAACAAAGCGTACAAGGCATTCGACTTGTTCAACAAGACATTACTCTTGGTCAACATGGCATTCGGCTTGTTCAACAACGCATTCGACTTGTTCAACAAGGCATTCCACTTGGTCAACAAGGCATTCTACTTGTTCAAAAGACCATTCAAATTGGTCAACAAGACATACAACGCATTCGACTTGGTTAACAAAGCATACAAACCATTCGAATTGTTTAACAAGGCATTACTCTTGGTCAACATGGCATTCGGCTTGTTCAACAAGGCATTCGACTTTGTCAACAAGGCATTTTACTTGTTCAACGGGCATTTGACTTGGTCAACAAAGCTTACAAGGCATTCAAGGCATTCTACTTGTTCCACAAGGCATTCGACTTGTCCAACAAGGCATTTTACTTCTTCGTCACGGGGCGCCTCTTGCGGTCCGGGACTTCTTCGTCACGGGGCGCCTCTTGCGGGGTCTGAACAGTACTTGGCTCACGCTTATTCCGAAGATGGAGTCTCCTCGGCGGGCCTCAGATTTTCGGCCGATCTCGTGCTGTAATGTCATCTACAAGATTATCTCAAAGATTTTGGCCGACCGTCTCAAGCCTGCCTTTCCTAGCCTTGTTCATGGTTGCCAGACTGCCTTCATCCCGGGACGTCACATCTCGGATAACATCCTTCTTGCCCAGGAGCTGTGTCATGGCTACAACGGCCATCGTCACCCTCCTCGAGCGCTTTTCAAAGTGGACCTGGCGAAGGCCTATGACCGGGTGGAATGGAGTTTTGTTTTTGCTACGTTGCAGGCAATGGGACTCCATCCGCAATTTATCGAGTGGATCAAGACCTGTCTTACTACGACAACGTTCTCCCTTTGCGTTAGTGGTCGCCCTATGGGGTTCTTTGAGGGCAAGCGGGGTCTCCGTCAAGGTGACCCCATTTCTCCCTACCTTTTCACTTTGGTTATGGAGGTTCTCCATGGCATTGTGTGTAAGCGTATTAGTGAGGAACCGCGGTTTCGTTATCATTGGCGCTGCGAGCCTCTATCATTACCTATGCTTATTTTTGCGGATGATCTGTTATTGTTCTGCCATGCTGACGGGATTTCTGTTGGGGTCCTTAAGGCGTCGGTGGACTGTTTCTCGACTCTTTCGGGTTTATACCCAAACCCGGCTAAGAGTGAGTGTTTTCTTTCTCGCCCGGCTCTCTCCCTCGCACCGCAGCTGTAGCCCATTTTTGGTTTCCTTGGGCTCTTTGCCAGTTCGGTATCTGGGGGTTCCATTGATTACCTCTCGTCTTTCGCTTGCTGACTGCAGCCCGCTCTTGTCTCGTGTTGATCATCGTCTGGGTTCATGGTTGAACCAGACCCTCTCTTATGCTGGACGTGTCCAGTTGATCCGTTCTGTTCTTCAGGCGCTGCATGTTTACTGGTCGGGGGTGTTCCTCCTCCCCATGGGTGTGGTGAGGGCTTTGGAAGCTAAATTTCGTCAGTTTCTTTGGGCGGGGTCTACAGCTAAGGTGGCATGGACTGACGTGTGTTTGCCCACTGCGGAGGGCGGTTTGGGCATTCGTTCGGTGACAGTTGATAATAAGGTGCTTCTTTTTCGCCTCTTGTGGCGAATCCTTACGAGGGCCCCGGACTCTATTTGGGTTACTTGGCTGTATGCCAGTCGGCTGAGGTCAGTACTATTTGGACGGCTCCTGTTTATTTGACGACTTCTTGGAGCTGGCGTCAGTTATTGAGGTTTAGGGCTGAGATTAAAAGTCACATTGTCTTCCACATTGGTGACGGTTCCTCCATTCGTTTGTGGGAGGACCCTTGGATGCCGGGTGGTTCTCTTCTGGATCGCTTTCCTCGGGGACCTGTTGCTATGGGCCTCCCTGTGGGCACCCGTCTTGCCTCTGTTATTTCCGAGCATGGCTGGAACTGGCCGGGTCGTACTACTGTTGAATATCTTGATTTTAGTCCCGACCTCCCCCCGGTTCGTCCCGACCAACGGGACAGTGTTTCCTGGCGTGGGTCTGTCGATGGCGTTGCTTCTGCCAGCCTCATTCGGGAGGCGCTGCGGCCTCGTCAGGATGGTGTGATTTGGGCGAGTCTGTTTGGTGGTCCTTTACGGGTCCCTCGACATGATTTCTCCCTCTGGATGGGTGTTCGTGGCCGACTCTCGACTAGGGATAAGGATTGGGTTGCTTCTCGTGCGGGGACACAGGCTTGTGGTCTTTGCTCCTCGGCTCAGGTGGAGACGGCCTCCCATTTTTTTTTCGACTGCGATTTCTCTCGTCGCTGTTTGCGGATCCTTCGGAGGCGGGTTCGCTGGGACTGGCCACACCGGGACTGGACGCAGGGTTGTCTTTGGGCTGCTTATCGGTGGCGTGGAAATCATTTATTGCATGCGGCGTATCGGCATCTTTTGGCATCCCTGGTTTATCATATTTGGCTTGCTCGGAATCGACGCTGGCGTGAGGATGTTACGACCACGCCGGAACGATTAGTTGCTTGTGTTTTAGACATTTGTTGTTTGCGTCTTTTCGGTCTTTCTGCAAAGTATGCTTTGCAGATTGCGGCCATTAGGCGGCTTTGGCGTGTTGCGTGGTAGTTTCTTCCTGTCACGCATGTTCTGACTTTTTTCTTTTATTTATTTATATACGGAATTTTACCAAAAAAAAAAAAAAGAGGTATTAGCCGTGGATCTGATGGTCCAGAAGGATGTGTTGTGCAGCCGCGTCCGTCGTATCCATGTGGCCCATATCGAAGACTCATCTCCCCTGAGAATGTTCCAAATAAGACGCATCATCAGCGCCTTGTTCTCCATCTCAATCGATCTCATTCCAAGTCCCCCTTCGTCCCTTGGTGCGCATACGTCGGTCCATGCCACCTTCGCGCTAGATCCCTTCCACAAGAAAGCTCGAAGACGCTTCTCGATACTGCGGATGATTCCCTTGGGGAGTAAGAAGACTCCCGCCCAATACACATGGATAGTCATAAGGACCGATCGAATGAGCTGTACCCTCCCGGCATATGAGAGCGAGTGGTTGGTCCAAGAACCAAGCCGACGATCAATAGAACGTAATAAGGGGGCGCAATCATCGATAGTCAATCACGATGTGATAAGGGGGACCCCCAGGTACCGCACAGGAAGAGACCCGATAGGGAAGCCCATAATAGCCTGGAGTGTACCCTTCAGTCGTTCTGCCCGTTTCGAGATAAACATCTCGCTTTTACTGGAGTTTGCCCGTAGCCCTGAAAGCGAAGCAAAAAGCTCGAGGCTGTCGCGGAAGATACTGACTGATTGAACGTCCGCCTGCGAGAAAAGAAGAAGATCATCGGCGAAGGTCAACATGAAGAGGGATGTGGCCTCGCATCGCCAATGGTATCGGAAGCTGCTGCTAAGGTTGATGCGGGACGCTATGATTCCATGTAAAGCCTCCATCACCAACACAAAGAGATAAGGTGATATGGGGTCGCCTTGTCTGAGACCCCGCCGTCCTTTGAAGAAACCCTCCGGCCTACCGTTGATGTTGATGGAAAAATGCGTCGACGTGAGGCATGACCGGACCCACCCAATGAAGGTCGGGTGAAAGTGAAGTGCCTGAAGTGTGGCAAAGATAAAATCCCACTCAATCTTATCATATGCCTTGGCGAGGTCGACCTTAAGAGCCACCCGTTCAGGCAGCCCGGCTCTATTGTATCCGTGACAAATCTCTTGGGCTAAGAGAATGTTGTCGGAAATACGCCTTCCAGGTATGAATGCCGTCTGTCTAGGGTGGACAGGTTTCCCCAAGCTGTCTCGTAGCCGATTAGCAATGATCTTGGAGATGATCTTATAGAGAACGTTGCAGCAGGCAATCGGTCGAAAATCCTTCGCCATGCGTGGATTATCCCCTTTTGGAATGAGGGTGATAAGGGTCGAATTCAGCTCCCCTAGGAGGCGTCCCGTCCGAAAGAAATCCCGGATGGCGAACGAGATATCCTCCCCGATGATGTGCCATGCCCGCTTGTAGAAAACCGCGGAGTACCCGTCTGGCCCTGGCGATTTGTTATCTCCCATTGCATGCAGCGCGTTGTTGATTTCCACATCAGTGACCGGCTGAACCATTGCCTCCGCGTCGGTTGTGCTGAGCGCTGCCCCGAAGTAAGGCGCGACGTTTTTTTTTTGGGTGCGATCATACCAGCACTAGTGCACTGGATCCCATCAGAACTCCGAAGTTAAGCGTGCTTGGGCGAGAGTAGTATTAGGATGGGTGACCCCCTGGGAAGTCCTCGTGTTGCACCTCCTTATTTTTAAATCTGCCCTTTCACATTCTACCAGGGCTTGGAGTTGGTTCTTTGAATACGATAATGGGCCGGCATCTCGTATCTGGGTGGGCTGGGATGCCCGCCTAGTTACTGTCACAATTCTTGCGTACACCACTAAGACCATTCACTGTAAGGCGACGATCCTTGCGGAGCGTGAGGATTTCTTCATCACAGTCGCATACGGTCATAATCAGAGGGTGTCCCGACGCGACCTTTGGACGGATCTCATCGAGACCTCACAGCTGCACGCAAACTCACCATGGCTTGTTATGGGGGATTTCAACACGATCATGGCAAACACGGACGCGCGGGGAGGATCGGCCACGGGAGGCTGTCCGGAGATGATTGCATGCATGACTACATCGGACCTCGCAACCCTGCCATGCACGGGGCAACTCTACACGTGGTATAACCAGCAAGGGGGCACGTCGGGTGTATGGCGACGCCTCGATAGGATGCTTGGCAACCCCTCTTGGTTCGCTAGATTTGGGGACCTTACTTATCATTGCGCAACCCTGCTACATCGGACCACTCTCCACTCATCCTCGCGACTACAGCTAGGGCTTCTGAGAGGAATAATTCTTTCGTTTTGATAATTTTTTGGCGCAGGATCCTCGTTTTCTTCCTATCGTGGCGAAAACTTGGAGTCTGCAAGCAAATGGATACCCGATGTATGTAGTCGTCCAGAGACTGAAAGCGATGAAGAGGGAACTACGACAACTACGGCGAGACAAGGGTGATCTCAATCGTAACGTGCTCGAGGCGCGCAAATTTCTAGAGATTGCTCAGGACATGGCGGCAAACTATCCATTGGAGGATCAATTACTAATCTTGGAGAAGCAATGTCGGCTTGTGTATGCCCAAGCGGTCGAATTGGAGCATTCGGCACTCCTTCAACGGGCGAAAGTGGCATGGCTCAAGGACGGTGACCAATGCACTTCTTTTTCTTCAAGAAAGTGGCCACACGGCGGGTTGGAAATCGTATCTTCCACTTGGAGGATGAGGCGGGAAACACGTTCGAGGGTGGTGCACAAGTGCGGCTGAATTGGTCCGATATTACTCGGAACTTCTCGGGCAATCCATGCGGACAACCCCAATATCTGCCTCTGACGTCGCGCCTTACTTCGGGGCAGCGCTCAGCACAACCGACGCGGAGGCAATGGTTCAGCCGGTCACTGATGTGGAAATCAACAACGCGCTGCATGCAATGGGAGATAACAAATCGCCAGGGCCAGACGGGTACTCCGCGGTTTTCTACAAGCGGGCATGGCACATCATCGGGGAGGATATCTCGTTCGTCATCCGGGATTTGTTCCGGACGGGACGCCTCCTAGGGGAGCTGAATTCGACCCTTATCACCCTCATTCCAAAAGGGGATAATCCACGCATGGCGAAGGATTTTTCGACCGATTGCCTGCTGCAACGTTCTCTATATAATGAATTCGACTTGACTTTTCAAAATACTATACTTCTAAAAACGCTCTCACCTCTCTCTTGAATTCCAACGGTTTTTCAACCTTTCACCACCATCCCACCGTTCATGGAGGCTGCCTCCGATGGTCCTCCGCCCATGCCCGGCACCATGGCCGCGGCGGTGCCTGATCTGCCGGCCTTGGCGGCCGCATATCCTTCGTTCCCTCTCGATTTTGACACGGCCAAATTCACCGCCTTGGTCGACCGTCTCGACGGCGGGCCGATGGTGACCCACACCGCAGCTGCCTCCTTTCCTCACCCCCACGGCGACCCAAACCCGCTGTACGACGTTTCCCATGCAGCTGACCCCTCACCTTCCGGCCGTGTTGAGCGCCGGATCGCAGCTCGTCCCTATTGGCCAAGGCGGGGACGATCGCGTACCACTCATGCTTACGGGCCGCGGACGGGTCCGCCTTTCACCGGTGCCCTGCTTGACGGGGCGGCGCTGGCAGCCGCGGGGTCCTTTGAATCGTCCATGGAAGCTGATCACGCTAGCGGAGCCGAAACGTCATGCCATGGTGACGCGGGCCAGGGCGCTTCTACCACCGACGGGCAACTGCCGGACCTAGCCACCACAGGTGTGCGGCCCGCCGGGATGGCGCAGACGAACGCAGGGGCCATGGCCGCGTCTACGACAGAAGCTCGGGCTCCGGAAGCCGAAGAGTCATCACTTAATGATGTGGTTGCCGAAGAGACACACGTCTCCGATGAGGGCCGGGATGTGCGTATGGACGAGGTCCCGGAGGGCGTTGGGGCCACGGGGGTCGGCCCTGAGGACCCGAGGATGGTGGCTCATGGACCTCCCCCCATGTCGTCTCCCGGGCAGGCCTGTAGCTCTTTGCCGAAGCCCACAGCTACGTTTGCGCGGGTGGCTGCTAGGGCGGCTGAGCCACGCCACGTGCATGGAGATCGACGGGAACGGGCTACGCGTCGGGTTCCTCTTTCATTTACGGCACCGGCGGGTCTTGTTAACGGAATTGTTGAAGTTGCGCCGTCGTGGGACATTGCTAAGCTCGGCTTGTCGCGTTGGGCGTTCACGCTGGTGGGTTTTTTCTTGGGACGAAAACCATATTTCCCGACCGTTGAGCGTTATTGGCGGGCTCGTTGGCCGGGGCTGGTTGAAGTTCGTGCTACGATTAATGGCTTCTTCAAGTTCCGTTTTGTTTCGGAGGCGGCCATGCGTGACGTTCTAGAGGGTGGCCCGTGGATCCTTAATGGGCAGCCCTTATTCCTTGAGGAATGGCGCCCCGGCATGTCATTTGAAAGGCAGGAGATCACGGAAGTTCCCCTCTGGGTGAAAATGTGGAACGTGCCAGGAGAATTCTGGACTGCCGAGGGGCTCGGAGTCCTTGCAAGTGCGGTGGGAAAGCCGTTGTTTACGGACGGGATAACGGCGGATGGGGAGCGCATTGATTTTGCGCGCGTCTGTGTCATGAAACGCCTCGCTGATCCCTTCATTGAAGTTGTTAACCTTCGCATGCCTAATGCTGAGGGTGGAGTGACGGGTCTCATTCCGATCCGGGTGGAGTATGAATGGAAGCCGGCACGATGTGATAGTTGCAGCACTTGGACCCATGGGCCATTGAATTGCCCTAATCGGCCGAGACCCCCACCCTCGGGTGTTTCGAAGGGTGGGCCTGCGCCAGGTTCCCGGCCTCGCTCTCCTCGTTCTTCGCAGCCCATCGTGGTTACTGGTTCACGACCGACTTCCCGTCCTGATCCCTCCTATTCCCGACAAGCCCGATCACCTTCTAAGGTTGCTACCCCACCCAATGCTGTTGCGTCTAAGGCAACTGTCGGGCATCCTGGAATTCTCTCGCCTTCTACATGCTCCTCGTCTAAGGGGTCGGAGTGGCGACAAGTGGGTGCTCGTGGTAAGGCTGTGCGCACTCCACCTCGAGGGGTGTTCTCATCCGCTGCGGATAGGCAGCTGCATGGGGGTGACATGCCATCAGGTAGTTCTTCACAATTCACACCCCCTCCCGAGCGGAGCGGGGATGTTTCTTTTCTGGATTCTACGAATCATTTTGCTGTCCTCCGCTCCACTGATTCTGGCGATATGGATACCTCAACCACTTCGGGCCCTGAAGTTGTAGCAGCCCGCTTCCCGGGTGTCCCATGATCAGAATCGGCTCATGGAATGTCCGTGGTCTAAATAGGGTAGACCACAGGAAAGCGGTGGGGGAGTGGATTTCTAGACAAAGTATTCAGCTGGTTGGTTTGCTTGAGACGCGGGTCAGTGAGGGTAATGCCACCCGACTGTCGCAAGGATTACGGCCCCTTTGGTCCTGGTTTTTTGAGTATGAAGCTGGCCCGGGCTCGCGCATTTGGGTGGGTTGGGATCCGACGGCCATCTCGGTCAGTATTGTGGCCTTCACTGATCAGGTTGTTCATTGTCGGGTTGTGCAGCTGGGGTCTGGGGCTGTTTTTTTGTTTCTTTTGCTTATGGTCGCTCATTTCGCGGGGAGAGGGTTCCTTTATGGGATGAGCTTGTCCAGTTCTCCTCCTCTCGGGTTGACGACCAGTGGATTGTGGCAGGGGATTTCAATACCGTCTTGAGTTCGGCTGAAGGGCGAGGGGGATCACCTAATTTGCTGAGCATGTCTGACTTTGATAATGCGCTTCTTCGAGCGGATCTCTCGACTATTCCATCTACTGGTCCACCATTCACGTGGTTTAACCAGCAAGGAGGCGCATCTGCTATCTGGAGACGCCTCGACCGTATTTTGGCGAATCCTACTTGGATCGCGGCCTGGCCGAATGTTTTTGTTCACGGCGGTCTCCCTGCTACGTCAGATCATTCGCCTCTTGTCTTGGGGACCGTCCCGGGTCACTCTTATCGGACCTGCTCCAGGTTTGAAAATTTTCTGACTAAGGATACGGGTTTTCTTTCTGTTGGTCGC
Source organism: Linderniella brevidens (assembly GCA_004919715.1). NCBI lineage: Eukaryota > Viridiplantae > Streptophyta > Magnoliopsida > Lamiales > Linderniaceae > Linderniella > Linderniella brevidens. Next base: position 19,922,778 of record SWDC01000154.1, read on the forward strand.
AGCATTTGGGATCGCCCGGTCCGTGGGTTTCCGATGTTCACGGTGGTTGATCGCCTGAAGCGTCTTAAACCTCTCTTCTATAAGCTGCGTCGGGCCAAAGGCGATCTCGCAGCTAACGTTTCCGAGGCGCGGAGGTTTTTAGACGTTGCCCAGCGGTACACTTCGCTCCATCCGTTCGATGACAGTCTCCGCTTGCTCGAAAGCTGCTGTAGGTTGGTCTATTCGAGAGCAGTTGAGATGGAGCACTCGGCATTGGCACAGCGAGCCAAGATGGCTTGGTGAAGGATGGGGATCAGTGCTCTGCCTTTTTCTTTCGCAAGGTTGCGCTCAGACGTAAGTATAACAAGATCCTTACGCTCGAATCCACTTCCGGAGAGTTGCTGACGTCTTTGGATGCGGTTGATTCTGAGTTGCTGGGTTTTTACGAGGATCTTCTTGGCAAATCCTCTCTTCTTTCGCCGGTACTGTTACCCGATGTCCAAGATTTCATCTCACGAAGACTTTCACAGTCTGCGGCTGCCTCTATGGTTCGTCCCCTGGACGATGCGGAGGTGCGTAAAGCTGTTTTTTCTATGGGTGCTGAGAAGGCTCCGGGCCCTGATGGCTTTACCGCGGCCTTCTTCCAAGCTGCGTGGTCTGTTGTAGGACCCGATGTCACTGCTGCGGTCCGGGACTTCTTCGTCACGGGGCGCCTCTTGCGGGGTCTGAACAGTACTTGGCTCACGCTTATTCCGAAGATGGAGTCTCCTCGGCGGGCCTCAGATTTTCGGCCGATCTCGTGCTGTAATGTCATCTACAAGATTATCTCAAAGATTTTGGCCGACCGTCTCAAGCCTGCCTTTCCTAGCCTTGTTCATGGTTGCCAGACTGCCTTCATCCCGGGACGTCACATCTCGGATAACATCCTTCTTGCCCAGGAGCTGTGTCATGGCTACAACGGCCATCGTCACCCTCCTCGAGCGCTTTTCAAAGTGGACCTGGCGAAGGCCTATGACCGGGTGGAATGGAGTTTTGTTTTTGCTACGTTGCAGGCAATGGGACTCCATCCGCAATTTATCGAGTGGATCAAGACCTGTCTTACTACGACAACGTTCTCCCTTTGCGTTAGTGGTCGCCCTATGGGGTTCTTTGAGGGCAAGCGGGGTCTCCGTCAAGGTGACCCTATTTCTCCCTACCTTTTCACTTTGGTTATGGAGGTTCTCCATGGCATTGTGTGTAAGCGTATTAGTGAGGAACCGCGGTTTCGTTATCATTGGCGCTGCGAGCCTCTATCATTACCTATGCTTATTTTTGCGGATGATCTGTTATTGTTCTGCCATGCTGACGGGATTTCTGTTGGGGTCCTTAAGGCGTCGGTGGACTGTTTCTCGACTCTTTCGGGTTTATACCCAAACCCGGCTAAGAGTGAGTGTTTTCTTTCTCGCCCGGCTCTCTCCCTCGCACCGCAGCTGCAGCCCATTTTTGGTTTTCCCTTGGGCTCTTTGCCAGTTCGGTATCTGGGGGTTCCATTGATTACCTCTCGTCTTTCGCTTGCTGACTGCAGCCCGCTCTTGTCTCGTGTTGATCATCGTCTGGGTTCATGGTTGAACCAGACCCTCTCTTATGCTGGACGTGTCCAGTTGATCCGTTCTGTTCTTCAGGCGCTGCATGTTTACTGGTCGGGGGTGTTCCTCCTCCCCATGGGTGTGGTGAGGGCTTTGGAAGCTAAATTTCGTCAGTTTCTTTGGGCGGGGTCTACAGCTAAGGTGGCATGGACTGACGTGTGTTTGCCCACTGCGGAGGGCGGTTTGGGCATTCGTTCGGTGGCAGTTGATAATAAGGTGCTTCTTTTTCGCCTCTTGTGGCGAATCCTTACGAGGGCACCAGACTCTATTTGGGTTACCTTGCTGTATGCCAGTCGGCTGAGGTCAGATACTATTTGGACGGCTCCTGTTTCTTCGACGACTTCTTGGAGCTGGCGTCAGTTATTGAGGTTTAGGGCTGAGATTAAAAGTCACATTGTCTTCCACATTGGTGACGGTTCCTCCAGTCGTTTGTGGGAGGACCCTTGGATGCCGGGTGGTTCTCTTCTGGATCGCTTTCCTCGGGGACATGTTGCTATGGGCCTCCCTGTGGGCACCCGTCTTGCCTCTGTTATTTCCGAGCATGGCTGGAACTGGCCGGGTCGTACTACTGTTGAATATCTTGATTTTAGTCCCGACCTCCCCCCGGTTCGTCCCGACCAACGGGACAGTGTTTCCTGGCGTGGGTCTGTCGATGGCGTTGCTTCTGCCAGCCTTATTCGGGAGGCGCTGCGGCCTCGTCAGGATGGTGTGATTTGGGCGAGTCTGTTTGGTGGTCCTTTACGGGTCCCTCGACATGAGTTCTCCCTCTGGATGGGTGTTCGTGGCCGACTCTCGACTAGGGATAAGGATTGGGTTGCTTCTCGTGCGGGGACACAGGCTTGTGGTCTTTGCTCCTCGGCTCAGGTGGAGACGGCCTCCCATCTTTTTTTCGACTGCGATTTCTCTCGTCGCTGTTTGCGGATCCTTCGGAGGCGGGTTCGCTGGGACTGGCCACACCGGGACTGGACGCAGGGTTGTCTTTGGGCTGCTCACCGGTGGCGTGGAAATCATTTATTGCATGCGGCGTATCGACATCTTTTGGCATCCCTGGTTTATCATATTTGGCTTGCTCGGAATCGACGCTGGCGTGAGGATGTTACGACCACGCCGGAACGATTAGTTGCTTGTGTTTTAGACATTTGTTGTTTGCGTCTTTTCGGTCTTTCTGCAAAGTATGCTTTGCAGATTGCGGCCATTAGGCGGCTTTGGCGTGTTGCGTGGTAGTTTCTTCCTGTCACGCATGTTCTGCCTTTTTTCTTTTATTTATTTACATACGGAATTTTACCAAAAAAAAAAACGTTCTCTATAAGATCATCTCCAAGATCATTGCTAATCGGTTACAAGACAGCTTGGGGAAACTTGTCCACCCTACACAGACGGCATTCATCCCTGGAAGGCGTATTTCCGACAACATTCTCTTAGCCCATGAGATTTGTCACGGATACAATAGAGCCGGGCTGCCTGAACGGGTGGCTCTTAAGGTCGACCTCGCCAAGGCATATGATAAGATTGAGTGGGATTTTATCTTTGCCACACTTCAGGCACTTCACTTTCACCCGACCTTCATTGGGTGGGTCCGGTCATGCCTCACGTCGACGCATTTTTCCATCAACATCAACGGTAGGCCGGAGGGTTTCTTCAAAGGACGGCGGGGTCTCAGACAAGGCGACCCCATATCACCTTATCTCTTTGTGTTGGTGATGGAGGCTTTACATGGAATCGTAGCGTCCCGCATCAACCTTAGCAGCAGCTTCCGATACCATTGGCGATGCGAGGCCATATCCCTCTTCATGTTGACCTTCGCCGATGATCTTCTTCTTTTCTCGCAGGCGGACGTTCAATCAGTCAGTATCTTCCGCGACAGCCTCGAGCTTTTTGCTTCGCTTTCAGGGCTACGGGCAAACTCCAGTAAAAGCGAGATGTTTATCTCGAAATGGGCAGAACGACTGAAGGGTACACTCCAGGCTGTTATGGGCTTCCCTATCGGGTCTCTTCCTGTGCGGTACCTGGGGGTCCCCCTTATCACATCGCGATTGACTATCGATGATTGCGCCCCCTTATTACGTTCTATTGATCGTCGGCTTGGTTCTTGGACCAACCACTCGCTCTCATACGCCGGGAGGGTACAGCTCATTCGATCGGTCCTTATGACTATCCATGTGTATTGGGCGGGAGTCTTCTTACTCCCCAAGGGAATCATCCGCAGTATCGAGAAGCGTTTTCGAGCTTTCTTGTGGAAGGGATATAGCGCGAAGGTGGCATGGACCGACGTATGCGCACCAAGGGACGAAGGGGGACTTGGACTGAGATCGATTGAGGTGGAGAACAAGGCGCTGATGATGCGTCTTATTTGGAACATTCTCAGGGGAGATGAGTCTTCGATATGGGCCACATGGATACGACGGACGCGGCTGCACAACACATCCTTCTGGACCATCAGATCCACGGCTAATACCTCATGGAGCTGGAAGAAGCTCCTCAAGCTCAGACCCATCATCCGGCCACTTCTAGAGTTCCGCATTGGGAATGGAGCGAATACACGCCTCTGGACTGACCCATGGCTACTCACGATTCCGCTGGTGGAACGGTACCCGCGTGGTCCATCTGTTATGGGCCTCCCACTTGATTCACGATTGAGCGCGGTGATTGATGAGTCGGGATGGCATTGGCCAGGACAGACAACGGTGGAGTTCATGGATTTTGCTGGTCTCCTACCTCCCATTCAACACGGTGAGATGGACACGATTCGATGGCGGGGGACTCCCAATCGCGTCTTCTCTACTCACTCCGCGAGAAATTGCATACGCCAACATTCTCCGCCTGCATTCTGGACCAACCTGTTCGGAGGCCCTATCTTGGTACCACGGCATGAAGTCATTTTATGGCTGGCGATTAGGGAACGCCTGGCGACGAGGGACAAGCCATGGGTGGCCGCGGCAGCAGGAAGTTCAGCTTGCCTCTTGTGTGATGATGGCCATGCTATAGAGACAACACGGCATCTTTTCTTTGAGTGTTCATTTTCCAGACATTGCCTACAGTGTTTGTAGGGAAAGTTACGTTTTGGATGGCCTTACACGGACTGGATCGAAGGGGTTCACTGGGCTGCTCAAAGGTGGCGGGGCAAGCACCTCGCATGGATGGGGCCCCAACATGCGCTTGCATCGCTTGTCTATCACCTATGGGCCGAGCGCAACCAACGATGGCGGGAAGGCAGACGAAGACCTCCTACTCATATCGTTGCGGACGTCGAGACTACACTCTGTATACGGCTCTCTACCCTTGGAGGGAAGTATCAGCTACAGTCCTGTGCGCTTCGACGTGTTTGGCGCATTGCGTGGCCGAGCACGTAGTCACTTGCTTACAGTCTGCTTGCATGCTTTTGATGTTTGCTTGCTCGATTGGATTGCTTGCGTTGATTATAGGTAGCATGTTACCGAGCGGTGCAGCTTATTGCTGCTGAACATTGTATCTTTCCACATTTTATTTTAATGACCTTTTCCCAAAAAAAAAAAAAAAGGCGCGACGTCAGAGGCGGATATTGGGGTTGTCCGCATGGATTGCCCGAGAAGTTCCGAGTAATATCGGACCAATTCAGCCCGCACTTGTGCACCACCCTCGAACGTGTTTCCCGCCTCATCCTCCAAGTGGAAGATACGATTTCCAACCCGCCGTGTGGCCACTTTCTTGAAGAAAAAAGAAGTGCATTGGTCACCGTCCTTGAGCCATGCCACTTTCGCCCGCTGAAGGAGTGCCGAATGCTCCAATTCGACCGCTTTGGCATACACAAGCCGACATTGCTTCTCCAAGATTAGTAATTGATCCTCCAATGGATAGTTTGCCGCCATGTCCTGAGCAATCTCTAGAAATTTACGCGCCTCGAGCACGTTACGATTGAGATCACCCTTGTCTCGCCGTAGTTGTCGTAGTTCCCTCTTCATCGCTTTCAGTCTCTGGACGACTACATACATCGGGTATCCATTTGCTTGCAGACTCCAAGTTTTCGCCACGATAGGAAGAAAACGAGGATCCTGCGCCAAAAAATTATCAAAACGAAAAGAATTATTCCTCTCAGAAGCCCTAGCTGTAGTCGCGAGGATGAGTGGAGAGTGGTCCGATGTAGCAGGGGTTGCGCAATGATAAGTAAGGTCCCCAAATCTAGCGAACCAAGAGGGGTTGCCAAGCATCCTATCGAGGCGTCGCCATACACCCGACGTGCCCCCTTGCTGGTTCTACCACGTGTAAAGTTGCCCCGTGCATGGCAGGGTTGCGAGGTCCGATGTAGTCATGCATGCAATCATCTCCGGACAGCCCCCCGTGGCCGATCCTCCCGCGCGTCCATGTTTGCCATGATCGCGTTGAAATCCCCCATAACAAGCCATGGCGAGTTTGCGTGCAGCTGTGAGGTCTCGATGAGATCCGTCCAAAGGTCGCGTCGGGACACCCTCTGATTATGACCGTATGCGAATGTGATGAAGAAATCCTCATGCTCCGCAAGGATCGTCGCCTTACAGTGAATGGTCTGAGTGGTGTACGCAAGAATTGTGACAGTAACTAGACGGGCATCCCAGCCCACCCAGATACGAGATGCCGGCCCATTATCGTATTCAAAGAACCAACTCCAAGCCCTGGTAGAATGTGAACGGGCAGCCGCATTCTGCTCGGAGACCCGTGTCTCGTACAGCCCGATAATCAACAGCTTATACTTAGTAATAATATCCCCCACCGCCCATCTGTGGTCTACCCTGTTTAGACCACGTACATTCCAAACGGCGATTGGGATCATGGGCACACGTCGAGAAGGGCTGCTTCAGGACCCTTAAGTGTGTTCGCCATGTCCAAGTCGTCCAAGTCCGCAAGAACCTCGAATGGGTTAATGCTAGCTAGTACAATAGCTCCCTGCTGCGCATTGACTGAACTTGTTGAACATCCATCTACAGGCTTCGGGTACTCCTGCAGCCGCGGCTCGTGATCTTGCTCCATGTTGGTGGGTGGAACAACAACCTCCTTGCCCTTGTCGGGATGACCAACTCTTCTCCATTCGCGCCGTGTGTGTGGGCCATTCTGGGGTTTCTTCGGCATCGTCGATGTGCGCTGCCCCGTGGATTGCCTCGGTCCCGTATTTGATCGTGGCTGTTGGGTTCGACGAGAGGGACATGTTCCCGCCCCGTGGGTCCATGCACCGCATAAGGAGCACTTCCGCGGCCTCCATTCGTACTCGACACGAACTGTAACCGCGCCGTCAGATCCTCCACCTTCACGTGGAATGCGAATATTGAAGCTTTCAAGAAAAGGCTCCTGGAGATTCTTTGATATGCATACCCGAGCGTAGTCAATACGTTCCGCTGAAATCGTCATAGAATCTGCGAGGAGTGGCTTCCCGACGACGCTAGCGACAATGCCTAACCCCTCCTGTGTCCAGAACTCGCCCGGAACGTTACGCAATTTCACCCATAGCGGAACATGGGTGTGCTGAATTTTCTCGAGAGACATTCCCGTTCGCCAAGCCTCGAGAAAAATGGGTTGACCTTGCATGAGCCACGGTCCTCCTTCAAGAACCGCATTGGCTGCTGCCGATGTTGCAAATCTGAATTTGAAAAAACCGTTGGCCGTTGCGCGTACCTCCAACAGTTCCTCCCAAATTGAACGGAAATGCCGTTCAACAAACGGGAAATATGGTTTTTTCCCCAGAAAATACCCTACGAGGGTATTGTCCCAACGTGCCGCACCTCTCTTTGCGACCTCCCATGATGGGCAGGCCTCCGCGACACCGTCCTTGAGAGTTGGGGCTGTATATGTCAAGGTATAGCGTGTTGGGCTTGGTTTGCGAGGTGCTTCTTCGTGCACCGTCCCGCGAGTTACCGCAGCAAACGATGGCTGAGGGTTTACGTGCGGTGAGGTAGACACCTCCTTGCGCGTCGGCAATGGTGCCATGGTTTGCAGCCCATGATGTACAGCCGGGTGAGTTATTAACGGCGAAACCCTAGGCCCATAAGTGGAAACCCGAGACGGCGAGATCCTAAACGTTGAAGCCCTAGTTCCTTCCGCCGCAGCCCTAGACGGCGAAACCCTGGGCGACGACTCCTTGGGCCCATCAGCAACCCGGGACAGTGAAACCCTAGGCCCATCAGCATCGGCCCTAACCTCGTTCCTCGCAGCCGTCGTGGTCGGTGACTGCGGCTTCATCTTTGGATCATCTGACGCATCATCGTTGATCAAGGACATGCCAGATGGCGGCGGTGGTGTGCCTGGGCGTATAGGGCGGTCATTTCCAATCCGTGGGTCACGTAGCGGGCCGATAATGTCCGGGTAGCGCCGTTGGCGGCGGGTCCACGGGCGCATAGGATTATTCCGTGTGTCCGGCCTGTATAGCGATCCGCTAGCCATATGTGTCGACGGTGGTGGTTGCTGCTCCGGTGGAGCTCCATGAACGCGCCCAATTAGATCTTCGAACGCTGCCACATCAAATTGTTTGCTAAATCCGGGAATATTTTCTGAAAGCGAATTGTAGAGAATGGATCCAATCTCAGCCCAATCCGTCGTTGAGGAATCCATACAAGGCATTCTATTTTTGGGAACCCGATCTTGGTGCAACGAACCTGGACGAGATGTTCCCATATCTGCCCGAAGATATGCAAGGATCTTTGCCATAATTGGATTATTCTCTGCTTGCTGCTCCAGATGCGCCAAATCTTCGCCGGAGATAGATGAATCCATACAAGGCATTCTATTTTTGGGTGCCCGATCTTGGTGCAGATACATCGAACCTGGACGAGATATTCCCATATCTGCCCGAAGGTATGCAAGGATCTTTACCATAATTGGATTATTCTCTGCTTGCTGCTCCAGATGCGCCAAATCTTCGCCGGAGATAGATGAATCCATACAAGGCATTCTATTTTTGGGCGCCCAATCTTGGTGCAGATACATCGAACCTAGACGAGATATTCCCATATCTGCCCGAAGATATGCGAGGATCTTTACCATAATTGGGTTATTCTCTGCTTGCTGCTCCAGATGCGCCAAATCTTCGCCGGAAATAGATGAATCCATAGCCCGATCTTGGTGCAGATACGTCGAACCTGGACGGGATATTCCCATATTTGCCCGAAGATATGCAAGGATCTTTACCAAAATTGGATTATTCTCTGCTTGATGTTCCAGATGCACCAAATATTCGCAGGAAATAGATGGATCATGCAAAAACGTCGGCATCTCCGCCGATGCATCCATCGTCGGGTCATGATCCTGAACCCGCACCTTCAAAGATGCAAACGCCGATAATTGCGTGGCAAACTCCGGGTATGCAGAACGTAGTCCATCAAGATCTGGTTGTTGCAAGCGTGGATCGCATGAATTAGAAGATGCCGAGAGCTTTGAACCATCCATGGAAGAAGAAGATGTCATAACTAGGATCCTAAAAAATTCAAAAATTCAAAGAGTAAAAGCACGTGGTGTAACCCTCCAAACGCCGGACTAACGCCGGTGATGGAGGTCCCTGCCACCGGCTGGTCACGTCCTATCCGGGAGTGGCCAAAAATGGCGGTGGTAGGCGATGAAAACAGCCCTGGCGGCCGAACACGTTGGGTTTACGAATTCTCTCTAGTTTCTCTCTCTAGGCAAAATTTTCTCTCTCTTGTCTCCCAAGTCCGCGACCAAGTCAAGGCATTCGACTTGGTCACCAAAGCATTCTAGTTGGTCAACCTGGCGCTCGACTTGTTCAACAAGGCATTCCACTTGGTCAACAAGGCATTCTACTTGTTCAAAAGGCCATTCAAATTGGTCAACAAGACATACAAGGCACTCGACTTGGTCAACAAAGCTTAGAAGGCATTCGACTTGTTCAACAAGGCATTACTCTTGGTCAACATGGCATTCGGTTTGTTCAACAAGGCATTCCACTTGTACAACAAGGCATTCCACTTGGTCAACAAGGCATTCTACTTATTCAAAAGGCCATTCAAATTGGTCAAAAAGACATACAACGCATTCGACTTGGTTAACAAAGCATACAAGGCATTCGAATTGTTTAACAAGGCATTACTCTTGGTCAACATGCCATTCGGCTTGTTCAACAAGGCATTCGACTTTGTCAACAAGGCATTTTACTTGTTCAACGGGCATTTGACTTGGTCAACAAAGCTTACACGGCATTCAAGGCATTAAAGGCATTCTACTTGTTCAACAAGGCATTCGCTTGTCCAACAAGGCATTTTACTTGGTCAATAAGGCATTCGACTTGTTCAACGAGGCATTCTACTTGGTCAACAAGGCATTTACTTATTCAGCATGACATTTTACTTGTTCAACAAGGCATTCAACTTGTTCAACTAGGCATTTTACTTTGTCAACAAGGCATTTGACTTGTACAATAAGGTATTCTACTTGGTAAACAAGGCATTTGACTTGTTCAACAAGTCGTTCGACTTGTTCAACAAGGCAGTCGACTTTTTTAACAAGGCTTCTATCTGTTCAACAAGGCATGACTTTGTCAACAAGGAATTCAAGTTATTCAACAAGGCATTCGACTTGGTCACCAAGGCATTCTAGTTGGTCAACCTGGCGCTCGACTTGTTCAACAAGGCATTCCACTTGGTCAACAAGGCATTCTACTTGTTCAAAAGGCCATTCAAATTGGTCAACAAGACATACAAGGCATTCGACAACAAAGCTTACAAGGCATTCGACTTGTTCAACAAGGCATTACTCTTGGTCAACATGGCATTCGGCGTGTTGCAACCCCTTATTTTTCGAATTCGACGTTCAGCAAGGCAACACGAGCTACTTTCTCTCTCTAGGGGATTTTTCTCTCATCTCTCTCTAGAGTTCCTTAACGAACATCATCCATAATATAGTCCAGATTCATTACAAACTACCTCCAAAATCTCTACGGCGTGTTGACGGGCGGCGGAACACGATGGCGCTCCTCCATCGCCGGGATCAGACGGCTTTGGAGTGTTTGATTCTCATTTTTTGAGTTTTGGTTTTACATTTTTTCGACTTTGCTTGACAATGGCATCGACATCCCTCATGTATGGATCGATAATGAGTGGATCTTCTACATCGATGAAGAATTCGGATCCGAAAGATTGTTCACGAGATATTGATTCACTAAGGCGGGAATACCCATCGTTCGCCTCTAGATTTGATGGAGCACGTTTTAATTCTTTGATGGCTAGGATTAATGGCCGCTCCGATGGCGGAACGGAAGACGATCCTCACATTCCCGAAGGGGGCCATGGCGGGGGTAATAGACGGAATGGAGTGACAATACTACAAACACGCCGGGAATCCGATTATCGGCAGTACAACATGGGAATGACACTAGGGTTTCTGAACCCGTTCTGACGCCATCGTTCACAGATATTCTCAAAGGGAGACGTCCATCTCCATCTACCGATACTCGTCGACGGACTGATAGGGTTCACCTCCAGTATACTGCACCTATGCTTGTCAATGGAATGATTGAGGTTCAGCCAACTAAAGAGATAGCGTCGAAGGGCTGCCTTCGATGGGCTAATACAGAGGTGGGATATTTCTTGGGACGCAAACCTTACTTCCCACATGTGGATCGCCATTTCCGCACAAGATGGCCGGGGCTGGTGGAAGTGCGTGCTACCTCAAATGGCTTCTTCAAATTCCATTTCGACTCCACGGCTACGATGGTTGATGCTTTGGAGGGTGGCCCATGGTTATTGTATGGCCAGCCCCTCTTTCTTTAGGAGTGGCGGCAAGGGATGACTTTGGAAAAGCGACCGCATGATGAGGTCCCGACGTGGGTTCGTTTTCGCCACCTCCCATCGGAATACTGGACTCCGGAGGGATTAGGACTCGTGGCCAGCGCGGTTGGTACACCGTTATTTCCCGACGCTTTTACGATCAGCATGGAGCGTATCGATTTTGCGCGCGTTTGCATTATGAAGAAGATCGCTGATCCATATGTTGAAGCTTTCAACCTTCGCCTACCCAATACGGACAGGGTGATCACGATTCGAGCGGAATATGAATGGAAACCGCCACGATGTTTGACGTGTTCGACTATGGGTCATTCGACTGGTGCATGCCCCATGACCGCCCCAACAGCCCCGAAGGCTACGACAAAATGGGCAGCCCCAACTATTACGCGGATCTGGCGTCCAATCGCGAAGGCCAAGTCGACGGGTGAGACACGCCGCGTAGCCACTGAGCAACATAATAGGCCTCTCGTACCCATTGTCTCCAGCGAGCAGCAGGGAGAATGTTCCAGGCAACCTCATCATGGATCCTCTCCAGACTCGGCGGGTACGGGAGGCGTAATTCGGCCAACCATCGAGAATAGCATGGTGGTGGTGCCAAGCCCTGCTCAGATGACACCACCTCCTACGAACCCGTTTGATGCTTCACCTCATTGATGAAGATGGGGACTTCCTACATCCGGGCCCTGATAATGACGCAGCCCTTCATGGGGTTGTCTTATGATACCATTTGGCTGCTGGAATGTACGTGGTCTCAACAAGAGAGACCATGGGAGAGCGGTAGGGGATTTGATTCGTCGTTTTGACCTTAAGCTTGTTGGATTGCTAGAGACACGAGTAACAGTGGCTGACTTGGTCAACAAAGCATACAAGGCATTCGTATTGTTTAACAAGGCATTACTCTTGGTCAACAAGGCATCCGGCTTGTTCAACAAGGCATTCGACTTTGTCAACAAGGAATTTAAATTGTTCAACAAGGCATTCTACTTGTTCAAAGGGCATTTGACTTGGTCAACAAGGCATTTTACTTGTTCCACAAGACATTCGACTTGTCCAACAAGGCGTTCGATTTGTTCAACAAGGCAATCGACTTGTTCAACAAGGCATTCTACTTGGTCAACAAGGCATCCGGCTTGTTCAACAAGGCATTCGACTTTGTCAACAAGGAATTTAAATTGTTCAACAAGGCATTCTACTTGTTCAAAGGGCATTTGACTTGGTCAACAAGGCATTTTACTTGGTCAACAAGGCATTCGACTTATTCCACAAGGCATTCGACTTTGTCAACAAGGAATTTAAATCGTTCAACAAGGCATTCTACTTGTTCAAAGGGCATTTAACTTGGTCAAGAAGGCATTTTACTTGTTCCACAAGACATTCGACTTGTCCAACAATGCATTTTACTTGGTCAACAAGGCATTCGACTTTTTTTTTTTTTGGTAAAAGCCCGTATATAAATAAATAGTAAGGAAGTCAGTACATGCTTGACAGGAAAAACTACCACGCAACACGCCAAAGCCGCCTAATGGCCGCAATCTGCAAAGCATACTTTGCAGAGAGACCATTAAGACGCAAACAACAAATGTCCCAAACACCAGCAACTAATCGTTCCGGCGAGGTCGTAACATTCTCACGCCACCGCCGATTCCGAGCAAGCCAAATATGATACATCAGGGATGCCAGAAGATGCCTGGACGCCGCATGCAATAAATGATGCCCACGCCACCGTTGCGCAGCCCAAAGAAAACCCTGCGTCCAGTCCCGGTGAGGCCAGTCCCAGCGCACCCGCCTCCGAAGGAGCCTCAAACAGCGGCGAGAGAAATCGCAGTCGAAAAAAAGATGGGAAGCCGTCTCCATCTGAGCCGAGGTACAAAGTCCGCAAGCATGTGTCCCTGCTCTAGTAGCAACCCAAGCTTTATCCCTAGTCGAGAGTCGGCCACGAACACCCATCCAGAGGGAGAACTCATGTCGAGGGACCCGTAAAGGGCCACCAAACAGACTCGCCCAAAGCACACCGTCCTGACGAGGCCGCAGCGCCTCCCGAATGAGTCTCGCAGAAGCAACGCCATCGGCAGACCCACGCCAGGAAACACTGTCCCGGCGGTCGGGACGAACCGGGGGTAGCTCGGGACTAAATTCAAGATACTCCACAGTAGTACGACCCGGCCAGTTCCAGCCCTGCGCAGAAATAACAGAGGCAAGACGGGTGCCCACAGGGAGGCCCATAGCAACAGGTCCCCGAGGGAAGCGATCCAGAAGGGAACCACCTGGCAGCCAAGGATCCTCCCACAAACGAATGGAGTTACCGTTACCAATGTGGAAGACAATGTGACTCTTCATTTCCGCCCTAAAACTCAATAACTTCCGCCAGCTCCAAGATGAAGTCGAAGAAACAGGAGCCGTCCAAATAGTATCAGACCTCAACCGACTTGCATACAGCCAGGTCACCCAAATAGAGTCCGGGGCCCGCGTAATGACCCGCCACAAGAGGCGAAAAAGAAGAACCTTATTATCAACCGCCACCGAACGAATGCCCAAACCGCCCTCCGCAGTGGGCAAACACACGTCAGTCCATGCCACCTTAGCTGTAGACCCCGCCCAATGAAACTGACGGAATTTTGCTTCTAAAGCCTGCACCACACCCTTGGGGAGAAGGAACACCCCCGACCAGTAAACGTGCAGAGCCTGAAGAACAGATCGGATCAGCTGGACACGTCCAGCATAAGAGAGGGTCTGGTTCAGCCATGAACCCAGACGATGATCAACGCGAGATAAGAGCGGGCCACAGTCAGCAAGCGAAAGACGAGAGTTAATCAATGGAACCCCCAGATACCGAATCGGCAAAGAGCTCAAGGGAAAGCCAAAAATGGGCTGCAACTGCGGTGCGAGAGAGAGAGCCGGGCGGGAGAGAAAAAACTCACTCTTAGCCGGGTTAGGATATAAACCCGACAGAGTCGAGAAATAGTCCATCGACGCCTTAAGGACCCCAACAGAAACCCCATCAGCGTGGCAAAACAATTACAGATCATCCGCAAAAATAAGCATAGGTAAGGAAAGAGGCTCACACCGCCAATGATAACGAAACCTCGGTTCCTCGCTAATACGCTTACAAACAATGCCATGGAGAACCTCCATAACCAAAGTAAACAGGTAGGGAGAAATAGGGTCACCTTGACGAAGACCCCGCTTGCCCATCAAAGTACCCCATGGGTCGACCACTGACGCTAAGGGAGAACGTCGTCGTAGTAAGACAGGTCCTGATCCACTCGATAAACCGCGGATGGAGTCCCATCGCCTGCAGCGTAGCCAAAACAAAACTCCATTCCACCCGATCATAAGCCTTCGCCAGGTCCACTTTGTACAGCGCACGAGGGGGATGACGATGGCCGTTGTAGCCATGACACAGCTCTTGGGCAAGAAGGATGTTATCTGAGATGTGACGTCCCGGGATGAAGGCAGTCTGGCAACCATGAACAAGACTAGGAAGGGCAGGCTTGAGCCGATCAGCCAAAATCTTCGAGATAATCTTGTAGATAACATTACAACACGAGATCGGCCGGAAATTCGAAGCCCGCCGAGGAAATGCCACCTTCGGTATAAGCGTAAGCCAAGTACTGTTCAGACCCCGCAAGAGGCGCCCCGTGACAAAGAAGTCCCGGATTGCAGCAGTGACATCGGGTCCCACAACAGACCACGCAGCTTGGAAGAAAGCCGCGGTAAAGCCATCAGGGCCCGGAGCCTTCTCAGCACCCATAGAAAAAACAGCTTTACGCACCTCCGCATCATCAAGGGGAAGGACCATAGAAGCGGCCGCCGACTGTGAGAGCCTACGTGAAATGAAATCTTGGACATCCGGTAACAGCACCGGCGAAGGAAGAGAGGATTTGCCAAGAAGATCCTTGTAAAAACCCAGCAACTCAGAATCAACCGCATCCAAAGACGTCAGCAACTCACCGGAGGTGGATTCAAGAGTAAGGATCCTGTTATACGTACGTCTGAGCGCAACCTTACGAAAGAAAAAAGCAGAGCACTGATCCCCATCCTTCAGCCAAGCCATCTTGGCACGCTGTGCCAACGCCGAGTGCTCCACCTCAACTGCTCTCGTAAAGACCGACCTACAGCAACGTTCGAGCAAGCGGAGACCGTCATCGAAAGGATGGAGCGAAGTGTACCGCTGGGCAACGTCTAAAAACATCCTCGCCTCGGAAACGTTCACTGCAAGATCACCTTTGGCCCTACGCAGCTCAGAGAAAAGAGGCTTAAGCCGCTTCAGGCGATCAACCACCGTGAACATCGGAAACCCACAAACCGGGCGATCCCAAATGCTGCGAACAACAGAAATAAAACCCGGATCCTTAGTCAGAAAATTCTCAAACCTGAAGCAGGTCCGATAAGAGTGACTCGGGACGGTCCCCAAGACAATAGGCGAATGATCAGACGTAGCAGGGAGACCGCCATGAACATAAGCATCCGGCCAGGCCGCGAACCAAGTAGGATTCGCCAGAATACGATCGAGTCGCCTCCAGATAGCAGATGCTCCTCCTTGCTGGTTAAACCACGTGAAAGGTGGACCAGTAGATGGAATAGTCGAGAGATCCGCTCGAAGAAGCGCAGTACCAAACTCAGACATGCCCAGCAAATTCGGGGATCCCCCTCGCCCCTCAGGCAAACACAAGATGGTATTGAAATCCCCCGCCACCACCCACTGGTCTTCAACCCGAGAGGAGGAGAACTGAACAAGCTCATCCCATAAAGGTAACCTCTCCCCACGAATTGAGCGACCATAAGCAAATGACACAAAAAGAACGGACCCGGACCCCAGCTGCACAACCCGACAATGAACAACCTGATCAGTGGAGGCCAAAATAGTGACCGAGATGGCCGTCGGGTCCCAACCCACCCAAATACGCGAGCCTGGGCCAGCCTCATACTCAAAAACCAGGACCAAAGGGGCCGTAATCCCTGCGAAAGACGGGTGGCATTATCCACGTGGACCCTTGTCTCAAGCAAACCAACCAGCTGAATACCCTGTCTCGAAATCCACTCCCCCGCCGCCTTCCTGTGGTCTACCCTATTTAGACCACGGACATTCCATGAGCCGATTCTGATCATGGGACACCCGGGAAGCGGGCTGCTATAACTTCAGGGCCCGAAGTGGTTGAAGTATCCATATTGCCAGAATCAGTGGATCGGAGGACAGCAAAAGGATTTGTAGAATCCAGAAAAGAAACAGAAACATCCCCGCTCCGCTCGGGTGGGGGTGAGAACCTTGAAGAACTACCTGATGGCATGGAACCCCCATGCAGCTGCCCATCCGCAGCAGATGAAATCACCCCACGAGGTGGAATGCGCACAGCTTTACCACGAGCTCCCACTTGTCGCCACTCCGACCCCTTAGACGAGGAGCATGTAGAAGGCGAGAGGATTCCAGGAGGCCCGGCTGATGCCTTAGACGCAACAGCAGTGGGGGTAGCAACCTTAGGAGGTGAGCGGACTTGTCTGGAAGAGGAGGGATCAGGACGGGAGGTCGGTCGTGAACCAGTAGCCACGATGGGCTGCAAAGAACGAGGAGAGCGAGTCCGGGAATCTGGCGCAGGCCCACCCTTCGAAACACCCGAGGGTGAGGGTCTCGGCCGGTTAGGGCAATTCATTGGCCCATGGGTCCAAGTGCTGCAACTATCACATCGTGCCGGCTTCCATTCATACTCCACCCGGACCGGAATAAGACCCGTCACTCCGCCCTCAGCATTAGGCATGCGAAGGTTAACAACCTCAATGAAGGGATCAGCGAGGCGCTTCATGACACCGACGCGCGCAAAATCAATGCGCTCCCCATCCGCCGTTATCCCGTCAGTAAACAACGGCTTTCCCACCACACTCGCAAGGACTCCGAGCCCGTCGGCAGTCCAGAATTCTCCAGGCACGTTCCACATTTTCACCCAGAGAGGAACGTCGGTGATCTCTTGCCTTTCAAATGACATGCCGGGGCGCCATTCCTCAAGGAATAAGGGCTGCCCATTAAGGATCCACGGGCCACCCTCAAGAACGTCACGCATGGCCGCCTCCGAAACAAAACGGAACTTGAAGAAGCCATTAATCGTCGCACGAACTTCAACCAGCTCCGGCCAACGAGCCCGCCAATAACGCTCAACGGTTGGGAAATATGGTTTTCGTCCCAAGAAAAAACCCACCAGCGTGAACGCCCAACGCGACAAGCCGAGCTTAGCAATGTCCCACGACGGTGCAACTTCAACAATTCCGTTAACAATTCCCGCCGGGGCCGTAAATGAAGGAGGAACCCGACGCGTAGCCCGTTCCCGTCTATCTCCATGCACGTGGCGTGGCTCGGCCGCCCTAGCAGCCACCCGCGCGAACGTAGCTGTGGGCTTCGGCAAAGAGCGACGGGCATGCCCGAGAGACGGCATGGGGAGAGGTCCATGAGCCACCATCCTCGGGTCCTCGGGTCCGACCTCCGTGGCCCCAACTCCCTCCTGGACCTCGTCCATACGCACATCCCGGCCCTCATCGGAAACGTGTGACTCTTCGGCAACCACAGCAGCAAGCGATGACTCTTCGGCTCCCTGAGCCCGATCTTCAGTCGTAGACGCGGCAATGGTCCCTGCGGTCGCCCGCGCCATCCCGGCGGACCGCGCGCCAGTGATGGCTAGGTCCGGCAGCAGCCCGTCATTGGTAGAATCGCCCTGGCCCGCATCACCATGGCGTGACTCTTCGGCTCCTCTAGCGCGATCAGCTTCCATGGACGAATCAAAGGCCCCCGCGGCCGCCAGCGCCGCCCCTTCAAGCAGGGCACCGGTGATAGGCGGACCCGGCCGCGGCCCGTTTGCATGAGTGGGACGCGATCGTCCCCGCCTTGGCCAATATGGACGAGCTGCGATCCGGCGCTCAACACGGCCGGAAGGTGAGGGGTCAGCTGCATGGGAAACGTTGTACAGCGGTTTTGGGTCGCCGTGGAGGAGAGGAGATGAGGCATCGGCGGTGTGGGTCACCATCGCCCCGCCGTCGAGACGGTCGACCAAGGCGATGAACTTGGCCATGTCAAAATCGATAGGGAACGAAGGATATGCGGCCGCCAATGCCGGCAGATCGGGCACCGCCGCTGCCATGGTGCCGGGCGTGGGCGGAGGACCATCGGAGGCAGCCTCCATGGTCGGTGAGATGGTAGTGAAAGGTTGAAAAACCGTTGGAATTCAAGAGAGAGGTGAGAGCGTTTCTAGAGAGAGGCAAGACTTTCAACATAGCATTATGCATTTTACTTGGTCAACAAGGCATTCGACTTATTCAACAAGGCATTCTACTTGGTCAACAACGCATTCGACTTGTTCAACAAGGCGTTCGATTTGTTCAACAACGCATTCTACTTGGTCAACTTTCGACTTGTTCAACAAGGCGTTCGACTTGTTCAACAAGGCGTTCGACTTGTTCAACAAGGCGTTCGACTTGTTCAACAAGGCGTTCGACTTGTTCAACAAGGCGTTCGACTTTTTCAACGAGGCATTCGACTTGTTTAACAAGGCTTTTATCTGTTCAACAAGGCATGACTTTGTCAGGGAATTCAATTTGTCAAGGCATTCGACATGGTCTCAAAGGCATTCTAGTTGGTCAACCTGTCGCTCGACTTGTTCAACAAGGCATTCTACTTGGTCAACAAGGCATTCTACTAGGTCAGGTCAACAAGGCATTCGTCTTGTCCAACAAGGCATTCTACTTGGTCAACAAGGCATTTGAGTTGTTCAATAAGGCATTCAACTTGGTCAACAAGGTGATCGACTTGTTCAACAAGGCATTCTACTTGTTCAACAACGAATGCTACTTGTTCAAAAGGCCATTTAAATTGGTCAACAAGACATACAAGGCATTAGACTTGGTCAACAAAGCATACAAGGCATTCATATTGTTTAACAAGGCATTACTCTTGGCCAACAAGGCATCCGGCTTGTTCAACAAGGCATTCGACTTTGTCAACAAGGAATTTAAATTGTTCAACAAGGCATTCTACTTGTTCAAAGGGCATTTGACTTGGTCAACAAGGCATTTTACTTGTTCCACAAGACATTCGACTTGTCCAACAAGGCGTTCGATTTGTTCCACAAGTCGATCGACTTGTTCAACAAGGCATTCTACTTGGTCAACAAGGCATCCGGCTTGTTCAACAAGGCATTCGACTTTGTCAACAAGGAATTTAAATTGTTCAACAAGGCATTCTACTTGTTCAAAGGGCATTTGAATTGGTCAAGAAGGCATTTTAATTGTTCCACAAGACATTCGACTTGTCCAACAATGCATTTTACTTGGTCAACAAGGCATTCGACTTATTCAACAAGGCATTCTACTTGGTCAACAACGCATTCGACTTGTTCAACAAGGCGTTCGATTTGTTCAACAAGGCGATCGACTTGTTCAACAAGGCATTCTACTTGGTCAACAAGACATTCGACTTGTTCAACAAGGCGTTCGACTTGTTCAATAAGGCGTTCGAATTTTTCAACGAGGCATTCGACTTGTTTATCAAGGCTTTTATCTGTTCAACAAGGCATGACTTTGTCAGGGAATTCAACTTGTCAAGGCATTCGACTTGGTCTCAAAGGCATTCTAATTGGTCAACCTGGCGCTCGACTTGTTCAACAAGGCATTCTACTTGGTCAACAAGGCATTCGAATTGTCCAACAAGGCATTCTACTAGGTCAACAAGGCATTCATCTTGTCCAACAAGGCATTCTATTTGGCCAACAAGGCATTTGAGTTGTTCAACAAGGCATTCAACTTGGTCAACAAGGCATTCTACTTGTTCAACAACAAATGCTACTTGTTCAAAAGGCCATTTAAATTCGTCAACAAGACATACAAGGCATTAGACTTGGTCAACGAAGCATACAAGGCATTCATATTGTTTAACAAGGCATTACTCTTGGTCAACAACGCATCCGGCTTATTCAACAAGGCATTCGACTTTGTCAACAAGGAATTTAAATTGTTCAACAAGGCATTCTACTTGTTCAAAGGGCATTTGACTTGGTCAACAAGGCATTTTACTTGTTCCACAAGACATTCGACTTGTCCAACAATGCATTTTACTTGGTCAACAAGGCATTCTACTTGGTCAACAACGCATTCGACTTGTTCAACAAGGCGTTCGATTTGTTCAGCAAGGCGATTGTCTTGTTCAACAAGGCATTCTACTTAGTCAACAAGGCATCCGGCTTGTTCAACAAGGCATTCGACTTTGTCAACAAGGAATTTAAATTGTTCAACAAGGCATTCTACTTGTTCAAAGGGCATTTGACTTGGTCAACAAGGCATTTTACTTGGTCAACAAGGCATTCGACTTATTCAACAAGGCATTCGACTTTGTCAAGAAGGAATTTAAATTGTTCAACAAGGCATTCTACTTGTTCAAAGGGCATTTGACTTGGTCAAGAATGCATTTTACTTGTTCCACAAGACATTCGACTTGTCCAACAATGCATTTTACTTGGTCAA
This sequence comes from Linderniella brevidens, assembly GCA_004919715.1. Classification (NCBI taxonomy): domain Eukaryota; kingdom Viridiplantae; phylum Streptophyta; class Magnoliopsida; order Lamiales; family Linderniaceae; genus Linderniella; species Linderniella brevidens. The sequence continues at coordinate 19,943,611 of SWDC01000154.1, forward strand.
CAAGGCATTCGACTTATTCAACAAGACATTCTACTTGGTAACCAACGCATTCGACTTGTTCAACAAGGCGTTCGATTTGTTCAACAAGGCGATCGACTTGTTCAACAAGGCATTCTACTTGGTCAACAAGACATTCGACTTGTTCAACAAGGCGTTCGACTTGTTCAATAAGGCGTTCGACTTTTTTCAACGAGGCATTCGACTAGTTTATCAAGGCTTTTATCTGTTCAACAAGGCATGACGTTGTCAGGGAATTCAACTTGTCAAGGCATTCGACTTGGTCTCAAAGGCATTCTAGTTGGTCAACCTGGCGCTCGACTTGTTCAACAAGGCATTCTACTTGGTCAACAAGGCATTCGAATTGTCCAACAAGGCATTCTACTAGGTCAGGTTTACAAGGCTTTCGTCTTGTCCAACAAGGCATTTTACTTGGTCAACAAGGCACTTGAGTTGTTCAACAAGGCATTCAACTTGGTCAACAAGGCGATCGACTTGTTCACAAGGCATTCTACTTGTTCAACAACGAATGCTACTTGTTCAAAAGGCCATTTAAATTCGTCAACAAGACATACAAGGCATTAGACTTGGTCAACAAAGCATACAAGGCATTTGTATTGTTTAACAAGGCATTACTCTTGGTCAACAACGCATCCGGCTTGTTCAACAAGGCATTCGACTTTGTCAACAAGGAATTTAAATTGTTCAACAAGGCATTCTACTTGTTCAAAGGGCATTTGACTTGGTCAACAAGGCATTTTACTTGTTCCACAAGACATTCGACTTGTCCAACAATGCATTTTACTTGGTCAACAAGGCATTCGACTTATTCAACAAGGCATTCTACTTGGTCAACAACGCATTCGACTTGTTCAACAAGGCGTTCGATTTGTTCAACAAGGCGATCGACTTGTTCAACAAGGCATTCTACTTGGTCAACAAGACATTCGACTTGTTCAACAAGGCGTTCGACTTGTTCAATAAGGCGTTCGACGTTTTCAACGAGGCATTCGACTTGTTTAACAAGGCTTTTATCTGTTCAACAAGGCATGACTTTGTCAGGGAATTCAACTTGTCAAGGCTTTCGACTTGGTCTCAAAGGCATTCTAGTTGGTCAACCTGGCGCTTGACTTATTCAACAAGGCATTCTACTTGGTCAACAAGGCATTCGAATTGTCCAACAAGGCATTCTACTAGGTCAACAAGGCATTCGTCTTGTCCAACAAGGCATTCTACTTGGCCAACAAGGCATTTGAGTTGTTCAACAAGGCATTCAACTTGGTCAACAAGGCGATCGACTTGTTCAACAAGGCATTCTACTTGTTCAACAACGAATGCTACTTGTTCAAAAGGCCATTTAAATTCGTCAACAAGACATACAAGGCATTAGACTTGGTCAACAAAGGATACAAGACATTCGTATTGTTTAACAAGGCATTACTCTTGGTCAACAACCCATCCGGCTTGTTCAACAAGGCATTCAACTTTGTCAACAAGGAATTTAAATTGTTCAACAAGGCATTCTACTTGTTCAAAGGGCATTTGACTTGGTCAACAAGGCATTTTAATTGTTCCACAAGACATTCGACTTGTCCAACAATGCATTTTACTTGGTCAACAAGGCATTCGACTTATTCAACAAGGCATTCTACTTGGTCAACAACGCATTCGACTTGTTCAACAAGGCATTCGACTTGTTCAATAAGGCGTTCGACTTTTTCAACGAGGCATTCGACTTGTTTATCAAGGCTTTTATCTGTTCAACAAGGCATGACTTTGTCAGGGAATTCAACTTGTCAAGGCATTCGACTTGGTCTCAAAGGCATTCTAGTTGGTCAACCTGGCGCTCGACTTGTTCAACAAGGCATTCTACTTGGTCAACAAGGCATTCGAATTGTCCAACAAGGCATTCTACTAGGTCAGGTCAACAAGGCTTTCGTCTTGTCCAACAACGCATTCTACTTGTTCAACAAGGCGATCGACTTGGTCAACAAGGCGATCGACTTGTTCAACAAGGCATTCTACTTGTTCAACAACGAATGCTACTTGTTCAAAAGGCCATTCAAATTGGACAACAAGACATAGAAGGCATTAGACTTGGTCAACAAAGCATACAGGGCATTCGTATTGTTTAACAAGGCATTACTCTTGGTCAACAAGGCATCCGGCTTGTTCAACAAGGCATTCGACTTTGTCAACAAGGAATTTAAATTGTTCAACAAGTCATTCTACTTGTTCAAAGGGCATTTGACTTGGTCAACAAGGCATACAAGGCATTTTACGTGTTCCACAAGACATTCGACTTGTACAACAATGCAATTTACTTGGTCAACAAGGCATTCGACTTATTCAACAAGGCATTTGACTTGTTCCACAAGGCCTTTGAGTTGTTCAACAAGGCGATCGACTTGTTCAACAAGGCATTCTACTTGGTCAACAAGGTATTCGACTTGTTCAAGACGGCGTTCGACTTGTTCAACAAGGCGTTCGACTTGTTCAACAAGGTGTTCGACTTTTTCAACGAGGCATTCGACTTGTTTAACAAGCTTTTATTTGTTCAACAAGGCATGACTTGGTCAGGGAATTTAACGTGTCAAGGCATTCGACTTGGTCTCAAAGGCATTCTAGTTGGTCAACCTGGCGCTAGAATTGTTCAACAAGGCATTCTACTTGGTCAACAAGGCAATCGAATTGTCCAACAAGGCATTCTACTAGGTCAGGTCAACAAGGCATTCGTCATGTCCAACAAGGCATTCTACTTGGTCAACAAGGCATTTGAGTTGTTCAACAAGGCATTCAACTTGGTCAACAAGGCGATCGACTTGTTCAACAAGGCATTCTACTTGTTCAACAACGAATGCTTCTTGTTCAAAGGGCCATTCAAATTGGTCAACAAGACATACAAGGCATTAGACTTGGTCAACAAAGCATACAAGGCATTCGTATTGTTTAACAAGGCATTACTCTTGGTCAACAAGGCATCCGGCTTGTTCAACAAGGCATTCGACTTTGTCAACAACGCATTTAAATTGTTCAACAAGGCATTCTACTTGTCCAAAGGGCATTTAACTTGGTAAACAAGGCATTTTACTTGTTCCACAAGAAATTCGACTTGTCCAACAATGCATTTTACTTGGTCAACAAGGCATTCGACTTATTCAACAAGGCATTCTACTTGGTCAACAACGCATTCGACTTGTTCAACAAGGCGTTTGATTTGTTCAAGTCAACAAGGCATTCGAATTGTCCAACAAGGCATTCTACTAGGTCAGGTCAACAAGGCTTTCGTCTTGTCCAACAAGGCATTCTACTTGGTCAACAAGGCATTTGAGTTGTTCAACAAGGCATTCAACTTGGTCAACAAGGCGATCGACTTGTTCAACAAGGCATTCTACTTGTTCAACAACGAATGCTTCTTGTTCAAATGGCCATTCAAATTGGTCAACAAGACATACAAGGCATTAGACTTGGTCAACAAAGCATACAAGGCATTCGTATTGTTTAACAAGGCATTACTCTTGGTCAACAAGGCATCCGGCTTGTTCAACAAGGCATTCGACTTTATCAACAAGGAATTTAAATTGTTCAACAAGGCATTCTACTTGTTCAAAGGGCATTTGACTTGGTAAACAAGGCATTTTACTTGTTCCACAAGAAATTCGACTTGTCCAACAATGCATTTTACTTGGTCAACAAGGCATTCGACTTATTCAACAAGGCATTCGACTTGTTCAACAAGGCCTTCGAGTTGTTCAACAAGGCGATCGACTTGTTCAACAAGGCATTCTACTTGGTCAACAAGGCATTCGACTTGTTCAACACGGCGTTCGACTTGTTCAACACGGCGTTCGACTTGTTCAACAAGGCGTTCGACTTTTTCAACGAGGCATTCGACTTGTTTAACAAGGCTTTTATCTGTTCAACAAGGCATGACTTTGTCAGGGAATTCAACTTGTCAAGGCATTCGACTTGGTCTCAAAGGCATTCTAGTTGGTCAACCTGGCGCTCGACTTGTTCAACAAGGCATTCGAATTGTCCAACAAGGCATTCTACTAGGTCAACAAGGCATTCGTCTTGTCCAACAAAGCATTCTACTTGGTCAACAAGGCATTTGAGTTGTTCAACAAGGCATTACTCTTGGTCAACAAGGCATCCGGCTTGTTCAACAAGGCATTCGACTTTGTCAACAACGCATTTAAATTGTTCAACAAGGCATTCTACTTGTCCAAAGGGCATTTAACTTGGTAAACAAGGCATTTTACTTGTTCCACAAGAAATTCGACTTGTCCAACAATGCATTTTACTTGGTAACCAAGGCATTCGACTTATTCAACAAGGCATTCGACTTGTTCAACAAGGCCTTCGAGTTGTTCAACAAGGCGATCGATTTGTTCAACAAGGCATTCTACTTGGTCAACAAGGCATTCGACTTGTTCAACACGGCGTTCGACTTGTTCAACAAGGCGTTCGACTTTTTCAACGAGGCATTCGACTTGTTTAACAAGGCTTTTATCTGTTCAACAAGGCATGACTTTGTCAGGGAATTCAACTTGTCAAGGCATTCGACTTGGTCTCAAAGGCATTCTAGTTGGTCAACCTGGCGCGCGACTTGTTCAACAAGGCATTCGATTTGTCCAACAAAGCATTCTACTAGGTCAACAAGGCATTCGTCTTGTCCAACAAAGCATTCTACTTGGTCCACAAGGCATTTGAGTTGTTCAACAAGGCATTCAACTTGGTCAACAAGGCGATCGACTTGTTCAACAAGGCATTCTACTTGTTCAACAACGAATTCTACTTGTTCAAAAGGCCATTCAAATTGGTCAACAAGACATACAAGGCATTAGACTTGGTCAACAAAGCATACAAGGCATTCGTATTGTTTAACAAGGCATTACTCTTGGTCAACAAGGCATCAGGCTTGTTCAACAAGGCATTCGACTTTTGTCAACAAGGAAAATTAAATTGTTCAACAAGGCATTCTACTTGTTCAAAGGGCATTTGACTTGGTCAACAAGGCATTTTACTTGTTCCACAAGACATTCGACTTGTCCAACAATGCATTTTACTTGGTCAACAAGGCATTCTACTTGGTCAGCAACGCATTCGACTTGTTCAACAAGGCGTTTGATTTGTTCAACAAGGCGATTGACTTGTCAATAAGGCATTCTACTTGGTCAACAAGGCATCCGGCTTGTTCAACAAGGCATTCGACTTTGTCAACAAGGAATTTAAATTGTTCAACAAGGCATTCTACTTGTTCAAAGGGCATTTGACTTGGTCATGAAGGCATTTTACTTGGTCAACAAGGCATTCGACTTATTCAACAAGGCATTCGACTTTGTCAAGAAGGAATTTAAATTGTTCAACAAGGCATTCTACTTGTTCAAAGGGCATTTGACTTGGTCAACAAGGCATTTTACTTGTTCCACAAGACATTCGACTTATTCAACAAGGCATTCGACTTTGTCAAGAAGGAATTTAAATTGTTCAACAAGGCATTCTACTTGTTCAAAGGGCATTTGACTTGGTCAACAAGGCATTTTACTTGTTCCACAAGACATTCGACTTGTCCAACAATGCATTTTACTTGGTCAACAAGGCATTCTACTTGGTCAACAACGCATTCGACTTGTTCAACAAGGCGTTTGATTTGTTCAACAAGGCGATTGACTTGTCAACAAGGCATTCTACTTGGTCAACAAGGCATCCGGCTTGTTCAACAAGGCATTCGACTTTGTCAACAAGGAATTTAAATTGTTCAACAAGGCATTCTACTTGTTCAAAGGGCATTTGACTTGGTCAACAAGGCATTTTACTTGGTCAACAAGGCTTTCGACTTATTCAACAAGGTATTCGACTTTGTCAAGAAGGAATTTAAATTGTTCAACAAGGCATTATACTTGTTCAAAGGGCATTTAACTTGGTCAACAAAGCATTTTACTTGTTCCACAAGACATTCGACTTGTCCAACAATGCATTTTACTTGGTCAACAAGGCATTCGACTTATTCAACAAGGCATTCAACTTGGTCAACATCGCATTCGACTTGTTCAACAAGGCGTTCGATTTGTTCAACAAGGCGATCGACTTGTTCAACAAGGCATTCTACTTGGTCAACAAGGCATTCGACTTGTTCAACACGGCGTTCGACTTGTTAAAAAAGGCGTTCGACTTGTTCAACAAGGCGTTCGACTTGTTCAACAAGGCGTTCGACTTTTTCAACGAGGCATTCGACTTGTTTAACACGGCTTTTATCTGTTCAACAAGGCATGACTTTGTCAGGGAGTTCAACGTGTCAAGGCATTCGACTTGGTCTCAATGGCATTCTAGTTGGTCAACCTGGCGCTAGAATTGTACAACAAGGCATTCTACTTGGTCAACAAGGCAATCGAATTGTCCAACAAGGCATTCTACTAGGTCAGGTCAACAAGGCATTCGTCTTGTCCAACAAGGCATTCTACTTGGTCAACAAGGCATTTGAGTTGTTCAAAAAGGCATTCAACTTGGTCAACAAGGCGATCGACTTGTTCAACAAGGCATTCTACTTGTTCAACATTGAATGCTACTTGTTCACAAGGCCATTCAAATTGGTCAACAAGACATACAAGGCATTAGACTTGGTCAACAAAGCATACAAGGCATTCGTATTGTTTAACAAGGCATTACTCTTGGTCAACAAGGCATCCGGCTTGTTCAACAAGGCATTCGACTTTGTCAACAACGCATTTAAATTGTTCAACAAGGCATTCTACTTGTCCAAAGGGCATTTAACTTGGTAAACAAGGCATTTTACTTGTTCCACAAGAAATTCGACTTGTCCAACAATGCATTTTACTTGGTCAACAAGGCATTCGACTTATTCAACAAGGCATTCGACTTGTTCAACAAGGCCTTCGAGTTGTTCAACAAGGCGATCGACTTGTTCAACAAGGCATTCTACTTGGTCAACAAGGCATTCGACTTGTTCAACACGGCGTTCGACTTGTTCAACACGGCGTTCGACTTGTTCAACAAGGCGTTCGACTTGTTCAACAAGGCGTTCGACTTTTTCAACGAGGCATTCGACTTGTTTAACAAGGCTTTTATCTGTTCAACAAGGCATGACTTTGTCAGGGAATTCAACTTGTCAAGGCATTCGACTTGGTCTCAAAGGCATTCTAGTTGGTCAACCTGGCGCTCGACTTGTTCAACAAGGCATTCTACTTGGTCAACAAGGCATTCGAATTGTCCAACAAGGCATTCTACTAGGTCAACAAGGCATTCGTCTTGTCCAACAAAGCATTCTACTTGGTCAACAAGGCATTTGAGTTGTTCAACAAGGCATTCAACTTCGTCAACAAGGCGATCGACTTGTTCAACAAGGCATTCTACTTGTTCAACAACGAATGCTACTTGTTCAAAAGGCCATTCAAATTGGTCAACAAGACATACAAGGCATTAGACTTGGTCAACAAAGCATACAAGGCATTCCTATTGTTTAACAAGGCATTACTCTTGGTCAACAAGGCATCCGGCTTGTTCAACAAGGCATTCGACTTTGTCAACAACGCATTTAAATTGTTCAACAAGGCATTCTACTTGTCCAAAGGGCATTTAACTTGGTAAACAAGGCATTTTACTTGTTCCACAAGAAATTCGACTTGTCCAACAATGCATTTTACTTGGTAACCAAGGCATTCGACTTATTCAACAAGGCATTCGACTTGTTCAACAAGGCCTTCGAGTTGTTCAACAAGGCGATCGATTTGTTCAACAAGGCATTCTACTTGGTCAACAAGGCATTCGACTTGTTCAACACGGCGTTCGACTTGTTCAACAAGGCGTTCGACTTTTTCAACGAGGCATTCGACTTGTTTAACAAGGCTTTTATCTGTTCAACAAGGCATGACTTTGTCAGGGAATTCAACTTGTCAAGGCATTCGACTTGGTCTCAAAGGCATTCTAGTTGGTCAACCTGGCGCGCGACTTGTTTTACAAGGCATTCTAGTTGGTCAACAAGGCATTCGATTTGTCCAACAAAGCATTCTACTAGGTCAACAAGGCATTCGTCTTGTCCAACAAAGCATTCTACTTGGTCTACAAGGCATTTGAGTTGTTCAACAAGGCATTCAACTTGGTCAACAAGGCGATCGACTTGTTCAACAAGGCATTCTACTTGTTCAACAACGAATGCTACTTGTTCAAAAGGCCATTGAAATTGGTCAACAAGCCATACAAGGCATTAGACTTGGTCAACAAAGCATACAAGGCATTCGTATTGTTTAACAAGGCATTACTCTTGGTCAACAAGGCATCCGGCTTGTTCAACAAGGCATTCGACTTTGTCAACAAGGAATTTAAATTGTTCTACAAGGCATTCGACTTGTTCAAAGGGCATTTGACTTGGTCAACAAGGCATTTTACTTGGTCAACAAGGCATTCGACTTATTCAACAAGGCATTCGACTTTGTCAACAAGGAATTTAAATTATTCAACAAGGCATTATACTTGTTCAAAGGGCATTTAACTTGGTCAACAAAGCATTTTACTTGTTCCACAAGACATTCGACTTGTCCAACAATGCATTTTACTTGGTCAACAAGGCATTCGACTTATTCAACAAGGCATTCAACTTGGTCAACATCGCATTCGACTTGTTCAACAAGGCGTTCGATTTGTTCAACAAGGCGATCGACTTGTTCAACAAGGCATTCTACTTGGTCAACAAGGCATTCGACTTGTTCAACACGGCGTTCGACTTGTTAAAAAAGGCGTTCGACTTGTTCAACAAGGCGTTCGACTTGTTCAACAAGGCGTTCGACTTTTTCAACGAGGCATTCGACTTGTTTAACACGGCTTTTATCTGTTCAACAAGGCATGACTTTGTCAGGGAGTTCAACGTGTCAAGGCATTCGACTTGGTCTCAATGGCATTCTAGTTGGTCAACCTGGCGCTAGAATTGTACAACAAGGCATTCTACTTGGTCAACAAGGCAATCGAATTGTCCAACAAGGCATTCTACTAGGTCAGGTCAACAAGGCATTCGTCTTGTCCAACAAGGCATTCTACTTGGTCAACAAGGCATTTGAGTTGTTCAAAAAGGCATTCAACTTGGTCAACAAGGCGATCGACTTGTTCAACAAGGCATTCTACTTGTTCAACATTGAATGCTACTTGTTCACAAGGCCATTCAAATTGGTCAACAAGACATACAAGGCATTAGACTTGGTCAACAAAGCATACAAGGCATTCGTATTGTTTAACAAGGCATTACTCTTGGTCAACAAGGCATCCGGCTTGTTCAACAAGGCATTCGACTTTGTCAACAACGCATTTAAATTGTTCAACAAGGCATTCTACTTGTCCAAAGGGCATTTAACTTGGTAAACAAGGCATTTTACTTGTTCCACAAGAAATTCGACTTGTCCAACAATGCATTTTACTTGGTCAACAAGGCATTCGACTTATTCAACAAGGCATTCGACTTGTTCAACAAGGCCTTCGAGTTGTTCAACAAGGCGATCGACTTGTTCAACAAGGCATTCTACTTGGTCAACAAGGCATTCGACTTGTTCAACACGGCGTTCGACTTGTTCAACAAGGCATTCGACTTGTTCAACAAGGCGTTCGACTTGTTCAACAAGGCGTTCGACTTTTTCAACGAGGCATTCGACTTGTTTAACAAGGCTTTTATCTGTTCAACAAGGCATGACTTTGTCAGGGAATTCAACTTGTCAAGGCATTCGACTTGGTCTCAAAGGCATTCTAGTTGGTCAACCTGTCGCTCGACTGGTTCAACAAGGAATTCTACTTGGTCAACAAGGCATTCGAATTGTCCAACAAGGCATTCTACTAGGTCAGGTCAACAAGGCATTTGTCTTGTCCAACAAGGCATTCTACTTGGTCAACAAGGCATTTGAGTTGTTCAACAAAGCATTCAACTTGGTCAACAAGGCGATCGATTTGTTCAACAAGGCATTCTACATGTTGAACAACGAATGCTACTTGTTCAAAAGGCCATTCAAATTGGTCAACAAGACATACAAGGCATTAGACTTGGTCAACAAAGCATACAGGGCATTCGTATTGTTTACCAAGGCATTACTCTTGGTCAACAAGGCATCCGGCTTGTTCAACAATCCATTCGACTTTGTCAACAACGCATTTAAATTGTTCAACAAGGCATTCTACTTGTCCAAAGGGCATTTAACTTGGTAAACAAGGCATTTTACTTGTTCCACAAGAAATTCGACTTGTCCAACAATGCATTTTACTTGGTCACAACAAGGCATTCGACTTATTCAACAAGGCATTCGACTTGTTCAACAAGGCCTTCGAGTTGTTCAACAAGGCGATCGACTTGTTCAACAAGGCATTCTACTTGGTCAACAAGGCATTCTACTTGTTCAACACGGCGTTCGACTTGTTCAACAAGGCGTTCGACTTTTTCAACGAGGCATTCGACTTGTTTAACAAGGCTTTTATCTGTTCAACAAGGCATTCGTATTGTTTAACAAGGCATTACTCTTGGTCAACAAGGCATTCGCCTATGTCAACAAGGAATTTAAATTGTTCAACAAGGCGAATTCTACTTGTTCATAGGGCATTTGACTTGGTCAACAAGGCATTTTACTTAGTCAACAAGGCATTCGACTTGTTCAACAAGGCATACGACTTGGTCAACAAGGCATTCGACTTGTTCAACACGGCGTTCGACTTGTTCAACAAGGCGTTCGACTTATTCAACAAGGCGTTCGACTTGTTCAACAAGGCGTTCGACTTTTTCAACGAGGCATTCGACTTGTTTACCAAGGCTTTTATCTGTTCAACAAGGCATGACTTTGTCATGGAATTCAACTTGTCAAGGCATTCGACTTGGTCTCAAAGGCATTCTAGTTGGTCAACCTGGCGCTCGACTTGTTCAACAAGGCATTCTACTTGGTCAACAAGGCATTCGAATTGTCCAACAAGGTATTCTACTAGGTCAACAAGGCATTCGTCTTGTCCAAGAAGGCATTCTACTTGGTCAACAAGGCATTTGAGTTGTTCAACAAGGCATTCAACTTGGTCAACAAGGCGATCGACTTGTTCAACAAGGCATTCTACTTGTTCAACAACGAATGCTACTTGTTCAAAAGGCCATTCAAATTGGTCAACAAGACATACAAGGCATTAGACTTGATCAACAAAGCATACAAGGCATTCGTATTGTTTAACAAGGCATTACTCTTGGTCTCAAAGGTATTCTAGTTGGTCAACCTGGCGCTCGACTTGTTCAACAAAGCATTCACATGGTCATTAAGGCATTCGAATTGTCCAACAAGGCATTCTACTAGGTCAGGTCAACAAGGCATTCGTCTTGTCCAACAAGGCATTCTACTTGGTCAACAAGGCATTTGAGTTGTTCCACAAGGCATTCAACTTGGTCAACAAGGCGATCGACTTGTTCAACAAGGCATTCTACTTGTTCAACAACGAATGCTACTTGTTCAAAAGGCCATTCAAATTGGTCAAAAAGACATACAAGGCATTAGACTTGGTCAACAAAGCATACAAGGCATTCGTATTGTTTAACAAGGCATTACTATTGGTCAACAAGGCATTCGGCTTGTTCAACAAGGCATTCGACTTTGTCAACAAGTAATTTAAATTGTTCAACAAGGCATTCTTCTTGTTCAAAGGGCATTTGACTTGGCCAACAAGGCATTTTACTTGTTCCACAAGACATTCGACTTGTCCAACAATGCATTTTACTTGGTCAACAACGCATTCGACTTATTCAACAAGGCATTCTACTTGGTCAACAACGCATTCGACTTGTTCAACAAGGCGTTCGATTTGTTCAACAAGGCGATCGACTTGTTCAACAAGGCATTCTACTTGGTCAACAAGATATTCGACTTGTTCAACAAGGCGTTCGACTTGTTCAACAAGGCGTTCGACTTGTTCAACAAGGCGTTCGACTTGTTCAATAAGGCGTTCGACTTTTTCAACGAGGCATTCGACTTGTTTAACAAGGCTTTTATCTGTTCAACAAGGCATGACTTTGTCAGGGAATTCAACTTGTCAACGCATTCGACTTGGTCTCAAAGGCATTCTAGTTGGTCAACCTGGCGCTAGAATTGTTCAACAAGGCATTCTACTTGGTCAACAAGGCAATCGAATTGTCCAACAAGGCATTCTACTAGGTCAGGTCAACAAGGCATTCGTCTTGTCCAACAAGGCATTCTACTTGGTCAACAAGGCGATCGACTTGTTCCACAAGGCATTCGTCTTGTCCAACAAGGCATTCTACTTGTTCAAAAAGGCGTTCGACTTGTTCAACAAGGCGTTCGACTTTTTCAACGAGGCATTCGACTTGTTTAACAAGGCTTTTATCTGTTCAACAAGGAATGACTTTGTCAGGGAACTCAACTTGTCTAGGCATTCGACTTGGTCTCAAAGGCATTCTAGTTGGTCAACCTGGCGCTCGACTTGTTCAACAAGGCATTCTACATGGTCATTAAGGCATTCGAATTGTCCAACAAGGCATTCTACTAGGTCAGGTCAACAAGTCATTCGTCTTGTCCAACAAGGCATTCTACTTGGTCAACAAGGCATTTGAGTTGTTCAACAAGGCATTCAACTTGGTCAACAAGGCGATCGAATTGTTCAACAAGGCATTCTACTTGTTCAGCAACGAATGGTACTTGTTCAAAAGGCCATTCAAATTGGTCAACAAGACATACAAGGCATTAGACTTGGTCAACAAAGCATACAAGGCATTCGTATTGTTTAACAAGGCATTACTCTTGGTCAACAAGGCATCCGGCTTGTTCAACAAGGCATTCGACTTTGACAACAAGGAATTTAAATTGTTCAACAAGGCATTCTACTTGTTCAAAGGGCATTTGACTTGGTCAACAAGGCATTTTACTTGGTCAACAAGGCATTCGACTTATTCAACAAGGCATTCAACTTGTTCAACAAGGCCTTCGAGTTGTTCAACAAGGCGATCGACTTGTTCAACAAGGCATTCTACTTGGTCAACAAGGCATTCGACTTGTTCAACACGGCGTTCGACTTGTTCAAAAAGGCGTTCGACTTGTTCAACAAGGCGTTCGACTTTTTCAACGACGCATTCGACTTGTTTAACAAGGCTTTTATCTGTTACACAAGGAATGACTTTGTCAGGGAATTCAACTTGTCTAGGCATTCGACTTGGTCTCAAAGGCATTCTAGTTGGTCAACCTGGTGCTCGACTTGTTCAACAAGTCATTCTACTTGGTCAGCAAGGCATTCGAATTGTCCAACAAGGCATTCTACTAGGTCAACAAGGAATTCGTCTTGTCCAACAAGGCATTCTACTTGGTCAACAAGGCATTTGACTTGTTCAACAAGGCATTCAACTTGGTCAACAAGGCGATCGACTTGTTCAACAAGGCATTCTACTTGTTCAACAACGAATGCTACTTGTTCAAAAGGCCATTTAAATTGGTCAACAAGACATACAAGGCATTAGACTTGGTCAACAAAGCATACAAGGCATTCGTATTGTTTAACAAGGCATTACTCTTGGTCAACAAGGCATCCGGCTTGTTCAACAAGGCATTCGACTTTGTCAACAAGGAATTTAAATTGTTCGACAAGGCATTCTTCTTGTTCAAAGGGCATTTGACTTGGTCAACAAGGCATTTTACTTGGTCAACAACGCATTGGACTTACTCAACAAGGCATTCTACTTGGTCAACAACGCATTCGACTTGTTCAACAAGGCGTTCGATTTGTTCAACAAGGCGATCGACTTGTTCAACAAGGCATTCTACTTGTTCAACAAGGCGTTCGAGTTGTTCCACAAGGCGTTCGACTTGTTCAATAAGGCGTTCGACTTTTTCAACGAGGCATTTGACTTGTTTTACAAGGCTTTTATCTGTTCAACAAGGCATGACTTTGTCAGGGAATTCAACTTGTCAAGGCATTCGACTTGGTCTCAAAGGCATTCTAGTTGGTCAACCTGGCGCTCGACTTGTTCAACAAGGCATTCTACATGGTCATTAAGGCATTCGAATTGTCCAACAAGGCATTCTACTAGGTCAGGTCAACAAGGCATTCGTCTTGTCCAACAAGGCATTCTTCTTGGTCAACAAGGCATTTGAGTTGTTCAACAAGGCATTCAACTTGGTCGACAAGGCGATCGACTTGTTCAACAAGGCATTCTACTTGTTCAACAACGAATGCTACTTGTTCAAAAGGCCATTCAAATTGGTCAACAAGACATACAAGGCATTAGACTTGGTCAACAAAGCATACAAGGCATTCGTATTGTTTAACAAGGCATTACTCTTGGTCAACAAGGCATCCGGCTTGTTCAACAAGGCATTCGACTTTGACAACAAGGAATTTAAATTGTTCAACAAGGCATTCTACTTGTTCAAAGGGCATTTGACTTGGTCAACAAGGCATTTTACTTGGTCAACAAGGCATTCGACTTATTCAACAAGGCATTCGACTTGTTCAACAAGGCATTCTACTTGTTCAACAAGGCGATCGACTTGTTCAACAAGGCATTCTACTTGGTCAACAAGGCATTCGACTTGTTCAACACGGCGTTCGACTTGTTCAAAAAGGCGTTCGACTTGTTCAACAAGGCGTTCGACTTGTTCAACAAGGCGTTCGACTTTTTCAACGAGGCATTCGACTTGTTTAACAAGGCTTTTATCTTTTACACAAGGAATGACTTTGTCAGGGAATTCAACTTGTCTAGGCATTCGACTTGGTCTCAAAGGCATTCTAGTTGGTCAACCTGGTGCTCGACTTGTTCAACAAGTCATTCTACTTGGTCAGCAAGGCATTCGAATTGTCCAACAAGGCATTCTACTAGGTCAACAAGGCATTCGTCTTGTCCAACAAGGCATTCTACTTGGTCAACAAGGCATTTGAGTTGTTCAACAAGGCATTCAACTTGGTCAACAAGGCGATCGACTTGTTCAACAAGGCATTCTACTTGTTCAACAACGAATGCTACTTGTTCAAAAGGCCATTTAAATTGGTCAACAAGACATACAAGGCATTAGACTTGGTCAACAAAGCATACAAGGCATTCGTATTGTTTAACAAGGCATTACTCTTGGTCAACAAGGCATCCGGCTTGTTCAACAAGGCATTCGACTTTGTCAACAAGGAATTTAAATTGTTCGACAAGGCATTCTTCTTGTTCAAAGGGCATTTGACTTGGTCAACAAGGCATTTTACTTGGTCAACAACGCATTGGACTTACTCAACAAGGCATTCTACTTGGTCAACAACGCATTCGACTTGTTCAACAAGGCGTTCGATTTGTTCAACAAGGCGATCGACTTGTTCAACAAGGCATTCTACTTGGTCAACAAGGCATTTGAGTTGTTCAACAAGGCATTCAACTTGGTCAACAAGGCGATGGACTTGTTCAACAAGGCATTCTACTTGTTCAACAACGAATGCTACTTGTTCAAAAGGCCATTCAAATTGGTCAACAAGACATACAAGGCATTAGACTTGGTCAACAAAGCATACAAGGCATTCGTATTGTTTAACAAGGCATTACTCTTGGTCAACAAGGCATCCGGCTTGTTCAACAAGGCATTCGACTTTGACAACAAGGAATTTAAATTGTTCAACAAGGCATTCTACTTGTTCAAAGGGCATTTGACTTGGTCAACAAGGCATTTTACTTGGTCAACAAGGCATTCGACTTATTCAACAAGGCATTCGACTTGTTCAACAAGGCCTTCGAGTTGTTCAACAAGGCGATCGACTTGTTCAACAAGGCATTCTACTTGGTCAACAAGGCATTCGACTTGTTCAACACGGCGTTCGACTTGTTCAACAAGGCGTTCGACTTGTTCAACAAGGCGTTCGACTTTTTCAACGAGGCATTCGACTTGTTTAACAAGGCTTTTATCTGTTCAACAAGGAATGACTTTGTCAGGGAATTCAACTTGTCTAGGCATTCGACTTGGTCTCAAAGGCATTCTAGTTGGTCAACCTGGTGCTCGACTTGTTCAACAAGTCATTCTACTTGGTCAGCAAGACATTCGAATTGTCCAACAAGGCATTCTACTAGGTCAACAAGGCATTCGTCTTGTCCAACAAGGCATTCTACTTGGTCAACAAGGCATTTGAGTTGTTCAACAAGGCATTCAACTTGGTCAACAAGGCGATCGACTTGTTCAACAAGGCATTATACTTGTTCAACAACGAATGCTACTTGTTCAAAAGGCCATTTAAATTGGTCAACAAGCCATACAAGGCATTAGACTTGGTCAACAAAGCATACAAGGCATTCGTATTGTTTAACAAGGCATTACTCTTGGTCAACAAGGCATCCGACTTGTTCAACAAGGCATTCGACTTTGTCAACAAGGAATTTAAATTGTTCGACAAGGCATTCTTCTTGTTCAAAGGGCATTTGACTTGGTCAACAAGGCATTTTACTTGGTCAACAACGCATTGGACTTACTCAACAAGGCATTCTACTTGGTCAACAACGCATTCGACTTGTTCAACAAGGCGTTCGATTTGTTCAAAAAGGCGATCGACTTGTTCAACAAGGCATTCTACTTGGTCAACAAGACATTCGACTTGTTCAACAAGGCGTTCGACTTGTTCAACAAGGCGTTCGACTTGTTCAACAAGGCGTTCGACTTGTTCAACTAGGCCTTCCACTTGTTCAACAAGGCGTTCGACTTGTTCAATAAGGCGTTAGACTTTTTAAACGAGGCATTCGACATGTTTAACAAGGCTTTTATCTGTTCAACAAGGCATGACTTTGTCAGGGAATTCAACTTGTCAAGGCATTCGACTTGGTCTCAAAGGCATTCTAATTGGTCAACCTGGC
This sequence comes from Linderniella brevidens, assembly GCA_004919715.1. Taxonomy (NCBI): domain Eukaryota; kingdom Viridiplantae; phylum Streptophyta; class Magnoliopsida; order Lamiales; family Linderniaceae; genus Linderniella; species Linderniella brevidens. The sequence goes on from SWDC01000154.1 coordinate 19,960,445, forward strand.
GCTCGACTTGTTCAACAAGGCATTCTACATGGTCATTAAGGCATTCGAATTGTCCAACAAGGCATTCTACTAGGTCAGGTCAACAAGGCATTCGTCTTGTCCAACAAGGCATTCTACTTGTTCAACAAGGCATTCTACTTGTTCAAAGGGCATTTGACTTGGTCAACAAGGCATTTTACTTGGTCAACAAGGCATTCGACTTATTCAACAAGGCATTCGACTTGTTCAACAAGGCCTTCGAGTTGTTCAACAAGGCGATCGACTTGTTCAACAAGGCATTCTACTTGGTCAACAAGGCATTCGAGTTGTTCAACACGGCGTTCGACTTGTTCGACAAGGCGTTCGACTTGTTCGACAAGGCGTTCGACTTGTTCTACAAGGCGTTCGACTTGTTCAATAAGGCGTTCGACTTTTTCAACGAGGCATTCGACTTGTTTTACAAGGCTTTTATCTGTTCAACAAGGCATGACTTTGTCAGGGAATTCAACTTGTCAAGGCATTCGACTTGGTCTCAAAGGCATTCTAGTTGGTCAACCTGGCGCTCGACTTGTTCAACAAGGCATTCTACATGGTCATTAAGGCATTCGAATTGTCCAACAAGGCATTCTACTAGGTCAGGTCAACAAGGCATTCGTCTTGTCCAACAAGGCATTCTACTTGGTCAACAAAGCATTTGAGTTGTTCAACAAGGCATTCAACTTGGTCAACAAGGCGATCGACTTGTTCAACAACGAATGCTACTTGTTCAAAAGGCCATTCAAATTGGTCAACAAGACATACAAGTCATTAGACTTGGTCAACAAAGCATAGAAGGCATTCGTATTGTTTAACAAGGCATTACTCTTGGTCAACAAGGCATCCGGCTTGTTCAACAAGGCATCCGGCTTGTTCAACAAGGCATTCGACTTTGACAACAAGGAATTTAAATTGTTCAACAAGGCATTCTACTTGTTCAAAGGGCATTTGACTTGGTCAACAAGGCATTTTACTTGGTCAACAAGGCATTCGACTTATTCAACAAGGCATTCGACTTGTTCAACAAGGCCTTCGAGTTGTTCAACAAGGCGATCGACTTGTTCAACAAGGCATTCTACTTGGTCAACAAGGCATTCGACTTGTTCAACACGGCGTTCGACTTGTTCAACAAGGCGTTCGACTTGTTCAACAAGGCGTTCGACTTGTTCAACAAGGCGTTCGACTTGTTCAACAAGGCGTTCGACTTTTTCAACGAGGCATTCGACTTGTTTAACAAGGCTTTTATCTGTTCAACAAGGAATGACTTTGTCAGGGAATTCAACTTGTCTAGGCATTCGACTTTGTCTCAAAGGCATTCTAGTTGGTCAACCTGGTGCTCGACTTGTTCAACAAGGCATTCTACATGGTCATTAAGGCATTCGAATTGTCCAACAAGGCATTCTACTAGGTCAGGTCAACAAGGCATTCGTCTTGTCCAACAAGGCATTCTACTTGTTCAACAAGGCATTCTACTTGTTCAAAGGGCAGTTGACTTTGTCAACAAGGCATTCGACTTATTCAACAAGGCATTCGACTTGTTCAACAAGGCCTATGAGTTGTTCAACAAGGCGATTGACTTGTTCAACAAGGCATTCTACTTGGTCAACAAGGCATTCGAGTTGTTCAACACGGCGTTCGACTTGTTCGACAAGGCGTTCGACTTGTTCCACAAGGCGTTCGACTTGGTCAGCAAGGCATTCGAATTGTCCAACAAGGCATTCTACTAGGTCAACAAGGCATTCGTCTTGTCCAACAAGGCATTCTACTTGGTCAAAAAGGCATTTGAGTTGTTCAACAAGGCATTCAACTTGGTCAACAAGGCGATCGACTTGTTCAACAAGGCATTCTACTTGTTCAACAACGAATGCTACTTGTTCAAAAGGCCATTTAAATTGGTCAACAAGACATACAAGGCATTAGACTTGGTCAAAAAAGCATACAAGGCATTCGTATTGTTTAACAAGGCATTACTCTTCGTCAACAAGGCATCCGGCTTGTTCAACAAGGCATCCGGCTTGTTCAACAAGGCATTCGACTTTGTCAACAAGGAATTTAAATTGTTCGACAAGGCATTCTTCTTGTTCAAAGGGCATTTGACTTGGTCAACAAGGCATTTTACTTGGTCAACAACGCATTCGACTTATTCAACAAGGCATTCTACTTGGTCAACAACGCATTCGACTTGTTCAACAAGGCGTTCGATTTGTTCAACAAGGCGATCGACTTGTTCAACAAGGCATTCTACTTGGTCAACAAGGCATTTGAGTTGTTCAACAAGGCATTCAACTTGGTCAACAAGGCGATGGACTTGTTCAACAAGGCATTCTACTTGTTCAACAACGAATGCTACTTGTTCAAAAGGCCATTCAAATTGGTCAACAAGACATACAAGGCATTAGACTTGGTCAACAAAGCATACAAGGCATTCGTATTGTTTAACAAGGCATTACTCTTGGTCAACAAGGCATCCGGCTAGTTCAACAAGGCATTCGACTTTGTCAACAAGGAATTTAAATTGTTCAACAAGGCATTCTACTTGTTCAAAGGGCATTTGAATTGGTCAAGAAGGCATTTTACTTGTTCCACAAGATATTCGACTTGTCCAACAATGCATTTTACTTGTTCCACAAGACATTCTACTTGTACAACAATGCATTTTACTTGGTCAACAAGACATTCGACTTATTCAACAAGGCATTCTACTTGGTCAACAACGCATTCGACTTGTTCAACAAGGCGTTCGAGTTGTTCAACAAGGCGATCGACTTGTTCACCAGGGCATTCTACTTGGTCAACAAGCCATTCGACTTGTTCAACAAGGCGTTCGACTTGTTCAACAAGGCGTTCGACTTGTTCAATAAGGCGTTCGACTTTTTCAACGTGGCATTCGACTTGTTTAACAAGGCTTTTATCTGTTCAACAAGTCATGACTTTGTCAGGGAATTCAACTTGTCAAGGCATTCGACTTGGTCTCAAAGGCATTCTAGTTGGTCAACCTGGCGCTCGACTTGTTCAACAAGGCATTCTACTTGGTCAACAAGGCATTCGAATTGTCCAACAAGGCATTCTACTAGGTCAACAAGGCATTCGTCTTGTCCAACAAGGCATTCTACTTGATCAACAAGGCATTTGAGTTGTTCTACAAGGCATTCTACTTGGTCAACAAGGCTATCGACTTGTTCAACAAGGCATTCTACTTGTTCAACAACGAATGCTACTTGTTCAAAAGGCCATTCAAATTGGTCAACAAGACATACAAGGCATTAGACTTGGTCAACAAAGCATACAAGGCATTCGTATTGTTTAACAAGGCATTACTCTTGGTCAACAAGGCATCCGACTTGTTCAACAAGGCATTCGACTTTGTCAACAAGGAATTTAAATTGTTCAACAAGGCATTCTACTTGTTCAAAGGGCATTGGACTTGGACAAGAAGGCATTTTACTTGTTCCACAAGACATTCGACTTGTCCAACAATGCATTCTACTTGGTCAACATGGCATTCGACTTATTCAACAAGGCATTCTACTTGGTCAACTACGCATTCGACTTGTTCAACAAGGCGTTCGATTTGTTCAACAAGGCGATCGACTTGTTAAACAAGGCATTCTACTTGGTAACAAGACATTCGACTTGTTCAACAAGGCGTTCGACTTGTTCAACAAGGCGTTCGACTTGTTCAACAAGGCGTTCGACTTGTTCAACAAGGCGTTCGACTTGTTCAACAAGGCGTTCGACTTGTTCAACAAGGCGTTCGACTTTTTCAACGAGGCATTCGAGTTGTTTTAACAAGGCTTTTATCTGTTCAACAAGGCATGACTTTGTCAGGGAATTCAACTTGTCAAGGCATTCGACTTGGTCTCAAAAGCATTCTAGTTGGTCAACCTGTCGCTCGACTTGTTCAACAAGGCATTCTACTTGGTCAACAAGGCATTCGAATTGTCCAACAAGGCATTCTACTAGGTCAGGTGAACAAGGCATTAGACTTGGTCAACAAAGCATACAAGGCATTCGAATTGTTTAACAAGGCATTACTCTTGGTCAACAAGGCATCCGGCTTGTTTAACAAGGCATTCGACTTTGTCAACAAGGAATTTAAATTGTTCAACAAGGCATTCTACTTGTTCAAAGGGCATTGGACTTGGTCAGGAAGGCATTTTACTTGTTCCACAAGACATTCGACTTGTCCAACAATGCATTCTACTTGGTCAACATGGCATTCGACTTATTCAACAAGCCATTCTACTTGGTCAACTACGCATTCGACTTGTTCAACAAGGCGTTCGATTTGTTCAACAAGGCGATCGACTTGTTAAACAAGGCATTCTACTTGGTCAACAAGACATTCGACTTGTTCAACAAGGCGTTCGACTTGTTCACAAGGCGTTCGACTTGTTCAATAAGGCGTTCGACTTTTTCAACGAGGCATTCGACTTGTTTTAAACAAGGCTTTTATCTGTTCAACAAGTCATGACTTTGTCAGGAAATTCAACTTGTCAAGGCATTCGACTTGGTCTCAAAGGCAGTCTAGTTGGTTAACCTGTCGCTCGACTTGTTCAACAAGGCATTCTACTTGGTCAACAAGGCATTCGAATTGTCCAACAAGGTATTCTACTAGGTCAGGTCAACAAGGCATTCGAATTGTTTAACAAGGCATTACTCTTGGTCAACAAGGCATCCGGCTTGTTCAACAAGGCATTCGACTTTGTCAACAAGGCATTCGACTTTGTCAACGAGGAATTTAAATTGTTCAACAAGGCATTCTAGTTGTTCAAAGGGCATTTGACTTGGTCAAGAAGGCATTTTACTTGTTCCACAAGACATTCGACATGTCCAACAATGCATTTTACTTGTTCCACAAGACATTCTACTTGTACAACAATGCATTTTACTTGGTCAACAAGGCATTCGACTTATTCAACAAGGCATTCTACTTGGTCAACAACGCATTCGACTTGTTCAACAAGGCGTTCGATTTGTTCAACAAGGCGATCGACTTGTTCACCAAGGCATTCTACTTGGTCAACAAGCCATTCGACTTGTTCAACAAGGCGTTCGACTTGTTCAACAAGGCGTTCGACTTGTTCAACAAGGCGTTCGACTTGTTCAACAAGGCGTTCGACTTTTTCAACGAGGCATTCGACTTGTTTAACAAGGCTTTTATCTGTTCAACAAGTCATGACTTTGTCAGGGAATTCAACTTGTCAAGGCATTCGACTTGGTCTCAAAGGCATTCTAGTTGGTCAACCTGGCGCTCGACTTGTTCAACAAGGCATTCTACTTGGTCAACAAGGCATTCGAATTGTCCAACAAGGCATTCTACTAGGTCAACAAGGCATTCGTCTTGTCCAACAAAGCATTTGAGTTGTTCAACAAGGCATTCAACTTGGTCAACAAGGCGATCGACTTGTTCAACAAGGCATTCTACTTGTTCAACAACGAATGCTACTTGTTCAAAAGGCCATTCAAATTGGTCAACAAGACATACAAGGCATTAGACTTGGTCAACAAAGCATACAAGGCATTCGTATTGTTTAACAAGGCATTACTCTTGGTCAACAAGGCATCCGGCTTGTTTAACAATGCATTCGACTTTGTCAACAAGGAATTTAAATTGTTCAACAAGGCATTCTACTTGTTCAAAGGGCATTTGACTTGGTCAACAAGGCATTTTACTTGTTCCACAAGAAATTCGACTTGTCCAACAATGCATTTTACTTGGTCAACAAGGCATTCGACATATTCAACAAGGCATTCTACTTGGTCAACAACGCATTCGACTTGTTCAACAAGGCATTCGATTTGTTCAACAAGGCGATCGACTTGTTCAACAAGGCATTCTACTTGGTCAACAAGACATTCGACTTGTTCAACAATGCGTTCGACTTGTTGAACAAGGCGTTCGACTTGTTCAACAAGGTGTTCGACTTGTTCAACGAGGCATTCGACTTGTTTAACAAGGCTTTTATCTGTTCAACAAGGCATGACTTTGTCAGGGAATTCAACTTGTCAAGGCATTCGACTTGGTCTCAAAGGCATTCTAGTTGGTCAACCTGTCGCTCGACTTGTTCAACAAGGCATTCTACTTGGTCAACAAGGCATTCGAATTGTCCAACAAGGCATTCTACTAGGTCAACAAGGCATTCGTCTTGTCCAACAAGGCATTCTACTTGGTCAACAAGGCATTTGAGTTGTTCAACAAGGCATTCAACTTGGTCAACAAGGCGATCGACTTGTTCAACAAGGCATTCTACTTGTTCAACAACGAATGCTACTTGTTCAAAAGGCCATTCAAATTGGTCAACAAGACCTACAAGGCATTAGACTTGGTCAACAAAGCATACAAGGCATTCCTATTGTTTGACAAGGGATTACTCTTGGACAACAAGGCATCCGGCTTGTTCAACAAGGCATTCGACTTTGTCAACAACGCATTTAAATTGTTCAACAAGGCATTCTACTTGTCCAAAGGGCATTTAACTTGGTAAACAAGGCATTTTACTTGTTCCACAAGAAATTCGACTTGTCCAACAATGCATTTTACTTGGTCAACAAGGCATTCGACTTATTCAACAAGGCATTCGACTTGTTCAACAAGGCCTTCGAGTTGTTTAACAAGGCATTCTACTTGGTCAACAAGACATTCGACTTGTTCAACAAGGCGTTCGACTTGTTCAACAAGGCGTTCGACTTGTTCAATAAGGCATTCGACTTTTTCAACGAGGCATTCGACTTGTTTTAACAAGGTTTCTATCTGTTCAACAAGGCATGACTTTGCCAGGGAATTCAACTTGTCAAGGCATTCGACTTGGTCTCAAAGGCATTCTAGTTGGTCAACCTGTTGCTCGACTTGTTCAACAAGGCATTCTACTTGGTCAACAAGGCATTCGAATTGTCCAACAAGGCTTTCTACTAGGTCAACAAGGCATTCGTCTTGTCCAACAAGGCATTCTACTTGGTCAACAAGGCATTTGAGTTGTTCAACAAGGCATTCAACTTGGTCAACAAGGCGATCGACTTGTTCAACAAGGTATTCTACTTGTTCAACAACGAATGCTACTTGTTCAAAAGGCCATTCAAATTGGTCAACAAGACATACAAGGCATTAGACTTGGTCAACAAAGCATACAAGGCATTTGTATTGTTTAACAAGGCATTACTCTTGGTCAACAAGGCAACCGACTTGTTTAACAAGGCATTCGACTTTGTCAACAAGGAATTTAAATTGTTCAACAAGGCATTCTACTTGTTCAAAGGGCATTTGACTTGGTCAACATGGCATTTTACTTGTTCCACAAGACATTCGACTTGTCCAACAATGCATTTTACTTGGTCAACAAGGCATTCGACTTATTCAACAAGGCATTCTACTTGGTCAACAACGCATTCGACTTGTTCAACAAGGCGTTCGAGTTGTTCAACAAGGCGATCGACTTGTTCAACAAGGCGTTCGACTTGTTCAACAAGGCGTTCGACTTGTTCAACAAGGCGTTCGACTTGTTCAACGAGGCATTCGACTTGTTTAACAAGGCTTTTATCTGTTTAACAAGGCATTACTTTGTCAGGGAATTCAACTTGTCAAGGCATTCGACTTGGTCTCAAAGGCATTCTAGTTGGTCAACCTGTCGCTCGACTTGTTCAACAAAGCATTCTACTTGGTCAACAAGGCATTCAAATTGTCCAACAAGGCATTCTACTTGGTCAACAAGGCATTCTACTTGGTCAACAAGGCATTTGAGTTGTTCCACAAGGCATTCAACTTGGTCAACAAGGCGATCGACTTGTTCAACAAGGCATTCTACTTGTTCAACAACGAATGCTACTTGTTCAACAAGGCATTCTACTTGTTCAACAACGAATGCTACTTGTTCAAAAGGCCATTCAAATTGGTCAAGAAGACATACAAGGCATTAGACTTGGTCAACAAAGCATACAAGGCATTCCTATTGTTTAACAAGGCATTACTCTTGGTCAACAAGGCATCCGGCTTGTTTAACAATGCATTCGACTTTGTCAACAAGGAATTTAAATTGTTCAACAAGGCATTCTACTTGTTCAAAGGGCATTTGACTTGGTCAACAAGGCATTTTACTTGTTCCACAAGAAATTCGACTTGTCCAACAATGCATTTTACTTGGTCAACAAGGCATTCGACTTATTCAACAAGGCATTCTACTTGTTCAACAACGAATGCTACTTGTTCAAAAGGCCATTCAAATTGGTCAACAAGACATACAAGGCATTAGACTTGGTCAACAAAGCATACAAGGCATTCCTATTGTTTAACAAGGCACTACTCTTGGTCAACAAGGCATCCGGCTTGTTCAACAAGGCATTCGACTTTGACAACAAGGAAAATTAAATTGTTCAACAAGGCATTCTACTTGTTCAAAGGGCATTTGACTTGGTCAACAATGCAATTTTACTTGTTCCACAAGAAATTCGACTTGTCCAACAATGCATTTTACTTGGTCAACAAGGCATTCGACTTATTCAACAAGGCATTCGACTTGTTCAACAAGGCCTTCGAGTTGTTTAACAAGGCGATCGACTTGTTCAACAAGGCGATCGACTTGTTCAACAAGGCATTCTACTTGGTCAACAAGACATTCGACTTGTTCAACACGGCGTTCGACTTGTTCAACAAGGCCTTCGACTTTGTCAACAAGGAATTTAAATTGTTCAACAAGGCATTCTACTTGTTCAAAGGGCATTTGACTTTGTCAACAAGGCATTTTACTTGTTCCACAAGACATTCGACTTGTCCAACAATGCATTTTACTTGGTCAACAAGGCATTCGACTTATTCAACAAGGCATTCTACTTGGTCAACAACGCATTCGACTTGTTCAACAAGGCGTTCGATTTGTTCAACAAGGCATTCTACTTGGTCAACAAGACATTCGACTTCTTTAACAAGGCGTTCGACTTGTTCAACAAGGCGTTCGACTATTTCAACGTGGCATTCGACTTGTTTAACAGGCTTTTATCTGTTCAACAAGGCATGACTTTGTCGGGGAATTGAACTTGTCAAGGCATTCGACTTGGTCTCAAAGGCATTCTAGTTGGTCAACCTGTCGCTCGACTTGTTCAACAAGGCATTCTACTTGGTCAACAAGGCATTCAAATTGTCCAACAAGGCATTCTACTTGGTCAACAAGGCATTCGTCTTGTCCAACAAGACGAGGGATTCGACATATTCAACTAGGCATTCTACTTGGTCAACGAGGCATTCGACTTGTTCAACAAGGCATTCGATTTGTTCAACAAGGCGATCGACTTGTTCAACAAGGCATTCGACTTGGTCAACAAGACATTCGACTTGATCAACAAGGCGTTCGCCTTGTTCAACAAGGCGTTCGACTTGTTCAAGAAGGCGTTCGACTTTTTCAACAAGGCATTCGACTTGTTTAACAAGGCTTTTATTTGTTCAACAAGGCATGACTTTGCCAACAAGGAATTCAACTTGTCAAGGCATTCGACTTGGTCTCCAAGGCATTCTAGTTGGTCATACTGGTGCTCGACTTGTTCAACAAGGCGTTCTAGTTGGTAAACAAGGCATTCGACATATTCAACTAGGCATTCGACATATTCAACTAGGCATTCTACTTTTTCAACGAGGCATTCGACTTGTTCAACAACACATACTCCTTGTTCAAAAGGCCATTCAAATTAGTCAACAAGACATACAAGGCATTCGACTTGGTCAACAAAGCATACAAGGCATTCGAATTGCTTAACAAGGCATTACTCTTGGTCAACAAGGCATCCGGCTTGTTCATCAAGGCATTCGACTTTGTCAACAAGGCATTTAAGTTGTTCAACAAGGCATTCTACTTGTTCAAAGGGCATTTGACTTGGTCAACAAGGCATGCAAGGCATTCTACTTGTTCAACAAGACATTCGACTTGTCCAACAATGCATTTTACTTGGTCAACAAGGTATTCGATTTGTTCAACAAGGCGATCGAGTTGTTCAACAAGGCGTTCGACTTGTTCAACAAGGCGTTCGACTTGTTCAACAAGGCGTTCGAATTTTTCAACGAGGCATTCGACTTGTTTAACAAGGCTTTTATTTGTTCAACAAGGCATGACTTTGCCAACAAGGAATTCAACTTGTCAAGGCATTCGACTTGGTCTCCAAGGCATTCTAGTTGGTCATACTGGTGCTCGACTTGTTCAACAAGGCGTTCTAGTTGGTAAACAAGGCATTCGACTTGTCCAACAAGGTATTCTACTTGGTCAAGAAGGCATTCGACTTGTCCAACAAGGCATTCTACTTGGTCAACAAGGCATTCGACTTGTTCAACAAGGTATTCTACTTGGCCAACAAGGCGATTGACTTGTTCCACAAGGCATTGTACATGGTCAACAAAGCGATCGGCTTGTTCCACAAGGCATTCTACTTGTTCAACAACGCATACTACTTGTTCAAAAAGGCATTCTCTTTGTCCAATAAATCATTCTACTTGGTTAACAAGGCATTCGACTTGTTCAACAAGGCATTCTACTTGGTCAACAAGGCATTAGACTTGTTGAACAAGGCATTCTAGTTGGTCAACCTGTCGCTCGACTTGTTCAACAAGGCATTCTACTTGGTCAACAAGGCATTCGAATTGTCCAACAAGGACTTCTACTAGGTCAACAAGGCATTCGTCTTGTCCAACAAGGCATTCTACTTGGTCAACAAGGCATTTGAGTTGTTCAACAAGGCATTCAACTTGGTCAACAAGGCGATCGACTTGTTCAACAAGGTATTCTACTTGTTCAACAACGAATGCTACTTGTTCAAAAGGCCATTCAAATTGGTCAACAAGACATACAAGGCATTAGACTTGGTCAACAAAGCATACAAGGCATTTGTATTGTTTAACAAGGCATTACTCTTGGTCAACAAGGCAACCGACTTGTTTAACAAGGCATTCGACTTTGTCAACAAGGAATTTAAATTGTTCAACAAGGCATTCTACTTGTTCAAAGGGCATTTGACTTGGTCAACATGGCATTTTACTTGTTCCACAAGACATTCGACTTGTCCAACAATGCATTTTACTTGGTCAACAAGGCATTCGACTTATTCAACAAGGCATTCTACTTGGTCAACAACGCATTCGACTTGTTCAACAAGGCGTTCGAGTTGTTCAACAAGGCGATCGACTTGTTCAACAAGGCGTTCGACTTGTTCAACAAGGCGTTCGACTTGTTCAACAAGGCGTTCGACTGTTCAACGAGGCATTCGACTTGTTTAACAAGGCTTTTATCTGTTTAACAAGGCATTACTTTGTCAGGGAATTCAACTTGTCAAGGCATTCGACTTGGTCTCAAAGGCATTCTAGTTGGTCAACCTGTCGCTCGACTTGTTCAACAAAGCATTCTACTTGGTCAACAAGGCATTCAAATTGTCCAACAAGGCATTCTACTTGGTCAACAAGGCATTCTACTTGGTCAACAAGGCATTTGAGTTGTTCCACAAGGCATTCAACTTGGTCAACAAGGCGATCGACTTGTTCAACAAGGCATTCTACTTGTTCAACAACGAATGCTACTTGTTCAACAAGGCATTCTACTTGTTCAACAACGAATGCTACTTGTTCAAAAGGCCATTCAAATTGGTCAAGAAGACATACAAGGCATTAGACTTGGTCAACAAAGCATACAAGGCATTCCTATTGTTTAACAAGGCATTACTCTTGGTCAACAAGGCATCCGGCTTGTTTAACAATGCATTCGACTTTGTCAACAAGGAATTTAAATTGTTCAACAAGGCATTCTACTTGTTCAAAGGGCATTTGACTTGGTCAACAAGGCATTTTACTTGTTCCACAAGAAATTCGACTTGTCCAACAATGCATTTTACTTGGTCAACAAGGCATTCGACTTATTCAACAAGGCATTCTACTTGTTCAACAACGAATGCTACTTGTTCAAAAGGCCATTCAAATTGGTCAACAAGACATACAAGGCATTAGACTTGGTCAACAAAGCATACAAGGCATTCCTATTGTTTAACAAGGCACTACTCTTGGTCAACAAGGCATCCGGCTTGTTCAACAAGGCATTCGACTTTGACAACAAGGAAAATTAAATTGTTCAACAAGGCATTCTACTTGTTCAAAGGGCATTTGACTTGGTCAACAATGCAATTTTACTTGTTCCACAAGAAATTCGACTTGTCCAACAATGCATTTTACTTGGTCAACAAGGCATTCGACTTATTCAACAAGGCATTCGACTTGTTCAACAAGGCCTTCGAGTTGTTTAACAAGGCGATCGACTTGTTCAACAAGGCGATCGACTTGTTCAACAAGGCATTCTACTTGGTCAACAAGACATTCGACTTGTTCAACACGGCGTTCGACTTGTTCAACAAGGCCTTCGACTTTGTCAACAAGGAATTTAAATTGTTCAACAAGGCATTCTACTTGTTCAAAGGGCATTTGACTTTGTCAACATGGCATTTTACTTGTTCCACAAGACATTCGACTTGTCCAACAATGCATTTTACTTGGTCAACAAGGCATTCGACTTATTCAACAAGGCATTCTACTTGGTCAACAACGCATTCGACTTGTTCGACAAGGCGTTCGATTTGTTCAACAAGGCATTCTACTTGGTCAACAAGACATTCGACTTCTTTAACAAGGCGTTCGACTTGTTCAACAAGGCGTTCGACTATTTCAACGTGGCATTCGACTTGTTTAACAAGGCTTTTATCTGTTCAACAAGGCATGACTTTGTCGGGGAATTGAACTTGTCAAGGCATTCGACTTGGTCTCAAAGGCATTCTAGTTGGTCAACCTGTCGCTCGACTTGTTCAACAAGGCATTCTACTTGGTCAACAAGGCATTCGAATTGTCCAACAAGGCATTCTACTTGGTCAACAAGGCATTCGTCTTGTCCAACAAGACGAGGCATTCGACATATTCAACTAGGCATTCTACTTGGTCAACGAGGCATTCGACTTGTTCAACAAGGCATTCGATTTGTTCAACAAGGCGATCGACTTGTTCAACAAGGCATTCGACTTGGTCAACAAGACATTCGACTTGATCAACAAGGCGTTCGCCTTGTTCAACAAGGCGTTCGACTTGTTCAAGAAGGCGTTCGACTTTTTCAACAAGGCATTCGACTTGTTTAACAAGGCTTTTATTTGTTCAACAAGGCATGACTTTGCCAACAAGGAATTCAACTTGTCAAGGCATTCGACTTGGTCTCCAAGGCATTCTAGTTGGTCATACTGGTGCTCGACTTGTTCAACAAGGCGTTCTAGTTGGTAAACAAGGCATTCGACTTGTCCAACAAGGTATTCTACTTGGTCAAGAAGGCATTCGACTTGTCCAACAAGGCATTCTACTTGGTCAACAAGGCATTCGACTTGTTCAACAAGGTATTCTACTTGGCCAACAAGGCGATTGACTTGTTCCACAAGGCATTGTACATGGTCAACAAAGCGATCGGCTTGTTCCACAAGGCATTCTACTTGTTCAACAACGCATACTACTTGTTCAAAAAGGCATTCTCTTTGTCCAATAAATCATTCTACTTGGTTAACAAGGCATTCGACTTGTTCAACAAGGCATTCTACTTGGTCAACAAGGCATTAGACTTGTTGAACAAGGCATTCTAGTTGGTCAACCTGTCGCTCGACTTGTTCAACAAGGCATTCTACTTGGTCAACAAGGCATTCGAATTGTCCAACAAGGCATTCTACTAGGTCAACAAGGCATTCGTCATTTCCAACAAGGCATTCTACTTGGTCAACAAGGCATTTGAGTTGTTCAACAAGGCATTCAACTTGGTCAACACGGCGATCGACTTGTTCAACAAGGTATTCTACTTGTTCAACAACGAATGCTACTTGTTCAAAAGGCCATTCAAATTGGTCAACAAGACATACAAGGCATTAGACTTGGTCAACAAAGCATACAAGGCATTTGTATTGTTTAACAAGGCATTACTCTTGGTCAACAAGGCATCCGGCTTGTTTAACAAGGCATTCGACTTTGTCAACAAGGAATTTAAATTGTTCAACAAGGCATTCTACTTGTTCAAAGGGCATTTGACTTGGTCAACATGGCATTTTACTTGTTCCACAAGACATTCGACTTGTCCAACAATGTATTTTACTTGGTCAACAAGGCATTCGACTTATTCAACAAGGCATTCTACTTGGTCAACAACGCATTCGACTTGTTCAACAAGGCGTTCGATTTGTTCAACAAGGCGAACGACTTGTTCAACAAGGCATTCTACTTGGTCAACAAGACATTCGACTTGTTCAACAAGGCGTTCGACTTATTCAACAAGGCGTTCGACTTGTTCAACAAGGTGTTCGACTTTTTCAACGAGGCATTCGACTTGTTTAACAAGGCTTTTATCTGTTCAACAAGGCATGACTTTGTCGGGGAATTCAACTTGTCAAGGCATTCGACTTGGTCTCAAAGGCATTCTAGTTGGTCAACCTGTCGCTCGACTTGTTCAACAAGGCATTCTACTTGGTCAACAAGGCATTCAAATTGTCCAACAAGGCATTCTACTTGGTCAACAAGGCATTCTACTTGGTCAACAAGGCATTTGATTTGATCAACAAGGCATTCAACTTGGTCAACAAGGCGATCGACTTGTTCAACAAGGCATTCTACTTGTTCAACAACGAATGCTACTTGTTCAAAAGGCCATTCAAATTGGTCAACAAGACATACAAGGCATTAGACTTGGTCAACAAAGCATACAACGCATTCCTATTGTTTAACAAGGCATTACTCTTGGACAACAAGGCATCCGACTTTGTTAACAACGCATTTGAATTGTTCAACAAGGCATTCTACTTGTCCAAAGGGCATTTAACTTGGTAAACAAGGCATTTTACTTGTTCCACAAGAAATTCGACTTGTCCAACAATGCATTTTACTTGGTCAACAAGGCATTCGACTTATTCAACAAGGCATTCGACTTGTTCAACAAGGCCTTCGAGTTGTTTAACAAGGCGATCGACTTGTTCAACAAGGCATTCTACTTGTTCAACAAGGCATTCGACTTGTTCAACAAGGCGTTCGACTTTGTCAACAAGGAATTTAAATTGTTCAACAAGGCATTCTACTTGTTCAAAGGGCATTTGACTTGGTCAACATGTCATTTTACTTGTTTTACAAGACATTCGACTTGTCCAACAATGCATTTTACTTGGTCAACAAGGCATTCGACTTATTCAACAAGGCATTCTACTTGGTCAACAACGCATTCGACTTGTTCAACAAGGCGTTCGATTTGTTCAACAAGGCATTCTACTTGGTCAACAAGACATTCGGCTTGTTTAACAAGGCGTTCGACTTGTTCAACAAGGCGTTCGACTTTTTCAACGAGGCATTCGACTTGTTTAACAAGGCTTTTATCTGTTCAACAAGGCATGACTTTGTCGGGGAATTCAACTTGTCAAGGCATTCGACTTGGTCTCAAAGGCATTCTAGTTGGTCAACCTGTCGCTCGACTTGTTCAACAAGGCATTCTACTTGGTCAACAAGGCATTCGAATTGTCCAACAAGGCATTCTACTTGGTCAACAAGGCATTCGTCTTGTCCAACAAGACGAGGCATTCGACATATTCAACTAGGCATTCTACTTGGTCAACGAGGCATTCGATTTGTTCAACAAGGCGATCGACTTGTTCAACAAGGCATTCGACTTGGTCAACAAGACATTCGACTTGATCAACAAGGCGTTCGCCTTGTTCAACAAGGCGTTCGACTTGTTCAAGAAGGCGTTCGACTTTTTCAACAAGGCATTCGACTTGTTTAACAAGGGTTTTATCTGTTCAACAAAGCATGACTTTGCCAACAAGGAATTCAACTTGTCAAGGCATTTGACTTGGTCTCCAGGGCATTCTAGTTGGTCAACCTGGTGCTCGACTTGTTCAACAAGGCATTTTAGTTGGTACAGAAGGCATTCGACTTGTCCAACAAGGCATTCTACTTGGTCAATAAGGCATTCGACTTGTCCAACAAGGTATTCTACTTGTTCCACAACACATACTACTTGTTCAAAAGGCCATTCAAATTAGTCAACAAGACATACAAGGCATTCGACTTGGTCAACAAAGCATACAAGGCATTCGAATTGCTTAACAAGGCATTACTCTTGGTCAACAAGGCATCCGGCTTGTTCATCAAGGCATTCGACTTTGTCAACAAGGCATTTAAGTTGTTCAACAAGGCATTCTACTTGTTCAAAGGGCATTTGACTTGGTCAACAAGGCATGCAAGGCATTCTACTTGTTCAACAAGACATTCGACATGTCCAACAATGCATTTTACTTGGTCAACAAGGTATTCGATTTGTTCAACAAGGCGATCGAGTTGTTCAACAAGGCGTTCGACTTGTTCAACAAGGCGTTCGACTTGTTCAACAAGGCGTTCGACTTGTTCAACAAGGCGTTCGAATTTTTCAACGAGGCATTCGACTTGTTTAACAAGGCTTTTATTTGTTCAACAAGGCATGAATTTGCCAACAAGGAATTCAACTTGTCAAGACATTCGACTTGGTCTCCAAGGCATTCTAGTTGGTCATACTGGTGCTCGACTTGTTCAACAAGGCGTTCTAGTTGGTAAACAAGGCATTCGACTTGTCCAACAAGGTATTCTACTTGGTCAAGAAGGCATTCGACTTGTCCAACAAGGCATTCTACTTGGTCAAGAAGGCATTCGACTTGTTCAACAAGGTATTCTACTTGGCCAACAAGGCGATTGACTTGTTCCACAAGGCATTCTACATGGTCAACAAAGCGATCGGCTTGTTCCACAAGGCATTCTACTTGTTCAACAACGCATACTACTTGTTCAAAAGGCATTCTATTTGTCCAATAAATCATTCTACTTGGTTAACAAGGCATTCGACTTGTTCAACAAGGCATTCTACTTGGTCAACAAGGCATTAGACTTGTTGAACAAGGCATTCTAGTTGGTCAACCTGTCGCTCGACTTGTTCAACAAGGCATTCTACTTGGTCAACAAGGCATTCGAATTGTCCAACAAGGCATTCTACTAGGTCAACAAGGCATTCGTCTTTTCCAACAAGGCATTCTACTTGGTCAACAAGGCATTTGAGTTGTTCAACAAGGCATTCAACTTGGTCAACACGGCGATCGACTTGTTCAACAAGGTATTCTACTTGTTCAACAACGAATGCTACTTGTTCAAAAGGCCATTCAAATTGGTCAACAAGACATACAAGGCATTAGACTTGGTCAACAAAGCATACAAGGCATTTGTATTGTTTAACAAGGCATTACTCTTGGTCAACAAGGCATCCGGCTTGTTTAACAAGGCATTCGACTTTGTCAACAAGGAATTTAAATTGTTCAACAAGGCATTCTACTTGTTCAAAGGGCAGTTGACTTGGTCAACATGGCATTTTACTTGTTCCACAAGACATTCGACTTGTCCAACAATGCATTTTACTTGGTCAACAAGGCATTCGACTTAGGCATTCTACTTGGTCAACAACGCATTCGACTTGTTCAACAAGGCGTTCGATTTGTTCAACAAGGCGATCGACTTGTTCAACAAGGCGTTCGACTTGTTCAACAAGGCGTTCGACTTGTTCAACAAGGCGTTCGACTTGTTCAACGAGGCATTCGACTTGTTTAACAAGGCTTTTATCTATTCAACAAGGCATGACTTTGTCAGGGAATTCAACTTGTCAAGGCATTCGACTTGGTCTCAAAGGCATTCTAGTTGGTCAACCTGTCGCTCGACTTGTTCAACAAGGCATTCTACTTGTTCAACAAGGCATTCTACTTGGTCAACAAGGCATTCGAATTGTCCAATAAGGCATTCGTCTTGTCCAACAAGGCATTCTACTTGGTCAGCAAGGCATTTGAGTTGTTCAACAAGGCATTCAACTTGGTCAACAAGGCGATCGACTTGTTCAACAAGGCATTCTACTTGTTCAACAACGAATGCTACTTGTTCAAAAGGCCATTCAAATTGGTCAACAAGACATACAAGGCATTAGACTTGGTCAACAAAGCATACAAGGCATTTGTATTGTTTAACAAGGCATTACTCTTGGTCAACAAGGCATCCGGCTTGTTTAACAAGGCATTCGACTTTGTCAACAAGGAATTTAAATTGTTCAACAAGGCATTCTACTTGTTCAAAGGGCATTTGACTTGGTCATCAAGGCATTTTACTTGTTCCACAAGAAATTCGACTTGTCCAACAATGCATTTTACTTGGTCAACAAGGCATTCGACTTATTCAACAAGGCATTCTACTTGGTCAACAACGCATTCGACTTGTTCAACAAGGCATTCGATTTGTTCAACAAGGCGATCGACTTGTTCAACAAGGCATTCGACTTGGTCAACAAGACATTCGACTTGATCAACAAGGCGTTCGCCTTGTTCAACAAGGCGTTCGACTTGTTCAAGAAGGCGTTCGACTTTTTCAACAAGGCATTCGACTTTGCCAACAAGGAATTCAACTTGTCAAGGCATTTGACTTGGTCTCCAGGGCATTCTAGTTGGTCAACCTGGTGCTCGACTTGTTCAACAAGGCATTTTAGTTGGTACAGAAGGCATTCGACTTGTCCAACAAGGCATTCTACTTGGTCAATAAGGCATTCGACTTGTCCAACAAGGTATTCTACTTGTTCAACAACACATACTACTTGTTCAAAAGGCCATTCAAATTAGTCAACAAGACATACAAGGCATTCGACTTGGTCAACAAAGCATACAAGGCATTCGAATTGCTTAACAAGGCATTACTCTTGGTCAACAAGGCATCCGGCTTGTTCATCAAGGCATTCGACTTTGTCAACAAGGCATTTAAGTTGTTCAACAAGGCATTCTACTTGTTCAAAGGGCATTGACTTGGTCAACAAGGCATGCAAGGCATTCTACTGTTCAACAAGACATTCGACTTGTCCAACAACGCATTTTACTTGGTCAACAAGGTATTCGATTTGTTCAACAAGGCGATCGAGTTGTTCAACAAGGCGTTCGACTTGTTCAACAAGGCGTTCGACTTGTTCAACAAGGCGTTCGAATTTTTCAACGAGGCATTCGACTTGTTTAACAAGGCTTTTATTTGTTCAACAAGGCATGAATTTGCCAACAAGGAATTCAACTTGTCAAGACATTCGACTTGGTCTCCAAGGCATTCTAGTTGGTCATACTGGTGCTCGACTTGTTCAACAAGGCGTTCTAGTTGGTAAACAAGGCATTCGACTTGTCCAACAAGGTATTCTACTTGGTCAAGAAGGCATTCGACTTGTCCAACAAGGCATTCTACTTGGTCAAGAAGGCATTCGACTTGTTCAACAAGGTATTCTACTTGGCCAACAAGGCGATTGACTTGTTCCACAAGGCATTCTACATGGTCAACAAAGCGATCGGCTTGTTCCACAAGGCATTCTACTTGTTCAACAACGCATACTACTTGTTCAAAAAGGCATTCTATTTGTCCAATAAATCATTCTACTTGGTTAACAAGGCATTCGACTTGTTCAACAAGGCATTCTACTTGGTCAACAAGGCATTAGACTTGTTGAACAAGGCATTCTAGTTGGTCAACCTGTCGCTCGACTTGTTCAACAAGGCATTCTACTTGGTCAACAAGGCATTCGAATTGTCCAACAAGGCATTCTACTAGGTCAACAAGGCATTCGTCTTTTCCAACAAGGCATTCTACTTGGTCAACAAGGCATTTGAGTTGTTCAACAAGGCATTCAACTTGGTCAACACGGCGATCGACTTGTTCAACAAGGTATTCTACTTGTTCAACAACGAATGCTACTTGTTCAAAAGGCCATTCAAATTGGTCAACAAGACATACAAGGCATTAGACTTGGTCAACAAAGCATACAAGGCATTTGTATTGTTTAACAAGGCATTACTCTTGGTCAACAAGGCATCCGGCTTGTTTAACAAGGCATTCGACTTTGTCAACAAGGAATTTAAATTGTTCAACAAGGCATTCTACTTGTTCAAAGGGCATTTGACTTGGTCAACATGGCATTTTACTTGTTCCACAAGACATTCGACTTGTCCAACAATGCATTTTACTTGGTCAACAAGGCATTCGACTTATTCAACAAGGCATTCTACTTGGTCAACAACGCATTCGACTTGTTCAACAAGGCGTTCGATTTGTTCAACAAGGCATTCTACTTGGTCAACAAGACATTCGACTTGTTTAACAAGGCGTTCGACTTGTTCAACAAGGCGTTCGACTTGTTCAAGAAGGCGTTCGACTTTTTCAACAAGGCATTCGACTTGTTTAACAAAGCTTTTATCTGTTCAACAAGGCATGACTTTGCCAACAAGGAATTCAACTTGTCAAGGCATTTGACTTGGTCTCCAGGGCATTCTAGTTGGTCAACTTGGTGCTCGACTTGTTCAACAAGGCATTTTAATTGGTACAGAAGGCATTCGACTTGTCCAACAAGGCATTCTACCTTGTCAATAAGGCATTCGACTTGTCCAACAAGGTATTCTACTTGTTCAACAACACATACTACTTGTTCAAAAGGCCATTCAAATTGGTCAACAAGACATACAAGACATTCGACTTGGTCAACAAAGCATACAAGGCATTGGAATTGTTTAACAAGGCATTACTCTTGGTCAACAAGGCATCCAGCTTGTTCATCAAGGCATTCGACTTTGTCAACAAGGAATTTAAATTGTTCAACAAGGCATTCTACTTGTTCAAAGTGCATTTGACTTGGTCAACAAGGCATTTTACTTGTTCCACAAGACATTCGACTTGTCCAACAATGCATTTTACTTGGTCAACAAGGCATTCGACTTATTCAAATAGGCATTCTACTTGGTCAACAACGCATTCGACTTGTTCAACAAGGCGTTCGATTTGTTCAACAAGGCGAACGACTTGTTCAACAAGGCATTCTACTTGGTCAACAAGACATTCGACTTGTTCAACAAGGCGTTCGACTTGTTCAACAAGGCGTTCGACTTGTTCAACAAGGCGTTCGACTTTTTTAACGAGGCATTCGACTTGTTTAACAAGGCTTTTATCTGTTCAACAAGGCATGACTTTGTCGGGGAATTCAACTTGTCAAGGCATTCGACTTGGTCTCAAAGGCATTCTAGTTGGTCAACCTGTCGCTCGACTTGTTCAACAAGGCATTCAAATTGTCCAACAAGGCATTCTACTTGGTCAACAAGGCATTCGTCTTGTCCAACAAGACGAGGGATTCGACATATTCAACTGGGCATTCTACTTGGTCAACGAGGCATTCGACTTGTTCACCAAGGAATTCGATTTGTTCAACAAGGCGATCGACTTGTTCAACAAGGCATTCGACTTGGTCAACAAGACATTCGACTTGATCCACAAGGCGTTCGCCTTGTTCAACAAGGCGTTCGACTTGTTCAAGAAGGCGTTCGACTTTTTCAACAAGGCATTCGACTTGTTTAACAAAGCTTTTATCTGTTCAACAAGGCATGACTTTGCCAACAAGGAATTCAACTTGTCAAGGCATTTGACTTGGTCTCCAGGGCATTCTAGTTGGTCAACCTGGTGCTCGACTTGTTCAACAAGGCATTTTAATTGGTACAGAAGGCATTCGACTTGTCCAACAAGGCATTCTACCTTGTCAATAAGGCATTCGACTTGTCCAACAAGGTATTCTACTTGTTCAACAACACATACTACTTGTTCAAAAGGCCATTCAAATTGGTCAACAAGACATACAAGACATTCGACTTGGTCAACAAAGCATACAAGGCATTGGAATTGTTTAACAAGGCATTACTCTTGGTCAACAAGGCATCCAGCTTGTTCATCAAGGCATTCGACTTTGTCAACAAGGAATTTAAATGTTCAACAAGGCATTCTACTTGTTCAAAGTGCATTTGACTTGGTCAACAAGGCATTTACTTGTTCCACAAGACATTCGACTTGTCCAACAATGCATTTTACTTGGTCAACAAGGCATTCGACTTATTCAACAAGGCATTCTACTTGGTCAACAACGCATTCGACTTGTTCAACAAGGCGTTCGATTTGTTCAACAAGGCGAACGACTTGTTCAACAGGCATTCTACTTGGTCAACAAGACATTCGACTTGTTCAACAAGGCGTTCGACTTGTTCAACAAGGCGTTCGACTTGTTCAACAAGGCGTTCGACTTTTTTAACGAGGCATTCGACTTGTTTAACAAGGCTTTTATCTGTTCAACAAGGCATGACTTTGTCGGGGAATTCAACTTGTCAAGGCATTCGACTTGGTCTCAAAGGCATTCTAGTTGGTCAACCTGTCGCTCGACTTGTTCAACAAGGCATTCTAGTTGGTCAATAAGGCATTCAAATTGTCCAACAAGGCATTCTACTTGGTCAACAAGGCATTCGTCTTGTCCAACAAGACGAGGGATTCGACATATTCAACTAGGCATTCTACTTGGTCAACGAGGCATTCGACTTGTTCACCAAGGAATTCGATTTGTTCAACAAGGCGATCGACTTGTTCAACAAGGCATTCGACTTGGTCAACAAGACATTCGACGTGATCAACAAGGCGTTCGCCTTGTTCAACAAGGCGTTCGACTTGTTCAAGAAGGCGTTCGACTTTTTCAACAAGGCATTCGACTTGTTTAACAAAGCTTTTATCTGTTCAACAAGGCATGACTTTGCCAACAAGGAATTCAACTTGTCAAGGCATTTGACTTGGTCTCCAGGGCATTCTAGTTGGTCAACCTGGTGCTCGACTTGTTCAACAAGGCATTTTAATTGGTACAGAAGGCATTCGACTTGTCCAACAAGGCATTCTACCTTGTCAATAAGGCATTCGACTTGTCCAACAAGGTATTCTACTTGTTCAACAACACATACTACTTGTTCAAAAGGCCATTCAAATTGGTCAACAAGACATACAAGGCATTCGACTTGGTCAACAAAGCATACAAGGCATATGAATTGTTTAACAAGGCATTACTCTTGGTCAACAAGGCATCCAGCTTGTTCATCAAGGCATTCGACTTTGTCAACAGGAATTTAAATTGTTCAACAAGGCATTCTACTTGTTCAAAGCATTTGACTTGGTCAACAAGGCATTTTACTGTTCCACAAGACATTCGACTTGTCCAACAATGCATTTACTTGGTCAACAAGGCATTCGACTTATTCAACAAGGCATTCGACTTGTTCAACAAGGCCTTCGAGTTGTTCAACAAGGCGATCGACTGTTCAAAAAGGCATTCTACTTGGTCAACAAGGCATTCGACTTGTTCAACACGGCGTTCGACTTTGTCAACAAGGAATTTAAATTGTTCAACAAGGCATTCTACTTGTTCAAAGTGCATTTGACTTGGTCAACAAGGCATTTACTTGTTCACAAGACATTCGACTTGTCCAACAATGCATTTACTTGGTCAACAAGGCATTCGACTTATTCAACAAGGCATTCTACTGGTCAACAACGCATTCGACTTGTTCAACAAGGCGTTCGATTTGTTCAACAAGCGAACGACTTGTTCAACAAGGCATTCTACTGGTCAACAAGACATTCGACTTGTTCAACAAGGCGTTCGACTTGTTCAACAAGGCGTTCGACTTGTTCAACAAGGCGTTCGACTTTTCAACGAGGCATTCGACTTGTTTAACAAGGCTTTATCTGTTCAACAAGGCATGACTTGTCGGGGAATTCAACTTGTCAAGGCATTCGACTTGGTCTCAAAGGCATTCTAGTTGGTCAACCTGTCGCTCGACTTGTTCAACAAGGCATTCTAGTTGGTCAACAAGGCATTCAAATTGTCCAACAAGGCATTCTACTTGGTCAACAAGGCATTCGTCTTGTCCAACAAGACGAGGGATTCGACATATTCAACTAGGCATTCTACTTGGTCAACGAGGCATTCGACTTGTTCACCAAGGAATTCGATTTGTTCAACAAGGCGATCGACTTGTTCAACAAGGCATTCGACTTGGTCAACAAGACATTCGACGTGATCAACAAGGCGTTCGCCTTGTTCAACAGGCGTTCGACTTGTTCAAGAAGGCGTTCGACTTTTTCAACAAGGCATTCGACTTGTTAACAAAGCTTTTATCTGTTCAACAAGGCATGACTTTGCCAACAAGGAATTCAACTTGTCAAGGCATTTGACTTGGTCTCCAGGGCATTCTAGTGGTCAACCTGGTGCTCGACTTGTTCAACAAGGCATTTTAATTGGTACAGAAGGCATTCGACTTGTCCAACAAGGCATTCTACCTTGTCAATAAGGCATTCGACTTGTCCAACAAGGTATTCTACTTGTTCAACAACACATACTACTTGTTCAAAAGGCCATTCAAATTGGTCAACAAGACATACAAGGCATTCGACTTGGTCAACAAAGCATACAAGGCATATGAATTGTTTAACAAGGCATTACTCTTGGTCAACAAGGCATCCAGCTTGTTCATCAAGGCATTCGACTTTGTCAACAAGGAATTTAAATTGTTCAACAAGGCATTCTACTTGTTCAAAGTGCATTTGACTTGGTCAACAAGGCATTTTACTTGTTCCACAAGACATTCGACTTGTCCAACAATGCATTTTACTTGGTCAACAAGGCATTCGACTTATTCAACAAGGCATTCGACTTGTTCAACAAGGCCTTCGAGTTGTTCAACAAGGCGATCGACTTGTTCAAAAAGGCATTCTACTTGGTCAACAAGGCATTCGACTTGTTCAACACGGCGTTCGACTTTGTCAACAAGGAATTTAAATTGTTCAACAAGGCATTCTACTTGTTCAAAGTGCATTTGACTTGGTCAACAAGGCATTTTACTTGTTCCACAAGACATTCGACTTGTCCAACAATGCATTTTACTTGGTCAACAAGGCATTCGACTTATTCAACAAGGCATTCTACTTGGTCAACAACGCATTCGACTTGTTCAACAAGGCGTTCGATTTGTTCAACAAGGCGAACGACTTGTTCAACAAGGCATTCTACTTGGTCAACAAGACATTCGACTTGTTCAACAAGGCGTTCGACTTGTTCAACAAGGCGTTCGACTTGTTCAACAAGGCGTTCGACTTTTTCAACGAGGCATTCGACTTGTTTAACAAGGCTTTTATCTGTTCAACAAGGCATGACTTTGTCGGGGAATTCAACTTGTCAAGGCATTCGACTTGTTCTCAAAGGCATTCTAGTTGGTCAACCTGTCGCTCGACTTGTTCAACAAGGCATTCTAGTTGGTCAACAAGGCATTCAAATTGTCCAACAAGGCATTCTACTTGGTCAACAAGGCATTCGTCTTGTCCAACAAGACGAGGGATTCGACATATTCAACTAGGCATTCTACTTGGTCAACGAGGCATTCGACTTGTTCACCAAGGAATTCGATTTGTTCAACAAGGCGATCGACTTGTTCAACAAGGCATTCGACTTGGTCAACAAGACATTCGACGTGATCAACAAGGCGTTCGCCTTGTTCAACAAGGCGTTCGACTTGTTCAAGAAGGCGTTCGACTTTTTCAACAAGGCATTCGACTTGTTTAACAAAGCTTTTATCTGTTCAACAAGGCATGACTTTGCCAACAAGGAATTCAACTTGTCAAGGCATTTGACTTGGTCTCCAGGGCATTCTAGTTGGTCAACCTGGTGCTCGACTTGTTCAACAAGGCATTTTAATTGGTACAGAAGGCATTCGACTTGTCCAACAAGGCATTCTACCTTGTCAATAAGGCATTCGACTTGTCCAACAAGGTATTCTACTTGTTCAACAACACAGACTACTTGTTCAAAAGGCCATTCAAATTGGTCAACAAGACATACAAGGCATTCGACTTGGTCAACAAAGCATACAAGGCATTCGAATAGTTTAACAAGGCATTACTCTTGGTCAACAAGGCATCCAGCTTGTTCATCAAGGCATTCGACTTTGTCAACAAGGAATTTAAATTGTTCAACAAGGCATTCTACTTGTTCAAAGTGCATTTGACTTGGTCAACAAGGCATTTTACTTGTTCCACAAGACATTCGACTTGTCCAACAATGCATTTTACTTGGTCAACAAGGCATTCGACTTATTCAACAAGGCATTCGACTTGTTCAACAAGGCCTTCGAGTTGTTCAACAAGGCGATCGACTTGTTCAAAAAGGCATTCTACTTGGTCTACAAGGCATTCGACTTGTTCAACACGGCGTTTGACTTTGTCAACAAGGAATTTAAATTGTTCAACAAGGCATTCTACTTGTTCAAAGGGCATTTGACTTGGTCAACAAGGCCTTTTACTTGTTCTACAAGACATTCGACTTGTCCAACAATGCATTTTACTTGGTCAACAAGGCATTCGACTTATTCAACAAGGCATTCTACTTGGTCAACAACTCATTCGACTTGTTCAACAAGGCGTTCGATTTGTTCAACAAGGCGATCGACTTGTTCAACAAGGCATTCGACTTGGTCAACAAGACATTCGACTTGATCAACAAGGCGTTCGCCTTGTTCAACAAGGCGTTCGACTTGTTCAAAAAGGCGTTCGACTTTTTCAACAAGGCATTCGACTTGTTTAAAAGGGCTTTTATCTGTTCAACAAGGCATGACTTTGCCAACAAGGAATTCAACTTGTCAAGGCATTTGACTTGGTCTCCAGGGCATTTTAGTTGGTCAACCTGGTGCTCGACTTGTTTAACAAGGCATTTTAGTTGGTACAGAAGGCATTGACTTGTCCAACAAGGCTTTCTACTTGGTCAATAAGGCATTCGGCTTGTCCAACAAGGTATTCTACTTGTTCAACAACACATACTACTTGTTCAAAAGAGCATTCAAATTGGTCAACAAGACATACAAGGCATTCGACTTGGTCAACAAAGCATACAAGGCATTCGAATTGATTAACAAGGCATTACTCTTGGTCAACAAGGCATCCGGCTTGTTCATCAAGGCATTCGACTTTGTCAACAAGGCATTTAAGTTGTTCAACAAGGCATTCTACTTGTTCAAAGGGCCATTTGACTTGGTCAACAAGGCATACAAGGCATTCTACTTGTTCAACAAGACATTCGACTTGTCTAACAATGAATTTTACTTGGTCAACAAGGCATTCGACTTATTCAACAAGGCATTCTACTTGGTCAACAAGGCATTCGATTTGTTCAACAAGGCGATCGACTTGTTCCACAAGGCGATCGACTTGTTCAACAAGGCGTTCGACTTGTTCAACAAGGCGTTCGACTTTTTCAACGAGGCATTCGACTTGTTTAACAAGGCTTTTATTTGTTCAACAAGGCATGACTTTGCCAACAAGGAATTCAACTTGTCAAGGCATTCGACTTGGTCTCCAAGGCATTCTAGTTGGTCATACTGGCGCTCGACTTGTTCAACAAGGCGTTCTAGTTGGTAAAAATGGCATTCGACTTGTCCAACAAGGTATTCTACTTGGTCAAGAAGGCATTCGACTTGTCCAACAAGGCATTCTACTTGGTAACCAAGGCATTCGACTTGTTCAACAAGGTATTCTACTTGGCCAACAAGGCGATCGGCTTGTTCCACAAGGCATTCTACTTGTTCAACAACGCATACTACTTGTTCAAAAAGGCATTCTATTTGTCCAATAAATCATTCTACTTGGTCAACAAGGCATTCGACTTGTTCAACAAGGCATTCTACTTGGTCAACAAGGCATTAGACTTGTTGAACAAGGCATTCTACTTGGTCCACAAGGCATACTTCGTGTTCAAAAGGCCATTCAAATTGGTCAACAAGACATACAAGGCATTTGACTTGATCAACAAAGCATACAAGGCATTCGAATTGTTTAACAAGGCATTACTCTTGGTCAACATGACATTCGGCTTTTTCCAAAAGGCAATCGACTTTGTCCACAAGGCATTTAAGTTGCTCTACAAGGCATTCTACTTGTTCAAATGGCATTTGACTTGGTCAACAAGGCATACAAGGTATTCTACTTGTTCAACAAGACATTCGACTTGTCCAACAATGCAATTTACTTGGTCAACAAGGCATTCGACTTATTCAACAAGGCATTCTACTTGGTCAACAAGGCATTCGACTTGTTCAACAAGGCATTCGATTTGTTCAATAAGGCGATCGACTTGTTCAACAAGGCATTCTACTTGGTCAACAAGCCATTCGACTTGTTCAACAAGGCGTTCGACTTGTTCAACAAGGCTTTTATCTGTTCAACAAAGCATGACTTTGGGAACAAGGAATTAAACTTGTCAAGGCATTCGACTTGGTCTCCAAGGCATTCTAGTTGGTCATACTGGCGCTCGACTTGGTCTCCAACGCATTCTAGTTGGTCAACTTGGCGCTCGACTTGTTCAACAAGGGATTCTAGTTGGTAAACAAGGCATTCGACTTGTCCAACATGGCATTCTACTTGGTCAACAAGGTATTCGACTTGTCCAACATGGCATTCTACATGTTCAACAAGGCATTCTACTTGGTCAACAAGGCGATCGACTTGTTCAACAAGGCATTATACTTGTTCAACAACGCATACTACTTGTTCAAAAGGCAATTCAAATTGGTCAACAAGACATACAAGGCATTCGACTTCATCAACAAAGCATACAAGGCATTCGAATTGTTTAACAAGGCATTACTCTTGGTCAACAAGGCATCCGGCTTGTTCAAGAAGGCATTCCGCTTTGTCAACAAGGCATTTAAATTGTTCAACAAGGCATTCTACTTGTTGAAAGGGCATTTGACTTGGTCAACAAGGCATACAAGGCATTCTACTTGTTCCACAAGACATTGGATGGACTTGTCCAACAATGCATTTTACGTGGTCAACAAGGCATTCGACTTTTTCAACAAGGCATTCTACTACGTCAACAAGGCATTCGACTTGTTCAACAAGGCATTAGATTTGTTCAACAAGGCGATCGACTTGTTCAACAAGGCATTCTACTTGGTCAACAAGGCGTTCGCCTTGTTCAACAAGGCGTTCGACTTTTTCAACGAGGCATTCGACTTGTTTAACAAGGCTTTTATCTGTTCAACAAGGCATGACTTTGCCATCAAGGAATTCAACTTGTCAAGGCATTTGACTTGGTCTCCAGGGCATTTTAGTTGGTCAACCTGGTGCTCGACTTGTTTAACAAGGCATTTTAGTTGGTACAGAAGGCATTCGACTTGTCCAACAAGGCTTTCTACTTGGTCAATAAGGCATTCGACTTGTCCAACAAGGTATTCTACTTGTTCAACAACACATACTACTTGTTCAAAAGGCCATTCAAATTGGTCAACAAGACATACAAGGCATTCGACTTGGTCAACAAAGCATACAAGGCATTCGAATTGATTAACAAGGCATTACTCTTGGTCAACAAGGCATCCCAATTGATTAACAAGGCATTACTCTTGGTCAACCTGGTGCTCGACTTGTTTAACAAGGCATTTTAGTTGGTACATAAGGCATTGACTTGTCCAACAAGGCTTTCTACTTGGTCAATAAGGCATTCGACTTGTCCAACAAGGTATTCTACTTGTTCAACAACACATACTACTTGTTCAAAAGGCCATTCAAATTGGTCAACAAGACATACAAGGCATTCGACTTGGTCAACAAAGCATACAAGGCATTCGAATTGATTAACAAGGCATTACTCTTGGTCAACAAGGCATCCGGCTTGTTCATCAAGGCATTCGACTTTGTCAACAAGGCATTTAAGTTGTTCAACAAGGCATTCTACTTGTTCAAAGGGCATTTGACTTGGTCAACAAGGCATACAAGGCATTCTACTTGTTCAACAAGACATTCGACTTGTCCAACAATGAATTTTACTTGGTCAACAAGGCATTCGACTTATTCAACAAGGCATTCTACTTGGTCAACAAGGCATTCGATTTGTTCAACAAGGCGATCGACTTGTTCCACAAGGCATTTTACTTGTTCAACAAGGCCATCGACTTGTTCAACAAGGCGTTCGACTTGTTCAACAAGGCGTTCGACTTTTTCAACGAGGCATTCGACTTGTTTAACAAGGCTTTTATTTGTTCAACAAGGCATGACTTTGCCAACAAGGAATTCAACTTGTCAAGGCATTCGACTTGGTCTCCAAGGCATTCTAGTTGGTCATACTGGCGCTCGACTTGTTCAACAAGGCGTTCTAGTTGGTAAAAATGGCATTCGATTGTCCAACAAGGTATTCTACTTGGTCAAGAAGGCATTCGACTTGTCCAACAAGGCATTCTACTTGGTAACCAAGGCATTCGATTTGTTCAACAAGGTATTCTACTTGGTCAACAAGGCGATCGGCTTGTTCCACAAGGCATTCTACTTGTTCAACAACGCATACTACTTGTTCAAAAAGGCATTCTATTTGTCCAATAAATCATTCTACTTGGTCAACAAGGCATTCGACTTGTTCAACAAGGCATTCTACTTGGTCAACAAGGCATTTAGACTTGTTGAACAAGGCATTCTACTTGGTCCACAAGGCATACTTCGTGTTCAAAAGGCCATTCAAATTGGTCAACAAGACATACAAGGCATTTGACTTGGTCAACAACGCATACAAGGCATTCGAATTGTTTAACAAGGCATTACTCTTGGTCAACATGACATTCGGCTTTTTCAAAAGGCAATCGACTTTGTCAACAAGGCATTTAAGTTGTTCTACAAGGCATTCTACTTGTTCAAAGGGCATTTGACTTGGTCAACAAGGCATACAAGGTATTCTACTTGTTCAACAAGACATTCGACTTGTCCAACAATGCAATTTACTTGGTCAACAAGGCATTCGACTTATTCAACAAGGCATTCTACTTGGTTAACAAGGCATTCGACTTGTTCAACAAGGCATTCGATTTGTTCAATAAGGCGATCGACTTGTTCAACAAGGCATTCTACTTGGTCAACAAGCCATTCGACTTGTTCAACAAGGCGTTCGACTTGTTCAACAAGGCTTTTATCTGTTCAACAAAGCATGACTTTGGGAACAAGGAATTAAACTTGTCAAGGCATTCGACTTGGTCTCCAAGGCATTCTAGTTGGTCATACTGGCGCTCGACTTGGTCTCCAACGCATTCTAGTTGGTCAACTTGGCGCTCGACTTGTTCAACAAGGGATTCTAGTTGGTAAACAAGGTATTCGACTTGTCCAACATGGCATTCTACTTGGTCAACAAGGCATTCGACTTGTCCAACATGGCATTCTACATGTTCAACAAGGCATTCTACTTGGTCAACAAGGCGATCGACTTGTTCAACAAGGCATTATACTTGTTCAACAACGCATACTACTTGTTCAAAAGGCAATTCAAATTGGTCAACAAGACATACAAGGCATTCGACTTCATCAACAAAGCATACAAGGCATTCGAATTGTTTAACAAGGCATTACTCTTGGTCAACAAGGCATCCGGCTTGTTCAACAAGGCATTCCGCTTTGTCAACAAGGCATTTAAATTGTTCAACAAGGCATTCTACTTGTTGAAAGGGCATTTGACTTGGTCAACAAGGCATACAAGGCATTCTACTTGTTCAACAAGACATTGGATGGACTTGTTCAACACTGCATTTTACGTGGTCAACAAGGCATTCGACTTTTTCAACAAGGCATTCTACTACGTCAACAAGGCATTCGACTTATTCAACAAGGCATTCTACTTGGTCTTGTTCAACAAGGCGTTCGATTTGTTCAACAAGGAGAACGACTTGTTCAACAAGGCATTCTACTTGGTCAACAAGACATTCGACTTGTTCAACAAGGCGTTCGACTTGTTCAACAAGGCGTTCGACTTGTTCAACAAGGCGTTCGACTTGTTCAACAAGGCGTTCGACTTGTTCAACAAGGCGTTCGACTTGTTCTATAAGGCGTTCGACTTTTTCAACAAGGCATTCGACTTGTTTAACAAGGCTTTTATCTGTTCAACAAGGCATGACTTTGTCGGGGAATTCAACTTGTCAAGGCATTCGACTTGGTCTCAAAGGCATTCTAGTTGGTCAACCTGTCGCTCGACTTGTTCAACAAGGCATTCTACTTGGTCAACAAGGCATTCAAATTGTCCAACAAGGCATTCTACTTGGTCAACAAGGCATTCGGCTTGTCCAACAAGACGAGGCATTCGACATATTCAACCAGGCATTCTACTTGGTCAACGAGGCATTCGACTTGTTCACCAAGGAATTCGATTTGTTCAACAAGGCGATCGACTTGTTCAACAAGGCATTCGACTTGTTCAAGAAGGCGTTAGACTTTTTCAACAAGGCATTCGACTTGTTTAACAAGGCTTTTATCTGTTCAACAAGGCATGACTTTGCCAACAAGGAATTCAACTTGTCAAGGCATTTGACTTGGTCTCCAGGGCATTCTAGTTGGTCAACCTGGTGCTCGACTTGTTCAACAAGGCATTTTAGTTGGTACAGAAGGCATTCGACTTGTCCAACAAGGCATTCTACCTTGTCAATAAGGCATTCGACTTGTCCAACAAGGTATTCTACTTGTTCAACAACACATACTACTTGTTCAAAAGACCATTCAAATTGGTCAACAAGACATACAAGGCATTCGACTTGGTCAACAAAGCATACAAGGCATTCGAATTGTTTAACATGGCATTTACTCTTGGTTAACAAGGCATCCGGCTTGTTCATCAAGGCATTCGACTTTGTCAACAAGGAATTTAAATTGTTCAACAAGGCATTCTACTTGTTCAAAGTGCATTTGACTTGGTCAACAAGGCATTTTACTTGTTCCACAAGACATTCGACTTGTCCAACAATGCATTTTACTTGGTCAACAAGGCATTCGACTTATTCAACAAGGCATTCTACTTGGTCAACAACGCATTCGACTTGTTCAACAAGGCATTCGATTTGTTCAACAAGGCGATCGACTTGTTCAACAAGGCATTCGACTTGTTCAACAAGACGTTCGACTTGTTCAACGAGGCATTCGACTTGTTCAACGAGGCATTCGACTTGTTTAACAAGGCTTTTATCTGTTTTTTTTTTTTTTTTTTTTTTTTTTTGGGAAAAGGTCATTAAAATAAAATGTGGAAAGATACAATGTTCAGCAGCAATAAGCTGCACCGCTCGGTAACATGCTACCTATAATCAACGCAAGCAATCCAATCGAGCAAGCAAACATCAAAACCAAGCAAGCAGATTGTAAGCAAGTGACTACGTGCTCGGCCACGCAATGCGCCAAACACGTCGAGGCGCACAGGACTGTAGCTGATACTTCCCTCCAAGGGTAGAGAGCCGTATACAGAGTGTAGTCTTGACGTCCGCAACGATATGAGTAGGAGGTCTTCGTCTTCCTTCCCGCCATCGTTGGTTGCGCTCGGCCCATAGGTGATAGACAAGCGATGCAAGCGCATGTCGGGGCCCCATCCATGCGAGGTGCTTGCCCCGCCACCTTTGAGCAGCCCAGTGAACCCCTTCGATCCAGTCCGTGTAAGGCCATCCAAAACGTAACTTTCCCTGCAAAGACTGTAGGCAATGTCTGGAAAATGAACACTCAAAGAAAAGATCACGTGTTGTCTCTATAGCATGGCCATCATCACACAAGAGGCAAGCTGAACTTCCTGCTGCCGCGGCCACCCATGGCTTGTCCCTCGTCGCCAGGCGTTCCCTAATCGCCAGCCATAAAATGACTTCATGCCGTGGTATCGAGATAGGGCCTCCGAACAGGTTGGTCCAGAATGCAGGCGGAGAATGTTGGCGTATGCAATTTCTCGCGGAGTGAGTAGAGAAGACGCCATTGGGAGTCCCCCGCCATCGAATCGTGTCCATCTCACCGTGTTGAATGGGAGGTAGGAGACCAGCAAAATCCATGAACTCCACCGTTGTCTGTCCTGGCCAATGCCATCCCGACTCATCAATCACCGCGCTCAATCGTGAATCAAGTGGGAGGCCCATAACAGATGGACCACGCGGGTACCGTTCCACCAGCGGAATCGTGAGTAGCCATGGGTCAGTCCAGAGGCGTGTATTCGCTCCATTCCCAATGCGGAACTCTAGAAGTGGCCGGATGATGGGTCTGAGCTTGAGGAGCTTCTTCCAGCTCCATGAGGTATTAGCCGTGGATCTGATGGTCCAGAAGGATGTGTTGTGCAGCCGCGTTCGTCGTATCCATGTGGCCCATATCGAAGACTCATCTCCCCTGAGAATGTTCCAAATAAGACGCATCATCAGCGCCTTGTTCTCCACCTCAATCGATCTCAGTCCAAGTCCCCCTTCGTCTCTTGGTGCGCATACGTCGGTCCATGCCACCTTCGCGCTAGATCCCTTCCACAAGAAAGCTCGAAGACGCTTCTCGATACTGCGGATGATTCCCTTGGGGAGTAAGAAGACACCCGCCCAATACACATGGATAGTCATAAGGACCGATCGAATGAGCTGTACCCTCCCGGCGTATGAGAGCGAGTGGTTGGTCCAAGAACCAAGCCGACGATCAATAGAACGTAATAAGGGGGCGCAATCATCGATAGTCAATCGCGATGTGATAAGGGGGACCCCCAGGTACCGCACAGGAAGAGACCCGATAGGGAAGTCCATAACAGCCTGGAGTGTACCCTTCAGTCGTTCTGCCCGTTTCGAGATAAACATCTCGCTTTTACTAGGGTTTGCCCGTAGCCCTGAAAGCGAAGCAAAAAGCTCGAGGCTATCGCGGAAGATACTGACTGATTGAACGTCCGCCTGCGAGAAAAGAAGAAGATCATCGGCGAAGGTCAACATGAAGAGGGATGTGGCCTCGCATCGCCAATAGTATCGGAAGCTACTTTTATCTGTTCAACAAGGCATGACTTTGTCAGGAAATTCAACTTGTCAAGGCATTCGACTTGGTCTCAAAGGCATTCTAGTTGGTCAACCTGTCACTCGACTTGTTCAACAAGGCATTCTACTTTGTCAACAAGGCATTCGAATTGTCCAATAAGGCATTCGTCTTGTCCAACAAGGCATTCTACTTGGTCAACAAGGCATTTGAGTTGTTCAACAAGGCATTCAACTTGGTCAACAAGGCGATCGACTTGTTCAACAAGGCATTCTACTTGTTCAACAACGAATGCTACTTGTTCAAAAGGACATTCAAATTGGTCAACAAGACATACAAGGCATTAGACTTGGTCAACAAAGCATACAAGGCATTCGTATTGTTTAACAAGGCATTACTCTTGGACAACAAGGCATCCGGCTTGTTCAACAAGGCATTCAACTTTGTCAACAACGCATTTAAATTGTTCAACAAGGCATTCTACTTGTCCAAAGGGCATTTAACTTGGTAAACAAGGCATTTTACTTGTTCCACAAGAAATTCGACTTGTCCAACAATGCATTTTACTTGGTCAACAAGGCATTCGACTTATTCAATAAGGCATTCGACTTGTTCAACAAGGCCTTCGAGTTGTTCAACAAGGCGATCGACTTGTTCAACAAGGCATTCTACTTGGTCAACAAGGCATTCGACTTGTTCAACACGGCGTTCGACTTTGTCAACAAGGAATTTAAATTGTTCAACAAGGCATTCTACCTGTTCAAAGGGCATTTGACTTGGTCAACAAGGCATTTTACTTGTTCCACAAGACATTCGACTTGTCCAACAATGCATTTTACTTGGTCAACAAGGCATTCGACTTATTCAACAAGGCATTCTACTTGGTCAACAACGCATTCGACTTGTTCAACAAGGCGTTCCACTTGTTCAATAAGGCGTTCGACTTTTTCAACGAGGCATTCGACTTGTTTAACAAGGCTTTTATCTGTTCAACAAGGCATGACTTTGTCGGGGAATTCAACTTGTCAAGGCATTCGACTTGGTCTCAAAGGCATTCTAGTTGCTCAACCTGTCGCTCGACTTGTTCAACAAGGCATTCTACTTGGTCAACAAGGCATTCGAATTGTCCAACAAGGCATTCTACTTGGTCAACAAGGTATTCTACTTGGTCAACAAGGCATTCGTCTTGTCCAACAAGACGAGGCATTCGATATATTCAACTAGGAATTCTACTTGGTCAACGAGGCATTCGACTTGTTCAACAAGGCATTCGATTTGTTCAACAAGGCGATCGACTTGTTCAACAAGGCATTCGACTTGGTCAACAAGACATTCGACTTGATCAACAAGGCGTTCGCCTTGTTCAACAAGGCGTTCGACTTGATCAAGAAGGCGTTCGACTTTTTAAACAAGGCATTCGACTTGTTTAACAAGGCTTTTATCTGTTCAACAAGGCATGACTTTGCCAACAAGGAATTCAACTTGTCAAGGCATTTGACATGGTCTCCAGGGCATTCTAGTTGGTCAACCTGGTGCTCGACTTGTTTAACAAGGCATTTTAGTTCGTACAAAAGGCATTCGACTTGTCCAACAAGGCATTCTACTTGGTCAATAAGGCATTCGACTTGTCCAACAAGGTATTCTACTTGTTCAACAACACATACTACTTGTTCAAAAGGCCATTCAAATTGGTCAACAAGACATACAAGGCATTCGACTTGGTCAACAAAGCATACAAGACATTCGAATTGATTAACAAGGCATTACTTTTGGTCAACAAGGCATCCGGCTTGTTCATCAAGGCATTCGACTTTGTGAACAAGGCATTTATGTTGTTCAACAAGGCATTCTACTTGTTCAAAGGGCATTTGAGTTAGTCAACTAAGCATACAAGGCATTCGACTTGTTCAACAAGGCATTCGACTTGTCCAACAATGAATTTTACTTGGTCAACAAGGCATTCGACTTATTCAACAAGGC
Organism: Linderniella brevidens; assembly: GCA_004919715.1. Taxonomy (NCBI): domain Eukaryota; kingdom Viridiplantae; phylum Streptophyta; class Magnoliopsida; order Lamiales; family Linderniaceae; genus Linderniella; species Linderniella brevidens. The sequence goes on from SWDC01000154.1 coordinate 19,997,142, forward strand.
ATTCTACTTGGTCAACAAGGCATTCGATTTGTTCAACAAGGCGATCGACTTGTTCAACAAGGCATTTTACTTGTTCAACAAGGCGATCGACTTGTTCAACAAGGCGTTCGACTTGTTCAACAAGGCGTTCGACTTGTTCAACAAGGCGTTCGACTTTTTCAACGAGGCATTCGACTTGTTTAACAAGGCTTTTATTTGTTCAACAAGGCATGACTTTGCCAACAAGGAATTCAACTTGTCAAGGCATTCGACTTGGTCTCCAAGGCATTCTAGTTGGTCATACTGGCGCTCGACTTGTTCAACAAGGCGTTCTAGTTGGTAAAAAAGGCATTCGACTTGTCCAACAAGGTATTCTACTTGGTCAAGAAGGCATTCGACTTGTCCAACAAGGCATTCTACTTGGTAACCAAGGCATTCGACTTGTTCAACAAGGCGATCGGCTTGTTCCACAAGGCATTCTACTTGTTCAACAACGCATACTACTTGTTCAAAAAGGCATTCTATTTGTCCAATAAATCATTCTACTTGGTCAACAAGGCATTCGACTTGTTTAACAAGGCATTCTACTTGGTCAACAAGGCATTAGACTTGTTGAACAAGGCATTCTACTTGGTCCACAAGGCATACTACTTGTTCAAAAGGCCATTCAAATTGGTCAACTAGACATACAAGGCATTTGACTTGGTCAACAAAGCATACAAGGCATTCGAATTATTTAACAAGGCATTACTCTTGGTCAACATGACATTCGGCTTTTTCTAAAAGGCAATCGACTTTGTCAACAAGGCATTTAAGTTGTTCTACAAGGCATTCTACTTGTTCAAAGGGCATTTGACTTGGTCAACAAGGCATACAAGGTATTCTACTTGTTCAACAAGACATTCGACTTGTCCAACAATGCATTTTACTTGGTCAACAAGGCATTCAACTTATTCAACAAGGCATTCTACTTGGTCAACAAGGCATTCGACTTGTTCAACAAGGCCTTCGATATGTTCAACAAGGCGATCGACTTGTTCAACAAGGCATTCTACTTGGTCAACAAGCCATTCGACTTGTTCAACAAGGCGTTCGACTTGTTCAACAAGGCTTTTATCTGTTCAACAAGGCATGACTTTGTGAACAAGGAATTAAACATGTCAAGGCATTCGACTTGGTCTCCAAGGCATTCTAGTTGGTCATACTGGCGCTCGACTTGGTCTCCACCAAGGCATTCTACTTGTTGAAAGGGCATTTGACTTGGTCAACAAGGCATACAAGGCATTCTACTTGTTCAACAAGACATTCGACTTGTTCAACAATGCATTTTACTTGGTCAACAAGGCATTCGACTTATTCAACAAGGCATTTTACTTGGTCAACAAGGCATTTTACTTGTTCAACAAGGCGTTCGACTTGTTCAACAAGGCGTTCGACTTGTTCAACAAGGTGTTCGACTTTTTCAACGAGGCATTCGACTTGTTTAACAAGGCTTTTATTTGTTCAACAAGGCATGACTTAGCCAACAAGGAATTCAACTTGTCAAGGCATTCGACTTGGTCTCCAAGGCATTCTAGTTGGTCATACTGGCGCTCGACTTTTTCAACAAGGCGTTCTAGTTGGTAAACAAGGCATTCGACTTGTCCAACAAGGTATTCTACTTGGTCAAGAAGGCATTCGACTTGTCGAACAAGGCATTCTACTTGGTCAACAAGGCATTCGACTTATTCAACAAGGTATTCTACTATGCCAACAAGGCGATTGACTTGTTCCACAAGGCATTCTACATGGTCAACAAAGCGATCGGCTTGTTCCACAAGGCATTCTACTTGTTCAACAACGCATACTACTTGTTCAAAAAGGCATTCTATTTGTCCAATAAATCATTCTACTTGGTCAACAAGGCATTTGACTTGTTCAACAAGGCATTCTACTTGGTCAACAAGGCATTAGACTTGTTGAACAAGGCATTCTACTTGGTCCACAAGGCATACTACTTGTTCAAAAGGCCATTCAAATTGGTCAACAAGACATACAAGGCATTTGACTTGGTCAACAAAGCATACAAGGCATTCGAATTGTTTAACAAGGCATTACTCTTGGTCAACATGACATTCGGCTTTTTCCAAAAGGCAATCGACTTTGTCAACAAGGCATTTAAGTTGTTCTACAAGGCATTCTACTTGTTCAAAGGGCATTTGACTTGGTCAACAAGGCATACAAGGTATTCTACTTGTTCAACAAGACATTCGACTTGTCCAACAATGCAATTTACTTGGTGAACAAGGCATTCGACTTATTCAACAAGGCATTCTACTTTTTTTTTTTGGTAAAAGCCCGCATATAAATAAATAGTAAGGAAGTCAGTACATGCTTGACAGGAAAAATTACCACGCAACACGGCAAAGCCGCCTAATGCCGCAATCTGCAAAGCATACTTTGCAGAGAGACCATTAAGACGCAAACAACAAATGTCCAAAACACCAGCAACTAATCGTTCCGGCGAGGTCGTAACATTCTCACGCCACCGCCGATTCCGAGCAAGCCAAATATGATACACCAGGGATGCCAGAAGATGCCTAGACGCCGCATGCAATAAATGATGCCCACGCCACCGTTGCGCAGCCCAAAGAAAACCCTGCGTCCAGTCCCGATGAGGCCAGTCCCAGCGCACCCGCCTCCGAATGAGCCTCAAACAGCGGCGAGAGAAATCGCAGTCGAAAAAAAGATGGGAAGCCGTCTCCATCTGAGCCGAGGTACAAAGTCCGCAAGCCTGTGTCCCCGCTCTAGTAGCAACCCAAGCCTTATCCCTAGTCGAGAGTCGGCCACGAATACCCATCCAGAGGGAGAACTCATGTCGAGGGACCCGTAAAGGGCCACCAAACAGACTCGCCCAAAGCACACCGTCCTGACGAGGCCGCAGCGCCTCCCGAATGAGTCTCGCAGAAGCAACGCCATCGGCAGACCCACGCCAGGAAACACTGTCCCGGCGGTCGGGACGAACCGGGGGTAGCTCGGGACTAAATTCAAGATACTCCACAGTAGTACGACCCGGCCAGTTCCAGCCCTGCGCAGAAATAACAGAGGCAAGACGGGTGCCCACAGGGAGGCCCATAGCAACAGGTCCCGAGGAAAGCGATCCAGAAGGGAACCACCTGGCAGCCAAGGATCCTCCCACAAACGAATGGAGTTACCGTTACCAATGTGGAAGACAATGTGACTCTTCATTTCCGCCCTAAAACTCAATAACTTTCGCCAGCTCCAATATGAAGTCGAAGAAACAGGAGCCGTCCAAATAGTATCTGACCTCAACCGACTTGCATACAGCCAGGTCACCCAAATAGAGTCCGGGGCCCGCGTAATGACCCGCCAGAAGAGGCGAAAAAGAAGAACCTTATTATCAACCGCCACCGAACGAATGCCCAAACCGCCCTCCGCAGTGGGCAAACACACGTCAGTCCATGCCACCTTAGCTGTAGACCCCGCCCAAAGAAACTGACGGAATTTTCCTTCTAAAGCCTGCACCACACCCTTGGGGAGAAGGAACACCCCCGACCAGTAAACGTGCAGAGCCTGAAGAACAGATCGGATCAGCTGGACACGTCCAGCATAAGAGAGGGTCTGGTTCAGCCATGAACCCAGACGATGATCAACGCTAGATAAGAGCGGGCCACAGTCAGCAAGCGAAAGACGAGAGGTAATCAATGGAACCCCCAGATACTGAATCGGCAAAGAGGAGCTCAAGGGAAAGCCAAAAATGGGCTGCAGATGCGGTGCGAGAGAGAGAGCCGGGCGGGAGAGAAAAACTCACTCTTAGCCGGGTTAGGATATAAACCCGACAGAGTCGAGAAACAGTCCACCGACGCCTTAAGGACCCCAACAGAAACCCCATCAGCGTGGCAAAACAATAACAGATCATCCGCAAAAATAAGCATAGGTAAGGAAAGAGGCTCACACCGCCAATGATAACGAAACCTCGGTTCCTCGCTAATACGCTTACAAACAATGCCATGGAGAACCTCCATAACCAAAGTAAACAGGTAGGGAGAAATAGGGTCACCTTGACGAAGACCCCGCTTGCCATCAAAGTACCCCATGGGTCGACCACTGACGCTAAGGGAGAACGTCGTCGTAGTAAGACAGGTCCTGATCCACTCGATAAACCGCGGATGGAGTCCCATCGCCTGCAGCGTAGCCAAAACAAAACTCCATTCCACCCGATCATAAGCCTTCGCCAGGTCCACTTTGTACAGCGCACGAGGGGGATGACGATGGCCGTTGTAGCCATGACACAGCTCCTGGGCAAAAAGGATGTTATCTGAGACGTGACGTCCCGGGATGAAGGCAGTCTGGCAACCATGAACAAGACAAGGAAGGGCAGGCTTGAGCCGATCAGCCAAAATCTTCGAGATAATCTTGTAGATAACATTACAACACGAGATCGGCCGGAAATCCGAAGCCCGCCGAGGAAACTCCACCTTCGGTATAAGCGTAAGCCAAGTACTGTTCATACCCCGCAAGAGGCGCCCCGTGACAAAGAAGTCCCGGATCGCAGCAGTGACGTCGGGTCCCACAACAGACCACGCAGCTTGAAAGAAAGCCGCGGTAAAGCCATCAGGGCCTGGAGCCTTCTCAGCACCCATAGAAAAAATAGCTTTACGCACCTCCGCATCATCAAGGGGAAGGACCATAGAAGCGGCCGCCGACTGTGAGAGCCTACGTGAAATGAAATTTTGGACATCATGTAACAGCACCGGCGAAGGAAGAGAGGATTTGCCAATAAGATCCTCGTAAAAACCCAGCAACTCAGAATCAACCGCATCCAAAGACGTCAGCAACTCACCGGAGGCGGATTCAAGAGTAAGGATCCTGTTAAACGTACGTCTGAGCGCAACCTTACGAAAGAAAAAAGCATAGCACTGATCCCCATCCTTCAGCCAAGCCATCTTGGCACGCTGTGCCAACGCCGAGTGCTCCACTTCAACTGCTCTCGTATAGACCGACCTACAGCAACATTCGAGCAAGCGGAGACCGTCATCGAAAAGATGGAGCGAAGTGTACCGCTGGGCAACGTCTAAAAACATCCTCGCCTCGGAAACGTTCACTGCAAGATCACCTTTGGCCCTACGCAGCTCAGAGAAGAGAGGCTTAAGCCGCTTCAGGCGATCAACCACCGTGAACATCGGAAACCCACAAACCGGGCGATCCCAAATGCTGCGAACAACAGAAATAAAACCCGGATCCTTAGTCAGAAAATTCTCAAACCTGAAGCAGGTCCGATAAGAGTGACTCGGGACGGTCCCCAAGACAGGAGGCGAATGATCAGACGTAGCAGGGAGACCGCCATGAACATAAGCATCCGGCCAGGCCGCGAACCAAGTAGGATTCGCCAGAATACGATCGAGTCGCCTCCAGATAGCAGATGCTCCTCCTTGCTGGTTAAACCACGTGAAAGGTGGACCAGTAGATGGAATAGTCGAGAGATCCGCTCGAAGAAGCGCAGTACCAAACTCAGACATGCCCAGCAAATTCGGGGATCCCCCTCGCCCCTCAGCCGAACACAAGATGGTATTGAAATCCCCCGCCACCACCCACTGGTCGTCAACCCGAGAGGATGAGATTTGAACAAGCTCATCCCATAAAGGTAACCTCTCCCCACGAATTGAGCGACCAATAAGCAAATGACACAAAAAGAACGGACCCGGACCCCAGCTGCACAACCCGACAATGAACAACCTGATCAGTGGAGGCCAAAATAGTGACCGAGATGGCCGTCGGGTCCCAACCCACCCAAATACGCGAGCCTGGGCCAGCCTCATACTCAAAAAACCAGGACCAAAGGGGCCGTAATCCCTGCGAAAGACGGGTGGCATTATCCACGTGGACCCTTGTCTCAAGCAAACCAACCAGCTGAATACCCTGTCTCGAAATCCACTCCCCCGCCGCCTTCCTGTGGTCTACCCTATTTAGACCACGGACATTCCATGAGCCGATTCTGATCATGGGACACCCGGGAAGCGGGCTGCTATAACTTCAGGGCCCGAAATGGTTGAAGTATCCATATCGCCAGAATCAGTGGATCGGAGGACAACAAAAGGATTTGTAGAATCCAGAAAAGAAACAGAGACATCCCCGCTCCGCTCAGGTGGGGGTGAGAACCTTGAAGAACTACCTGATGGCATGGAACCCCCATGCAGCTGCCCATCCGCAGCGGATGAGATCACCCCACGAGGTGGAATGCGCACAGCTTTACCACGAGCTCCCACTTGTCGCCACTCCGACCCCTTAGACGAGGAGCATGTAGAAGGCGAGAGGATTCCAGGAGGCCCGGCTGATGCCTTAGACGCAACAGCAGTGGGTGGGGTAGCAACCTTAGGAGGTGAGCGGACTTGTCTGGAAGAGGAGGGATCAGGACGGGAGGTCGGTCGTGAACCAGTAGCCACGATGGGCTGCGAAGAACGAGGAGAGCGAGTCCGGGAACCTGGCGCAGGCCCACCCTTCGAAACACCCGAGGGTGGGGGTCTCGGCCGGTTAGGGCAATTCATTGGCCCATGGGTCCAAGTGCTGCAACTATCACATCGTGCGGGCTTCCATTCATACTCCACCCGGACCGGAATAAGACCCGTCACTCCGCCCTCAGCATTAGGCATGCGAAGGTTAACAACCTCAATGAAGGGATCAGCGAGGCGCTTCATGACACAGACGCGCGCAAAATCAATGCGCTCCCCATCCGCCGTTATCCCGTCAGTAAACAACGGCTTTCCCACAGCACTCGCAAGGACTCCGAGCCCCTCGGCAGTCCAGAATTCTCCAGGCACGTTCCACATTTTCACCCAGAGAGGAACGTCGGTGATCTCCTGCCTTTCAAATGACATGCCGGGACGCCATTCCTCAAGGAATAAGGGCTGCCCATTAAGGATCCACGGGCCACCCTCAAGAACGTCACGCATGGCCGCCTCCGAAACAAAACGGAACTTGAAGAAGCCATTAATCGTCGCACGAACTTCAACCAGCTCCGGCCAATGAGCCCGCCAATAACGCTCAACGGTTGGGAAATATGGTTTTCGTCCCAAGAAAAAACCCACCAGCGTGAACGCCCAACGCGACAAGCCAAGCTTAGCAATGTCCCACGACGGTGCAACTTCAACAATTCCGTTAACAATTCCCGCCGGGGCCGTAAATGAAAGAGGAACCCGACGCGTAGCCCGTTTCCGTCTATCTCCATGCACGTGGCGTGGCTCGGCCGCCCTAGCAGCCACCCGCGCGAACGTAGCTGTAGGCTTCGGTAAAGAGCGACGGGCATGCCGGGAGACGGCACGGGGAGAGGTCCATGAGCCACCATCCTCGGGTCCTCGGGTCCTCGGGTCCGACCTCCGTGACCCCACTCCCTCCTGGACCTCGTCCATACGCACATCCCGGCCCTCATCGGAAACGTGTGACTCTTCGGCAACCACAGCAGCAAGCGATGACTCTTCGGCTCCCGGAGCCCGATCTTCAGTCGTAGACGCGGCAATGGTCCCTGCGGTCGCCCGCGCCATCCCGGCGGACCGCGCGCCAGTGATGGCTAGGTCCGGCAGCAGCCCGTCATTGGTAGAATTGCCCTGGCCCGCATCACCATGGCGTGACTCTTCGGCTCCTCTAGCGCGAGCAGCTTCCATGGACGAATCAAAGGCCCCCGCGGCCGCCAGCGCCGCCCCTTCAAGCAGGGCACCGGTGATAGGCGGACCCGGCCGCGGCCCGTTTGCATGAGTGGGACGCGATCGTCCCCGCCTTGGCCAATATGGACGAGCTGCGATCCGGCGCTCAACACGGCCGGAAGGTGAGGGGTCAGCTGCATGGGAAACGTCGTACAGCGGGTTTGGGTCGCCGTGGAGGAGAGGAGATGAGGCATCGGCGGTGTGGGTCACCATCGGCCCGCCGTCGAGACGGTCGACCATGGCGGTGAACTTGGCCATGTCAAAATCGATAGGGAACGAAGGATATGCGGCCGCCAATGCCGGCAGATCGGGCACCGCCGCTGCCATGGTGCCGGGCGTGGGCGGAGGACCATCGGAGGCAGCCTCCATGGTCGGTGGGATGGTGGTGAAAGGTTGAAAAACCGTAGGAATTCAAGAGAGAGGTGAGAGCGTTTTCTAGAGAGAGTTTTAACAAGGCATTCTACTTGGTCAACAAGGCATTCGATTTGTTCAATAAGGCGATCGACTTGTTCAACAAGGCATTCTACTTGGTCAACAAGCCATTCGACTTGTTCAACAAGGCTTTTATCTGTTCAACAAAGCATGACTTTGGGAACAAGGAATTAAACTTGTCAAGGCATTCGACTTGGTCTCCAAGGCATTCTAGTTGGTCATACTGGCGCTCGACTTGGTCTCCAACGCATTCTAGTTGGTCAACCTGGCGCTCGACTTGTTCAACAAGGGATTCTAGTTGGTAAACAAGGCATTCGACTTGTCTAACATGGCATTCTACTTGGTCAACAAGGTATTCGACTTGTCCAACATGGCATTCTACTTGTCCAACAAGGCATTCTACTTGGTCCACAAGGCGATCGACTTGTTCAACAAGGCATTATCCTTGTTCAACAACGCATACTACTTGTTCAAAAGGCAATTAAAATTGGTCAACAAGACATACAAGGCTTTCGACTTCATCAACAAAGCATACAAGGCATTCGAATTGTTTAACAAGGCATTACTCTTGGTCAACAAGGCATCCGGCTTGTTCAACAAGGCATTCCGTTTTGTCAACAAGGCATTTAAATTGTTCAACAAGGCATTCTACTTGTTGAAAGGGCATTTGACTTGGTCAACAAGGCATACAAGGCATTCTACTTGTTCAACAAGACATTGGATGGACTTGTCCAACAATGTATTTTACGTGGTCAACAAGGCATTCGACTTTTTCAACAAGGCATTCTACTACGTCAACAAGGCATTCGACTTGTTCAACAAGGCATTAGATTTGTTCAACAAGGCGATCGACTTGTTCAACAAGGCATTCTACTTGGTCAACAAGCAATTCGAGTTGTTCAACAAGGCGTTCGCCTTGTTCAACAAGGCCTTGTTCAATAAGGCGTTCGACTTTTTCAACGAGGCATTCGACTTGTTTAACAAGGGTTTTATCTGTTCAACAAGGCATGACTTTGCCAACAAGGAATTCAACTTGTCAAGGCATTTGACTTGGTCTCCAGGGCATTCTAGTTGGTCAACCTGGTGCTCGACTTGTTCAACAAGGCATTTTAGTTGGTACAGAAGGCATTCGACTTGTCCAACAAGGCATTCTACTTGGTCAATAAGGCATTCGACTTGTCCAACAAGGTATTCTACTTGTTCAACAACACATACTACTTGTTCAAAAGGCCATTCAAATTGGTCAACAAGACATACAAGGCATTCGACTTGGTCAACAAAGCATACAAGGCATTCGAATTGTTTAACAAGGCATTACTCTTGGTCAACAAGGCCTCCGGCTTGTTCATCAAGGCATTCGACTTTGTCAACAAGGCATTTAAGTTGTTCAACAAGGCATTCTACTTGTTCAAAGGGCATTTGACTTGGTCAACAAGGCATACAAGGCATTCTACTTGTTCAACAAGACATTCGACTTGTCCAACAATGCATTTTACATGGTCAACAAGGCATTCGACTTATTCAACAAGGCATTCTACTTGGTCAACAAGGCATTTGATTTGTTCAACAAGGCGATCGACTTGTTCAACAAGGCATACAAGGCATTCGAATTGTTTAACAAGGCATTACTCTTGGTCAACATGACATTCGGCTTTTTCCAAAAGGCAATCGACCTTGTCAACAAAGCATTTAAGTTGTTCTACAAGGCATTCTACTTGTTCAAAGGGCATTTGACTTGGTCAACAAGGCATACAAGGTATTCTACTTGTTCAACAAGACATTCGACTTGTCCAACAATGCATTTTACTTGGTCAACAAGGCATTCGACTTATAGGCATTCTACTTGGTCAACAAGGCATTCGACTTGTTCAACAAGGCCTTCGATTTGTTCAACAAGGCGATCGACTTGTTCAACAAGGCATTCTACTTTGTCAACAAGCCATTCAACTTGTTCAACAAGGCGTTCGACTTGTTCAACAAGGCTTATATCTGTTCAACAAGGCATGACTTTGTGAACAAGGAATTAAACATGTCAAGGCATTCGACTTGGTCTCCAAGGCATTCTAGTTGGTCATACTGGCGCTCGACTTGGTCTCCACCAAGGCATTCTACTTGTTGAAAGGGCATTTGACTTGGTCAACAAGGCATACAAGGCATTCTACTTGTTGAAAGGGCATTTGACTTGGTCAACAAGGCATACAAGGCATTCTACTTGTTCAACAAGATATTGGGTGGACTTGTCCAACAATGCATTTTACGTGGTCAACAAGGCATTCGACTTTTTCAACAAGGCATTCTACTACGTCAACAAGGCATTCGACTTGTTCAACAATGCATTAGATTTGTTCGACAAGGCGATCGACTTGTTCAACAAGGCGTTCTACTTGGTCAACAAGGCGTTCGCCTTGTTCAACAAGGCGTTCGACTTTTTCAACGAGGCATTCGACTTGTTTAACAAGGCTTTTATCTGTTCAACAAGGCATGACTTTGCCAACAAGGAATTCAACTTGTCAAGGCATTTGACTTGGTCTCCAGGGCATTCTAGTTGGTCAACCTGGTGCTCGACTTGTTCAACAAGGCATTTTAGTTGGTACAGAAGGCATTCGACTTGTCCAACAAGGCATTCTACTTGGTCAATAAGGCATTCGACTTGTCCAACAAGGTATTCTACTTGTTCAACAACACATACTACTTGTTCAAAAGGCCATTCAAATTGGTCAAAAAGACATACAAGGCATTCGACTTGGTCAACAAAGCAAACAAGGCATTCGAATTGTTTAACAAGGCATTACTCTTGGTCAACAAGGCCTCCGGCTTGTTCATCAAGGCATTCGACTTTGTCAACAAGGCATTTAAGTTGTTCAACAAGGCATTCTACTTGTTCAAAGGGCATTTGACTTGGTCAACAAGGCATACAAGGCATTCTACTTGTTCAACAAGACATTCGACTTGTCCAACAATGCATTTTACTTGGTCAACAAGGCATTCGACTTATTCAACAAGGCATTCTACTTGGTCAACAAGGCATTCGACTTGTTCAACAAGGCCTTCGATTTGTTCAACAAGGCGATCGACTTGTTCAACAAGGCATTCTACTTTGTCAACAAGCCATTCAACTTGTTCAACAAGGCGTTCGACTTGTTCAACAAGGCTTATATCTGTTCAACAAGGCATGACTTTGTGAACAAGGAATTAAACTTGTCAAGGCATTTGACTTGGTCTCCAAGGCATTCTAGTTGTCATACTGGCGCTCGACTTGGTCTCCACCAAGGCATTCTACTTGTTGAAAGGGCATTTGACTTGGTCAACAAGGCATACAAGGCATTCTACTTGTTGAAAGGGCATTTGACTTGGTCACAAGGCATACAAGGCATTCTACTTGTTCAACAAGACATTGGATGGACTTGTCCAACAATGCATTTTACGTGGTCAACAAGGCATTCGACTTTTTCAACAAGGCATTCTACTACGTTAACAAGGCATTCGACTTGTTCAACAAGGCATTAGATTTGTTCAACAAGGCGATCGACTTGTTCAACAAGGCGTTCGCCTTGTTCAACAAGGCGTTCGACTTCTTCAACGAGGCATTCGACTTGTTTAACAAGGCTTTTATCTGTTCAACAAGGCATGACTTTGCCAACAAGGAATTCAACTTGTCAAGGCATTTGACTTGGTCTCCAAGGCATTCTAGTTGGTCATACTGGCGCTCGACTTGGTCTCCACCAAGGCATTCTACTTGTTGAAAGGGCATTTGACTTGGTCAACAAGGCATTCTACTTGTTGAAAGGGCATTTGACTTGGTCACAAGGCATACAAGGCATTCTACTTGTTCCACAAGACATTGGATGGACTTGTCCAACAATGCATTTTACGTGGTCAACAAGGCATTCGACTTTTTCAACAAGGCATTCTACTACGTTAACAAGGCATTCGACTTGTTCAACAAGGCATTAGATTTGTTCAACAAGGCGATCGACTTGTTCAACAAGGCGTTTTACTTGTTCAACAAGGCGTTCGCCTTGTTCAACAAGGCGTTCGACTTTTTCAACGAGGCATTCGACTTTTTTAACAAGGCTTTTATCTGTTCAACAAGGCATGACTTTGCCAACAAGGAATTCAACTTTTCAAGGCATTTGACTTGGTCTCCAGGGCATTCTAGTTGGTAAACCTGGTGCTCGACTTTTTCAACAAGGCATTTTAGTTGGTACAGAAGGCATTCGACTTGTCCAACAAGGCATTCTACTTGGTCAATAAGGCATTCGACTTGTCCAACAAGGTATTCTACTTGTTCAACAACACATACTACTTGTTCAAAAGGCCATTCAAATTGGTCAACAAGACATACAAGGCATTCGACTTGGTCAACAAAGCATACAAGGCATTCGAATTGTTTAACAAGGCATTACTCTTGGTCAACAAGGCCTCCGGCTTGTTCATCAAGGCATTCGACTTTGTCAACAAGGCATTTAAGTTGTTCAACAAGGCATTCTACTTGTTCAAAGGGCATTTGACTTGGTCAACAAGGCATACAAGGCATTCTACTTGTTCAACAAGACATTCGACTTGTCCAACAATGCATTTTACTTGGTCAACAAGGCATTCGACTTATTCAACAAGGCATTCTACTTGGTCAACAAGGCATTTGATTTGTTCAACAAGGCGATCGACTTGTTCAACAAGGCATACAAGGCATTCGAATTGTTTAACAAGGCATTACTCTTGGTCAACATGACATTCGGCTTTTTCCAAAAGGCAATCGACCTTGTCAACAAGGCATTTAAGTTGTTCTACAAGGCATTCTACTTGTTCAAAGGGCATTTGACTTGGTCAACAAGGCATACAAGGTATTCTACTTGTTCCACAAGACATTCGACTTGTCCAACAATGCATTTTACTTGGTCAACAAGGCATTCGACTTATAGGCATTCTACTTGGTCAACAAGGCATTCGACTTGTTCAACAAAGCCTTCGATTTGTTCAACAAGGCGATCGACTTGTTCAACAAGGCATTCTACTTTGTCAACAAGCCATCCAACTTGTTCAACAAGGCGTTCGACTTGTTCAACAAGGCTTATATCTGTTCAACAAGGCATGACTTTGTGAACAAGGAATTAAACTTGTCAAGGCATTCGACTTGGTCTCCAAGGCATTCTAGTTGGTCATACTGGCGCTCGACTTGGTCTCCACCAAGGCATTCTACTTGTTGAAAGGGCATTTGACTTGGTCAACAAGGCATACAAGGCATTCTACTTGTTGAAAGGGCATTTGACTTGGTCAACAAGGCATACAAGGCATTCTACTTGTTCAACAAGATATTGGATGGACTTGTCCAACAATGCATTTTACGTGGTCAACAAGGCATTCGACTTTTTCAACAAGGCATTCTACTACGTCAACAAGGCATTCGACTTGTTCAACAAGGCATTAGATTTGTTCAACAAGGCGATCGACTTGTTCAACAAGGCGTTCTACTTGGTCAACAAGGCGTTCGCCTTGTTCAACAAGGCGTTCGACTTTTTCAACGAGGCATTCGACTTGTTTAACAAGGCTTTTATCTGTTCAACAAGGCATGACTTTGCCAACAAGGAATTCAACTTGTCAAGGCATTTGACTTGGTCTCCAGGGCATTCTAGTTGGTCAACCTGGTGCTCGACTTGTTCAACAAGGCATTTTAGTTGGTACAGAAGGCATTCGACTTGTCCAACAAGGCATTCTACTTGGTCAATAAGGCATTCGACTTGTCCAACAAGGTATTCTACTTGTTCAACAACACATACTACTTGTTCAAAAGGCCATTCAAATTGGTCAACAAGACATACAAGGCATTCGACTTGGTCAACAAAGCATACAAGGCATTCGAATTGTTTAACAAGGCATTACTCTTGGTCAACAAGGCCTCCGGCTTGTTCATCAAGGCATTCGACTTTGTCAACAAGGCATTTAAGTTGTTCAAACAAGGCATTCTACTTGTTCAAAGGGCATTTGACTTGGTCAACAAGGCATACAAGGCATTCTACTTGTTCAACAAGACATTCGACTTGTCCAACAATGCATTTTACTTGGTCAACAAGGCATTCGACTTATTCAACAAGGCATTCTACTTGGTCAACAAGGCATTTGACTTGTTCAACAAGGCGATCGACTTGTTCAACAAGGCATACAAGGCATTCGAATTGTTTAACAAGGCATTACTCTTGGTCAACATGACATTCGGCTTTTTCCAAAAGGCAATCGACTTTGTCAACAGGGCATTTAAGTTGTTCTACAAGGCATTCTACTTGTTCAAAGGGCATTTGACTTGGTCAACAAGGCATACAAGGTATTCTACTTGTTCAACAAGACATTCGACTTGTCCAACAATGCATTTTACTTGGTCAACAATGCATTCGACTTATTCAACAGGGCATTCTACTTGGTCAACAAGGCATTCGACTTGTTCAACAAGGCCTTCGATTTGTTCAACAAGGCGATCAACTTGTTCAACAAGGCATTCTACTTTGTCAACAAGCCATTCAACTTGTTCAACAAGGCGTTCGACTTGTTCAACAAGGCTTATATCTGTTCAACAAGGCATGACTTTGTGAACAAGGAATTAAACTTGTCAAGGCATTTGACTTGGTCTCCAAGGCATTCTAGTTGGTCATACTGGCGCTCGACTTGGTCTCCACCAAGGCATTCTACTTGTTGAAAGGGCATTTGACTTGGTCAACAAGGCATACAAGGCATTCTACTTGTTGAAAGGGCATTTGACTTGGTCACAAGGCATACAAGGCATTCTACTTGTTCAACAAGACATTGGATGGACTTGTCCAACAATGCATTTTACGTGGTCAACAAGGCATTCGACTTTTTCAACAAGGCATTCTACTACGTTAACAAGGCATTCGACTTGTTCAACAAGGCATTAGATTTGTTCAACAAGGCGATCGACTTGTTCAACAAGGCATTCTACTTGTTCAACAAGGCGTTCGCCTTGTTCAACAAGGCGTTCGACTTTTTCAACGAGGCATTCGACTTGTTTAACAAGGCTTTTATCTGTTCAACAAGGCATGACTTTGCCAACAAGGAATTCAACTTGTCAAGGCATTTGACTTGGTCTCCAGGGCATTCTAGTTGGTCAACTTGGTGCTCGACTTGTTCAACAACGCATTTTAGTTGGTACAGAAGGCATTCGACTTGTCCAACAAGGCATTCTACTTGGTCAATAAGGCATTCGACTTGTCCCACAAGTTATTCTACTTGTTCAACAACACATACTACTTGTTAAAAAGGCCATTCAAATTGGTCAACAAGACATACAAGGCATTCGACTTGGTCAACAAAGCATACAAGGCATTCGAATTGTTTAACAAGGCATTACTCTTGGTCAACAAGGCATCCGGCTTGTTCATCAAGGCATTCGACTTTGTCAACAAGGCATTTAAGTTGTTCAACAAGGCATTCTACTTGTTCAAAGGGCATTTGACTTGGTCAACAAGGCATACAAGGCATTCTACTTGTTCAACAAGACATTCGACTTGTCCAACAACGCATTTTACTTGGTCAACAAGGCATTCGACTTATTCAACAAGGCATTCTACTTGGTCAACAAGGCATTCGATTTGTTCAACAAGGCGATCGACTTGTTCAACAAGGCATACAAGGCATTCGAATTGTTTAACAAGGCATTACTCTTGGTCAACATGACATTCGGCTTTTTCCAAAAGGCAATCGACTTTGTCAACAAGGCATTTAAGTTGTTCTACAAGGCATTCTACTTGTTCAAAGGGCATTTAACTTGGTCAACAAGGCATACAAGGTATTCTACTTGTTCAACAAGACATTCGACTTGTCCAACAATGCATTTTACTTGGTCAACAAGGCATTCGACTTATTCAACAAGGCATTCTACTTGGTCAACAAGGCATTCGACTTGTTCAACAAGGCTTTCGATTTGTTCAACAAGGCGATCGACTTGTTCAACAAGGCATTCTACTTTGTCAACAAGCCATTCAACTTGTTCAACAAGGCGTTCGACTTGTTCAACAAGGCTTTTATCTGTTCAACAAGGCATGACTTTGTGAACAAGGAATTAAACTTGTCAAGGCATTCGACTTGGTCTCCAAGGCATTCTAGTTGGTCATACTGGCGCTCGACTTGGTCTCCACCAAGGCATTCTACTTGTTGAAAGGGCATTTGACTTGGTCAACAAGGCATTCTACTTGTTCAACAAGACATTGGATGGACTTGTCCAACAATGCATTTTAAGTGGTCAACAAGGCATTCGACTTTTTCAACAAGGCATTCTACTACGTCAACAAGGCATTCGACTTGTTCAACAAGGCATTAGATTTGTTCAACAAGGCGATCGACTTGTTCAACGAGGCGTTCGCCTTGTTCAACGAGGCGTTCGCCTTGTTCAACGAGGCGTTCGCCTTGTTCAACGAGGCATTCGCCTTGTTCAACGAGGCGTTCGACTTTTTCAACGAAGCATTCGACTTGTTTAACAAGGCTTTTATCTGTTCAACAAGGCATGACTTTGCCAATAAGGAATTCAACTTGTCAAGGCATTCGACTTGGTCTCCAAGGCATTTCTAGTTGGACAACCTGGCGCTCGACTTGTTCAACAAGGCATTCTAGTTGGTAAACAAGGCATTCGACTTGTCCAACAAGGCATTCTACTTGGTCAATAAGGCATTCGACCTGTCCAACAAGGCATACTACTTGGTCAACAAGGCATTCGACTTGTTCAATAAGGCATTCTACTTGGTCAACAAGGCGATCAACTTGTTCAACAATGCATTCTACTTGTTCAACAACCGCATACTACTTGTTCAAAAGGCCATTCAAATTGGTCAACAAGACATAGAAGGCATTCGACTTGGTCAACAAAGCATACAAGATCGGCCAAATCTACACTCTTTTTATAATCACCAACCTAACGCCACTTTGTAGGGCGGTGGATCACGATCGGCCGCCTCCATCGCTGGGATCAGACGGCTTTGGAGGGTTGTGTCTCTTTCAATTAGTTTCAATTCGTTAGTTAATTCACTTTTACGGTGTTGTTATGGCTTCATGCTCGTTGATGTGTGGATCAACGATGAATTCGATCTCTTCAGTTGAGATGGTGATTGCTGAGGATCCCCGGCCGCTCGAGATAGATTCTTTACTGCAAGACTATCCTACGTTTGCTAAGCGTTTTGACGGGGCACATTTTAATGCGTTGATGGAGAAAGTTCATGGTAGATCCGGTGTCGTGGCTGCCCAAACGCGCGAGATGCCACAATCGGGGGCTGGTATCACGATTCTACAGCCACTACGTGGATCGGGATCTCCGGTCCGAGATCTGATCCGACGAAGGCCGGATACACCACCACCTACTCGTGATCAGCGAAGGCTGGATGGTAAGGAATCGCTGGGAGATCTTGAAGATCAACGAAGGTCGGATGGTAAGAAATCGTTGGGAGATCTTGAAGATATGGAAAGTGCTTCTATTTTGGGAGGAGATCTCGTATACTCAATGAAGGAATCTGCTACTAATCCGTCTTTGGAAAGGATCAGGCCGGATGGTAAGAAATCGCTGGGAGATCTTGAAGATATGGAAAGTGCTTCTATTTTGGGAGGAGATCTCGTATACTCAATGAAGGAATCCGCTACTAATCCGTCTTTGGAAAGGATCATGCCGGATGGTAAGAAATCGCTGGGAGATCTTGAAGATATGGAAAGTGCTTCTATTTTTGGAGGAGATCTCGTATACTTAATGAAGGAATCTGCTACTAATCCGTCTTTGGAAAGGATCAAGCTGGATGGTAAGAAATCGCTGGGAGATCTTGAAGATATGGAAAATGCTTCTATTTTGGGAGAGGATCTCGTATATTTAATGAAAATCTGCTACTAATCCGTCTTTGGAAAGGATACTACAATATCTTCGTAAAGATTTTGGATGGGATAACGAGATATTGGTTGATGCGGCTGCGCCATTGGTCACGCATCATACTCCACGCGTTGATCATACGGTGGTTGGGGATGACGCACAACCCGATGCGGGAAATTTGCATGATCATCATATGAAGGCTAGGGTTTCTTTGATTGATATGGGCCACAAGCATCCACGTGGTCTTGGGCCTAGGTTTTCTCCGGAACGGGAGGCTGGTAGATGCAATCTCACGATTGGGGATGGTGCGAAAGAGGGGATTACGACGTCAGCGCCGACGGCTGCCGTGGAAAAAATTTCTATCCTTGATGACGGACCTAGAGTTTCTACAGTGGTGGCAAAGGTGACGGATACGGTTTCGGTGCCGGCTAAGGTAAATCCGCCAAAGCCGACGTTTGCGGTGGTTGCCAAGGGGTCGGCGAGGCAGGCTAACCGCACCGGAGTGCGGCGACTTCCGTTGGTTTACACTGCGCCGGCAGTCATAGATAGGGTGGCGGAGGTTCGACCTACGTGGGAGGTGGCCCGTCAAGGTTTTGCTCGATGGGAGCATACACTGGTGGGCTATTTTTTGGGAAAGAAGCCATATTTTCCCTTTGTGGAGCGATTTGTGCGGGCGAATTGGGCTGACCTTGCCGAGGTCAGGGCTACCATTAATGGTTTCTTTAAGTTTCGTTTTATGTCGGCGGATGCAATGCATGGGGTCCTTGAAGGGGGACATTGGCTCTTCTAAGGGCAGCCACTCTTCTTGGAGGTTTGGAGGCTAGGAATGTCGTTTGCGAAGCGGGATCTCGTAGAAGTACCTCTATGGGTTAAGTTATGGAATGTCCCAAGCGAATTCTGGACTCAGGCTGGTTTGGGGATCGTTGCTAGTGCTGTGGGGCAGCCCTTGTTTGCTGATGGCGTTACAACAAGTGGAGAGCGTATTGATTTTGCACGTGTTTGTGTACTTAAGAAGCATGCTGACCCGTTTGTGGAGCACTTTAATATTCGACTGCCGTTAGAGTGTGGGGGTACATCGGGTGTGGCAACTGTGCGGGTGGAGTACGAATGGAGACCAACCAAATGTCTGAAGTGTGCTTCTTGGAATCATGCGTCGACGGCGTGTCCGATGTCCTCCGATGGACAAAGCGCACCGGGAAAACGACCGGATCCTCGACTGAGGGCTGTTCAGGTGGGTGGCAATAAGCCACGAGTAGAGGGACGGCAGGTGGGAGCAAAGGGCAAAGCAGCACGGGGGAGTCACATGTTGGGGCAGATGGGGTTCGAGCGGGAAATGGAGGGGCGGTGATTCCTAGCGCACGTGTAGAGTGGATGCATGTGGGCGCAAAGGGCAAAGCCGTGAGGGTGGAACCACGGGATGGGGCAGCTAATGGTAGAAAACTGGCCCGGTCAACAGAGTGTGCTGGAGGATTGTCGACATCGTCTCGGACCACAGAGCCACATTCGCGGGTGGTGCCCGTGCATGAGGAGGTTGGGTTGGCCTCTAACTCTTTCGCTATTTTGCACTCGTTACGGGATGAGGATAATGATCCTCCTTTTTCTACGGGCCCTGAAGCAACGGCAGCCCCAACAGGGAGTGATCCATGATCCCTTTAGGTGTGTAGAATGTGCGTGGTCTCAATAAGGGGGACCACGGAAGGGCGGTGGGGGAGCTAGTTGTCGATGTCGTTGTTGATATCGTAGTTGTACCCGATAGCATGTTATCGGTTGATGCGGCATGAGTTTTTCTCCTGCTCTTTTGTATTCTTCTTTTCATATATATATATAAAGGGACATTAATCCAAAAAAAAAACAAAGCATACAAAGCATTTGAATTGTTTAACAAGGCATTACTCTTGGTCAACAAGGCATCCAGCTTGTTCAACAAGGCATTCGGCTTCGTCAACAAGGCATTTAAATTGTTCAACAAGGCATTCTACTTGTTCAAAGGGCATTTGACTTGGTCAACAAGGCATACAAGGCATTCTACTTGTTCAACAAGACATTGGACTTGTCCAACAATGCATTTTACGTGGTCAACAAGTCATTCGACTTGGTCAACAAGGCATTCGACATGTTCAACAAGGCGTTCGGCTTGTTCAACAAGGTGTTGTACTTGTTCAACAAGGCGTTCGACTTGTTCAACAAGGCGTTCGACTTCTTCAACAAGGCATTCGACTTGTTTAACAAGGCTTCTAACTTATTCAACAAGTCATGACTTTGCCAACAAGGAATTCAACTTGTCAAGCCATTTGAGTTGGTCTCCAGGACATTCTAGTTGGTCCACCTGGCGCTCGACTTGTTCAATAAGGCATTTTAGTTGGTAAACAAGTCATTCGACTTGTCCAACATGACATTCTACTTGGTCACTAAGGCATTCGACTTGTCCAACATGGCATTCTACTTGGTCAACAAGGTATTTGACTTGTTCAACAAGGCATTTTACTTGGTCAACAAGGCGATCGACTTGTTCAACAAGGCATTATACTTGTTCAACAACGCATACTACTTGTTGAAAAGGCCATTCAAATTGGTAACCAAGATTTACAAGGCATTCGACTTGGTCAACAAAGCATACAAGGCATTCGAATTGTTTAACAAGGCATTACTCTTGGTCAACAAAGAATCCGGCTTGTTCAACAAGGCAATTGGCTTTGTCAACAAGGCATTTAAATAGTTCAACAAGGCATTCTACTTGTTCAAAGGGCATTTCACTTGGTCAACAAGGCATACAAGGCATTCTACTTTCTTTTTTTTTTTTTGGTAAAATTCCGTAAATAAATAAATAGAAATAGTCAGTACATGCGTGACAGGAAAAAAACTACCACGCAACACGCCAAAGCCGCCTAATGGCCGCAATCTGCAAAGCATACTTTGCAGAGAGACCGTTAAGACGCAAACAACAAATGTCCACAACACAAGCAACTAATTGTTCCGGCGAGGTCGTAGCATTCTCACGCCAGCGCCGATTCCGAGCAAGCCAAATATGATAAACCAGGGATGCCAGAAGATGTCTATACGCCGCATGCAATAAATGATGCCCACGCCACCGGTGAGCAGCCCAAAGAAAACCCTGCGTCCAGTCCCGGTGCGGCCAGTCCCAGCGAACCCGCCTCCGAAGAAGCCTCAAACAGCGGCGAGAGAATTCGCAGTCGAAAAAAAGATGGGAGGCCGTCTCCACCTGAGCCGAGGAACAAAGTCTGCAAGCTTGTGTCCCCGCACGAGAAGCAACCCAAGCCTTATCCCTAGTCGAGAGTCGGCCACGAACTCCCATCCAGAGGGAAAACTCATGGCGAGGGACCCGTAAAGGGCCACCAAACAGACTCGCCCAAATCACACCGTCCTGACGAGGCCGCAGTGCCTCCCGGATGAGGCTCGCAGAAGCAACGCCATCGGCAGACCCACGCCAGGAAACACTGTCCCGGTGGTCGGGACGAACCGGGGGGAGGTCGGGACTAAAATCAAGATACTCAACTGTAGTACGACCCGGCCAGTTCCAGCCATGATCTGAAATAACAGAGGCAAGACGGGTGCCCACAGGGAGGCCCATAGCAACAGGTCCCCGAGGAAAGCGATCCAGAAGAGAACCACCCGGCATCCAAGGGTCCTCCCACAAACGAATGGAGGAACCGTCACCAATGTGGAAGACAATGTGACTTTTAATCTCAGCCCTAAACCTCAATAACTGACGCCAGCTCCAAGAAGTCGTCGATGAAACAGGAGCCGTCCAAATAGTATCTGACCTCAACCGACTGGCATACAGCCAGGTAACCCAAATAGAGTCCGGGGCCCTCGTAAGGATCCGCCACAAGAGGCGAAAAAGAAGCACCTTATTATCAACTGCCACCGAACGAATGCCCAAGCTGCCCTCCGCAGTGGGCAAACACACGTCAGTCCATGCCACCTTAGCTGTAGACCCCGCCCAAAGAAACTGACGAAATTTAGCTTCCAAAGCCCTCACCACACCCATGGGGAGAAGGAACACCCCCGACCAGTAAACATGCAGCGCCTGAAGAACAGAACGGATCAACTAGACACGTCCAGCATAAGAGAGGGTCTGGTTCAACCATGAACCCAGACGATGATCAACACGAGACAAGAGCGGGCTGCAGTCAGCAAGTGAAAGACGAGAGGTAATCAATGGAACCCCCAGATACCGAACTGGCAAAGAGCCCAAGGGAAAACCAAAAATGGGCTGCAGCTGCGGTGCGAGGGAGAGAGCCGGGCGAGAAAGAAAACACTCACTCTTGGCCGGGTTTGGGTATAAACCCGAAAGAGTCGAGAAACAGTCCACCGACGCCTTAAGGACCCCAACAGAAATCCCGTCAGCATGGCAGAACAATAACAGATCATCCGCAAAAATAAGCATAGGTAAGGATAGAGGCTCGCATCGCCAATGATAACGAAACCGCGGTTCCTCACTAATACGCTTACACACAATGCCATGGAGAACCTCCATAACCAAAGTGAAAAGGTAGGGAGAAATTGGGTCACCTTGACGGAGACCTCGCTTGCCCTCAAAGAACCCCATAGGGCGACCACTAACGCAAAGGGAGAACGTTGTCGTAGTAAGACAGGTCCTGATCCACTCGATAAATTGCGGATGGAGTCCCATTGCCTGCAACGTAGCCAAAACAAAACTCCATTCCACCCGGTCATAGGCCTTCGCCAGGTCCACTTTGAACAGCGCTCGAGGAGGGTGACGATGGCCGTTGTAGCCATGACACAGCTCCTGGGCAAGAAGGATGTTATCCGAGATGTGACGTCCCGGGATGAAGGCAGTCTGGCAACCATGAACAAGGCTAGGAAGGGCAGGCTTGAGACGATCGGCCAAAATCTTTGAGATAATCTTGTAGATGACATTACAGCACGAGATCGGCCGAAAATCTGAGGCCCGCCGAGGAAACTCCATCTTCGGAATAAGCGTGAGCCAAGTACTGTTCAGACCCCGCAAGAGGCGCCCCGTGACGAAGAAGTCCCGGACCGCAGTAGTGACATCGGGTCCCACAACAGACCACGCAGCTTGGAAGAAAGCCGCGGTAAAGCCATCAGGGCCCGGAGCCTTCTCAGCACCCATAGAAAAGACAGCTTTACGCACCTCCGCATCGTCCAGGGGAAGAACCATAGATGCAGCCGCTGACTGTGAAAGTCTTCGTGAGATGAAATCTTGGACATCGGGTAACAGCACCGGCGAAGGAAGAGAGGATTTGCCAAGAAGATCCTCGTAAAAACCCAGCAACTCAGAATCAACCGCATCCAAAGACGTCAGCAACTCACCGGAAGTGGATTCGAGCGTAAGGATCTTGTTATACTTACGTCTGAGCGCAACCTTACGAAAGAAAAAGGCAGAGCACTGATCCCCATCCTTCAACCAAGCCATCTTGGCTCGCTGTGCCAATGCCGAGTGCTCCATCTCAACTGCTCTCGAAAAGACCAACCTACAGCAACGTTCGAGCAAGCGGAGACTGTTATCGAACGGATGGAGCGAAGTGTACCGCTGGGCAACGTCTAAAAACCTCCGCGCCTCGGAAATGTTAGCTGCGAGATCTCCTTTGGCCCGACGCAGCTTATAGAAGAGAGGTTTAAGGCGCTTCAGGCGATCAACCACCGTGAACATTCGAAACCCACGGACCGGGCGATCCCAAATCCTGCGAACAACAGAAAGAAAACCCGGATCCTTAGTCAGAAAATTCTCAAACCTGAAGCAGGTCCGATAAGAGTGCCCCGGGACGGTCCCCAAGACAAGAGGCGAATGATCTGACGTAGCAGGGAGACCGCCGTGAACAAAAGCATCCGGCCAGGCCGCGATCCAAGTAGGATTCGCCAAAATACGGTCGAGGCGTCTCCAGATAGCAGATGCACCTCAAGGCATTCTACTTGTTCAACAAGACATTGGACTTGTCCAACAATGCATTTTACGTGGTCAACAAGGCATTCGACTTATTCAACAAGGCATTCTACTACGTCAGCAAGGCATTCGACTTGTTCAACAAGGCATTAGATTTGTTCAACAAGGCGATCGACTTGTTCAACAAGGCATTCTACTTGGTCAACTAGACATTCGACTTGCTCAACAAGGCGTTCGCCTTGTTCACCAAGGCGTTCGACTTGTTCAATAAGGCGTTCGACTTTTTCAACGAGGCATTCGACTTGTTTAACAAGGCATTTATCTGTTCAACAAGGCATGACTTTGCCAATAAGGAATTCAACTTGTCAAGGCATTCGACTTGGTCTCCAAGGCATTTCTACTTGGTCAACCTGGCGCTCGACTTGTTCAACAAGGCATTCTAGTTGGTAAACAAGGAATTCGACTTGTCCAACAAGGCATTTTACTTGGTCAAGAAGGCATTCGACTTGTCCAACAAGGCATTCTACTTGGTCAACAAAGCATTCGACTTGTTCAACAAGGCATTCTACTTGGTCAACGAGGCGATCAACTTGTTCAACAATGCATTCTACATGTTCAACAACGCATACTACTTGTTCAAAAGGCCATTCAAATTGGTCAACAAGACATACAAGGCATTCGACTTGGTCAACAAAGCATACAAGGCATTCGAATTGTTTAACAAGGCATTACTCTTGGTCAACTAGGCATCCGACTTGTTCAACAAGGCATTCAGCTTTGTCAACAAGGCATTTAAATTGTTCAACAAGGCATTCTACTTGTTCAAAGGGCATTTGACTTGGTCAACAAGGCATACAAGGCATTCTACTTGTTCAACAAGACATTGGACTTGTCCAACAATGCATTTTACGTGGTCAACAAGTCATTCGACTTGGTCAACAAGGCATTCGACATGTTCAACAAGGCATTCGACTTGTTCAACAAGGTGTTGGACTTGTTCAACAAGGCGTTCGACTTGTTCAACAAGGCGTTCGACTTGTTCAACAAGGCGTTCGGCTTTGTCAACAAGGCATTTAAATTGTTCAACAAGGCATTCTACTTGTTCAAAGGGCATTTGACTTGTCAACAAGGCATACAAGGCATTCTACTTGTTCAAAGGGCATTTGACTTGGTCAACAAGGCATACAAGGCATTCTACTTGTTCAACAAGACATTGGACTTGTCCAACAATGCATTTTATGTGGTCAACAAGGCATTCGACTTATTCAACAAAGCATTCTACTTGGTCAACAAGGCAATCGACTTGTTCAACAAGGCATTCGATTTGTTCAACAAGGCGATCGACTTGTTCAACAAGGCATTCTACTTGGTCAACAAGACATTTGACTTGTTCAACAAGGCGTTCACCTTGTTCAACAAGGCGTTCGACTTGTTTAATAAGGCGTTCGACTTTTTCAACGAGGCATTCGACTTGTTTAACAAGGCATTTATCTGTTCAACAAGGCATGACTTTGCCAACAAGGAATTCAACAAAATGCATATGACCTTGTCTAGCTACTTTCTCTCTCTAGGGGATTTTTCTCTCATCTCTCTCTAGAGTTCCTTAACGAATATCATCCATAATATAGTCCAGATTCATTACAAACTACCTCCAAAATCTCTACGGCGTGTTGACGGGCGGCGGAACACAGTGGCGCACCTCCATCGCCGGGATCAGACGGCTTTGGAGGGTTTGATTCTCATTTTTTGAGTTTTGGTTTTACATTTTTTCGACTTTGCTTGACAATGGCATCGACATCCCTCATGTATGGATCGATAATGAGTGGATCTTCTACATCGATGAAGAATTCGGATCCGAAAGATTGTTCACGAGATATTGATTCACTAAGGCGGGAATACCCATTGTTCGCCTCTAGATTTGATGGAGCACGTTTTAATTATTTGATGGCTAGGATTAATGGCCGCTCCGATGGCGGAACGGAAGACGATCCTCATATTCCCGAAGGGGGCCGTGGCGGGGGTAATAGACGGAATGGAGTGACAATACTACAACCACTACGTGGCGCTCGGGTGGGAGCCGAATATCATCGACCGGGAACGCCGCCACCATCTAGCCGGAGAGCCGATCGACGAGGGGACGTGTCGAACGTGACAACCAAAATTGCGCAAGATTCATTGAACCTAGACACCCCTGCAATTGCGCAAGATTCATTGCACCTAGACACGCTTGCGCAAGATTCATTGAACCTAGACACGGTTGAGAATGAATTGGAAGAGGCTATTTCGGGAAGAGATCTTGCATATCTGGCTGAAAATGCAAAGGGCCACCCTAGTATGGAAAAGATCTTGCATTATCTTCGTAAAGATTTGGGGCTATCTTTTTGCGATTCTCAATCTGCGGTACCCCAACCACACGCCGTGAATTCCATAGTGACCTCGGCAATGATCACATCGCCGACAATCATCACGCCGGCCATAAAAGCCCCGGTGAACGGTCCACGAGCTGAATCATTGGCTGCTCCGCCACGACCGAACGAAGTACCAAGGCCGACGTTAAACGACACCGACATCGGGATAAATTTGGAGGCTCCAGCGGCACCTACATCAGCGGGCAATGGTGGGAACACGTCGGGAATCATATCGGCAATACAACATGGGAATGACACTAGGGTTTCTGAACCCGTTCTGACGCCATCGTTCGCAGATATTCTCAAAGGGAGACGTCCATCTCCACCTACCGATACTCGTCGACGGACTGATAGGGTTCACCTCCAGTATACTGCACCTATGCTTGTCAATGGAATGATTGAGATTCAGCCAACTAAAGAGATAGCGTCGAAGGGCTGCCTTCGATGGGCTAATACCGCGGTGGGATATTTCTTGGGACGCAAACCTTACTTCCCACATGTGGATCGCCATTTCCGCACAAGATGGCCGGGGCTGGTGGAAGTGCGTGCTACCTCGAATGGCTTCTTCAAATTCCGTTTCGACTCCACGGCTACGATGGTTGATGCTTTGGAGGGTGGCCCATGGTTATTTTATGGCCAACCCCTCTTTCTTGAGGAGTGGCGGCAAGGGATGACTTTGGAAAAGCGACCGCATGATAAGGTCCCGACGTGGGTTCATTTTCGCCACCTCCCATCGGAATACTGGACTCCGGAGGGATTAGGACTCGTGGCCAGCGCGGTTCGTACACCGTTATTCCCCAACGCTTTTACGATCAGCATGGAGCGTATCGATTTTGCACGCGTTTGCATTATGAAGAAGATCGCTGATCCATATGTTGAAGCTTTCAACCTTCGCCTACCCAATACGGACAGGGTGATCACGATTCGAGCGGAATATGAATGAAAACCGCCACGATGTTCGACGTGTTCGACTATGGGTCATTCGACTGGTGCATGCCCCATGACCGCCCCAACGGCCCCGAAGGCTACGACAAAACGGGCAGCCCCAACTATTACGCGGATCTGGCGTCCAATCGCGAAGGCCAAGTCGACGGGTGAGACACGCCGCGTAGCCACTGAGCAACATAATAGGCCTCTCGTACCCATTGTCTCCAGCGAGCAGCAGGGAGAATGTTCCAGGCAACCTCATCATGGATCCTCTCCAGACTCGGCGGGTACGAGAGGCGTGATTCGGCCAACCATCGAGAATAGCATGGTGGTGGTGCCAAGCCCTGCTCAGATGACACCACCTCCTACGAACCCGTTTGACATGCTTCACCTCATTGATGAAGATGGGGACTTCCTACATCCGGGCCCTGATAATGACGCAGCCCTTCATGGGGTTGTCTTATGATACCATTTGGCTGCTGGAATGTACTCTCAACAAGAGAGACCATGGGAGAGCGGTAGGGGATTTGATTCGTCGTTTTGACCTTAAGCTTGTTGGATTGCTAGAGACACGAGTAACAGTGGCAAACGCTGATTCGATTGCCAACAGTATTAAGCAGTGGGCATGGTTCTTCTATTATGATATGGGCCCCGGGAAGCGTACTGGCTAGGATGGGACGCGCGATATCTTCGTGTTGATGTTATCGGGATGACGACGCAAGCCATACACTGCAGAGTTCTATCGTTGGCAACTCGTCTGGTTTTCTTTATTACATTCATATATGGGCTCAATCAGCAGGAGGAGCGCTGCGCATTATGGGATGAGTTAGTTATGATCTCCGAAGCTCGCGCGGATGACGCTTGGTTAGTGGTCGGTGATTTCAATGCAATAGTGGAACCTAATGAAGCACGGGGAGGATCTCCACATCCAGCAGACTATCATGATCTGACTCGATGTCTCATCTTGGCTGATCTCCATAACTTACCATGCTCGGGTCAATATTTCACGTGGTTTAATCAACGACGAGGTGATGCAGGTATTTGGCGCCGTTTGGACAGGATGGTTGCTAACCCGACGTGGTTTGCTAAATTTGGGGATCTTGGATATCGATGTGAACTACCAGCCACTTCTGACCATTCTCCTCTTATTCTGGAGTCGGGGCGATCGACGTTTTCTCGAGGTACGGTGTTTCGATTCGATAATTTTCTCACGTCGGATCCACAGTTTGGCTCTGTCGTAAGCTTAGGGTGGCAGCTTCCTATTTCGAGATACCCGATGTTTCGGGTTCTTGCACGTCTGAAGGCCCTCAAGCGAGCGTTCAAGGATATGAGGCGCGCTAAAGGGAATCTGGCGCGTAACGTGGTGGAGGCGCGAAATTTCCTTGACATTGCCCAGGAGTTTGTCTCATTGTACCCGCATGATGATCGTTTTCTGGTACTACAATCTATATGTCGACGTCTCTATGCAGCTGCGGTAGCAATGGAGCAATCGGCCCTAGCACAACGGGCCAAAATGACTTGGCTCAAAGAAGGCGACCGTTGCTCCGCTTTTTTCTTCAAGAAGGTTGCCATACGACGAGTGGCAAACCGTATCTTCTCGCTTGAGGATGATGCTGGGAACTTAATTGAAGGGGAGCCACAAGTAAAGGGCGAGCTTCTTAGACACTACAAGAACCTCTTGGGTACGACCGCTCGGAGCGGACCGCTGGATCGCTCTGCTATCTATGTGGCCATATCTCGTACATTACCCAATCACGCACCGGGAGATCTACTTCGGCTCATCGACGAAGGTGAGATTAAGCTGGCGCTTTCTTCTATTACGGATGACAAAGTACCGGGTCCGGATGGTTTCACTTCGGATGACAAGGCATTTGAGTTGTTCAACAAGGCGTTCGACTTGTTCAACAAGGCATTCGACTTGTTTAACAAGGCTTCTACTTGTTCAACAAGGCATGACTTTGTGTTTGAACAAGTCGAACGCCTTGTTGAACATATCGAATATGCCTTGTTGAAACATATCACCTTATCTCTTTGTGTTGGTGATGGAGGCTTTACATGGAATCATAGCGTCCCGCATCAACCTCAGCAGCAGCTTCCGATACCATTGGCGATGCGAGGCCACATCCCTCTTCATGTTGACCTTCGCCGATGATCTTCTTCTTTTCTCGCAGGCGGACGTTCAATCAATCAGTATCTTCCGCGACAGCCTCGAGCTTTTTGCTTCGCTTTCAGGGCTACGGGCAAACTCCAGTAAAAGCGAGATGTTTATCTCGAAACGGGCAGAACGACTGAAGGGTACACTCCAGGCTGTTATGGGCTTCCCTATCGGGTCTCTTCCTGTGCGGTACCTGGGGGTCCCCCTTATCACATCGCGATTGACTATCGATGATTGCGACCCCTTATTATGTTCTATTGATCGTCGGCTTGGTTCTTGGACCAACCACTCGCTCTCATACGCCGGGAGGGTACAGCTAATTCGATCGGTCCTTATGACTATCCATGTGTATTGGGCGGGAGTCTTCTTACTCCCCAAGGGAATCATCCACAGTATCGAGAAGCATCTTCGAGCTTTCTTGTGGAAGGGATCTAGCGCGAAGGTGGCATGGACCGACGTATGCGCACCAAGGGACGAAGGGGGACTGGGACTGAGATCGATTGAGGTGGAGAACAAGGCGCTGATGATGCGTCTTATTTGGAACATTCTCAGGGGAGATGAGTCTTCGATATGGGCCACATGGATACGACGGACGCGGCTGCACAACACATCCTTCTGGACCATCAGATCCACGGCTAATACCTCATGGAGCTGGAAGTAGCTCCTCAAGCTCAGACCCATCATCCGGCCACTTCTAGAGTTCCGCATTGGGAATGGAGCGAATACACGCCTCTGGACTGACCCATGGCTACTCACGATTCCGCTGGTGGAACGGTACCCGCGTGGTCCATCTGTTATGGGCCTCCCACTTGATTCACGATTGAGCGCGGTGATTGATGAGTCGGGATGGCATTGGCCAGGACAGACAACGGTGGAGTTCATGGATTTTGCTGGTCTCCTACCTCCCATTCAACATGGTGAGATGGACACGATTCGATGGCGGGGGACTCCCAATGGCGTCTTCTCTACTCACTCCGCGAGAAATTGCATACGCCAACATTCTCCGCCTGCATTCTGGACCAACCTGTTCGGAGGCCCTATCTCGATACCACGGCATGAAGTCATTCTATGGCTGGCGATTAGGGAACGCCTGGCGACGAGGGACAAGCCATGGGTGGCCGCGGCAGCAGGAAGTTCAGCTTGCCTCTTGTGTGATGATGGCCATGCTATAGAGACAACACGGCATCTTTTCTTTGAGTGTTCATTTTCCAGACATTGCCTACAGTCTTTGCAGGGAAAGTTACGTTTTGGATGGCCTTACACGGACTGGATCGAAGGGGTTCACTGGGCTGCTCAAAGGTGGCGGGGCAAGCACCTCGCATGGATGGGGCCCCGACATGCGCTTGCATCGCTTGTCTATCACCTATGGGCCGAGCGCAACCTACGATGGCGGGAAGAAAGACGAAGACCTCCTACTCATATCGTTGCGGACGTCGAGACTACACTCTGTATACGGCTCTCTACCCTTGGAGGGAAGTATCAGCTACAATCCTGTGCGCTTCGACGTGTTTGGCGCATTGCGTGGCCGAGCACGTAGTCACTTGCTTACAGTCTGCTTGCTTGCTTTTGATGTTTGCTTGCTCGATTGGATTGCTTGCGTTAATTATAGGTAGCATGTTACCGAGCGGTGCAGCTTATTGCTGCTGAACATTGTATCTTTCCACATTTTATTTTAATGATCTTTTCCCAAAAAAAATAAAAAAAATAAAAAAAAAAACAAGTCGAATGCCTTGTTGACCAAGTAGAATGCCTTGTTGAATTAGTCGAATGCCTTGTTGACCAAGTAAAATGCATTGTTGGACAAGTCGAATGTCTTGTTGAAGAAGTAGAATGCCTTGTATGCCTTGTTAACCAAGTCAAATGCCCTTTGAACAAGTAGAATGCCTTGTTGAACAAATTAAATGCCTTGTTGAACAAGCCGAATGCCTTGTTGATCAAGAGTAATGTCTTGTTAGACAAGTCGAATGCGTTGTATGCTTTGTTGACCAAGTCGAATGCCTTGTATGTCTTGTTGACCAATTTGAATTGCCTTTTTAACAAGTAGTATGCGTTGTTGATCAAGTAGATTGCCTTGTTGAACAAGTCGATCGCCTTGTTGACCAAGTAGAATGCCTTGTTGAACTAGTCAAATGTTTTACGTTGGCCATGGAGGTGCTTCATGGTATTCTTCAGAACAAGATTCTTTCGGAGGGGAGATTTACTTTCCATTGGAGATGCGAGCCTTCCCGTATTTTCATGCTGACATTTGCCGACGATCTTCTTCTTTTCAGTCACGCGGACACTGAATCCATCCAGACTTTCCGAGCGGGGTTGGATGAATTTGCGAAACTTTCGGGGTTAAGGCTAACCCTGGAAAGAGCGAGATGTTTCTTTCCAAACGGGCGAGCGCTGCCAACCCTTGTTATCTATTATGGGTTTTCCTTTAGGCAATTTACCAGTGAGGTATTTGGGTGTCCCGTTACTTACATCACGACTGACTATTCAAGATTGTAATCCACTTCTACAGCGCATTGACCAACGCTTAGGCTCTTGGCTCAATCGCTCTCTTTCATATGCTAGGAGGGTACAGTTGATCCGTTCAGTCCTTGCTGTGCTGCATGGGTATTGGTCCGGGGTGTTCATCCTGCCCAAAGGCGTTATTAGAGTGATTGAGCAACGATTCAGATCGTTTCTCTGGGCGGGTTCTGCTGCCAAGGTTGCTTGGGATGATGTATGTTTCCCGGTGGATGAGGGTGGTTTGGGCATTCGCTCGCTTGTGGACGATAACAAGGCCCTTCTTCTTAAGCACCTATGGAGTATTCTGAGCAAGGATCCCAATTCTATTTGGGTATCGTGGCTTCTCCAGACGCGACTGCAAAATCGCTCGTTGTGGACTATATCGGGAACCGCCCAATCGGCGTGGAGTTGGAGGAAACTCTTACAACTTCGTCCTATGCTTCGATCGAAGGTTAGTATCCGTATTGGTAATGGCAAAACTATTTGGTTGTGGCAGGACCCATGGATCGATGATAGGCCGCTCTGGAACGATTTCCACGGGGACCGATGATTATGGGCCTTTCTGATGATTCAAGTTTGAGTCGAGTCATTGCTAGTGAGGGTTGGAGGTGGCCAACGACTTCCTCGATGGAATTTCTGATGATTGAACACATGCTCCCGGACGTTCACCCATTGGAAGCTGACTCTTACCGATGGCTACCGTCTCCCACAGGACTTTTCACCACTGCTTCTGCTCGGGATGCGTTCCGGCAGAAACGCTCGCCGATTCATTGGGCAGCCCTATTTGGAGGGGTGCTTAGGGTTTTTTTTTTGGATTAATGTCCCTTTATATTAATATGAAAAGAAGAATACAAAAGTGCGCGCAGGAGAAAAACTCATGTCGCATCAACCGATAACATGCTATCGGGTACAACTACGGTATCAACAACGACATCGACAACTAGCTCCCCCACCGCCCTTCCGTGGTCCCTCTTATTGAGACCACGCACATTCTACACACCTACAGGGATCATGGATCACCCCCTGTTGGGGCTGCCGTTGCTTCGGGGCCCGTACAAAAAGGAGGATCATTATCCTCATCCCGTAACGAGTGCAAAATAGCGAAAGAGTTAGAGGCCAACCCAACCTCCTCATGCACGGGCACCACCTGCGAATGTGGCTCTGTGGTCGAGACGATGTCGACAATCCTCCAGCATACTCTGTTGACCGGGCCAGTTTTCTACCATTAGCTGCCCCATCCCGTGGTTCCACCCTCACGGCTTTGCCCTTTGCGCCCACATGCATCCACTCTACACGTGCGCTAGGAAATCACCGCCCCTCCATTTCCCGCTCGCACCCCATCTGCCCCAACATGTGACTCCACCCGTTCTGCTTTGCCCTTTGCTCCCACCTGCCGCCCCTCTACTCGTGGCTTATTGCCACCCACCCGAACAGCCCTCAGCCGAGGATCCAGTCGTTTTCCCGGTGCGCTTTGTCCATCGAAGGACATCGGACACGCCGTCGACGCATGACTCCAAGAAGCACACTTCAGACATTTGGTTGGTCTCCATTCGTACTCCACCCGCACAGTTGCCACACCCGATGTACCCCCACACTCTAACGACAGTTGAATATTAAAGTGCTCCACAAACGGGTCAGCAAGCTTCTTAAGTACACAAACACGTGCAAAATCAATACGCTCTCCACTTGTTGTAACGCCATCAGCAAACAAGGGCTGCCCCACAGCACTAGCAACGATCCCCAAACCAGCCTGAGTCCAGAATTCGCTTGGGACATTCCATAACTTAACTCATAGAGGTACTTCTACGAGATCCCGCTTCGCAAACGACATTCCTGGCCTCCAAACCTCCAAGAAGAGTGGCTGCCCTTGGAAGAGCCAAGGTCCCCCTTCAAGGACCCCATGCATTGCATCCGCCGACATAAAACGAAACTTAAAGAAACCATTAATGGTAGTCCTGACCTCGGCAAGGTCAGCCCAATTCGCCCGCACAAATCACTCCACAAAGGGAAAATATGGCTTCTTTCCCAATAAATAGCCCACCA
This sequence comes from Linderniella brevidens, assembly GCA_004919715.1. Lineage (NCBI taxonomy): Eukaryota > Viridiplantae > Streptophyta > Magnoliopsida > Lamiales > Linderniaceae > Linderniella > Linderniella brevidens. Next base: position 20,031,019 of record SWDC01000154.1, read on the forward strand.
GTGTATGCTCCCATCGAGCAAAACCTTGACGGGCCACCTCCCACGTAGGTCAAACCTCCGCCACCCCATCTATGACTGCCGGCGCAGTGTAAACCAACGGAAGTCGCCGCACTCCGGTGCTGTTAGCCTGCCTCGCCGACCCCTTGGCAACCACCGCAAACGTCGGCTTTGGCGGATTTACCTTAGCCGGCACCGAAACCGAGTGATTGAGCAACGATTCAGATCGTTCCTCTGGGCGGGTTCTGCTGCCAAGGTTGCTTGGGATGATGTATGTTTCCCGGTGGATGAGGGTGGTTTGGGCATTCGCTCGCTTGTGGACGATAACAAGGCCCTTCTTCTTAAGCACCTATGGAGTATTCTGAGCAAGGATCCCAATTCTATTTGGGTATCGTGGCTTCTCCAGACGCGACTGCAAAATCGCTCGTTGTGGACTATATCGAAAACTGCCCAATCGGCGTGGAGTTGGAGAAAACTCTTACAACTTCGCCCTATGCTTCGATCGAATGTTAGTATCCGTATTGGTAATGGCGAAACTATTTGGTTGTGGCAGGACCCATGGATCAATGATAGGCCGCTTCTGGAACGATTTCCACGGGGACCGATGATTATGGGCCTTTCTGATGATTCACGTTTGAGTCGAGTCTTTGCGAGTGACGGTTGGAGGTGGCCAACGACTTCCTCGATAGATGCGGCAAATAGGCATCTTCTGACATCCCTGGTTTATCGTATTTGGCTTGCTCGGAATCGGCGCTGGCGTGAGGATGCTACGACCTCGCCGGAACAATTAGTTGCTTGTGTTGTGGACATTTGTTGTTTGCGTCTTAACGGTCTCTCTGCAAAGTATGCTTTGCAGATTGCGGCCATTAGGCGGCTTTGGCGTGTTGCGTGGTAGTTTTTCCTGTCACGCATGTACTGACTATTTCTATTTTTTTATTTACGAAATTTTACCAAAAAAAAAAAAAAAAGACTTCCTCGATGGAATTTCTGATGATTGAACCCATGCTCCCGGACGTTCACCCATTGGAAGCTGACTCTTACCGATGGCTACCGTCTCCCACAGGACTTTTCACCACTGCTTCTGCTCGGGATGCGTTCTGGCAGAAACGCTCGCCGGTTCATTGGGCAGCCCTATTTGGGGGGGGTGCTTAGGGTCCCAAGCTATGAATTCATCTTATGGCTTGCTATTCGTAAATGCCTAGCTACCAGAGATAAGCCTTGGGTTGCGCTCAAGGCCGCGTCGAGTGCTTGCTTATTGTGTGACGCGGATGAGATGGAGACGATCAATCACCTTTTCTTTGATTGCCCATACACATCTCGATGCTTACGACTTCTTCGGCGGCAGATTCGGTTTCTCTGGCCTTACCGCGATTGGCAGCAGGGGATTAGGTGGGCTGGCCTGCGGTGGAAAGGTATGCACCTCCAGCATATGGCATATCGACATGTTCTGGTTTCGACGATTCACCACATCTGGACTGAGCGAAACCACCGTTGGACTGATGGCAGACAACAGCATCCCCAGCTGCTCGTTGAGGATATTGTGAGGGTATTGCTTATGCTCCTATCATTACTACCGTGTCGATATGAGCTACAGTATTGTGCCCTGCGTCGCCTGTGGCACATTGCTTGGTAGATGTATGAACGTTATTTATGGTAATTTGTTTGGTGGATAGAGATTATATCCATCTTGTACACAGTGGCATGTCACTGGTCTTTGCGACATGAATCATATCATGTGCACTTTACTGTCCTTTATTTCATTTATTTAGTGAACGTTCCCCAAAAAAAAAACCGTATCCGTCACCTTTGCCACCACTGTAAAACTCTAGGTCCGTCATCAAGGATAGAAATTTTTTCCACGGTAGCCGTCGGCGCTGACGTCGTCATCCCCTCTTTCGCACCATCCCCAATCGTGAGATTGCATCTACCAGCCTCCCGTTCCGGAGAAAACCTAGGCCCAAGACCACGTGGATGCTTGTGGCCCATATCAATCAAAGAAACCCTAGCCTTCATATGATGATCATGCAAATTTCCCGCATCGGGCTGTGCATCATCCCCAACCACCGTATGATCAACGCGTGGAGTATGATGCGTGACCAATGGCGCAGCGGCATCAACCAATATCTCGTTATCCCATCCAAAATCTTTACAAAGATATTGTAGTATCCTTTCCAAAGACGGATTAGTAGCAGATTCCTTCATTAAATATACAAGATCCTCTCCCAAAATAGAAGCATTTTCCATATCTTCAAGATCTCCCAGCGATTTCTTACCATCCAGCTTGATCCTTTCCAAAGACGGATTAGTAGCAGATTCCTTCATTAAGTATACGAGATCTCCTCCAAAAATAGAAGCACTTTCCATATCTTCAAGATCTCCCAGTGATTTCCTACCATCCGGCATGATCCTTTCCAAAGACGGATTAGTAGCAGATTCCTTCATTGAGTATACGAGATCTCCTCCCAAAATAGAAGCACTTTCCATATCTTCAAGATCTCCCAGCGATTTCTTACCATCCGGCCTGATCCTTTCCAAAGACGGATTAGTAGCAGATTCCTTCATTGAGTATACGAGATCTCCTCCCAAAATAGAAGCACTTTCCATATCTTCAAGATCTCCCAACGATTTCTTACCATCCGACCTTCGTTGATCTTCAAGATCTCCCAACGATTCCTTACCATCCAGCCTTCGCTGATCACGAGTAGGTGGTGGTGTATTCGGCCTTCGTCGGATCAGATCTTGGACCGGAGATCCCGATCCACGTAGTGGCTGTAGAATCGTGATACCAGCCCCCGATTGTGGCATCTCGCGCGTTTGGGCAGCCACGACACCGGATCTACCATGAACTTTCTCCATCAACGCATTAAAACGTGCCCCGTCAAAACGCTTAGCAAATGTAGGATAGTCTTGCAGTAAAGAATCTATCTCGAGCGGCCGGGGATCCTCAGCAATCACCATCTCAACTGAAGAGATCGAATTCCTCGTTGATCCATACATCAACGAGCATGAAGCCATAACAACACCGTAAAAGTGAATTAACTAACGAATTGAAACTAATAGAAAGAGACACAACCCTCCAAAGCCGTCTGATCCCAGCGATGGAGGCGGCCGATTGTGATCCACCGCCCTACAAAGTGGCGTTAGGTTGGTGATTATAAAAAGAGTGAAGATTTGGCCGATTGTGAACGAAAATGTTAGAGAAACACTAGAGAGAGGAGAGAGAAAAATCGCCTAGAGAGAGAGAGGAAGAATGCATTCTTGAACACCTTAGCAATGCATTTTGGGGTGCTTAGGATTCCAAGCTATGAATTCATCTTATGGCTTGCTATTCGTGAACGCCTAGCTATCAGAGATAAGCCTTGGGTTGCGCTCAAGGCCGCATCGAGTGCTTGCTTATTGTGTGACGCGGATGAGATGGAGACGATCAATCACCTTTTCTTTGATTGCCCATACACATCTCGATGCTTACGACTTCTTCGGCGGCAGATTCGGTTTCTCTGGCCTTACTGCAATTGGCAGCAGAGGATTAGGTGGGCTGGCCTGCGGTGGAAAGGTATGCACCTCCAGCATCTGGCATATCGACATGTTCTGGCTTCGACGATTCACCACATCTGGACTGAGCGATACCACCGTTGGACTGATGGCAGACAGCAGCATCCCCAGCTGCTCGTTGAGGATATTGTGAGGGTATTGCTTATGAACCTATCATTACTACCATGTCGATATGAGCTACAGTATTGTGCCCTGCGTCGCCTGTGGCACATTGCTTGGTAGACGTATGAACGTTATTTATGGTAGTTTGTTTGGTGGATAGAGATTATATCCATCTTGTACACAGTGGCATGTCACTGGTCTTTGCAACATGAATCCTATCATGTGCGCTTTACTGTCCTTTATTTCATTTATTTAGTGAACGTTCCCAAAAAAAAAAAACAAGTCATCAAATGCCTTGTTGACCAAGTAGAATACCGTGTTGGACAAGTCGAATGCCTTATTCACCAAGTAGAATGCCTTGTTGCACAAGTCGAATGCCTTGTTGACCAACTAGAATGCCTTGTTGAACAAGTCGAGCGCCAGGTTGACCAACTAGAATGCATTGGTGACTAAGTTGAATGCCTTGACAAGTTGAATTCCTTGTTGACAAAATCATGGTTTGTTAAAAAGATAGAAGCCTTGTTAAACAAGTAGAATGCCTTGTTGAATAAGTCGAATGCCTTGTTGACCAAGTAAAATGCCTTGTTGGACAAGTCGAATGTCTTGTTGAACAAGTAGAATGCCATGCCTTGTCAACTAAGTCAAATGCCATTTGAACAAGTAGAATGCCTTGTTGATAGGTTGAATTTCTTGCTCACAAAGTCATGCCTTGTTGTACAAGTAGAAGACTTGTTAAACAAGTCGAATGCTTTGTTGAACAAGTCGAACGCCTTGTTGAACAAATAAAATGCCTTGTTGTACAAGTCGAATGCCCTGTTAAAAAATTAGAATGCCTTGTATACCTTGTTGACCAAGTCAAATGCCCTTTAAACAAGTAGAATGCCTTGTTGACAAATTCGAATGCCTTGTTGAACAAGCCGGATGCTTTGTTGACCAAGAGTAATGCCTTGTTAAACAATTCGAATGCCTTGTATGCTTTGTTGACCAAGTCGAATGCCTTGTATGTCTTGTTGACCACTTTGAATGGCGTTTTGAACAAGTAGTATGCGTTGTTGAACAAGTAGAATGCCTTTTTGAACTAGTCGATCGCCTTGTTGACCAAGTAGAATGCCTTGTTGGACAAGTCGAATGCCTTATTGACCAAGTAAAATGTCTTGCTGGACAAGTCGAATGCCTTGTTGACCAACTAGAATGCCTTGTTGAACAAGTCGAGCGCCAGGTTGACCAACTAGAATGCCTTGGAGACCAAGTCGAATGCCTTGACAAGTTGAATTCCTTGTTGACAAAGTCATGCCTTATTGAACAGATAGAAGCCTTGTTAAACAAGTCGAATGCCTCGTTGAACAAGTCGAACGCCTTGTTGAACAAATCAAATGCCTTGTTGAACAAGTCGAATGCCTTGTTTACCAAGTAGAATGCCTTGTTGAATTAGTCGAATGCCTTGTTGACCAAGTAAAATGCATTCTTGGACAAGTTGAATGTCTTGTTGAAGAAGTAGAATGCCTTGTATGCCTTGTTAACCAAGTCAAATGCCCTTTTAACAAGTAGAATGCCTTGTTGAACAACTTAAATGCCTTGTTGACAAAGTCGAATGCCTTGTTGAACAAGCCGAATGCCTTGTTGACCAAGAGTAATGTCTTGTTACACAAGTCGAATACGTTGTATGCCTTGTTTTTTTTTTTTGGGAACGTTCTCTAAATAAATGAAATAAAGGACAGTAAAGCGCATATGATATGATTCATGTCGCAAAGACCAGTGACATGCCACTGTGTACAAGATGGATATAATCTCTATCCACCGAACAAACTACCATAAATAACGTTCATACATCTACCAAGCAATGTGCCACAGGCGACGCAGGGCACAATACTGTAGCTCATATCGACACGGTAGTAATGATAGGTGTTTCCTCAAAAAAAAGTAATGATAGGTCGGTCTATACAAGAGCAGTTAAGGTGGAGCACTCGGCGTTGGCACAGCGTGCCAAGATGGCTTGGCTGAAGGATGGGGATCAGTGCTCTGCTTTTTTCTTTCGTAAGGTTGCGCTCAGACGTACGTATAACAGGATCCTTACTCTTGAATCCGCCTCCGTTGAGTTGCTGACGTCTTTGGATGCGGTTGATTCTGAATTGCTGGGTTTTTACGAGGATCTTCTTGGCAAATCCTCTCTTCCTTCGCCGGTGCTGTTACCTGATGTCCAAGATTTCATTTCACGTAGGCTCTCACAGTCGGCGGCCGCTTCTATGGTCCTTCCCCTTGATGATGCGGAGGTGCGTAAAGCTGTTTTTTCTATGGGTGCTGAGAAGGCTCCGGGCCCTGATGGCTTTACCGCGGCTTTCTTCTAAGCTGCGTGGTCTGTTGTGGGACCCGATGTCACTGCTGCGATCCGGGACTTCTTTGTCACGGGGCGCCTCTTGCGGGGTCTGAACAGTACTTGGCTTACGCTTATACCGAAGGTGGAGTTTCCTCGGCGGGCTTCGGATTTCCGGCCGATCTCGTGTTGTAATGTTATCTACAAGATTATCTCGAAGATTTTGGCTGATCGGCTCAAGCCTGCCCTTCCTAGTCTTGTTCATGGTTGCCAGACTGCCTTCATCCCGGGACGTCACATCTCAGATAACATCCTTCTTGCCCAGGAGCTGTGTCATGGCTACAACGGCCATCGTCATCCCCCTCGTGCGCTGTACAAAGTGGACCTGGCGAAGGCTTATGATCGGGTGGAATGGAGTTTTGTTTTGGCTACGCTGCAGGCGATGAGACTCCATCCGCGGTTTATCGAGTGGATCAGGACCTGTCTTACTACGACGACGTTCTCCCTTAGCGTCAGTGGTCGACCCATGGGGTACTTTGATGGCAAGCGGGGTCTTCGTCAAGGTGACCCTATTTCTCCCTACCTGTTTACTTTGGTTATGGAGGTTCTCCATGGCATTGTTTGTAAGCGTATTAGCGAGGAACCGAGGTTTCGTTATCATTGGCGGTGTGAGCCTCTTTCCTTACCTATGCTTATTTTTGCGGATGATCTGTTATTGTTTTGCCATGCTGATGGGGTTTCTGTTGGGGTCCTTAAGGCGTCGGTGGACTGTTTCTCGACTCTGTCGGGTTTATATCCTAACCCGGCTAAGAGTGAGTTTTTTCTCTCCCGCCCGGCTCTCTCTCTCGCACCGCAGCTGCAGCCCATTTTTGGCTTTCCCTTGAGCTCTTTGCCGATTCGGTATCTGGGGGTTCTATTGATTACCTCTCGTCTTTCGCTTGCTGACTGTGGCCCGCTCTTATCTCGCGTTGATCATCGTCTGGATTCATGGCTGAACCAGACCCTCTCTTATGCTGGACGTGTCCAGCTGATCCGATCTGTTCTTCAGGCTCTGCACGTTTACTGGTCGGGGGTGTTCCTTCTCCCCAAGGGTGTGGTGCAGGCTTTAGAAGCAAAATTTCGTCAGTATCTTTGGGCGGGGTCTACAGCTAAGGTGGCATGGACTGACGTGTGTTTGCCCACTGCGGAGGGCGGTTTGGGCATTCGTTCGGTGGCGGTTGATAATAAGGTTCTTCTTTTTCGCCTCTTGTCGCGGGTCATTACGCGGGCCCCGGACTCTATTTGGGTGACCTGGCTGTATGCAAGTCGGTTGAGGTCAGATACTATTTGGACGGCTCCTGTTTCTTCGACTTCATCTTGGAGCTGGCGAAAGTTATTGAGTTTTAGGGCGGAAATGAAGAGTCACATTGTCTTCCACATTGGTAACGGTGACTCCATTCGTTTGTGGGAGGATCCTTGGCTGCCAGGTGGTTTCCTTCTGGATCGCTTTCCTCGGGGACCTGTTGCTATGGGCCTCCCTGTGGGCACCCGTCTTGCCTCTGTTATTTCTGCGCAGGGCTGGAACTGGCCGGGTCGTACTACTGTGGAGTATCTTGAATTTAGTCCCGAGCTACCCCCGGTTCGTCCCGACCGCCGGGACAGTGTTTCCTGGCGTGGGTCTGCCGATGGCGTTGCTTCTGCGAGACTCATTCGGGAGGCGCTGCGGCCTCGTCAGGACGGTGTGCTTTGGGCGAGTCTGTTTGGTGGCCCTTTACGGGTCCCTCGACATGAGTTCTCCCTCTGGATAGGTGTTCGTGGCCGACTCTCGACTAGGGATAAGGCTTGGGTTGCTACTAGAGCGGGGACACAGGCTTGCGGACTTTGTACCTCGGCTCAGATGGAGACGGCTTCCCATCTTTTTTTCGACTACGATTTCTCTCGCCGCTGTTTGAGGCTCCTTCGGAGGCGGGTGCGCTGGGACTGGCCTCACCGGGACTGGACGCAGGGTTTTCTTTGGGCTGCGCAACGGTGGCGTGGGCATCATTTATTGCATGCGGCGTCTAGGCATCTTCTGGCATCCCTGGTGTATCATATTTGGCTTGCTCGGAATCGGCGGTGGCGTGAGAATGTTACGACCTCGCCGGAACGAGTAGTTGCTGGTGTTTTGGACATTTGTTGTTTGCGTCTTAATGGTCTCTCTGCAAAGTATGCTTTGTAGATTGCGGCCATTAGGCGGCTTTGGCGTGTTGCGTGGTAGTTTTTCCTGTCAAGCATGTACTGACTTCCTTACTATTTATTTATATGCGGGCTTTTACCAAAAAAAAACAAAAAACAAAAAAAAGTAATGATAGGTGCATAAGCAATACCCTCACAATATCCTCAACGAGCTGCGGATGCTGCTGTCTGCCATCAGTCCAACGGTGGTTTCGCTCAGTCCAGATGTGGTGATTCGTCGAAGCCAGAACATGTCGATATGCCCAGATGCTGGAGGTGCACACCTTTCCACCGCAGGCCAGCTCACCTAATCCCCTGCTGCCAATCGCGGTAAGGCCAGAGAAACCGAATCTGCCGCCGAAGAAGTCGTAAGCATCGAGATGTGTATGGGCAATCAAAGAAAAGGTGATTGATCGTCTCCATCTCATCCGCGTCACACAATAAGCAAGCACTCGACGCGGCCTTGAGCGCAACCCAAGGCTTATCTCTGGTAGCTAGGCGTTCACGAATAGCAAGCCATAAGATGAATTCATAGCTTGGGACCCTAAGCACCCCCCCAAATAGGGCTGCCCAATGAACCGGCGAGCGTTTCTGCCGGAACGCATCACGAGCAGAAGCAGTGGTGAAAAGTCCTGTGGGAGACGGTAGCCATCGGTAAGAGTCAGCTTTCAATGGGTGAACGTCCGGGAGCATGGGTTCAATCATCAGAAATTCCATCGAGGAAGTCGTTGGCCACCTCCAACCGTCACTAGCAATGACTCGACTCAAACGTGAATCATCAGAAAGGCCCATAATCATCTGTCCCCGTGTAAATCGTTCCAGAAGCGGCCTATCATCGATCCATGGGTCCTGCCACAACCAAATAGTTTCGCCATTACCAATACGGATACTAACCTTCTATCGAAGCATAGGGCGAAGTTGTAAGAGTTTCCTCCAACTCCACGCCGATTGGGCGGTTCCCGATATAGTCCACAACGAGCGATTTTGCAGTCGCGTCTGGAGAAGCCACGATACCCAAATAGAATTGGGATCCTTGCTCAGAATACTCCATAGGTGCTTAAGAAGAAGGGCCTTGTTATCGTCCACAAGCGAGCGAATGCCCAAACCACCCTCATCCACCGGGAAACATACATCATCCCAAGCAACCTTGGCAGCAGAACCTGCCCAGGGGAACGATCTGAGTCGTTGCTCAATCACTCTAATAACGCCTTTGGGCAGGATGAACACCCCGGACCAATACCCATGCAGCGCAGCAAGGACTGAACGGATCAACTGTACCCTCCCAGCATATGAAAGAGAGCGATTGAGCCAAGAGCCTAAGCGTTGGTCAATGCGCTGTAGAAGTGGATTACAGTCCTGAATAGTCAGTCGTGATGTAAGTAACGGGACACCCAAATACCTCACTGGTAAATTGCCTAAAGGAAAACCCATAATAGATATTAAGGGTTGGCAGCCGCTCGCCCGTTTGGAAAGAAACATCTCGCTCTTTCCAGGGTTAGCCCTTAACCCCGAAAGTATCGCAAATTCATCCAACCCCGCTCGGAAAGTCTGGATGGATTCAGTGTCCGCGTGACTGAAAAGAAGAAGATCGTCGGCAAATGTCAGCATGAAAATACGGGAAGGCTCGCATCTCCAATGGAAAGTAAATCTCCCCTCCGAAAGAATCTTGTTCCGAAGAATACCATGAAGCACCTCCATGGCCAACGTAAAAAGATACGGAGATATAGGATAGCCCTGACGAAGACCCCGCTGTCCCGGTAAGTACCCCTCCGCTCGACCATTTTTTTTTTTTTTTTTTGGGAAAAGGTCACTAAAATAAAATGTTGAAAGATAATATGTTCAGCAGCAATAAGCTGCACCGCTCGGTAACATGCTACCTATAAACAACGCAAGCAATCCAATCGAGCAAGCAAACATCAAAAGCAAGCAAGCAGACTGTAAGCAAGTGACTACGTCGAAGCGATGGTAACACGTCGAAGCGCACAAGACTGTAGCTGATACTTCCCTCCAAGGGTAGAGAGCCGTATACAGAGTGTAGTCTCGACGTCCGCAACGATATGAGTAGGAGGTCTTCGTCTTCCTTCCCGCCATCGTCGGTTGCGCTCGGCCCATAGGTGATAGACAAGCAATGCAAGCGCATGTCGGGGCCCCATCCATGCGAGGTGCTTGCCCCGCCACCTTTGAGCAGCCCAGTGAACCCCTTCGATCCAGTCCGTGTAAGGCCATCCAAAACGTAACTTTCCCTGCAAAGACTGTAGGCAATGTCTGGAAAATGAACACTCAAAGAAAAGATGCCGTGTTGTCTCTATAGCATGGCCATCATCACACAAGAGGCAAGCTGAACTTCCTGCTGCCGCGGCCACCCATGGCTTGTCCCTCGTCGCCAGGCGTTCCCTAATCGCCAGCCATAAAATGACTTCATGCCGTGGTATCGAGATAGGGCCTCCGAACAGGTTGGTCCAGAATGCAGGCGGAGAATGTTGGCGTATGCAATTTCTCGCGGAGTGAGTAGAGAAGACGCCATTGGGAGTCCCCCGCCATCGAATCGTGTCCATCTCACCGTGTTGAATGGGGGGTAGGAGACCAGCAAAATCCATGAACTCCACCGTTGTCTGTCCTGGCCAATGCCATCCCGACTCATCAATCACCGCGCTCAATCGTGAATCAAGTGGGAGGCCCATAACAGATGGACCACGCGGGTACCGTTCCACCAGCGGAATCGTGAGTAGCCATGGGTCAGTCCAGAGGCGTGTATTCGCTCCATTCCCAATGCGGAACTCTAGAAGTGGCCGGATGATGGGTCTGAGCTTGAGGAGCTACTTCCAGCTCCATGAGGTATTAGCCGTGGATCTGATGGTCCAGAAGGATGTGTTGTGCAGCCGCGTCCGTCGTATCCATGTGGCCCATATTGAAGACTCATCTCCCCTGAGAATGTTCCAAATAAGACGCATCATCAGCGCCTTGTTCTCCACCTCAATCGATCTCAGTCCAAGTCCCCCTTCGTCCGTTGGTGCGCATACGTCGGTCCATGCCACCTTCGCGCTAGATCCCTTCCACAAGAAAGCTCAAAGACGCTTCTCGATACTGCGGATGATTCCCTTGGGGAGTAAGAAGACTCCCGCCCAATACACATGGATAGTCATAAGGACCGATCGAATGAGCTGTACCCTCCCGGCGTATGAGAGCGAGTGGTTGGTCCAAGAACCAAGCCGACGATCAATAGAACGTAATAAGGGGGCGCAATCATCGATAGTCAATCGCGATGTGATAAGGGGGACCCCCAGGTACCGCACAGGAAGAGACCCGATAGGGAAGCCCATAACAGCCTGGAGTGTACCCTTCAGTCGTTCTGCCCGTTTCGAGATAAACATCTCGCTTTTACTGGAGTTTGCCCGTAGCCCTGAAAGCGAAGCAAAAAGCTCGAGGCTGTCGCGGAAGATACTGACTGATTGAACGTCCGCCTGCGAGAAAAGAAGAAGATCATCGGCGAAGGTCAACATGAAGAGGGATGTGGCCTCGCATCGCCAATGGTATCGGAAGCTGCTGCTAAGTTTGATGCGGGACGCTATGATTCCATGTAAAGCCTCCATCACCAACACAAAGAGATAAGGTGATATGGGGTCGCCTTGTCTGAGACCCCGCCGTCCTTTGAAGAAACCCTCCGGCCTACCGTTGATTTTGATGGAAAATGCGTCGACGTGAGGCATGACCGGACCCACCCAATGAAGGTCGGGTGAAAGTGAAGTGCCTGAAGTGTGGCAAAGATAAAATCCCACTCAATCTTATCATATGCCTTGGCGAGGTCGACCTTAAGAGCCACCCGTTCAGGCAGCCCGGCTCTATTGTATCCGTGACAAATCTCTTGGGCTAAGAGAATGTTGTCGGACATACGCCTTCCAGGGATGAATGCCGTCTGTGTAGGGTGGACAAGTTTCCCCAAGCTGTCTCGTAGCCGATTAGCAATGATCTTGGAGATGATCTTATAGAGAACGTTGCAGCAGGCAATCGGTCGAAAATCCTTCGCCATGCGTGGATTATCCCCTTTTGAAATGAGGGTGATAAGGGTCGAATTCAGCTCCCCTAGGAGGCGTCCCGTCCGGAAGAAATCCCGGATGGCGAACGAGATATCCTCCCCGATGATGTGCCATGCCCGCTTGTAGAAAACCGCGGAGTACCCGTCTGGCCCTGGCGATTTGTTATCTCCCATTGCAAGCAGCGCGTTGTTGATTTCCACATCAGTGACCGGCTGAACCATTGCCTCCGCGTCGGTTGTGCTGAGCGCTGCCCCGAAGTAAGGCGCGACGTCAGAGGCGGATATTGGGGTTGTCCGCATGGATTGCCCGAGAAGTTCCGAGTAATATCGGACCAATTCAGCCCGCACTTGTGCACCACCCTCGAACGTGTTTCCCGCCTCATCCTCCAAGTGGAAGATACGATTTCCAACCAGCCGTGTGGCCACTTTCTTGAAGAAAAAAGAAGTGCATTGGTCACCGTCCTTGAGCCATGCCACTTTCGCCCGCTGAAGGAGTGCCGAATGCTCCAATTCGACCGCTTTGGCATACACAAGCCGACATTGCTTCTCCAAGATTAGTAATTGATCCTCCAATGGATAGTTTGCCGCCATGTCCTGAGCAATTTCTAGAATGCCTTGTTGAACAAGTCGAGTGCTAGGTAGACCAACTAGAATGCCTTGGAGACCAAGTCGAATGCCTTGACAAGTTGAATTCCTTGTTGGCAAAGTCATGCCTTGTTGAACAGATAAAAGCCTTGTTAAACAAGTCGAATGCCTCGTTGAAAAGGTCCAACGCCTTGATGAACAAGGCGAACGCCTTGTTGAACAAGGCGAACGCCATGTTGAACAAGGCGAACGCCATGTTGAACAAGGCGAACGCCTTGTTGAACAAGTCGATCGCCTTGTTGAACAAATCGAATGCCTTGTTGAACAAGTCGAATGCCTTGTTGACCAAGTAGAATGCCTTGTTGAATAAGTTGAATGCCTTGTTGACCACGTAAAATGCATTGGTGGACAAGTTCAATGTCTTGTTGAACAAGTAGAATGCCTTGAATGCCTTGTTGACCAAGTCAAATGCTCTTTGAACAAGTAGAATGCCTTGTTGAACAATTTAAATGCTTTGTTGACAAAGTCGAATACCTTGTTAAACAAGCCGGATGCCTTGTTGACCAAGAGTAATGCCTTGTTAAATAATTCGAATGCCTTGTATGCTTTGTTGACCAAGTAGAATGCCTTGTTGACCAAGTAGAATGCCTTGTTGAATAAGTTGAATGCCTTGTTGACCACGTAAAATGCATTGGTGGACAAGTTCAATGTCTTGTTGAACAAGTAGAATGCCTTGAATGCCTTGTTGACCAAGTCAAATGCTCTTTGAACAAGTAGAATGCCTTGTTGAACAAGGCGAACGCCTTGTTGAATAAGTCAAATGTCTTGTTGACCAAGTAGAATGCCTTGTTGAACAAGTCGATCGCCTTGTTGAACAAATCGAATGCCTTGTTTGACAAGTCGAATGCCTTATTGACCAAGTAGAATGCCTTGTTGGACAAGTCGAATGCCTTGTTGACCAACTAGAATGCCTTGTTGCACAAGTCGATCGCCTTGTGGAACAAATCGAATGCCTTGTTGGACAAGTCGAATGCCTTATTGACCAAGTCGAATGCCTTGTTGGACAAGTGCGTGGTCTCAATAAGAGGGACCACGGAAGGGCGGTGGGGGAGCTAGTTGTCGATGTCGTTGTTGATATCGTAGTTGTACCCGATAGCATGTTATCGGTTGATGCGGCATTAGTTTTTCTCCTGCGCGCTCTTTTGTATTCTTCTTTTCATATATATATAAAGGGACATTAATCCAAAAAAAAAAAAGTCGAATGCCTTGTTTACCAACTAGAATGCCTTGTTGAACAAGTCGAGCGCCAGGTTGACCAACTAGAATGCCTTGGAGACCAAGTCGAATGCCTTGACAAGTTGAATTCCTTGTTGGCAAAGTCATGCCTTGTTTAATAGATAAAAGCCTTGTTAAACGAGTCGAATGCCTCGTTGAAACGCCTTATTGAACAAGTCAAATGCCTTGTTGAACAAGGCGAACGCCTTGTTGAACAAGTCGAATGTCTTGTTGACCAAGTAGAATGCCTTGTTGAACAAGTCGATCGCCTTGTTGAACAAATCGAATGCCTTGTTTGACAAGTCGAATGCCTTATTGACCAAGTAGAATGCCTTGTTGGACAAGTCGAATGCCTTGTTAACCAACTAGAATGCCTTGTTGAACAAGTCGATCGCCTTGTGGAACAAATCGAATGCCTTATTGGACAAGTCGAATGCCTTATTAACCAAGTCGAATGCCTTGTTGGACAAGTGCGTGGTCTCAATAAGAGGGACCACGGAAGGGCGGTGGGGGAGCTAGTTGTCGATGTCGTTGTTGATATCATAGTTGTACCCGATAGCATGTTATCGGTTGATGCGGCATTAGTTTTTCTCCTGCGCGCTCTTTTGTATTCTTCTTTTCATATATATATATATAAAGGGACATAAATTAAAAAAAAAAAGTCGAATGCCTTGTTTACCAATTAGAATGCCTTGGTGAACAAGTCGAGCGCCTTGACAAGTTGAGTTCCTTGTTGGCAAAGTCATGCCTTGTTTAACAGATAAAGGCCTTGTTAAACAAGTCGAATGCCTCGTTGGAAAGGTCGAACGCCTTATTGAATAACTCAAACGCCTTGTTGAACAAGTCGAATGTCTTGTTGACCAAGTAGAATGCCTTGTTGAACAAGTCGATCGCCTTGTTGAACAAATCGAATGCCTTGTTGAACAAGTCGAATGCCTTGTTGACCAAGTAGAATGCCTTGTTGAATAAGTTGAATGCCTTGTTGACCACGTAAAATGCATTGTTGGACAAGTTCAATGTCTTGTCGAACAAGTAGAATGCCTTGAATGCCTTGTTGACCAAGTCAAATGCCCTTTGAACAAGTAGAATTCCTTGTTGAACAATTTAAATGCCTTGGTGACAAAGTCGAATGCCTTGTTGAACAAGCCGGATGCCTTGTTGACCAAGAGTAATGGCCTTGTTAAATAATTCCAATGCCTTGTATGCTTTGTTGACCAAGTCGAATGCCTTTATGTCTTGTTGACCAATTTGAATAGCCTTTTGAACAAGTAGTATGCGTTGTGAACAAGTAGAATGCCTTGTTGAACAAGTCGATCGCCTTGTTGACCAAGTAGAATGGCTTTTTGAACAAGTCGAATGCCTTGTTGACCAAGTAGAATGCCTTGTTGGACAAGTCGAATGCCTTATTAACCAAGTAGAATGCCTTGTTGGACAAGTCGAATGCCGTGTTTACCAACTAGAATGCCTTGTTGAACAAGTCGAGTGCCAGGTTGACCAACTAGAATGCCTTGGAGACCAAGTCGAATGCCTTGACAAGTTGAATTCCTTGTTGGCAAAGTCATGCCTTGTTGAACAGATAAAAGCCTTGTTAAACAAGTCGAATGCCTCGTTGAAAAGGTCAAACGCCTTATTGAACAAGTCAAACGCCTTGTTGAACAAGGTGAATGTCTTGTTGACCAAGTAGAATGCGTTGTTGAACAAGTCGATCGCCTTGTTGAACAAATCGAATGCCTTGTTAAACAAGTCGAATGCCTTGTTGACCAAGTAGAATGCCTTGTTGAATAAGTTGAATGACTTGTTGACCACGTAAAATGCATTGGTGGACAAGTCCAATGTCTTGTTGAACAAGTAGAATGCCTTGAATGCCTTGTTAACCAAGTCAAATGCTCTTTGAACAAGTAGAATGCCTTGTTGAACAATTTAAATGCCTTGTTGACAAAGTCGAATACCTTGTTGAACAAGCCGGATGCCTTGTTGACCAAGAGTAATGCCTTGTTAAACAATTCGAATGCCTTGTATGCTTTGTTGACCAAGTCGAATACCTTGTATGTCTTGTTGACCAATTTGAATGGCCTTTTGAACAAGTAGTATGTGTTGTTGAACAAGTAGAATGCCTTGTTGAACAAGTCGATCGCCTTGTTGACCAAGTAGAATGCCTTGTTGAACAAGTCGAATGACTTGTTGACCAAGTAGAATGCTTTGTTGGACAAGTCGAATGTCTTCTTGACCAAGTAGAATGCCTTGTTGGACAAGTCGAATGCCTTGTTTACAAACTAAAATGCCTTGTTGAAAAGGTCGAGCGCCAGGTTGACCAACTAGAATGCCCTGGAGACCTTGTCAAATGCCTTGACAAGTGGAATTCCTTGTTGGGAAAGTCATGCCTTGTTGAACAGATTAAAAGCCTTGTTAAACGAGTCGAATGCCTCGTTGAAACGCCTTATTGAACAAGTAGAATGCCTTGTTGAACAAGGCGAACTCCTTGTTGAATAAGTCGAATGTCTTGTTGACCAAGTAGAATGCCTTGTTGAACAAGTCGATCGCCTTGTTGAACAAATCGAATGCCTTGTTTGACAAGTCGAATGCCTTATTGACCAACTAGAATTCCTTGTTGAACAAGTCGATCGCCTTGTGGAACAAATCGAATGCCTTGTTGGACAAGTCGAATGCCTTATTGACCAAGTCGAATGCCTTGTTGGACAAGTGTGTGGTCTCAATAAGAGGGACCACGGAAGGGCGGTGGGGGAGCTAGTTGCCGATGTCGTTGTTGATATCGTAGTTGTACCCGATAGCATGTTATCGGTTGATGCGGCATTAGTTTTTCTCCTGCGCGCTCTTTTGTATTCTTCTTTTCATATATATATATAAAGGGACATTAATCCAAAAAAAAAAAGTCGAATGCATTGTTTACCAATTAGAATGCCTTGTTGAACAAGTCGAGCACCAGGTTGACCAACTAGAAGGCCTTGGAGACCAAATCGAATGCCTTGACAAGTTGAGTTCCTTGTTGGCAAAGTCATGCCTTGTTTAACAGATAAAGGCCTTGTTAAACAAGTCGAATGACTCGTTGAAACGCCTTATCGAACAAGTCAAATGCCTTGTTGCACAAGGCAAACGCCTTGTTGAACAAGTCGAATGTCTTCTTGACCAAGTAGAATGCCTTGTTGAACAAGTCGATCGCCTTGTTGAACAAATCGAATGCCTTGTTTGACAAGTCGAATGCCTTATTGACCAAGTAGAATGCCTTGTTGGACAAGTCGAATGCCTTGTTGACCAACTAGAATGCCTTGTTGAACAAGTCGATCGCCTTGTGGAACAAATCGAATGCCTTGTTGGACAAGTCGAATGCCTTATTGACCAAGTCGAATGCCTTGTTGGACAAGTGCGTGGTCTCAATAAGAGGGACCACGGAAGGGCGGTGGGAGAGCTAGGAGCTAGTTGTCGATGTCGTTGTTGATATCGTAGTTGTACCCGATAGCATGTTATCGGTTGATGCGGCATTAGTATTTCTCCTGCGCGCTCTTTTGTATTCTTCTTTTCATATATATATATATAAAGGGACATTAATCCAAACAAAAAAAGTCGAATGCCTTGTTTACCAACTAGAATGCCTTGTTGAACAAGTCGAGCGCCAGGTTGACCAACTAGAAGGCCTTGGAGACCAAATCGAATGCCTTGACAAGTTGAGTTCCTTGTTGGCAAAGTCATGCCTTGTTTAACAGATAAAGGCCTTGTTAAACAAGTCGAATGCCTCCTTGAAAAGGTCGAACGCCTTATTGAACAAGTCAAACGCCTTGTTGAACAAGGCGAACGCCTTGTTGAACAAGTCGAATGTCTTGTTGACCAAGTAGAATGCCTTGTTGAACAAGTCGATCGCCTTGTTGAACAAATCGAATGCCTTGTTGAACAAGTCGAATGCCTTGTTGACCAAGTAGAATGCCTTGTTGAATAAGTTGAATGCCTTGTTGACCACGTAAAATGCATTGTTGGACAAGTCCAATGTCTTGTTGAACAAGTAGAATGCCTTGAATGACTTGTTGACCAAGTCAAATGCCCTTTGAACAAGTAGAATGCCTTGTTGAATAAGCCGGATGCCTTGTTGACCAAGAGTAATGCCTTAATAAATAATTCGAATGTCTTGTATGCTTTGTTGACCAAGTCGAATGCCTTGTATGTCTTGTTGACCAATTTGAATGGCCTTTTGAACAAGTAGTATGCGTTGTTGAACAAGTAGAATGCCTTGTTGAACAAGTCGATCGCCTTGTTGACCAAGTAGAATGCCTTGTTGAACAAGTCGAATGCCTTGTTGACCAAGTAGAATGCCTTGTTGTACAAGTCGAATGCCTTATTGACCAAGTAGAATGCCTTGTTGGACAAGTCGAATGCCTTGTTTACCAACTAGAATGCCTTGTTGAACAAGTCGAGTGCCAGGTTGACCAACTAGAATGCCTTGGAGACCAAGTCGAATGCCTTGACAAGTTGAATTCCTTGTTGGCAAAGTCATGCCTTGTTGAACAGATAAAAGCCTTGTTAAACAAGTCGAATGCCTCGTTGAAAAGGTCAAACGCCTTGTTGAACAAGGCGAACGCCTTGTTGAACAAGTCGAATGTCTTGTTGACCAAGTAGAATGCCTTGTTGAACAAATCGAATGCCTTGTTGAACAAGTCGAATGCCTTGTTGACCAAGTAGAATGCCTTGTTGAATAAGTTGAATGCCTTGTTGACCACGTAAAATGCATTGGTGGACAAGTCCAATGTCTTGTTCAACAAGTAGAATGCCTTGAATGCCTTGTTGACCAAGTCAAATGCTCTTTGAACAAGTAGAATGCCTTGTTGAACAATTTAAATGCCTTGTTGACAAAGTCGAATACCTGGTTGAACAAGCCGGATGCCTTGTTGACCAAGAGTAATGCCTTGTTAAACAATTCGAATGTCTTGTATGCTTTGTTGACCAAGTCGAATGCCTTGTATGTCTTGTTGACCAATTTGAATGGCCTTTTGAACAAGTAGTATGTGTTGTTGAACAAGTAGAATGCCTTGTTGAACAAGTCGATCGCCTTGTTAAACAATTCGAATGCCTTGTATGCTTTGTTGACCAAGTCGAATGCCTTGTATGTCTTGTTGACCAATTTGAATGGCCTTTTGAACAAGTAGTATGTGTTGTTGAACAAGTAGAATGCCTTGTTGAACAAGTCGATCGCCTTGTTGACCAAGTAGAATGCCTTGTTGACCAAGTAGAATGCCTTGTTGGACAAGTCGAATGTCTTCTTGACCAAGTAGAATGCCGTGTTGGACAAGTCGAATGCCTTGTTTACCAACTAAAATGCCTTGTTGCACAAGTCGAGCGCCAGGTTGACCAACTAGAATGCCCTGGAGACCAAGTCAAATGCCTTGACAAGTGGAATTCCTTGTTGGGAAAGTCATGCCTTGTTGAACAGATAAAAGCCTTGTTAAACGAGTCGAATGCCTCGTTGAAACGCCTTATTGAACAAGTCGAATGTCTTGTTGACCAAGTAGAATGCCTTGTTGAACAAGTCGATCGCCTTGTTGAACAAATCGAATGCCTTGTTTGACAAGTCGAATGCCTTATTGACCATTTAGAATGCCTTGTTGAACAAGTCGAATGCCTTGTTGACCAACTATAATGCCTAGTTGAACAAGTCGATCGCCTTGTGGAACAAATCGAATGCATTGTTGGACAAGTCGAATGCCTTGTGGAACAGATAGAATGCCTTGTTGGACAAGTGCGTGGTCTCAATAAGAGGGACCACGGAAGGGCGGTGGGGGAGCTAGTTGTCGATGTCGTTGTTGATATCGTAGTTGTACCAGATAGCATGTTATCGGTTGATGCAGCATTAGTTTTTCTCCTGCGCGCTCTTTTGTATTCTTGTTTTCATATATATATATAAAGGGACATTAATCCAAAAAAAAAAAGTCGAATGCCTTGTTTACAAACTAGAATGCCTTGTTGAACAAGTCGAGTGCCAGGTTGACCAACTAGAATGCCTTGGAGACCAAGTCGAATGCCTTGACAAGTTGAATTCCTTGTTGGCAAAGTCATGCCTTGTTTAACAGATAAAAGCCTTGTTAAACAAGTCGAATGCCTCGTTGAAAAGGTCGAATGCCTTATTGAACAAGTCAAACGCCCTGTTGAACAAGGCGAACGCCTTGTTGAACAAGTCGAATGTCTTGTTGACCAAGTAGAATGCCTTGTTGAACAACTCGATCGCCTTGTTGAACAACTCGATCGCCTTGTTGAACAAGTCGAATGCCTTGTTGACCAAGTAGAATGCCTTGTTGAATAAGTTGAATGCCTTTGTTGACCACGTAAAATGCATTGGTGGACAAGTCCAATGTCTTGTGGAACAAGTAGAATGCCTTGAATGCCTTGTTGACCAAGTCAAATGCTCTTTGAACAAGTAGAATGCCTTGTTGAACAATTTAAATGCCTTGTTGACAAAGTCGAATACCTTGTTGAACAAGCCGGATGCCTTGTTGACCAAGAGTAATGCCTTGTTAAACAATTCGAATGCCTTGTATGCTTTCTTGACCAAGTCGAATGTCTTGTATGTCTTGTTGACCAATTTGAATGGCCTTTTGAACAAAAGTAGTATGTGTTGTTGAACAAGTAGAATGCCTTGTTGAACAAGTCGATCGCCTTGTTGACAAAGTAGAATGCCTTGTTGAACAAGTCGAATGCCTTGTTGAACAAGTCGAATGCCTTGTTGACCAAGTAGAATGCCTTGTTCCTTCGGAGGCGGGTGCGCTGGGACTGGCCTCACCGGGACTGGACGCATGGTTTTCTTTGGGCTGCGCAACGGTGGCGTGGGCATCATTTATTGCATGCGGCGTCTAGGCATCTTCTGGCATCCATGGTGTATCATATTTGGCTTGCTCGGAATCGGCGGTGGCGTGAGAGTGTTACGATCTCGCCGGAATGATTAGTTGCTGGTGTTTTGGACATTTGTTGTTTGCGTCTTAATGGTCTCTCTGCAAAGTATGCTTTGCAGATTGCGGCCATTAGGAGGCTTTGGCGTGTTGCGTGGTAGTTTTTCCTTTCATGCATGTACTGACTTCCTTACTATTTATTTATATACGGGCTTTTACCAAAAAAAAAGTAGAATGCCTTGTTGGACAAGTCGAATGTCTTCTTGACCAAGTAGAATGCCTTGTTGGACAAGTCGAATGTCTTGTTTACCAACTAAAATGCCTTGTTGAACAAGTCGAGCGCCAAGTTGACCAACTAGAATGTCCTGGAGACCAAGTCAAATGCCTTGACAAGTGGAATTCCTTGTTGGGAAAGTCATGCCTTGTTGAACAGATAAAAGCCTTGTTAAACGAGTCGAATGCCTCGTTGAAACGCCTTATTGAACAAGTCAAATGCCTTGTTGAACAAGCCTTTTTTTTTTGGATTTATGTCCCTTTATATATATATATGAAAAGAAGAATACAAAAGAGCGCGCAGGAGAAAAACTCATGCCGCATCAACCGATAACATGCTATCGGGTACAACTACGATATCAACAACGACATCGACAACTAGCTCCCCCACCGCCCCTTCCGTGGTCCCTCTTATTGAGACCACGCACATTCTACACACCTACAGGGATCATGGATCACCCCCTGTTGGGGCTGCCATTGCTTCAGGGCCCGTAGAAAAAGGAGGATCATTATCCTCATCCCTTAACGAGTGCAAAATAGCGAAAGAGTTAGAGGCCAACCCAACCTTCTCATGCACGAGCACCACCCGCGAATGTGGCTCTTTGGTCCGAGACGATGTCGACAATCCTCCAGCACACTCTGTTGACCGGGCCAGTTTTCTACCATTAGCTGCCCCATCCAGTGGTTCCACCCTCACGGCTTTGCCCTTTGCGCCCACATGCATCCACTCTACACGTGCGCTAGGAATCACCGCCCCTTCATTTCCCGCTCGAACCCCATCTGCCCCAACATGTGACTCCACCCGTGCTGCTTTGCCCTTTGCTCCCACCTGCCGCCCCTCTACTCGTGGCTTATTGCCACCCACCCGAACAGCCCTCAGCCGAGGATCCGGTCATTCCCGGTGCGCTTTGTCCATCGGAGGACAACGGACACGCCGTCGACGCATGATTCCAAGAAGCACACTTCAGACATTTGGTTGGTCTCCATTCGTCTCCACCCGCACAATTGCCACACCCGATGTACCCCCACACTCTAACGGCAGTTGAATATTAAAGTGCTCCACAAACGGGTCAGCAAGCTTCTTAAGTATACAAACACGTGCAAAATCAATACGCTCTCCACTTGTTGTAACGCCATCAGCAAACAAGGGCTGCCCCACAGCACTAGCAACGATTCCCAAACCAGCTTGAGTCCAGAATTCGCTTGGGACATTCCATAACTTAACCCATAGAGGTACTGTTGACCTAGTGGAATGCCTTGTAGAACACGTCGACATTACGAGCTACTTTCTCTCTCTAGGGGATTTTTCTCTCATCTCTCTCTAGAGTTCCTTAACGAATATAATCCATAATATAGTCCAGATTCATTACAAACTACCTCCAAAATCTCTACGGCGTGTTGACGGGCGGCGGAAAACGGTGGCGCACCTCCATCGCCGGGATCAGACGGGTTTGGAGGGTTTGATTCTCATTTTTTGAGTTTTGGTTTTACATTTTTTCGACTTTTCTTGACAATGGCATCGACATCCCTCATGTATGGATCGATAATGAGTGGATCTTCTACATCGATGAAGAATTCGGATCCGAAAGATTGTTCACGAGATATTGATTCACTAAGGCGGGAATACCCATCGTTCGCCTCTAGATTTGATGGAGCACGTTTTAATTCTTTGATGGCTAGGATTAATGGCCGCTCCGATGGCGAAACGGAAGACGATCCTCACATTCCCGAAGGGGGCCGTGGCGGGGGTAATAGACGGAATGGAGTGACAATACTACAACCACTACGTGGCGCTCGGGTGGGAGCCGAATATCATCGACCGGGAACGCCGCCACCACCTAGCCGGAGAGCCGATCGACGAGGGGACGTGTCGGACGTGACAACCAAAATTGCGCAAGATTCATTGAACCTAGACACCCCTGCAATTGCGCAAGATTCATTGCACCTAGACACGCTTGAAATTGCGCAAGATTCATTGCACCTAGACACGCTTGCGCAAGATTCATTGAACCTAGACACGGTTGAGAATGAATTGGAAGAGGCTATTTCGGGAAGAGATCTTGCATATCTGGCTGAAAATGCAAAGGGCCACTCTAGTATGGAAAAGATCTTGCATTATCTTCGTAAAGATTTGGGGCTATCTTTGTGCGATTCTCAATCTGCGGTACCCCAACCACACGACGTGAATTCCATAGTGACCTCGGCAATGATCACATCGCCGACAATCATCACGCCGGCCATAAAAGCCCCGGTGAACGGTCCACGAGCTGAATCATTGGCTGCCCCGCCACGACCGAACGAAGTACCAAGGCCGATGTTAAACGACACCGACATCGGGATAAATTTGGAGGCTCCGACGGCGCCTACATCAGCGGGCAATGGTGGGAACACGCCGGGAATCATATCAGCAATACAACATGGGAATGACACTAGGGTTTCTGAACCCGTTCTGACGCCATCGTTCGCAGATATTCTCAAAGGGAGACGTCCATCTCCACCTACCGATACTCGTCGACGGACTGATAGGGTTCACCTCCAGTATACTGCACCTATGCTTGTCAATGGAATGATTGAGGTTCAGCCAACTAAAGAGATAGCGTCGAAGGGCTGCCTTCGATGGGCTAATACAGCGGTGGGATATTTCTTGGGACGCAAACCTTACTTCCCACATGTGGCTCGCCATTTCCGCACAAGATGGCCGGGGCTGGTGGAAGTGCGTGCTACCTCGAATGGCTTCTTCAAATTCCATTTCGACTCCACGGCTACGATGGTTGATGCTTTGGAGGGTGGCCCATGGTTATTGTATGGCCAGCCCCTCTTTCTTGAGGAGTGGCGGCAAGGGATGACTTTGGAAAAGCGACCGCATGATGAGGTCCCGACGTGGGTTCGTTTTCGCCACCTCCCATCGGAATACTGGACTCCGGAGGGATTAGGACTCGTAGCCAGCGCGGTTGGTACACCGTTATTTCCCGACGCTTTTACGATCAGCATGGAGCGTATCGATTTTGCGCGCGTTTGCATTATGAAGAAGATCGCTGATCCATATGTTGAAGCTTTCAACCTTCGCCTACCCAATACGGACAGGGTGATCACAATTCGAGCGGAATATGAATGGAAACCGCCACGATGTTCGACGTGTTCGACTATGGGTCATTCGACTGGTGCATGCCCCATGACCGCCCCAACGGCCCCGAAGGCTACGACAAAACGGACAGCCCCAACTATTATGCGGATCTGGCGTCCAATCGCGAAGGCCAAGTCGACGGGTGAGACACGCCGCGTAGCCACTGAGCAACATAATAGGCCTCTCGTACCCATTGTCTCCAGCGAGCAGCAGGGAGAATGTTCCAGGCAACCTCATCATGGATCCTCTCCAGACTTGGCGGGTATGGGAGGCGTGATTTGGCCAACCATCGAGAATAGCATGGTGGTGGTGCCAAGCCCTGCTCAGATGACACCACCTCCTACGAACCCGTTTGACATGCTTCACCTCATTGATGAAGATGGGGACTTCCTACATCCGGGCCCTGATAATGATGCAGCCCTTCATGGGGTTGTCTTATGATACCATTTGGCTGCTGGAATGTACGTGGTCTCAACAAGAGAGACCATGGGAGAGCGGTAGGGGATTTGATTCGTCGTTTTGACCTTAAGCTTGTTGGATTGCTAGAGACACGAGTAACAGTGGCAAACGCTGATTTGATTGCCAACAGTATTAAGCAGTGGGCATGGTTCTTCGATTATGATATGGGCCCCGGGAAGCGTATCTGGCTAGGATGGAACGCGCGATATCTTCGTGTTGATGTTATCGGGATGACGACGCAAGCCCTACACTGCAGAGTTCTATCGTTGGCGACTCGTCTGGTTTTCTTTATTACATTCATATATGGGCTCAATCAGCGGGAGGAGCGCTGCACATTATGGGATGAGTTAGTTACGATCTCCGAAACTCGCGCGGATGACGCTTGGTTAGTGGTCGGTGATTTCAATGCGATAGTGGAACCTAATGAAGCACGGGGAGGATCTCCACATCCAGCAGACTATCATGATCTGAATCGATGTCTCATCTCGGCTGATCTCCATAACTTACCATTCTCGGGTCAATATTTTACGTGGTTTAATCAACGACGAGGTGATGCAGGTATTTGGCGCCGTTTGGACAGGATGGTTGCTAACCCGACGTGGTTTGCTAAATTTGGGGATCTTGGATATCGATGTGAACTACCAGCCACTTCTTACCATTCTCCTCTTATTCTGGAGCCGGGGCGATCGACGTTTTCTTGAGGTACGGTGTTTCGATTCGATAATTTTCTCACGTCGGATCCACAGTTTGGCTCTGTCGTAAGCTCAGGGTGGCAGCTTCCTATTTCGGGATACCCGATGTTTCGGGTCCTTGCACGTCTGAAGGCCCTCAAGCGAGCGTTCAAGGATATGAGGCGTGCTAAAGGGAATCTGGCGCGTAACGTGGTTGAGGCGCGAAATTTCCTTGACATTGCCCAGGAGTTTGTCTCATTGTACCCGCATGATGATCGTTTTCTGGTACTACAATCTATATGTCGGCGTCTCTATGCAGCTGCGGTAACAATGGAGCAATCGGCCCTAGCACAACGGGCCAAAATGACTTGGCTCAAAGAAGGCGACCGTTGCTCCGCTTTTTTCTTCAAGAAGGTTGCCATACGACGAGTGGCAAACCGTATCTTCTCGCTTGAGGATGATGCTGGGAACTTAATTGAAGGGGAGCCACAAGTAAAGGGCGAGCTTCTTAGACACTACAAGAACCTCTTGGGTACGACCGCTCGGAGCGGCCCGCTGGATCGCTCTGCTATCTATGCGGCCATATCTCGTACATTACCCAATCACGCACCGGGAGATCTACTTCGGCTCATCGACGAAGGTGAGATTAAGCTGGCGCTTTCTTCTATTACGGATGACAAAGCACCGGGTCCGGATGGTTTCACTTCGGCTTTCTTTAAAGCCGCTTGGCCTACTATTGGAGGGGACATCATATCTGCTATTCAGGAATTTTTTCGTACAGGCCATCTTCTGAGGGAGCTGAATACTACACTTCTTACGTTGATCCCTAAGCGGGACTCCCCACGACGACCTGCTGACTTTCGGCCTATATCGTGCTGTAATGTCTTATATAAGATTATTTCGAAGATCTTGGCTAATCGTCTGAAGACTTATCTCCCAGGCTTAGTGGATGTCTCCCAGACTGCATTTATCCCTGGTCGCAGGATCACGATAATATTCTCCTCGCTTAGGAGTTATGCTCTGGCTACCGGAATCAGAGCTTACCGGCACGGGCTACGCTGAAGGTTGACTTGGCAAAGGCATACGATCATGTCGAGTGGGACTTTTTAGTGTGTCTGTTGGAGGCCATGGGTTTTCCTTCGCGGTTCGTTGCATGGATCCAGGTGTGTTTGACGACTCCTTATTACTCGATCAATATCAATGGTCGAGCGGAGGGGTATTTTCCGGGACAGCGGGGTCTTCGTCAGGGCGATCCTATATCTCCGTATCTTTTTACGTTGGCCATGGAGGTGCTTCATGGTATTCTTCGGAACAAGATTCTTTCGGAGGGGAGATTTACTTTCCATTGGAGATGCGAGCCTTCCCGTATTTTCATGCTGACATTTGCCGATGATCTTCTTCTTTTCAGTCAAGCGGACACTGAATCCATCCAGACTTTCCGAGCGGGGTTGGATGAATTTACGATACTTTCGGGGTTAAGGGCTAACCCTGGAAAGAGCGAGATGTTTCTTTCCAAACGGGCGAGCGGCTGCCAACCCTTATTATCTATTATGGGTTTTCCTTTAGGCAATTTACCAGTGAGGTATTTGGTGTCCCGTTACTTACATCACGACTGACTATTCAGGACTGTAATCCACTTCTACAGCGCATTGACCAACGCAAGCTCTTGGCTCAATCGCTCTCTTTCATATGCTGGGAGGGTACAGTTGATCCGTTCAGTCCTTGCTGTGCATGGGTATTGGTCCGGGGTGTTCATCATGCCCAAAGGCGTTATTAGAGTGATTGAGCAACGATTCAGATCGTTCCTCTGGGTGGGTTCTGCTGCCAAGGTTGCTTGGGATGATGTATGTTTCCCGGTGGATGAGGGTGGTTTGGGCATTCGCTCGCTTGTGGACGATAACAAGGCCCTTCTTCTTAAGCACCTATGGAGTATTCTGAGCAAGGATCCCAATTCTATTTGGGTATCGTGGCTTCTCCAGACGCGACTGCAAAATCGCTCGTTGTGGACTATATCGGAAACCGCCCAATCGGCGTGGAGTTGGAGAAAACTCTTACAACTTCGCCCTATGCTTCGATCGAATGTTAGTATCCGTATTGGTAATGGCGAAACTATTTGGTTGTGGCAGGACCCATGGATCGATGATAGGCCGCTTCTAGAACGATTTCCACGGGGACCGATGATTATGGGCCTTTTTGATGATTCACGTTTGAGTCGAGTCATTGCTAGTGACGGTTGGAGGTGGCCAACGACTTCCTCGATGGAATTTCTGATGATTGAACCCATGCTCCCAGACGTTCACCCATTGGAAGCTGACTCTTACCGATGGCTACCGTCTCCCACAGGACTTTTCACCACTGCTTCTGCTCGGGATGCGGAACCGGCAGAAACGCTCGCCGGTTCATTGGGCAGCCCTATTTGGGGGGGTGCTTAGGGTCCCAAGCTATGAATTCATCTTATGGCTTTCTATTCGTGAACGCCTAGCTACCAGAAATAAGCCTTGGGTTGCGCTCAAGGCCGCGTCGAGTGCTTACTTATTGTGTGACGCGGATGAGATGGAGACGATCAATCACCTTTTCTTTGATTGCCCATACACATCTCGATGCTTACGACTTCTTCGGCGGCAGATTCGGTTTCTCTGGCCTTACCGCGATTGGCAGCAGGGGA
The DNA here is from genome assembly GCA_004919715.1 of Linderniella brevidens. Classification (NCBI taxonomy): domain Eukaryota; kingdom Viridiplantae; phylum Streptophyta; class Magnoliopsida; order Lamiales; family Linderniaceae; genus Linderniella; species Linderniella brevidens. Next base: position 20,059,143 of record SWDC01000154.1, read on the forward strand.
TTAGGTGGGATGGCCTGCGGTGGAAAGGTATGCACCTCCAGCATCTGGCATATCGACATGTTCTGGCTTCGACGATTCACCACATCTGGACTGAGCGAAACCACCGTTGGACTGATGGCAGACAGCAGCATCCCCAGCAGCTCGTTGAGGATATTGTGAGGGTATTGCTTATGCCATCATTACTACCGTGTCGATATGAGCTACAGTATTGTGCCCTGCGTCGCCTGTGGCACATTGCTTGGTAGATGTATGAACGTTATTTATGGTAGTTTGTTTGCTGGATAGAGATTATATCCATTTTGTACACAGTGACATGTCACTGGTCTTTGCGACATGAATCATATCATGTGCGCTTTACTGTCCTTTATTTCATTTATTTAGTGAACGTTCCCAAAAAAAAAAAAGAGGTACTTCTACGAGATCCCGCTTCGCAAACGACATTCCTGGCCTCCAAACCTCCAAGAAGAGTGGCTGCCCTTGGAAGAGACAAGGTCCCCCTTCAAGGACCCCATGCATTGCATCCGCCGACATAAAACGAAACTTAAAGAAACCATTAATGGTAGCCCTGACCTCGGCAAGGTCATCCCAATTCGCCCGCACAAATCGCTCCACAAAGGGAAAATATGGCTTCTTTCCCAAAAAAATAGCCCACTAGTGTATGCTCCCATCGAGCAAAACCTTGACGGGCCCCCTCCCACGTAGGTCGAACCTCCGCCACCCCATCTATGACTGCCGGCGCAGTGTAAACCAACGGAAGTCGCCGTACTCCGGTGCGGTTAGCCTGCCTCGCCGACCCCTTGGCAACCACCGCAAACGTCGGCTTTGGCGGATTTACCTTAGCCGGCACCGAAACCGTATCCGTCACCTTTGCCACCACTGTAGAAACTCTAGGTCCGTCATCAAGGATAGAAATTTTTTCCACGGTAGCCGTCGGCGCTGACGTCGTCATCCCCTCTTTTGCACCATCCCCAATCGTGAGATTGCATCTACCAGCCTCCCGTTCCGGAGAAAACCTAGGCCCAAGACCACGTGGATGCTTGTGGCCCATATCAATCAAAGAAACCCTAGCCTTCATATGATGATCATGCAAATTTCCCGCATCGGGCTGTGCGTCATCCCCAACCACCGTATGATCAACGCGTGGAGTATGATGAGTGACCAATGGCGCAGCCGCATCAACCAATATCTCGTTATCCCATCCAAAATCTTTACGAAGATATTGTAGTATCCTTTCCAAAGACGGATTAGTAGCAGATTCCTTCATTAAATATACGAGATCCTCTCCCAAAATAGAAGCATTTTCCATATCTTCAAGATCTCCCAGCGATTTCTTACCATCCAGCTTGATCCTTTCCAAAGACGGATTAGTAGCAGATTCCTTCATTAAGTATACTCTCCTCCCAAAATAGAAGCACTTTCCATATCTTCAAGATCTCCCATCGATTTCTTACCATCCGGCATGATCCTTTCCAAAGACGGATTAGTAGCGGATTCCTTCATTGAGTATACGAGATCTCCTCCCAAAATTGAAGCAATTTCCATAATCTTCAAGATCTCCCACCGATTTCTTACCATCCGGCCTGATCTTTTCCAAAGACGGATTAGTAGCAGATTCCTTCATTGAGTATACGAGATCTCCTCCCAAAATAGAAGCACTTTCCATATCTTCAAGATCTCCCAACGATTTCTTACCATCCGACCTTCGTTGATCTTCAAGATCTCCCAGCGATTCCTTACCATCCAGCCTTCGCTGATCACGAGTAGGTGGTGGTGTATCCGGCCTTCGTCGGATCAGATCTCAGACCGGAGATCCCGATCCACGTAGTGGCTGTAGAATCGTGATACCAGCCCCCGATTGTGGCATCTCGCGCGTTTGGGCAGCCACGACACCGGATCTACCATGAACTTTCTCCATCAACGCATTAAAACGTGCCCCGTCAAAACTCTTAGCAAACGTAGGATAGTCTTGCAGTAAAGAATCTATCTCGAGCGGCCGGGGATCCTCAGTAATCACCATCTCAACTGAAGAGATTGAATTCATCGTTGATCCACACATCAACGAGCATGAAGCCATAACAACACCGTAAAAGTGAATTAACTAACGAATTGAAACTAATTGAAAGAGACACAACCCTCCAAAGCCATCTGATCCCGGCGATGGAGGCGGCCGATCGTGATCCACCGCCCTACAAAGTGGCATTAGGTTGGTGATTATAAAAAGAGTGAAGATTTGGCCGATTGTGGACGAAAATGTTAGAGAAACTCTAGAGAGAGGAGAGAGCAAAATCGCCTAGAGAGAGAGAGAGCATTATTATATTATCGCCGAATGCTACTCTTCCTTGTATGCTTTGTTGACCAAGTCGAATGCCTTGTATGTCTTGTTGACCAATTCGAATGGCCTTTTGAACAAGTAGTATGCGGTGTTGAACAAGTAGAATGCCTTGTTGAACAAGTCGATTGCCTTGTTGACCAAGTCGAATGCCTTGTTGAACAAGTCGAATGCCTTGTTGAACAAGTCGAATGCCTTGTTGACCAAGTAGAATGCCTTATTGGACAAGTCGAATGCCTTATTGACCAAGTAGAATGCCTTGTTAGACAAGTCGAACGCCTTGTTTACCAACTAGAATGCCTTGTTGAACAAGTCGAGCGCAAGGTTGACCAACTAGAATGCCTTGGAGACCAAGTCGAATGCCTTGACAAGTTGAATTCCTTGTTGGCACAGTCATGCCTTGGTGAACAGATGAAAGCCTTGTTAAACAAGTCGAATGCCTCGTTGAAAAAGTCGAACGCCTTATTGAACAAGTCAAACGCCTTGTTGAACAAGTCGAATGTCTTGTTGACCAAGTAGAATGACTTGTTGAACAAGTCGATCGCCTTGTTGAACAAATCGAATGCCATGTTGAACAAGTCGAATGCCTGGTTGACCAAGTAGAATGCCTTGTTGAATAAGTTGAATGCCTTGTTGACCACGTAAAATGCATTGTTGGACAAGTCCAATGTCTTGTTGAACAAGTAGAATGCCTTGAATGCCTTGTTAACCAAGTCAAATGCCTTTGAACAAGTAGAATGCCTTGTTGAACAATTTAAATGCCTTGTTGACAAAGTCGAATGCCTTGTTGAACAAGCCGGATGCCTTGTTGACCAAGAGTAATGCCTTGTTAAACAATGCGAATGCCTTGTATGCTTTGTTGACCAAGTCGAGTGCCTTGTATGTCTTGTTGACTAATTTGAATGGTCCTTTTGACAAGTAGTATGCGTTGTTGAACAAGTATAAGGCCTTGTTGAACAAGTCGATCGTTGTAGGAAACTGGCCCGATCAACAGAGTGTGGTGGAGGATTGTCGACATCGTCTCGGACCACAGAGCGACATTCGCGGGTGGTGCTCGTGCATGAGGAGGTTGGGTTGGCCTCTAACTCTTTCGCTACTTTGCACTCGTTACGGGATGAGGATAATGATCCTCCTTTAGCAACGGAAGCCCCAACAGGGGGTGATCCATGATCCCTGTAGGTGTGTAGAATGTGCGTGGTCTCAATAAGAGGTACCACGGAAGGGCGGTGGGGGAGCTAGTTGTCGATGTCGTTGTTGATATCGTAGTTGTACCCGATAGCATGTTATCGGTTGATGAGGCATGAGTTTTTCTCCTGCGCGCTCTTTTGTATTCTTCTTTTCATATATATATATATATATAAAGGGACATTAATCCAAAAAAAAAAAAAAACAAGTCGATCGCCTTGTTGACCAAGTAGGATGCCTTGTTGAACAAGTCGAATGCCTTGTTGACCAAGTAGAATGCCTTGTTGGACAAGTCGAATGCCTTCTTGACGAAGTAGAATGCCTTGTTGGACAAGTCGAATGCCTTGTTTACCAACTAGAATGCCTTGTTGAACAAGTCGAGCGCCAGGTTGACCAACTAGAATGCCTTGGAGACCAAGTCGAATGCCTTGACAAGTTGAATTCCTTGTTGGCAAAGTCATGCCTTGTTGAACAGATAAAAGCCTTGTTAAACAAGTCGAATGCCTCGTTGAAAAAGTCGAACGCCTTATTGAACAAGTCAAACGCCTTGTTGAACAAGGCGAACGCCTTGTTGAACAAGTCGAATGTCTTGTTGAGCAAGTAGAATGCCTTGTTGATGAAGTCGATCGCCTTGTTGAATAAATCGAATGCCTTGTTGACCAAGTAAAATGCGTTGTTGAATAAGTCGAATGCCTTGTTGACCACGTAAAATCCATTGTTGGACAAGTAGAATGTCTTGTATGCCTTATTGACCAAGTGAAATGCCCTTTGAACAAGTAGAATGCCTTGTTGAACAATTTAAATGCCTTGTTGACAAAGTTGAATGCCTTGTTGATCAAGCCGGATGCCTTGTTGACCAAGAGTAATGCCTTGTTAAACAATTCGAATGCCTTGTATGCTTTGTTGACCAAGTCGAATGCCTTGTATGTCTTGTTGACCAATTTGAATGGCCTTTTGAACAAGTAGTACGCGCAACGGCCAATTGTTTTTTCAAATTCAGATTTGCAACCGCGGAAGCAGCCAATGCGGTTCTTGAAGGAGGACCGTGGCTCATGCAAGGTCAACCCATTTTTCTCGAGGCTTGGCGAACGGGGATGTCTCTCGAGAAAATTCAGCACACCCATGTTCCGTTATGGGTGAAATTGCGTAACGTTCCGGGCGAGTTCTGGACACAGGAGGGGTTGGGCATTGTCGCTAGTGTCGTCGGGAAGCCTCTCTTCGCAGATTTTATGACGATTTCAGCGGAACGTATTGACTACGCTCGGGTATGCATATCAAAGAATCTCCAGGAGCCTTTCCTTGAAAGCTTCAATATTCGCATTCCACGTGAAGGTGGAGGATCTGATGGCGCGGTTACAGTTCGTGTCGAGTATGAATGGAGGCCGCGGAAGTGCTCCTCATGCGGTGCATGGACCCACAGGGCGGGAACATGTCCCTCTCGTCGAACCCAACAGTCACGACCAAATACGGGACCGAGGCAATCCACGGGGCAGCGCACATCGATGATGCCGAAGAAACCCCAAAATGGCCCCCACACACGGCGCGAATGGAGAAGAATTTATTTTTTTTGGTAAAAGCCCGTATAAAAATAAATAGTAAGGAAGTCAGTACATGCTTGACAGGAAAAACTACCACGCAACACGCCAAAGCCGCCTAATGGCCGCAATCTGCAAAGCATACTTTGCAGAGAGACCATTAAGACGCAAACAACAAATGTCCAAAACACCAGCAACTAATCGTTCCGGCGAGGTCGTAACATTCTCACGCCACCGCCGATTCCGAGCAAGCCAAATATGATACACCAGGGATGCCAGAAGATGCCTAGACGCCGCATGCAATAAATGATGCACACGCCACCGTTGCGCAGCCCAAAGAAAACCCTGCGTCCAGTCCCGGTGAGGCCAGTCCCAGCGCACCCGCCTCCGAAGGAGCCTCAAACAGCGGCGAGAGAAATCGCAGTCGAAAAAAAGATGGGAAGCCGTCTCCATCTGAGCCGAGGTACAAAGTCCGCAAGCCTGTGTCCCCGCTCTAGTAGCAACCCAAGCCTTATCCCTAGTCGAGAGTCGGCCACGAACACCCATCCAGAGGGAGAACTCATGTCGAGGGACCCATAAAGGGCCACCAAACAGACTCGCCCAAAGCACACCGTCCTGACGAGGCCGCAGCGCCTCCCGAATGAGTCTCGCAGAAGCAACGCCATCGGCAGACCCACGCCAGGAAACACTGTCCCGGCGGTCGGGACGAACCGGGGGTAGCTCGGGACTAAATTCAAGATACTCCACAGTAGTACGACCCGGCCACTCCAACCCTGCGCAGAAATAACAGAGGCAAGACGGGTGCCCACAGGGAGGCCCATAGCAACAGGTCCCCGAGGAAAGCGATCCAGAAGGGAACCACCTGGCAGCCAAGGATCCTCCCACAAACGAATGGAGTTACCGTTACCAATGTGGAAGACAATGTGACTCTTCATTTCCGCCCTAAAACTCAATAACTTTCGCCAGCTCCAAGATGAAGTCGAAGAAACAGGAACCGTCCAAATAGTATCTGACCTCAACCGACTTGCATACAGCCAGGTCACCCAAATAGAGTCCGGGGCCCGCGTAATGACCCGCCACAAGAAGCGAAAAAGAAAAACCTTATTATCAACCGCCACCGAACGAATGCCCAAACCGCCCTCCGCAGTGGGCAAACACACGTCAGTCCATGCCACCTTAGCTGTAGACCCCGCCCAAAGAAATTGACGGAATTTTGCTTCTAAAGCCTGCACCACACCCTTGGGGAGAAGGAACACCCCCGACCAGTAAACGTGCAGAGCCTGAAGAACAGATCGGATCAGCTGGACACGTCCAGCATAAGAGAGGGTCTGGTTCAGCCATGAACCCAGACGATGATCAACGCGAGATAAGAGCGGGCCACAGTCAGCAAGCGAAAGACGAGAGGTAATCAATGGAACCCCCAGATACCGAATCGGCAAAGAGCTCAAGGGAAAGCCAAATATGGGCTGCAGCTGCGGTGCGAGAGAGAGAGCCGGGCGGGAGAGAAAAAACTCACTCTTAGCCGTGTTAGGATATAAACCCGACAGAGTCGAGAAACAGTCCACCGACGCCTTAAGGACCCCAACAGAAACCCCATCAGCGTGGCAAAACAATAACAGATCATCCGCAAAAATAAGCATAGGTAAGGAAAGAGGCTCACACCGCCAATGATAACGAAACCTCGGTTCCTCGCTAATACGCTTACAAACAATGCCATGGAGAACCTCCATAACCAAAGTAAACAGGTAGGGAGAAATAGGGTCACCTTGACGAAGACCCCGCTTGCCATCAAAGTACCCCATGGGTCGACCACTGACGCTAAGGGAGAACGTCGTCGTAGTAAGACAGGTCCTGATCCACTCGATAAACCGCGGATGGAGTCCCATCGCCTGCAGCGTAGCCAAAACAAAACTCCATTCCGCCCGATCATAAGCCTTCGCCAGGTCCACTTTGTACAGCGCACGAGGGGGATGACGATGGCCGTTGTAGCCATGACACAGCTCTGGGCAAGAAGGATGTTATCTGAGATGTGACGTCCCGGAATGAAGGCAGTCTGGCAACCATGAACAAGACTAGGAAGGGCAGGCTTGAGCCGATCAGCCAAAATCTTCGAGATAATCTTGTAGATAACATTACAACACGAGATCGGCCGGAAATCCGAAGCCCGCCGAGGAAACTCCACCTTCGGTATAAGCGTAAGCCAAGTACTGTTCAGACCCCGCAAGAGGCGCCCCGTGACAAAGAAGTCCCGGATCGCAGCAGTGACATCGGGTCCCAGAACAGACCACGCAGCTTGGAAGAAAGCCGCGGTAAAGCCATCAGGGCCCGGAGCCTTCTCAGCACCCATAGAAAAAACAGCTTTACGCACCTCCGCATCATCAAGGGGAAGGACCATAGAAGCGGCCGCCGACTGTGAGAGCCTACGTGAAATGAAATCTTGGACATCAGGTAACAACACCGGCGAAGGAAGAGAGGATTTGCCAAGAAGATCCTCGTAAAAACCCAGCAATTCAGAATCAACCGCATCCAAAGACGTCAGCAACTCACCGGAGGCGGATTCAAGAGTAAGGATCCTGCTATACGTACGTCTGAGCGCAACCTTACGAAAGAAAAAAGCGAGCACTGATCCCCATCCTTCAGCCAAGCCATCTTGGCACGCTGTGCCAACGCCGAGTGCTCCACCTCAACTGCTCTCGTATAGACCGACCTACAGCAACGTTCGAGCAAGCGGAGACCGTCATCGAAAAGATGGAGCGAAGTGTACCGCTGGGCAACGTCTAAAAACATCCTCGCCTCGGAAACGTTCACTGCAAGATCACCTTTGGCCCTACGCAGCTCAGAGAAGAGAGGCTTAAGCCGCTTCAGGCGATCAACCACCGTGAACATCGGAAACCCACAAACCGGGCGATCCCAAATGCTGCGAACAACAGAAATAAAACCCGGATCCTTAGTCAGAAAATTCTCAACCTGAAGCAGGTTCGACAAGGACAAGAAGGTTGTTGCTCCACCCACCAACATGGAGCAAGATCATGAGCCGCGTCAGCAGGGGTACCCGAAGTCTACAGATGGATGTTCAACAAGTTTGGCCAACGCGCAGCAGGGAGCTATTGTACTAGCTAGCCTTAACACATTCGAGGTTCTTGCGGACTTGGACGGACTGGACACGGCGAACGTTACACTTAAGGGTCCTGAAGCAGCCCTTCTCGACGTGTGCCCATGATCCCAATCGCCGTTTGGAATTTACGTGGTCTAAAAAGGGTAGACCACTGATGGGCGGTGGGGGATATTATTACCAAATATAAGCTGTTGATTATCGGGCTGTATGAGACACGTGTCTCCGCGCAGAATGCGGCTGCCCTTTCACACTCTACCAGGGCTTGGAGTTGGTTCTTTGAATACGATAATGGGCCGGCGTCTCGTATCTGGGTGGGCTGGGATGCTCGTCTAGTTTTTATTTTTTTTTTGGGAAAAGGTCATTAAAATAAAATGTGGAAAGATACAATGTTCAGCAGCAATAAGCTGCACCGCTCGGTAACATGCTACCTATAAACAACGCAAGCAATCCAATCGAGCAAGCAAACATCAAAAGCAAGCAAGCAGACTGTAAGCAAGTGACTACGTGCTCGGCCACGCAATGCGCCAAACACGTCGAAGCGCACAAGACTGTAGCTGATACTTCCCTCCAAGGGTAGAGAGCCGTATACAGAGTGTAGTCTCGACGTCCGCAACGATATGAGTAGGAGGTCTTTGTCTTCCTTCCCGCCATCGTAGGTTGCGCTCGGCCCATACGTGATAGACAAGCGATGCAAGCGCATGTCGGGGCCCCATCCATGCGAGGTGCTTGCCCCGCCACCTTTGAGCAGCCCAGTGAACCCCTTCGATCCAGTCCGTGTAAGGCCATCCAAAATGTAACTTTCCCTGCAAAGACTGTAGGCAATTCTTGCATACACCACCCAGACCATTCACTGTAAGGCGACGATCCTTGCGGAGCCTGAGGATTTCTTCATCACATTCGCCTACGGTCATAATCAGAGGGCGTCCCGACGCGACCTTTGGACGGATCTCATCGAGACCTCACAGCTGCACGCAAACACACCATGGCTTGTTATGGGGGATTTCAACGCGATCATGACAAGCACGGACGCGCGGGGAGGTTCGGCCACGGGGGGCTGTCCGGAGATGATTGCATGCATGACTACATCGGACCTCGCAACCCTGCCATGTACGGGGTAACTCTACACGTGGTATAACCAGCAAGGGGGCACGTCGGGTGTATGGCGACGCCTCGATAGGATGCTTGGCAACCCCTCTTGGTTCGCTAGATTTGGGGACCTTACTTATCATTGCGCAACCCCTGCTACATCGGACCACTCTCCACTCATCCTCGCGTCTACAGCTAGGGCTTCTGAGAGGAATAATTATTTCCGTTTTGATAACTTTCTGGCGCAGAATCCTCGTTTTCTTCCTATCGTGGGGGAAACTTGGAGTCTGCAAGCAAATGGTTACCCGATGTATGTAGTCGTCCAGAGACTGAAAGCGTTGAAGAGGAAACTACGACAATTACGCCGCGACAAGGGTGATCTCAATCGTAACGTGCTCGAGGCACGCAAATTTCTAGAGATCGCTCAGGACATGGCGGCAAACTATCCATTGGAGGCTCAATTACTAATCTTGGAGAAGCAATGTCGGCTTGTGTATGCCAAAGCGGTCGAATTGGAGCACTCGGCACTCCTTCAGCGGGCGAAAGTGGCATGGCTCAAGGACGGTGACCAATGCACTTCTTTTTCTTCAAGAAAGTAGCCACACGGAGGGTTGGCAATCGTATCTTCCACTTGGAGGATGAGGCGGGAAACACGTTCGAGGGCAGTGCACAAGTGCGGGCTGAATTGGTCCGATATTACTCGGAACTCCTCGGGCAATCCATGCGGACAGCCCCAATATCCGTCTCCGACGTCGCACATTACTTTGGGGCAGCGCTCAGCACAACCGACGCGGAGGCAATGGTTCAGCCGGTCACTGATGCGGAAATCAACACTGCGCTGCATGCAATGGGAGATAACAAATCGCCAGGGCCAGACGGGTACTCCGCGGTTTTCTACAAGCGGGCATGGCACATCATCGGGGCGGATATCTCGTTCGTCATCCGAGATTTCTTCCTGACGGGACGCCTCCTGGGGGAGCTGAATTTCGACCCTTATCACCCTCATTCCAAAAGGGGATAATCCACGCATGGCGAAGGATTTTCGTCCGATTGCCTGCTGTAACGTTCTCTATAAGATCATATCAAAGATCATTGCTAATCGGCTACGAGACAGCTTGGGGAAACTTTTCCACCCTACACAGACGGCATTCATCCCTGGAAGGCGTATCTCCGACAACGTTCTCTTAGCCCAAGAGATTTGTCACGGATACAACAGAGCCGGGCTGCCTGAAGGGGTGGCTCTTAAGGTTGACCTAGCAAAGGCATATGATAAAATCGAGTGGGATTTCATCATTGCCAAACTTCAGGCGCTTCACTTTCACCCGATCTTCATTGGGTGGGTCCGGTCATGCCTCACGTCGACGCATTTTTCCATCACAATTAACGGTAGGCCGGAGGGTTTCTTCAAAGGACGGCGGGGCCTCAGACAAGGCGACCCCATATCACCTTATCTCTTTGTGTTGGTGATGGAGGCTTTACATGGAATAATTGCGTCCCGCATCCAACTTAGCAGCAGCTTCCGATACCATTGGCGATGCGAGCCCACATCCCTCTTCATGTTGACCTTCGCCGATGATCTTCTTCTCTTCTCGCAGGCGGACGTTCACTCAGTCAGTATCATCCGCGACAACCTTGAGCTTTTTGCTTCGCTTTCAGGGCTACGGGCTAACTCCAGTAAAAGCGAGATGTTTATCTCGAAACTGGCAGAACGACTGAAGGGTACCCTCCAGGCTGTTATGGGCTTCCCTATCGGGTCTCTTCCTGTGCGGTACCTGGGGGTCCCCCTTATCACATCGCGATTGACTATCGATGATTGTGCCCCATTATTACATTCTATTGATCGTCGGCTTGGTTCTTGGACCAACCAATCGCTCTCATACGCCGGGAGGGTACAGCTCATTCGATCGGTCCTTATGGCTATCCATGTGTATTGGGCGGGAGTCTTCTTACTCCCCAAGGGAATCATCCGCAGTATCGAGAAGCGTCTTCGAGCTTTCTTGTGGAAGGGATCTAGCGCGAAGGTGGCATGGACCGACGTATGCGCACCAAGGGACGAAGGGGGACTTGGACTGAGATCGATTGAGGTGGAGAACAAGGCGCTGATGATGCTTATTTGGAACATTCTCAGGGGAGATGAGTCTTCGATATGGGCCACATGGATACGACGGACGCGGCTGCACAACACATCCTTCTGGACCATCAGATCCACGGCTAATACCTCATGGAGCTGGAAGAAGCTCCTCAAGCTCAGACCCATCATCCGGCCACTTCTAGAGTTCCGCATTGGGAATGGAGCGAATACACGCCTCTGGACTGACCCAATGCTGCTCACGATTCCGCTGGTGGAACGGTACCCGCGTGGTCCATCTGTTATGGGCCTCCCACTTGACTCACGATTGAGCGCGGTGATTGATGAGTCGGGATGGCATTGGCCAGGACAGACGACGGTGGAGTTTATGGATTTTGCTGGTCTCCTACCTCCCATTCAACACGGTGTGATGGATACGATTTGATGGCGGGGGACTCCCAATGGCGTCTTCTCTATTCACTCCGCGAGAAATTGCATACGCCAACATTCTCCGACTAAATCCTGGACCAACCTGTTTGGAGGCCCTATCTCGATACCACGGCATGAACTCATTTTATGGCTGGCGATTAGGGAATGCCTGGCGACGAGGGACAAGTCATGGATGGCCGCGGCAGCAGGAAGTTCAGCTTGCCTCTTGTGTGATGATGGCCATGCTATAGAGACAACACGACATCTTTTCTTTGAGTGTTCATATTCCAGACATTGTCTACAGTCTTTGCTGGGAAAGTTACGTTTTGGTTGGCCTTACACGGCTGGATCGAAGGGGTTCACTGGGCTGCTCAAAGGTGGAGGGGCAAGCATCTCGCATGGATGGGCCCGACATGCGCTTGCATCGCTTGACTATCACCTATGGGCCGAGCGCAACCTACGATGGCGGGAAGGAAGACGACGACCTCCTACTCATATCGTTGCGGATGTCGAGTCTACACTCTGCTTACGGCTCTCTACCCTCGGAGGGAAGTACCAGCTACAGACCTGTGCGCTTCGACGTGTTTGGCGTATTGCGTGGCCGAGCACGTAGCCAATTGCTTATAGTTTGCTTGCTTGTTTTTGATGTTTTTGCTTGCTTGAATGGATTGCTTGCGTTGTTTATCGGTAGTATGTTACTGAGCGGTGCAGCTTACTGCTGCTGAACATTGTATCTTTTCACCTTTTATTTTAATGACCTTTTCCCAAAAAAAAAAAAAAGTCGAATGCCTCGTTGAAAAAGTCGAACGCCATATTGAACAAGTCAAACGCCTTGTTGAACAAGGCGAACGCCTTGTTGAACAAGTCGAATGTCTTGTTGACCAAGTAGAATGCCTTATTGAACAAGTCGATCGCCTTGTTGAATAAATCGAATGCCTTGTTGAACAAGTCGAATGCCTTGTTGACCAAGTAGAATACCTTGTTGAATAAGTCGAATGCCTTGTTGACCACGTAAAATCCATTGTTGGACAAGTCCAATGTCTTGTTGAACAAGTAGAATGCCTTGTATGCCTTGTTGACCAAGTCAAATGCCCTTTGAACAAGTAGAATGCCTTGTTGAAATATTTAAATGCCTTGTTGACAAAGCCGAATGCCTTGGTGAACAAGCCGGATGCCTTGTTGACCAAATGTAATGCCTTGTTAAACAATTCGAATGCCTTGTATGCTTTGTTGACCAAGTCGAGTGCCTTGTATGTCTTGTTGACTAATTTGAATGGTCCTTTTGAACAAGTAGTATGCGTTGTTGAACAAGTATAAGGCCTTGTTGAACAAGTAGAATGCCTTGTTGAACAAGTCGAATGCCTTGTTGACAAGTAGAATGCCTTGTTGGACAAGTCGAATACCTTATTGACCAAGTAGAATGCCTTGTTGGACAAGTCGAATGCCTAGTTTACCAACTAGAATGCCTTGTTGAACAAGTCGAGCGCCAGGTTGACCAACTAGAATGCCTTGGAGACCAAGTCGAATGCCTTGACTAGTTGAATTCCTTGTTGGCAAAGTCATGCCTTGTTGAACAGATAAAAGCCTTGTCGGCGATGTGATCATTGCCGAGGTCACTATGGAATTCACGTCGTGTGGTTGGGGTACCGCAGATTGAGAATCGCACAAAGATAGCCCCAAATCTTTACGAAGATAATGCAAGATCTTTTCCATACTAGGGTGGCCCTTTGCATTTTCAGCCAGATATGCAAGATCTCTTCCCGAAATAGCCTCTTCCAATTCATTCTCAACCGTGTCTAGGTTCAATGAATCTTGCGCAAGCGTGTCTAGGTGCAATGAATCTTGCGCAATTTCAAGCGTGTCTAGGTGCAATGAATCTTGCGCAATTGCAGGGGTGTCTAGGTTCAATATATCTTGCGCAATTTTGGTTGTCACGTCCGACACGTCCCCTCGTCGATCGGCTCTCCGGCTAGGTGGTGGCGGCGTTTGATATTCGGCTCCCACCCGAGCGCCACGTAGTGGTTATAGTATTGTCACTCCATTCCGTCTATTACCCCCGCCACGGCCCCCTTCGGGAATGTGAGGATCGTCTTCCGTTCCGCAATCGGAGCGGCCATTAATCCTAACCATCAAAGAATTAAAACGTGCTCCATCAAATCTAGAGCCGAACGATGGGTATTCCCGCCTTAGTGAATCAATATCTCGTGAACAATCTTTCGGATCCGAATTCTTCATCGATGTAGAAGATCCACTCATTATCGATCCATACATGAGGAATGTCGATGCCATTGTCAAGCAAAGTCGAAAAAATGTAAAACCAAAACTCAAAAAATGAGAATCAAACCCTCCAAAGCCGTCTGATCCCAGCGATGGAGGTGCGCCACCGTGTTCCGCCGCCCGTCAACACGCCGTAGAGATTTTGGAGGTAGTTTATAATGAATCTGGACTATATTATGGATGATATTCGTTAAGGAATTCTAGAGAGAGATGAGAGAAAAATCCCCTAGGGAGAGAAAGTAGCTCGTGTTCCAGCTTGATTGTACAAGGCCAAGTTGAATGCCTTGACAAGTTGAATTCCTTGTTGACAAAATCATGGCTTGTTAAACAGATAGAAGCCTTGTTAAACAAGTAGAATGCCTTGTTGAATAAGTCGAATGCCTTGTTGACCTAGTAAAATGCCTTGTTGGACAAGTCGAATGTCTTGTGGAACAAGTAGAATGGCTTGTCAACTAAGTCAAATGCCATTTGAACAAGTAGAATGCCTTGTTGAACAACTTAAATGCCTTGTTGACAAAATCGAATGCCTTGTTGAACAAGCCGAATGCCTTGTTGACCAAGAGTAATGCCTTGCTGAACAAGTCAAATGCCTTGTATGCTTTGTTGACCAAGTCGAATGCCTTGTATATCTTGTTGACCAATTTGAATGGCCTTTTGAACAAGTAGAATGCCTTGTTGACCAAGTTGAATGTCTTGTTGAACAAGTCAATCGCCTTGTTGCCCAAGTAGAATGCCTTGTTGAACATGTCCAATGCCTTGTTGACAAAGTAGAATGCCTTGTTGGACAGTCGAATGATTTGTTGACCGAGTAGAATGGCATGTTGAACAAGTCGAGCACCTGGTGAAACCAACTATAATGTCTTGTTGACCATGTCGAATGCCTTGTTGAATAGGTTGAATTTCTTGCTCACAAAGTCAGTTGAGCAAGTAGAAGCCTTGTTAAACAAGTAGAAGCCTTGTTAAACAAGTCGAACGCCTTATTGAACAAGTCGAACGCCTTGTTGAACAAATCAAATGCCTCGTTGACTAAATAAAATGCCTTGTTGTACAAGTCGAATGCCTTGTTAAAAAATTAGAATGGCTTGTATACCTTGTTGACCAAGTCAAATGCCCTTTGAACAACTAGAATGCCTTGTTGACAAAGTCGAATGCCTTGTTGAACAAGCCGGATACCTTGTTGACCAAGAGTAATGCCTTGTTAAACAATTCGAATGCCTTGTATGCTTTGTTGACCAAGTCGAATGCCTTGTATGTCTTGTTGACCTCTTTGAATGGCGGTTTGAACAAGTAGTATGCCTTGTTGACCAAGTAGAATGCCTTGTTGAACATGTCCAATGCCTTGTTGACCAAGTAGAATGCCTTGTTGAACAAGTCGAATGCCTTGTTGACCAACTAGAATGATTTGTTGGACAAATAGAATGCCTTATTGACCAAGTAAAATGTCTTGTTGGAAAAGTCAAATGCCTTGTTTACCAACTAGAATGCCTTGTTGAACAAGTCGAGCGCTAGGTTGACCAACTAGAATGCCTTGGAGACTAAGTCGAATGCCTTGACAAGTTGAATTCCTTGTTCACAAAGTCATGCCTTGTTGAAACAGATAAAGCCTTGTTAAACAAGTCGAATGCCTCGTTGAACAAGTCGAACGCCTTGTTGAACAAATCGAATGCCTTGTTGACCAAGTAGTGCCTTGTTGAACAAGTCGAATGCATTGTTGACCAAGTATAATGTCTTGTTGGAAAAGTCGAATGCCTTTTAACCACGTAGAATGCCTTGTTGACCATGTCGAATGCCGTGTTGAACAAGTGGAATTCCTTGTTGACAAAACCATGACTTGTTGAACAAGTAGAAGCCTTGTTAAATAAGTCGAATGCCTTGTTGAACAAGTCGAACGCCTTGTAGAACAAGTCGAACGCCTTGTAGAACATGTCGAATGTCTTGTTGACCAAGTAGAATGCCTTGAAGAACAAGTTGAATGCCTTGTTGACCAAGTAAAATGCCTTGTTGGAAAAGTCGAATGCCTTGTTGAAGAAGTCGGATGCCTTGGTTACCAAGTAAAATGCCTTGTTAAACAAGTAGAATGCCTTGTATGCCATGTGTACCAAGTCAAATGCCCTTTGAACAAGTAGAATGCCTTGTTGAACAATTTAAGTGCCTTGTTGACCAAGTTGAATGCCTTGTTGAACAAGCCGGATGCCTTGTTGACCAAGAATAATGCCTTGTTAAATTTTTCGAATGCCTTGTATGCTTTGTTGACCAAGTCGAATGCCTTGTATGTATTGTTGACCAATTTGAATGGCCCTTTGAACAAGTAGTATGCGTTGTTGAACAAGTAGAATGCCTTGTTGAACAAGTCGATCGCCTTGTTGACCAAGTAGAATGCGTTGGTGAAGAAGTCGAATGCCTTGTTGACCAAGTAGAATGTCTTGTTGAATAAGTCGAATGCCTAGTTGACAAATTAAAATCCATTGTTGGATAAGTCGAATGTCTTATTGAACAAGTAGAATGCCTTGTATGCCTTGTTGACCAAGTCAAATGCCCTTTCAACAAGTAGAATAGCTTGTTGAACAACTTAAATTGCTTGTTGACAAAGTCGAATGCCTTGTGGTACAAGCCGAATGTCTTTTTTTTTTTTTGGTGTAAGGTCCCTTATATATATATGTCGAAAAGGTACATGATGGGTGGGAGTATAACTCCACACAATCAACCTGTAACATGCTACTGGTAACTCCACATAATCAACCACCTCAACCAACTACCATGCCACCCTACAAAGTCGACGTATAGCCAATCTCTGGAACGCATATTTAGTGGACGTACCACTAATGCGCATGGTGACCAAGGCGAGCACACAACCAACAAGTCGATCAGGTGTTGTAACAATCCCCTCCTTCCATTGCTTGTTCCGGGCCTGCCATATGTGATAGACCAGCGACGCAAGCACATGCCTGTAAGCTGCATGAAGAAGATGTCGCCCATGCCATTTAGCCGCTGCCCATCGAATCCCCGCTCTCCACTCCCTATATGGCCATGCCCACCGAATACGTCTCCTCAGCAGGCACGCGTGAATACAAACAATTGAAGAATAGGTGCTGGGCAGTCTCAAAATGCAGCTCGTCACAGAGGACGCACGCCGGCGTTCCTGCCCTCTGAGCTACCCAAGGCTAATCTCTAGTCGACAGCCCATCCTGTATGCCTAGCCAGAGAATGAACTCATGGCGTGGAATCTTCAATGGCCCTCCAAATAATGTAGTCCACTCAATGGGTTCCCTCCTAAGCCGAATCGCATCCCTCGCTGATGTGGCCGTCATGATCCCCGTCGATGAGCGTGTCCAAATCACCCCATCCTGATCTCCACGAATGACCTGAGGAAGGAGGCGACTGATCTCAATATACTCGACCGATCCTTGCCCTGGCCAGTTCCAGCCGTGGTTCGTAATAACCTCGCTCAGGCGTGAATCAGCAGGTAGACCCATCGCAATAGGCCCTCGAGGAAACCTCTCCAGTAACGGTACATTCAACAGCCAAGGGTCCTTCCATAGCCATATAGTCGAGCCATCAGCTACCCTAAATGTAATAAGTGAACGTACCAATGGTCTCAGCTGCATCAGCTTCCGCCAGCTCCACGCATCATTCGGTGAGATCGAGAGATCCCACATCGATCGAGAATGTAGGCGCGTTCTGTATAGCCACTCCACCCAAATCGATTCAGGATATCTTGTGAGCACGCTCCACAATTGCTTCATGAGAAGCGCCCTGTTGTCAACCCCAATGGATCGAAGGCCCATTCCCCCCTCACACACTGGGAGACATAGGACATCCCACGCCACCTTTGCCGGCGATCCCCCCCATAGGAACTTCCTAAATCGCGTCTCCAAAGCTCGGACAACACCCTTAGGAAGCAAGAAAACCCCCGACCAATAAGCATGTAGATCCTGAAGCACCGATTTAATCTGCTGGAGTCGGCCGGCGTACGACAGCGACCGATTAAGCCATGAGCCTATGCACTGATCTACGCGAACGGTGCACAGTCAGCAATCGACAGGCGTGTGGTAATAAGCGGTACCCCCAGGTAACGGACTGGAAGATGTCCCACTCTATAACCCATCAGTGTCGGAATCTGCAATGTCAGGCCTTCCGCCCGTCTTGACAAATACATCTCGCTCTTGTCCGGGTTTGGGAACAACCCTGACAGAGCCGCAAAGCGCCCAAGCGCGTCCTTCAGCACACCAATCGATACTATATCCGCATGACTGAAGAGCAGCAGATCGTCCGCAAAAGTCAGAGAGGCCAAGCGCATCGATTCACATCGCCAGTGGTAAGTAAACCTCGGTTCCTCAGCAATACATAAGGTGATCATCCCATGCAGCACCTCCATAATCAGAGTAAAGAGATAGGGCGATATGGGATCTCCCTGCCGAATTCCCCTCTTCCCCTCAAAGAATCCAACCACCTGCCCATTCAGGTTCAGCGAGAACGCCGTCGTCGTCATACAAGCCCGAATCTACCCTATGAAAGTTGGGTGAAACCTCATAGCCTCAAGCACGGCAATTAAGAACGTCCACTCCACCTTGTCGTAAGCTTTAGCTAGATCAATCTTGAACATAGCTCGCGGCGGCCTTCCCTTCGACTTATAACCCAACCATAACTCTTGTGCCAACAGGATATTATCGCTGATGCGCCTACCAGGTATAAACGCCATCTGCGTCCCATGCACCAACCCAGGCAGAAACGGCTTGAGTCTGTTCGCCAAGATCTTAGAGATAACCTTGTACAGCACATTACAGCATGAAATGGGTCTAAACTCCGTGGCCCTGCGAGGCGTCTCGATCTTTGGGATCATCGTGATAAGGGTACTATTCAGCCCCTTTAGAAGTTTGCCCGTCCTAAAGAAATCCTGTACAACACTCACCACTTCCTCACCCACTGTTCCCCAAGCCGCCTTGAAAAAGGCAACCGTATACCCATCCGGTCCAGGCGCCTTCTCATCCCCCATAGAAAAAAATGTCTCTCTTACTTCCCTACCATCCACTGGGCTGATCATAGATTGCGCATCCGCTGGGGAAAGCGTGCGCGTAACAGCCCCTTCCACTTCCGCAACTGCTATCGGCGTCGAGTGGACAGAGTGGCCTAACAGCTCCTGGTAGAACCCAATCAGTTCCCCCTCGATTTGGTGCGGTTCTTCCAACAATACCCCCGTCGCATCTTCCAGAGCAACGATACGATTAGTAGCTCGCCGCATGGCCACCCTACGAAAGAAATACGAAGAACATTGGTCACCATCCTTCAGTCAAGCGAGCTTCGCCCGTTGCGACAGCGCCGTGTGTTCCATCTCCACTGCTTTAGAATACAGCGAACGGCACAGCCTCTCTAGATCGTAAAAAAGGCCCTCCAGTGGATAGCGTGATGAGAACTCCTGTGCAAGATCCAGGAATCGCTTCGCCTCAATGACATTCGCAGCTAAATCCCTTTGGCCCTCCTCATCTGTTGGAAAATCGGTTTCAACAGCTTCAACCGTTGCACAGCCACGAACATAGGAAACCCATGAAGCGGTATACCCCAAATGCGCTGTACCTGCTCCAAAAAAGCATCATCCTTTATCAAGAAATTCTCAAATCGAAACGCCCCCTTGCGCTGGCGGTGCGCGACGGATCCCAATAGAATGGGCGAGTGATCTGAGGATGACGGAAGCCCGCATCGACAGGTCAAGTCAGGAAACCGGGCAAACCACTAGGGGTTGGCCACTATACGATCGAGCCTCCTCTAAATGCCTGCCACATTCTTCTGCTGGTTGTACCACGTAAACATCTGCCCCGTCGTTGGGTACCGTCACAAGATCCGCCCCCCAAGTGTTGAGACAAGAGAGAGAAAATTTTCGCTAGAGAGAGAAACTAGAGAGAATTCGTAAACCCAACGTGTTCGGCCGCCGGGGCTGTTTTCATCGCATACCACCGCCGTTTTTGGCCACTCCCAGATAGGGCGTGACCAGCCGGTGGCAGGGACCTCCATCACCGGCGTTAGTCCGGCGTTTGGAGGGTTACACCACGTGCTTTTACTCTTTGAATTTTTGAATTTTTTAGGATCCTAGTTATGACATCTTCTTCTTCCATGGATGGTTCAAAGCTCTCGGCATCTTCTAATTCATGCGATCCACGCTTGCAACAACCAGATCTTGATGGACTACGTTCTGCATACCCGGAGTTTGCCACGCAATTATCGGCGTTTGCATCTTTGAAGGCGCGGGTTCAGGATCACGACCCGACGATGGATGCATCGGCGGAGATGACAACGTTTTTGCATGATCCATCTATTTCCGCAAAGATTTGGTGCATCTGGAACATCAAGCAGAGAATAATCCAATTTTGGTAAAGATCCTTGCATATCTTCGGGCAAATATGGGAATATCCCGTCCAGGTTCGACGTATCTGCACCAAGATCGGGCTATGGATTCATCTATTTCCGGCGAAGATTTGGCGCATCTGGAGCAGCAAGCAAAGAATAACCCAATTATGGTAAAGATCCTCGCATATCTTCGGGCAGATATGGGAATATCTCGTATAGGTTCGATGTATTTGCACTAAGATCGGGCACCCAAAAATAGAATGCCTTGTATGGATTCATCTATCTCCGGCGAAGATTTGGCGTATCTGGAGCAGCAAGCAGAGAATAATCCAATTATGGTAAAGATCCTTGCATACCTTCGGGCAGATATGGGAATATCTCGTCCAGGTTCGATGTATCTGCACCAAGATCGGGCACCCAAAAATAGAATGCCTTGTATGGATTCATCTATCTCCGGCGAAGATTTGGCGCATCTGGAGCAGCAAGCAGAGAATAATCCAATTATGGCAAAGATCCTTGCATATCTTCGGGCAGATATGGGAACATCTCGTCCAGGTTCGTTGCACCAAGATCGGGTTCCCAAAATAGAATGCCTTGTATGGATTCCTCAACGACGGATTGGGCTGAGATTGGATCCATTCTCTACAATTCGCTTTCAGAAAATATTCCCGGATTTAGCGAACGATTTGATGTGGGCAGCGTTCGAAGATCTAATTGGGCGCGTTCATGGAGCTCCACCGGAGCAGCAACCACCACCGTCGACACATATGGCTAGCGGATCGCTATACAGGCCGGACACACGGAATAATCCTATGTGCCCGTGGACCCGCCGCCAACGGCGCTACCCGGACATTATCGGCCCGCTACGTGACCCACGGATTGGAAATGACCGCCCTATACGCCCAGGCACACCACCGCCGCCATCTGGCATGGCCTTGATCAACGATGTGCGTCAGATGATCCAAAGATGAAGCCGCAGTCACCGACCACGACGGCTGCGAGGAACGAGGTTAGGGCCAATGCTGATGGGCCTAGGGTTTTACTGTCCCGGGTTGTTGATGGGCCCAAGGAGTCATCGCCCAGGGTTTCGCCGTCTAGGGCTGCGGCGGAAGGAACTAGGGCTTCAACGTTTAGGATCTCGCCGTCTCGGGTTTCCACTTATGGGCCTAGGGTTATCAATCCTAGGGTTTCGCCGTTAATAACTCACCCGGCTGTACCTCATGGGCTGCAAACCATGGCACCATTGCGCAAGGAGGTGTCTACCTCGCCGCACGTAAACCCTCAGCCATCGTTTGCTGCGGTAACTTGCGGGACGGTGCACGCAGAAGCACCTCGCAAACCAAGCCCTACACGCTATACCTTGACATATACAGCCCCAACTCTCAAGGACGGTGTCGCGGAGGCCTGCCCATCATGGGAGGTCGCAAAGAGGGGTGCGGCACGTTGGGACAATACCCTCGTAGGGTATTTTCTGGGGAAAAAACCATATTTCCCGTTTGTTGAACGGCATTTCCGTTCAATTTGGGAGGTGTTGGAGGTACGCGCAACGGCCAACGGTTTTTTCAAATTCAGATTTGCAACCGCGGCAGCAGCCAATGCGGTTCTTGAAGGAGGACCGTGGCTCATGCAAGGTCAACCCATTTTTCTCGAGGCTTGGCGAACGGGGATGTCTCTCGAGAAAATTCAGCACACCCATGTTCCGCTATGGGTGAAATTGCGTAACGTTCCGGGCGAGTTCTGGACACAGGAGGGGTTAGGCATTGTCGCTAGCGTCGTCGGGAAGCCACTCTTTGCAGATTCTATGAATCTCCTGGAGCCTTTTCTTGAAAGCTTCAATATTCGCATTCCACGTGAAGGTGGAGGATCTGACGGCGCAGTTACAGTTCGTGTCGAGTACGAATGGAGGCCGCGGAAGTGCTCCTTATGCGGTGCATGGACCCACGGGGCGGGAACATGTCCCTCTCGTCGAACCCAATCGCCGTTTGGAATGTGCTTGGACACGGCGAACACACTTAAGGGTCCTGAAGCAGCCCTTCTCGACGTGTGCCCATGATCCCAATCGCCGTTTGGAATGTACGTGGTCTAAACAGGGTAGACCACAGATGGGCGGTGGGGGATATTATTACTAAGTATAAGCTGTTGATTATCGGGCTGTACGAGACACGGGTCTCCGAGCAGAATGCGGCTGCCCTTTCACATTCTACCAGGGCTTGGAGTTGGTTCTTTGAATACGATAATGGGCCGGCATCTCGTATCTGGGTGGGCTGGGATGCTCGCCTAGTTACTGTCACAATTCTTGCGTACACCACTCAGACCATTCACTGTAAGGCGACGATCCTTGCGGAGCGTGAGGATTTCTTCATCACATTCGCATACGGTCATAATCAGAGGGTGTCCCGACGCGACCTTTGGACGGATCTCATCGAGACCTCACAGCTGCACGCAAACTCACCATGGCTTGTTATGGGGGATTTCAACGCGATCATGGAAACCACGGACGCGCGGGGAGGATCGGCCACGAGGGGCTGTCCGGAGATGATTGCATGCATGACTACATCGGACCTCGCAACCCTGCCATGCACGGGGCAACTCTACACGTGGTATAACCAGCAAGGGGGCACGTCGGGTGTATGGCGACGCCTTGATAGGATGCTTGGCAACCCCTCTTGGTTCGCTAGATTTGGGGACCTTACTAATCATTGCGCAACCCCTGCTACATCGGACCACTCTCCACTCATCCTCGCGACTACAGCTAGGGCTTCTGAGAGGAATAATTTTTTTCTATTTGATAATTTTTTGGCGCAGGATCCTCGTTTTCTTCCTATCGTGGCGAAAACATGGAGTCTGCAAGCAAATGGATACCCGATGTATGTAGTCGTCCAGAGACTGAAAGCGATGAAGAGGGAACTACGACAACTACGGCGAGACAAGGGTGATCTCAATCGTAACGTGCTCGAGGCGCGCAAATTTCTAGAGATTGCTCAGGACATGGCGGCAAACTATCCATTGGAGGATCAATTACTAATCTTGGAGAAGCAATGTCGGCTTGTGTATGCCAAAGCGGTCGAATTGGAGCATTCGGCACTCCTTCAGCGGGCGAAAGTGGCATGGCTCAAGGACGGTGACCAATGCACTTCTTTTTTCTTCAAGAAAGTGGCCACACGACGGGTTGGAAATCGTATCTTCCACTTGGAGGATGAGGCGGGAAACACGTTCGAGGGTGGTGCACAAGTGCGGGCTGAATTGGTCCGATATTACTCGGAACTTCTCGGGCAATCCATGCGGACAACCCCAATATCCGCCTCTGACGTCGCGCCTTACTTCGGGGCAGCGCTCAGCACAACCGACGCGGAGGCAATGGTTCAGCCGGTCACTGATGTGGAAATCAACAACGCGCTGCATGCAATGGGAGATAACAAATCGCCAGGGCCAGACGGGTACTCCGCGGTTTTCTACAAGCGGGCATGGCACATCATCGGGGAGGATATCTCGTTCGCCATCCGGGATTTCTTCCGGACGGGGAGCTGAATTCGACCCTTATCACCCTCATTCCAAAAGGGGATAATCCACGCATGGCGAGGATTTTCGACCGATTGCCTGCTGCAACGTTCTCTATAAGATCATCTCCAAGATCATTGCTAATCGGCTACGAGACAGCTTGGGGAAACTTGTCCACCCTACACAGACGGCATTCATCCCTGGAAGGCGTATTTCCGACAACATTCTCTTAGCCCAAGAGATTTGTCACGGATACAATAGAGCCGGGCTGCCTGAACGGGTGGCTCTTAAGGTCGACCTCGCCAAGGCATATGATAAGATTGAGTGGGATTTTATCTTTGCCACACTTCAGGCACTTCACTTTCACCCGACCTTCATTGGGTGGGTCCGGTCATGCCTCACGTCGACGCATTTTTCCATCAACGTCAACGGTAGGTCGGAGGGTTTCTTCAAAGGACGGCGGGGTCTCAGACAAGGCGACCCCATATCACCTTATCTCTTTGTGTTGGTGATGGAGGCTTTACATGGAATCATAGCGTCCCGCATCAACCTTAGCAGCAGCTTCCGATACCATTGGCGATGCGAGGCCACATCCCTTTCATGTTGACCTTCGCCGATGATCTTCTTCTTTTCTCGCAGGCGGACGTTCAATCAGTCAGTATCTTCCGCGACAGCCTTGAGCTTTTTGCTTCGCTTTCAGGGCTACGGGCAAACTCCAGTAAAAGCGAGATGTTTATCTCGAAACGGGCAGAACGACTGAAGGGTACACTCCAGGCTGTTATGGGCTTCCCTATCGGGTCTCTTCCTGTGCGGTACCTGGGGGTCCCCCTTATCACATCGCGATTGACTATCGATGATTGCGCCCCCTTATTACGTTCTATTGATCGTCGGCTTGGTTCTTGGACCAACCACTCGCTCTCATACGCCGGGAGGGTACAGCTCATTCGATCGGTCCTTATGACTATCCATGTGTATTGGGCGGGAGTCTTCTACTCCCCAAGGAATCATCCGCAGTATCGAGAAGCGTCTTCGAGCTTTCTTGTGGAAGGGATCTAGCGCGAAGGTGGCATGGACCGACGTATGCGCACCAAGGGACGAAGGGGGACTTGGACTGAGATCGATTGAGGTGGAGAACAAGGCGCTGATGATGCTTATTTGGAACATTCTCAGGGGAGATGAGTCTTCGATATGGGCCACATGGATACGACGGACGCGGCTGCACAACACATCCTTCTGGACCATCAGATCCACGGCTAATACCTCATGGAGCTGGAAGAAGCTCCTCAAGCTCAGACCCATCATCCGGCCACTTCTAGAGTTCCGCATTGGGAATGGAGCGAATACACGCCTCTGGACTGACCCATGGCTACTCACGATTCCGCTGGTGGAACGGTACCCTCGTGGTCCATCTGTTATGGGCCTCCCACTTGATTCACGATTGAGCGCGGTGATTGATGAGTCGGGATGGCATTGGCCAGGACAGATAACGGTGGAGTTCATGGATTTTGCTGGTCTCCTACCTCCCATTCAACACGGTGAGATGGACACGATTCGATGGCGGGGGACTCCCAATGGCGTCTTCTCTACTCACTCCGCGAGAAATTGCATACGCCAACATTCTCCGCCTGCATTCTGGACCAACCTGTTCGGAGGCCCTATCTCGATACCACGGCATGAAGTCATTCTATGGCTGGCGATTAGGGAACGCCTGGCGACGAGGGACAAGCCATGGGTGGCCGCGGTAGCAGGAAGTTCAGCTTGCCTCTTGTGTGATGATGGCCATGCTATAGAGACAACACGGCATCTTTTCTTTGAGTGTTCATTTTCCAGACATTGCCTACAGTCTTTGCAGGGAAAGTTACGTTTTGGATGGCCTTACACGGACTGGATCGAAGGGGTTCACTGGGCTGCTCAAAGGTGGCGGGGCAAGCACCTCGCATGGATGGGGCCCCGACATGCGCTTGCATTGCTTGTCTATCACCTATGGGCCGAGCACAACCTACGATGGCGGGAAGGAAGACGAAGACCTCCTACTCATATCGTTGCGGACGTCGAGACTACACTCTATATACGGCTCTCTACCCTTGGAGGGAAGTATCAGCTACAGTCCTGTGCGCTTCGACGTGTTTGGCGCATTGCGTGGCCGAGCACGTAGTCACTTGCTTACAGTCTGCTTGCTTGCTCGATTGGATTGCTTGCGTTGATTATAGGTAGCATGTTACCGAGCGGTGCAGCTTATTGCTGGTGAACATTGTATCTTTCCACATTTTATTTTAATGACCTTTTCTCAAAAAAAAAAAAAAAAAAAGAAGATCCGCCCCAACTAGGCAAGATTGAAACTCCTCCATATCCTGCGTAGCTGGCGCTCCCCCTCGTCCCTCCCCCGTGTACAATATAGCATTGAAGTCCCCCAGGACCATCCATGCATCCGCCACACGAGTTTGGGACACAGTAATCAATTCCTCCCACAAAGGAAGTCGTTCATCCCTCCTAGACTTCCCATACACAAAGAGACAAAGACCGGGTCAGTCGTACCTGGCAATGTCACCCTACAATGAACTACTTGGGTCGAGAACTCCAGGATGTCCACAGTCACAACCAACGGGTCCCATCCTAGCCAAATCCTCGTAGCCGGGCCCTCATCGTAGTCGAAAAACCATCTCCAATGTGAGCGAATGCCACTCGACACAATCCCCGCATTAGAGACTGTCACTCGGGTCTCCAACAGCCCAATCAAACTCAACCGCTCAAGCGCTATCAAATCCCCCACCGCCCTCCTGTGGTCTTGCTTATTAAGACCACGTACATTCCATGCACCCAATGCTAACATAAATGCACCCCATTATGGGCTGCATTTGCTTCAGGGCCCAGTTGAGATGTGATATCGTCCGTTTCGCCATTCCTGTCGCTTAACACTTCAAATCGATTACGCCCCTCGGCTTTAGGGGCCAAGGGGCCCCCCTGGCGCACTGGCTCTGGGCTGCGCCGTGATAAACTCATCTCCCCATGGGCACATTCCCCTCGCGTAGACACTATATGAGGCCCAGCAGCCGGTGAAGTTACCACCCTAATGGCCTTTCCTTTCACACCAACCTGACTCCACTCCTCATGGATCCGCCTTCCTGCAAGAACGTACCCACGACCCCCTCCATTCCGTCTTGCCCCATGATTGTGCCAAGGCTGGCGGCCCTTTGGAGGCGGGTTATGTCGTTGTCTGTTCGACCTTGTTTGAGCCTCACCTGGTCGATGTACCACGATCAACCTCTGTGGAGTTTGACCCTGATGTGCAGCCCGCCCATCTTGCCTTTCCCCCCGCTTCGGACATTGGGCCTCCTTATGGCCCCACGATTCGCATGTAAGACACTGGGTTGGCCTCCATTCGTACTCTACCTGAATGGGAATAAGCTCATCAATCCCACCCCCATCATCTGTTGGCATTCGTACATTAAACTCCTCGACAAACGGATCGTCCAGCCTCTTCATGATACATATGCGCGTGTAATCAATTCTGTCACCCCTCGTCGTTACGCCGTCCGCATACAGTGGCCGACCAACGACGCTCGCTACTACCCCCAGGCCTTCTTGTGTCCACAGTTCGCATGGAACGTTCCAGAGCTTTACCCATAACAGTATCTCGACAACCTCCTTACGTACGAAGGACATCCTAGGCTTCCATGGCTCCAATAATAGGGGCTGACCTTGCATCAGCCACGGGCCCCCTTCCAGAACCGCCTCTAAGGCTTTCTCAGTCTCAAATCTGAACATAAAAAACCCATTAATGGTGGAGCGAAGTCCTCCAACCCGTGTCATAACGACCGGACGTATCGTTCCACAAAGGGAAAATACGGCTTCTTCCCCAAGAAGTAACCCACCAACGAATGTTTCCATCGATCAGCCCCACTCCGCCGCACCTCTCTCGACGGTCGCGCCTCTGCCAGCCCTTCAACAATAGTGGGTGGCGTGTATATCCTAACTTCATTCCCCGACCCTCAGATACGACGCGTTGCGGCACCCTATGGACGCCCTTTACCGCAGCTGAATACGATAATTCACTCGGAGGGCCCAGCCGTGCGAAGACTAGCCCCCGTTAGTCGGGCCTGTTGAGGGGCCCATCACCTCCCCCGCCGTCTCCATCAGGGCCGGGCATCCCAGTCTGCCTTATTATCTCAGGCACCATAGGCTGATCCGTCGACGACGATATCAGCGTAGCTTGAGTCGTGGAAATTGTTGGTGCGGATGAAGCTGTATTCAGCTCTTCAGTAGTTGTAACCCGAATCTTCACGATGGGTTGAGAGTCAACCCTACTTTGAACCGCATCCTTCCCAGACGAAGCAGACACATCTCTATCGTCGACTTGAATCTCCTCATCGACCTGCTCCTCATCCGCCGGCGATCCCATATTCATAAACCGCCGGGCTGTCATACGCATAGATGGTGGAGTATCTGGTCGCCCCCATCTTTGCTTACGGCTAGGATGGCACAGAATTCCTTTGAGCGGAACAGTTACGCCTGCACGCGCAGTTGGAGAACCATGCAAAACCCCAGGCCCAATCTGATCCCCCACCTTATTCGGGCCAGATCTCATTGTCCGATCCTCGACGACGCTCACCGCGTCGTTGCGCTGAGTCCGCACATCAGACCAATCGCTCACCCTAGCAGATCCAACCCCCCCATAGGCTCCATCCTGACTCCATCAGATCGCCCACCATCACCAGATCTCGCCCCTTCAGCCCCTTGAATCTTGCTCTGCAGCGCGCGGAAACGTTCCTTATCAAAACATGTCGCAAAATCGGGATAAGCCGCGGTAAGGGCATCCAAATCAGGCAGGACTGGACCAGCCCTAGGATTTGTCAACAGATCGGCATCATCCGCCGTCGTCCTGTATTGATTCACGATCAAGGCGGCTGGCTGCACTCCTAATCCTTGATCATCGATCAAATCCCTATCCCCCATTGCCCTTATCGCCGCCGCATCCTGGGTGGATGATGCCCCGACTTCAGCCGTGTCATCCATCATCGTCGGCGCCTTGATGATAGCGCGGCGCGCCACATCCGAAAGCCCATCAGAATCAGCAGTCATCCAATAGAATAGTAAAACCTAACCTTGTTGTACCAAGAATCCCGATCAGATTCTCAAAACCCCGTCGCCGATCAGATCAGAACCGCCCACCGGCCAGCCTTCACCCTAGGGTTTAGGCCGGAAACAACGGTGAAGGATCGTTGAAGACGCGCCTGTCTCTTTTACGACGTAGAATATCGTTTCAAAAGCCCTCCAAGCGCCGCTGATCCCGGCGATGGAGGCCACTGATCGCCCTCAGACGGTAGTCAAGGCGGACGGATGATGGTGGTATAACGGTTGTGCGGTGGTGGAGGTTTGGTCGACCAAGTCGAATGCCTTGACTAGTTGAATTCCTTGTTGGCAAAGTCATGCCTTGTTGAACAGATAAAAGCCTTGTTAAACAAGTCGAATGCCTTATTGAAAAAGGCGAACGCCTCGTTGAACATGGCGAACGCCTCGTTGAACAAGGCGAACGCCTCGTTGAACAAGGCGAACGCCTCGTTGAACAAGTCGAACGCCGAATGCCTTGTTGAACAAGTCGATCGCCTTGTTAAATAAATCGAATGCCTTGTTGAACAAGTCGAATGCCTTGTTGACCAAGTAGAATGCCTTGTTGAATAAGTCGAATGCCTTGTTGACCACGTAAAATCCATTGTTGGACAAGTCCAATGTCTTGTTGAACAAGTAGAATGCCTTGTATGCCTTGTTGACCAAGTCAAATGCCCTTTGAACAAGTAGAATGCCTTGTTGAAATATTTAAATGCCTTGTTGACAAAGCCGAATGCCTTGGTGAACAAGCCGGATGCCTTGTTGACCAAGAGTAATGCCTTGTTAAACAATTCGAATGCCTTGTATGCTTTGTTGACCAAGTCGAGTGCCTTGTATGTCTTGTTGACTAATTTGAATGGTCCTTTTGAACAAGTAGTATGCGTTGTTGAACAAGTATAAGGCCTTGTTCAACAAGTCGATCGCCTTGTTGACCAAGTAGAATGCCTTGTTGAACAAGTCGAATGCCTTGTTGACCAAGTAGAATGCCCTGCTGGACAAGTTGAATGCCTTATTGACCAAGTAGATGACCAAGTCAAATGCCCTTTAAACAAGTAGAACGCCTTGTTGATCAAGTCGAATGCCTTGTTGAACAAGTCGAGTGCTTGTTGACCAAGTCATTTTTTGTTCACCAAGTCATGCCTAGTTGACCAAGTCATGCCTTGTTGAACAAGTCGAACGTCTTGTTGAACAAGTCGAATTTTTTGTTGAACAAGTCGAATGCCTTGTTGACCAAGTATAATGCATTGTTGACTAAGTATAATGCCTTGTTGAACAAGAAGAATGCATAATATGCCTTAGACCAAGTCGAATGCCCTTTAGAACAAGTAGAGCGCCTTGTTGATCAAGTGGAATGCCTCGTTGGTCGAATGCCTTGTTAAAAAAGTGGAATGTCTTGTGGACCAACTCGAATCCCTTGTTGAACAAGTCGAATGACTTGTTGACCAAGTCATGCTTTGTTAACCAAGTAGAACGCCTTGTTGATCAAGTCGAATGCATTGTTAAACAAGTCGAGTGCTTGTTCACCAAGTCATTTCTTGTTGAACAAGTCATGCCTAGTTGACCAAGTCATGCCTTGTTGAACAACTAGAATGCCTTGTTGAACAAGTCGAATGCCTTTATGACCAGGTCATGCCTTGTTGACCAAGTCACGCCTTGTTGACAAACTATAATGCCTTGTTAACAAGTAGAATGTCTTGTTGAACTAGAAGAATGCATAATATGGCTTATTTACCAAGTCGAATGCCCTTTAGAACAGGTAGAGCGCCTTGTTGATCAAGTGGAATGCCTCGTTGACCAAGTCGAATGCCTTGTTAAAAGCTCGACTGTCTTGTTGACCAACCCAAATGCCTTGTTGAACAAGTCGAATGGCTTGTTGACCAAGTCATGCTTTGTTAACCAAGTAGAATACCTTGTTGAACAAGTAGAGCGCCAGGTTGATCAAGTCGAATGCCTTGTTGACCAAGCAGATGCCGTTTGAACAAGTAGAATGCCTTGTTGAACAATGCCTTGTTGAACTATTCAAAGACCATGTTGAACAACTCAAATGCCTTGTTGATCAAGTCAAATGCCTTGTTGACCAAATAGAATGCATTGTTGAACAAGTCGAATGCATTGTTGACCAAGTCATGCGTTGTTAACCAAGTAAAATGTCTTGTTGAATAACTAGACTACTCTGTTGAATAAGTCGAATGCCTTGTTGAATAAGTCAAATTTATTGTTGACCAAGTCGAATGCCTAGTTGAACAAGTCGAATGGCTTGTTGACCACGGCATGCCTTGTTGACCAAGTAGATGCCTTGTTGAACAAGTAGAACGCCTTGTTGATCAATTCGAATGCATTGTAAACAAGTGCCTTGTTGATTAAGTCGAATGTTTTATTGACCAAGTAGATGCCTTGTTCAATAAGTAGAACGCCTTGTTGATCAAGTCGAATGCCTTTTTGTTAAAGTCGAATGCGTTGTTGACCATGTCAAATGCCTTATTGACCAAGTCGAATGCCTTGTTGAACAAGTCGAATAGCTTGTTGACAAAGTCATGCTTTGTTGACTAAGTAGAATACCTTGTTGAACAAGTAGAACGCCTTGTTGATCAAGTCGAATGCCTTCTGAACAAGTTGATTGCCTTGTTGAACAACTTAAAGGCCTTGTTGACCAAGTTAAATGCCTTGTTAAACTAGTCGAATGCCTTGTATGCAATGTTAACCAAGTCGAATGCCTTGTTGAACAAATATAATGCCTTGTATGCCTTGTTAACCAAGTCAAATGCCCTTTTGAACAAGTAGAATGCATTGTAAAAAAGGTTGAATGCCTTGTTGACCAAGTAATGCCTTGAGGAACAAGTTGAATCCCTCGTATGCCTGGTTGACAATGTCGAACGCCTTGTATGCATTGTTGAACAAGTCGCATGCGCTTGTTGAACAACTCAAATGCCATATTGACCAAAACGAATGCCCCTTTGGACGAGTCGAATGCCTTGTTAAACAACTCAACTTCGTTGTTGACCAAGTATTACCTTTTGGACCAAGTCGAATGCCTTGTTCGCCAAGTCAGTCCTTGTTGACTATGTAAAATGCCTTGTTAACCAAGTAGAATGCCTTGGTGAACAAGTAGAAATGCATTATATGCCTTGTTGACCAAGTCAAATGCCCTTTAGAACAAGTAACACCTTGTTGATTAAGTCGAATGCCTTGTTAAACAAGTCGAGTGCTTGTTGACCAAGTCATTTTTTGTTCACCAAGTCATGCCTAGTTGACCAACTCATGCCTTGTTGAACAACTAGAATGCCTTGTTGAACAACTAGAATGCCTTGTTGAACAAGTCGAACGTCTTGTTGAACAAGTCGAATGCCTTGTTGACCAAGTATAGTGCTTGTTGACTAAGTATAATGCCTTGTTGAACAAGAAGAATGCATAATATGCCTTAGACCAAGTCGAATGCCCTTTAGAACAAGTAGACGCCTTGTTGATCAAGGGGAATGCCTCGTTGACCAAGTCGAATGCCTTGTTAAAAAAGTGGAATGTCTTGTTGACCAACTCGAATGCCTTGTTGAACAAGTCGAATGTCTTGTTGACCAAGTCAAATGTTGTTTGAACAAGTAGAATGCCTTGTTTAACAAGTCGAATGCCTTGCTGAACTACTCAAAGACCATGTTGAACAACTCAAATGCCTTGTTGACCAAGTAGAATGCCTTGTTGAACAAGTCGAATGCATTGTTGACAAAGTCATGCGTTGTTAACCAAGTAAAATGCCTTGTTGAATAACTAGATTGCCAGGTTTAAGAAGTCTAAGGCTTTGTTGAATAAGTCAAATTTCTTGTTGACCAAGTCGAATGCCTAGTTGAACAAGTCGAATGGCTGGTTGACCAAGGCATGCCTGGTTGACGAAGTCATGCCTGGTTGACGAAGTCATGCCTTGTTGACGAAGTCATGCCTTGTTGACCAAGTAGATGCATTGTTGAACAAGTAGAACACCTTGTTGATCAATTTGAATGCCTTGTTGATTAAGTCGAATGCCTTGGACCAAGTCAAATGGCTTGGTGAACAAGTCGAATGCCTTTTTGATCAAGTATATGCCTTGTTCAACAAGTAGAACACCTTGTTGATCAAGTTGAATGCCTTTTTGTTAAAAAATGCCTTGTTGACCAAGTCAAATGCCTTGTTGACCAAGACGAATGCCTTGTTGAACAAGTCGAATAGCTTGTTGACAAAGTCATGCTTTGTTGACCAAGTAGAATACCTTGTTGAACAAATAGAACGCCTTGTTGATCAAGTCAAATGCCTTGTTGAACAACTTAAAAGCCTTGTTGACCAAGTCAAATGCCTTGTTGAACTAGTCGAATGCCTTGTATGGAATGTTTTTTTTTTTGGATCAATGTCCCATTATATATATATGAAGAGAAAAATACAAAATAGCACGTATGAGTAGAAACTCATGCCGCAAACAATCGATAACAAGCTATCGCATAACAACGACATCAACTACGACATCGACTACGACTGCGACGACATCTAAAGCTCGAAACAAGCTACCATGCAACTCGCCACAGACGGCGAATAGCAGCTACTTGTAAAGGATATCTATGTGCTACAGTATCCAATCGTAAACAAGCATTCCCCAGAACCAAAGCAATCACTTGCTCAGGGGAGCCGCGTCTATGCTCCTTCCACCGTGTATTCCGTTCCTGCCAAATGTGATAAACAAGCGACGACAAAACATGACGATAGGCTACATGGTAAAGATGATGCCCTCGCCACTTAGCTGCTGCCCATATGACATCAACACGCCACTCACGAAACGGCCATCTCCATCTAATCTGGCGGCTCAAAAGCCTCAAACAGCGTCTCGAGAAGCGACAATCAAAGAACAAATGGTTATGTGTCTCTCGTATGTTATTGTCACACAACAGGCATGTATCTGTTCGCGCTCGCTGTTCCACCCATGCAAATTTTCGAGTCGAAAGACGTCCCCGAATCGCCAGCCATAGAATGAATTCGTAGCGTGGAACTCGTAAACATCCGCCAAATAGCATAGCCCAACCCACCGGATCACTTCTCAATCGGATCGCTTCTCCGACTGATTTTGTCGAGAAATGACCATTCGGAGTGCCTTCCCACCGCAGTAAGTCACGACGTGACGGGTCCACTGCTGGTAGATGTGGACTAAGCTCAATGAACTCAACTACAGATTGAGCAGGCCACATCCACCCATGTGTCGAGATAACAGCGCTAAGAGGAGCATCATGTGGTAGTCCCATAACCAGCGGGCCTCGTGGAAAACGATCCATCAATGGATATGAAAACAACCAGGGGTCCTTCCATAGGGAAATGGAAGAACCATTTCCTATATGAAAAGAAATGAGTGACCTAAGTAGAGGCCGTAACTTCAACATCTTCTTCCAGCTCCAAGCGTCATTAGGTGCAGGACGCACCACCCAAAAAGAATTGGAGCGGAGTCGATTGAGAAGCAACCATTCCACCCAAATCGAGCTCTCCTCTCGGAGACAACACTCCATAAATGCCGCAAAAGGAGGGCCTTGTTATCCGTTGCAATCGAACGAATTCCAAGACCTCCCTCAGCAACAGGTAAGCAAATGTCCACCCACGCAACTTTTGCCGGCGACCCTGCCCAGAGAAAGCATCGAAAACGAGCCTCCAAAGCCGCAATGATCCCCTTCGGCAATAGGAAAACCCCCGACCAATACGCATGCATGGTAGTCAGTACCGACTTGATAAGTTGAACCCGCCCCGCATATGACAGGGAGCGGTTAAGCCATGATCCCAGTCGCGCATCAACCTTGTGTAACAATGGGTTACAATATGCTAGCGTCAATCGAGAGTGAAGTAGCGGAACTCCTAGATATCGTACAGGCAATTGTCCCCTTAGAAAACCCATGAGACCATGGAGGTCATTCGCAAGGCTCTCCGCCCACTTGGCAACAAACATCTCGCTTTTGGCCGGGTTCGGATGAAGTCCAGAAAGCATTGCAAATTCCACTAATGCTTCCTTGATAACTCCAGCCGACACAAGATCGGCGTGACAGAACATGAGGAGATCGTCAGCAAAAGAGAGCATAGAAAGTCTATTCGCCTCGCATCGCCAATGATAACGGAACTGAGGCTCACGACTGATCCGATGTGTGACGATGCCATGTAGCACCTCCATGACTAATGTAAATATATACGGCGATATAGGATCGCCTTGCCGAAGACCACGCTTCCGTGCAAAGTATCCCGCTGGGTGTCCATGGATATTAATCGAGAAAGTCGTCGTGGTCATACAACATCTCACCCAATGGATAAAGATAGGATGAAACTTCATAGCCGTGAGCGTGGCTAACACGAAGCTCCACTCAACCTTATCATAAGCCTTAGCCAGGTCAATCTTGAAGGTTACACGAGGAGGGCGCCTATTGCATCGATACCCTGAACAAATCTCCTGTGCTAACAAGATATTATCACTAATGCGTCGCCCAGGGATAAACGTCGTCTGAGAAGAGTGAACCAAACTTCCTAACCATGGCTTGAGCCGATTGGCCATAATCTTCGAGATAACCTTGAAGAGAACATTACAGCACGAAATTGGCCGAAAATCCGATGCTTTCCTCGGGGAATCACCCTTTGGAATAAGTGTAAGAAGCGTGCTATTCAGTCCTTTTAGCAAATGGCCTGACGAAAAAAACTCCTGGACGGCCTGAATCAAGGCATCACCAATAACTCCCCACGCTGCCTTGAAAAACCCCGCCGAATAGCCATCCGGTCCCGGGGCCTTTTCATCCCCCATCGAGAAAAGTGCCTCCTTAATCTCTGAAGCCTCCACCTTCCGAATCATATCAGTTGCAGCCTCATCAGATAGCTTCCTTGCTACGAATGGTGCAATCTCTCGTGGCTCAACGGGACCCTCCCTCGCTGACTGTCCCAATAAGGTCTGGTAGAACCGAATCAACTCTGCTCGAACGCTATCTTCTCCTTCAAAAACCTCGCCCATATCACTTTCAAGGGAAAAAATGCGGTTAGTCGCACGACGCAATGCCACCTTCTTAAAGAAATAAGAGGTGCATTGGTCCCCATCTTTAAGAAACGCCAACTTAGCACGCTGGGATAAGGCAGCATGCTCGATCTCGATGGCCTTCGCATACACCCTCTTACAGATACGATCCAACTCATGAAATCGACTTTCCATGGGAAAAAACGTCGCAAACTGCTGGCACACATCAAGAAAGTGTTTGGCTTCACTAACATTCACCGCAAGGTCACCCTTTACCCTTCTCATCTGTCGGAGAATGGGTTTCAGTAGTTTCAGTCGTCGTACCAGTGTGTACATCGGGCAACCCCGGATTGGAATCTGCCAAATCTTCTGGACATGTAAAAGGAACTGTGCGTCATGGGTCAGAAAATTATCGAAACGAAAAGGACCGCCTCGGGGACTTCTGCGCACCAACTCGAGAAGTAGCGGGCTATGGTCCGATGTCGATGGGAGAGCCGCGTGGTAGGAAATATCAGGATACTTGGAGAACCACGTGGGATTACCAAGCATACACGATCAATACGGCGCCATACACCTGCATCCCCTCGCTGTTGGTTATACCATGTGAAAAATTGCCCCGTAGAAGGCAAGGTGACAAGATCTGCAGCAACCAGACATTCTCGCATATCACCCATATCGTGGGCGTTGGGTGACCCTCCCCTCGCTTCGCCTGACTCTAAGATGGTATTGAAATCACCCAATACCAGCCATGGATCCTCCGCCGCTCCTCCGATCGGATAGTAATGTCGTACCACAATGCAACCCGCTCCTCTCGCCGGTTTTTCCCATAGATAAAGGAAATAAAAACCGTCTCACGCGACTCCCGGGAGAAAACTTCACAATGTATCGCTTGGTCCGAAAGCCCAAGAACCGATACCTGAAGAAACACGGGGTTCCATCCTACCCATATTCTCGTACCGGGGCCCTCTGTGTAATCATAAAACCACGTCTACCGCGTCCGTAGACCATTCGACACCATCGCAGCATTAGTGCTAGCCACTCTCGTTTCCAACAACCCCATTAATTGAATTTCAGACTTAGCCACGAGCTCCCCCACCTCCCTCGCGTGGTCCCTCTTATTGAGACCACGTACATTCCATACGCCGACAGGGATCATGGATCACCCCCTCCCGGGGCTGCCATAGCTTCAGGGCCCATAGAGATAATGAGATCGTCATCCTCATCTCGTAAGGTGTGTAGGATAGCGAAAGAATTCGATGTCAATCCATCTGCGTCATGTACCGATTCGTCACACGCATGTGGAGCCGTGGTCCCATACGATGTCGAGGGTCCACTATCTGCCCGCCGAGTCACCTCACCATGATTCCGCGCACTAGCACGATTTGCCCTCTCAGTGGACTCCACCCTAACAGCCTTGCCCTTTGCACCCACCTGTCGCCACTCAACCCGGGATCGAGTTGCCATTATCCCGCCTTTGCTATCTCGAGCTCTGACTGCCGGACCGGGCCTGAGAGACTGTTGGCCCGTTACTTGTGAACCACCCATAGGAGTATTCGACAACTGTGTAGGCGGACGACAACCTTGCACTTGCTGCCCGGCTGGAGATGTCGGGCATGACACAGCCGTGTGAGTCCATGACTTGCACTTCGAACATTTTGTTGGTCTCCATTCGTACTCCACCCGTACGCTAACCACACCACCTGAACCCCCATCTTCCAACGGCATCCGTATATTAAATTGCTCGACAAACGGATCAGCAAGTGTCTTAAGCACACAAACTCTCGCGAAATCAATGCGCTCGCCTGTAGTAGTAACGCCATCAGCAAACAACAGCCGCCCCACCGCACTGGCCATGATTCCTAGTCCCGCCTGAGTCCAAAACTCGCTCGGTACATTCCATAACTTAATCCAGAGCGGCACTTCAACAATGTCTCGTTTCGCAAATGACATACATGGCCGCCAAACCTCCAAGAATAATTGCTGCCCTTGCATGAGCCATGGACCTCCATCAAGAGCCCCGTGCATTGCATTCTCCGATTTAAATCGGAATTTGAAAAACCCATTAATGGTTGCCCTAAACCTCCACTAAATCAGCCCAGATCGAGCGCACAAACCGTTCCACAAAAGGAAAGTATGGTTTTCTTCCCAAAAAATAGCCCACCAGAGTGTGTTCCCACCGGGCAAACCCTTGACGTGCTACCTCCCATATTGGGCAGACTTCAGCTATTCCATCAACTATCATTGGTGCCGTGTAATCCAACGAGACCCGCTTCGTTGCGGGTCGTGTACATCGTGCTGATCCTTTGGTCACATTTGCATAAGTTGGTGCGGTACGTTTCTCAGGAGTAGTTCCGATGACCGCACGCGGAAGATTTATATGTGCTGCAATAGTCGGTTGCGGCGTCGTACCCGTCCCCTTGCGAATCTTTTCCATCGTGGCAGACACCTTTGTCGTCGGTCGTTGCTCATCCATACGTTCATTAATGTCGGGATCTTTGCCATTAAATTCCTCCAAGGGCAGGATATCAAAGCCGGGATCTTTTCCATTAATGTCGGGATCTTTGCCATTAAATTCCTCCAAGGGCAGGATATCAAAGCCGGGATCTGTTCCATTAATGTCGGGATCTTTTCCATTAAAATCATCCACGGGCAGGATATCAAAATCGGGATCTTTTCCATTAATGTCGGGATCTTTGCCATTAAATTCCTCCAAGGGCAGGATATCAAAGCCGGGATCTTTTCCATTAATGTCGGGATCTTTTCCATTAAAATCCTCCACGGGCAGGATATCAAAACCGGGATCTTTTCCATTAATGTCGGGATCTTTGCCATTAAAATCGAGATATCCTGGCAAGCTTAATTCCTGACGAAGATATGTTAAGATCTTTGCCATAATAGGATGATCCCCAAAATGATTGGCCAAAAAATCAAGATCCTCTCCCGAAATAGATTCAACAATCGGGAACGGAGATGTCGTTGTGGAAACCCTAGCCGCCATAATTTCCGTTCGCTTCCCTGCTTCAACCACCACTTGATCCCGCCGATTGGATCGTTCGTTTTCAGATTCCTCATCCACCACTCGTCGCAGCGGTGGAGGTGTACCCGGTCGTCGTCGGAAACTCGCCCTCGGATCAGATTCCGCACGCAAAGGAGCAGTAACCGTAGTGTCACGTCGTGTTTTCCCACCATCGAACACACACCGAGAATCAGATTGTCTCACAGCCACTACATCCCGGCCATGCACTCTATCAAGAAGATTGTTAAATCGCGGACCATCAAAACGCTTCGCAAACGCCGGGTAATCCCGGGACAGTAACTCCACATTAACACGATTCAGATCAGATTCCAGCGACTGCGATGAAGATCCACTCATTGTCGATCCACACATGAGTGAAGTCGAAGCCATCTTCATGCAAATTCGAAATAAAAACGAAAACTAAAAGATGAAACCCTCCAAAGCCGTTTGA
This sequence comes from Linderniella brevidens, assembly GCA_004919715.1. Taxonomy (NCBI): domain Eukaryota; kingdom Viridiplantae; phylum Streptophyta; class Magnoliopsida; order Lamiales; family Linderniaceae; genus Linderniella; species Linderniella brevidens. Next base: position 20,098,559 of record SWDC01000154.1, read on the forward strand.
TCCCGGCGATGGAGGCGCGCCACCTTGTATCGCCGCCCTTCAATCCGCCGTGTAGATTTAGAGAAAAATATGATGAATCTGGACTGAATTATGGATGAAATTTGTGTAGGAATCCTAGAGAGAGGAGAGAGCAAAAACGCCTAGAGAGAGAGAGCATTCCCTTTGATCGAATGCCTTGTTCTTTGTATGGAATGTTAACCAAGTCGAATGCCTTGTTGAACAAATAAAACGCCTTGTAAGCCTTCTTAACCAAGTCAAATGCCCTTTTGAACAAGTAGAATGCCTTGTAAAACAAGTCGAATGCCTTGTTGACCAAGTAATGCCTTAAGGAACAAGTCGAATGCCTTGTTGACAATGTCGAAAGTCTTGTATGCATTGTTGAACAAGTCACATGCGCTTGTTGAACAGCTCAAATGCCTAGTTGACCACGTCGAATGCCCCTTTGAACGAGTAGAATGCCTTGAAACAACTCAAATGCCTTGTTAAACAAGTCGAATGCCTTGTTGAACAACTCAATTGCCTTGTTGACCAAGTCGAATGCCTTGTTGACCAAGTAATGGCTTGAGGAACAAGTTGAATGCCTTGTTGACAAAGTCGAAAGCCTTGTATGCCTTGTTGAACAAGTCGAATGCGCTTGTTGAACAACACAAATGCCTTGCTGACCAAGTCGAATACCCCTTTAAACGAGTCGATTGTCTTGTTAAACAACTCAAATGCCTTCTGGACCAAGTCGATTGCCTTCTGGACCCAGTCGAATGCCTTGTTGACCAAGTAGAATGCCTTGTTGAACAAGTAAAACGCCTTGTTGATCAAGTCGTATGCCTTGTAAACAAGTCGAATGTCTTTTTTTTTTTTTGGGAAAATGTCATTAAAATAAAATGTGGAAAGATACAATGTTCAGCAGCAATAAGCTGCACCGCTCGGTAACATGCTACCTATAATCAACGCAAGCAATCCAATCGAGCAAGCAAACATCAAAAGCAAGCAAGCAGACTGTAAGCAAGTGACTACGTGCCGGCCACGCAATGCGCCAAACACGTCGAAGCGCACAGGACTGTAGCTGATACTTCCCTCCAAGGGTAGCGAGCCGTATACAGAGTGTAGTCTCGACGTCCGCAACGATATGAATAGGAGGTCTTCGTCTTCCTTCCCGCCATCGTAGGTTGCGCTCGGCCCATAGGTGATAGACAAGCGATGCAAGCGCATGTCGGGGCCCCATCCATGCGAGGTGCTTGCCCCGCCACCTTTGAGCAGCCCAGTGAACCCCTTCGATCCAGTCCGTGTAAGGCCATCCAAAACGTAACTTTCCCTGCAAAGACTGTAGGCAATGTCTGGAAAATGAACACTCAAAGAAAAGATGCCGTGTTGTCTCTATAGCATGGCCATCATCACACAAGAGGCAAGCTGAACTTCCTGCTGCCGCGGCCACCCATGGCTTGTCCCTCGTCGCCAGGCGTTCCCTAATCACCAGCCATAGAATGACTTCCTGCCGTGGTATCGAGATAGGGCCTCCGAACAGGTTGGTCCAGAATGCAGGCGGAGAATGTTGGCGTATGCAATTTCTCGCGGAGTGAGTAGAGAAGACGCCATTGGGAGTCCCCCGCCATCGAATCGTGTCCATCTCACCGTGTTGAATGGGAGGTAGGAGACCAGCAAAATTCATGAACTCCACCGTTGTCTGTCCTGGCCAATGCCATCCCGACTCATCAATCACCGCGCTCAATCGTGAATCAAGTGGGAGGCCCATAACAGATGGACCACGCGGGTACCATTCCACCAGCGGAATCGTGAGTAGCCATGGGTCAGTCCAGAGGCGTGTATTCGCTCCATTCCCAATGCGGAACTCTAGAAGTGGCCGGATGATGGGTATGAGCTTGAGGAGCTTCTTCCAGCTCCATGAGGTATTAGCCGTGGATCTGATGGTCCAGAAGGATGTGTTGTGCAGCCGCGTCCGTCGTATCCATGTGGCCCATATCGAAGACTCATCTCCCCTGAGAATGTTCCAAATAAGACGCATCATCAGCGCCTTGTTCTCCACCTCAATCGATCTCAGTCCAAGTCCCCCTTCGTCCCTTGGTGCGCATACGTCGGTCCATGCCACCTTCGCGCTAGATCCCTTCCACAAGAAAGCTCGAAGACGCTTCTCGATACTGCGGATGATTCCCTTGGGGAGTAAGAAGACTCCCGCCCAATACACATGGATAGTCATAAGGACCGATCGAATGAGCTGTACCCTCCCGGCGTATGAGAGCGAGTGGTTGGTCCAAGAACCAAGCCGACGATCAATAGAACGTAATAAGGGGGCGCAATCATCGATAGTCAATCGCGATGTGATAAGGGGGACCCCCAGGAACCGCACAGGAAGAGACCCGATAGGGAAGCCCATAACAGCCTGGAGTGTACCCTTCAGTTGTTCTGCCCGTTTCGAGATAAACATCTCGCTTTTACTGGAGTTTGCCCGTAGCCCTGAAAGCGAAGCAAAAAGCTCGAGGCTGTCGCGGATGATACTGACTGATTGAACGTCCGCCTGCGAGAAAAGAAGAAGATCATCGGCGAAGGTCAACATGAAGAGGGATGTGGCCTCGCATCGCCAATGGTATCGGAAGCTGCTGCTGAGGTTGATGCGGGACGCTATGATTCCATGTAAAGCCTCCATCACCAACACAAGAGATAAGGTGATATGGGGTCGCCTTGTCTGAGACCCCGCCGTCCTTTGAAGAAACCCTCCGGCCTACCGATGATGTTGATGGAAAAATACGTCGACGTGAGGCATGACCGGACCCACCCAATGAAGGTCGGGTGAAAGTGAAGTGCCTGAAGTGTGGCAAAGATAAAATCCCACTCAATCTTATCATATGCCTTGGCGAGGTCGACCTTAAGAGCCACCCGTTCAGGCAGCCCGGCTCTATTGTATCCGTGACAAATCTCTTGGGCTAAGAGAATGTTGTCGGAAATACGCCTTCCAGGGATGAATGCCGTCTGTGTAGGGTGGACAAGTTTCCCCAAGCTGTCTCGTAGCCGATTAGCAATGATCTTGGAGATGATCTTATAGAGAACGTTGCAGCAGGCAATCGGTCGAAAATCCTTCGCCATGCGTGGATTATCCCCTTTTGGAATGAGGGTGATAAGGGTCGAATTCAGCTCCCCCAGGAGGCGTCCCGTCCGGAAGAAATCCCGGATGGCGAACGAGATATCCTCCTCGATGATGTGCCATGCCCGCTTGTAGAAAACCGCGGAGTACCCGTCTGGCCCTGGCGATTTGTTATCTCCCATTGCATGCAGCGCGTTGTTGATTTCCACATCAGTGACCGGCTGAACCATTGCCTCCGCGTCGGTTGTGCTGAGCGCTGCCCCGAAGTAAGGCGCGACGTCAGAGGCGGATATTGGGGTTGTCCGCATGGATTGCCGGAGAAGTTCCGAGTAATATCGGACCAATTCAGCCCGCACTTGTGCACCACCCTCGAACGTGTTTCCCGCCTCATCCTCCAAGTGGAAGATACGATTTCCAACCCGCCGTGTGGCCACTTTCTTGAAGAAAAAAGAAGTGCATTGGTCACCGTCCTTGAGCCATGCCACTTCGCCCGCTGAAGGAGTGCCGAATGCTCCAATTCGACCGCTTTGGCAACTAGAATACCTTTTGAAACAACTCAATTGCCTTGTTGACCAAGTCGAATGCCTTGTTAACCATGTAATGCCTTGAGGAACAAGTCGAATGCCTTGTATACCTTTTTGACCAAGTCGAAAGCCTTGCATACATTTTTGAACAAGTCGAATGCCCTTGTTGAACAAGTCAATTGCCTTGTTGACCGAGTCAAATGCCCCTTCAAACGAGTCGAATGTCTTGTTAAACAACTCAAATACCTTGTTGACCAAGTAATGCCTTCTGGACCAAGTCGAATGCCTTCTTGACCAAGTCACGCCTTGTTGACTATGTAGAATGCCTTATTAACCAAGTAGATAGCCATGCTTAACAAGTAGAAATGCATTATATGCCTTGTTGACCAAGTTGAATGCCCTTTAGAACAAGTAGAACGCCTTGTTGATAAAGTCGAATGCCTTGTTGAACAAGTCGAATGCCTTGTTGAACAAGTCGAATGCATTGTTGACCAAGTCATGCCTTGTTGAACAACTAGAATGCCATGTTCAACAAGTCGAACCCTTGTTGAACAAGTCGAATGCATTGTTGACCAACTCACGTATTGTTGACATAGGATGTCTTGTTAACCAAGTAGAATGCTTTGTTGAACAAGTAGAATGCATTATATGCCTTGTGGACCAAGTCGAATGCCTTGTTGACCAAGTAATTCCTTGAGGAACAAGTTGAATGCCTTGTATGCATTGTTGACAAAGTCGAAAGCCTTGTATGCCTTGTTGACCAAGTCGAATGGCTTGTTGACCAAGTCGTGCTTTGTTGACCAAGTAGAATACTTTGTTGAACAAGTAGAATGCCTTCTTCATCACGTCGAATGCCTTGTTGACCATCTCAAATGCCCTTTTGAACTAGTAGAACGCCTTGTTGAACAAGTCGAATGCCTTGTTGAACAACTCAAATGCCTTGTTGACCAAGTCAAATGCCTTATTGAACTAGTCGATTGCCTTGTATGCCATGTTGACCAAGTCGAATGCCTTGTTGAACAAGTAGAATGCTTTATTAACAAAGTCAAATGCCCTTTTCAACAAGTAGAATTCCTTGTTGAACAAGTGGAATGCCTTTTAAAACAACTCAATTGCCTTGTTGACCATGTCAAATGCCTTGTTAACCAAGTAATGCCTTGAGGAACAAGTCGAATGCCTTGTATACATTTTTGACCAAGTCGAAAGCCTTGCATACATTGTTGAACAAGTCGAATGCCATTGTTGAACAAGTCAAATGCCTTGTTAACCAAGTAATGCCTTGAGGAACAAGTCGAATGCCTTGTATACCTTTTTGACCATGTCGAAAGCCTTCCATACATTGTTGAACAAGTCGAATGCTCTTGGTTAACAAGTCAATTGCCTTGTTGACCGAGTCAAATGCCCCTTTAAACGAGTCGAATGCCTTGTTAAACAACTCAAATACCTTGTTGACCAAGTAATGCCTTGTTAAACAACTCAAATACCTTGTTGACCAAGTAATGCCTTCTGGACCAAGTCGAATGCCTTCTTGACCAAGTCACGCCTTGTTGATTATGTAGAATGCTTATTAACCAACTAGAATGTCATGCTTAACAAGTAGAAATGCATTATATGCCTTGTTGACAAAGTTGAATGCCCTTTAGAACAAGTAGAACGCCTTGTTGATCAAGCCGAATGCCTTGTTGAACAAGTCGAATGCCTTGTTGACCAAGTCATGCCTTGTTGAACAACTAGAATGCCATGTTGAACAAGTCGAACCCTTGTTGAACAAGTCGAAGTCCTTGTTGAACAAGTCGAATGCCTTGTTGACCAACTGACGTATTGTTGACATAGGATGTCTTGTTTTTTTTTTTTTTGGGAAAAGGTCATTAAAATAAAATGTGGAAAGATACAATGTTCAGCAGCAATAAGCTGCACCGCTCGGTAACATGCTACCTATAATCAACGCAAGCAATCCAATCGAGCAAGCATACATCAAAAGCAAGCAAGCAGACTGTAAGCAAGTGACTACGTGCTCGGCCACGCAATGCGCCAAACACGTCGAAGCGCACAGGACTGTAGTTGATACTTCCCTCCAAGGGTAGAGAGCCGTATAAAGAGTGTAGTCTCGACGTCCGCAACGATATGAGTAGGAGGTCTTCGTCTTCCTTCCCGCCATCGTAGGTTGCGCTCGGCCCATAGGTGATAGACAAGCGATGCAAGCGCATGTCGGGGCCCCATCCATGCGAGGTGCTTGCCCCGCCACCTTTGAGCAGCCCAGTGAACCCCTTTGATCCAGTCCGTGTAAGGCCATCCAAAACGTAACTTTCCCTGCAAAGACTGTAGGCAATGTCTGGAAAATGAACACTCAAAGAAAAGATGCCGTGTTGTCTCTATAGCATGGCCATCATCACACAAGAGGCAAGCTGAACTTCCTGCTGCCGCGGCCACCCATGGCTTGTCCCTCGTCGCCAGGCGTTCCCTAATCGCCAGCCATAGAATGACTTCCTGCCGTGGTATCGAGATAGGGCCTCCGAACAGGTTGGTCCAGAATGCAGGCGGAGAATGTTGGCGTATGCAATTTCTCGCGGAGTGAGTAGAGAAGACGCCATTGGGAGTCCCCCGCCATCGAATCGTGTCCATCTCACCGTGTTGAATGGGAGGTAGGAGACCAGCAAAATCCATGAACTCCACCGTTGTCTGTCCTGGCCAATGCCATCCCGACTCATCAATCACCGCGCTCAATCGTGAATCAAGTGGGAGGCCCATAACAGATGGACCACGCGGGTACCGTTCCACCAGCGGAATCGTGAGTAGCCATGGGTCAGTCCAGAGGCGTGTATTCGCTCCATTCCCAATGCGGAACTCTAGAAGTGGCCGGATGATGGGTCTGAGCTTGAGGAGCTTCTTCCAGCTCCATGAGGTATTAGCCGTGGATCTGATGGTCCAGAAGGATGTGTTGTGCAGCCGCGTCCGTCGTATCCATGTGGCCCATATCGAAGACTCATCTCCCCTGAGAATGTTCCAAATAAGACGCATCATCAGCGCCTTGTTCTCCACCTCAATCGATCTCAGTCCAAGTCCCCCTTCATCCCCTGGTGCGCATACGTCGGTCCATGCCACCTTCGCGCTAGATCCCTTCCACAAGAAAGCTCGAAGACGCTTCTCGATACTGCGGATGATTCCCTTGGGGAGTAAGAAGACTCCCGCCCAATACACATGGATAGTCATAAGGACCGATCGAATGAGCTGTACCCTCCCGGCGTATGAGAGCGAGTGGTTGGTCCAAGAACCAAGCCGACGATCAATAGAACGTAATAAGGGGGCGCAATCATCGATAGTCAATCGCGATGTGATAAGGGGGACCCCCAGGTACCGCACAGGAAGAGACCCGATAGGGAAGCCCATAACAGCCTGGAGTGTACCCTTCAGTCGTTCTGCCCGTTTCGAGATAAACATCTCGCTTTTACTGGAGTTTGCCCGTAGCCCTGAAAGCGAAGCAAAAAGCTCGAGGCTGTCGCGGAAGATACTGACTGATTGAACGTCCGCCTGCGAGAAAAGAAGAAGATCATCGGCGAAGGTCAACATGAAGAGGGATGTGGCCTCGCATCGCCAATGGTATCGGAAGCTGCTGCTGAGGTTGATGCGGGACGCTATGATTCCATGTAAAGCCTCCATCACCAACACAAAGAGATAAGGTGATATGGGGTCGCCTTGTCTGAGACCCCGCCGTCCTTTGAAGAAACCCTCCGGCCTACCGATGATGTTGATGGAAAAATGCGTCGACGTGAGGCATGACCGGACCCACCCAATGAAGGTCGGGTGAAAGTGAAGTGCCTGAAGTGTGGCAAAGATAAAATCCCACTCAATCTTATCATATGCCTTGGCGAGGTCGACCTTAAGAGCCACCCGTTCAGGCAGCCCGGCTCTATTGTATCCGTGACAAATCTCTTGGGCTAAGAGAATGTTGTCGGACATACGCCTTCCAGGGATGAATGCCGTCTGTGTAGGGTGGACAAGTTTCCCCAAGCTGTCTCGTAGCCGATTAGCAATGATCTTGGAGATGATCTTATAGAGAACGTTGCAGCAGGCAATCGGTCGAAAATCCTTTGCCATGCGTGGATTATCCCCTTTTGGAATGAGGGTGATAAGGGTCGAATTCAGCTCCCCCAGGAGGCGTCCCGTCCGGAAGAAATCCCGGATGGCGAACGAGATATCCTCCCCGATGATGTGCCATGCCCGCTTGTAGAAAACCGCGGAGTACCCGTCTGGCCCTGGCGATTTGTTATCTCCCATTGCATGCAGCGCGTTGTTGATTTCCACATCAGTGACCGGCTGAACCATTGCCTCCGCGTCGGTTGTGCTGAGCGCTGCCCCGAAGTAAGGCGCGACGTCAGAGGCGGATATTGGGGTTGTCCGCATGGATTGCCGGAGAAGTTCCGAGTAATATCGGACCAATTCAGCCCGCACTTGTGCACCACCCTCGAACGTGTTTCCCGCCTCATCCTCCAAGTGGAAGATACGATTTCCAACCCGCCGTGTGGCCACTTTCTTGAAGAATGCCTTGTTAACCAAGTAGAATGCCTTGTTGAACAAGTAGAATGCATTATATGCCTTGTGGACCAAGTCGAATGCCTTGTTGACCAAGTAATTCCTTGAGGAACAAGTTGAATGCCTTGTATGCATTGTTGACAAAGTCGAAAGCCTTGTATGCCTTGTTGACCAAGTCGAATGGCTTGTTGACCAAGTCATGCTTTGTTGACCAAGTAGAATACTTTGTTGAACTAGTAGAACGCCTTCTTCATCACGTCGAATGCCTTGTTGACCATGTCAAATGCCTTTTTGAACTAGTAGAACGCCTTGTTGAATAAATCGAATGCCTTGTTGAACAACTAAAATGCCTTGTTGACCAAGTCAAATGCCTTATTGAACTAGTCGAATGCCTTGTAAGCCATGTTGACCAAGTCGAATGCCTTGTTGAACAAGTAGAATGCCTTGTATGCCTTATGAACAAAGTCAAATGCCCTTTTGAACAAGTAGAATTCCTTGTTGAACAAGTGGAATGCCTTTTAAAACAACTCAATTGCCTTGTTGACCAAGTCAAATGCCTTGTTAACCATGTAATGCCTTAAGGAACAAGTCGAATGCCTTGTATACCTTTTTGACCAAGTCGAAAGCCTTGCATACATTGTTGAACAAGTAGAATGCCCTTGTTGAACAAGTCAAATGCCTTGTTAACCAAGTAATGCCTTGAGTAACAAGTCGAATGCCTTGTATACCTTGTTGACCAAGTCGAAAGCCATACATACATTGTTTGAACAAGTCCAATGCCCTTGGTTAACAAGTTAATTGCCTTGTTGACCGAGTCAAATGCCCCTTTTAACGAGTCGAATGCCTTGTTAAACCACTCAAATACCTTGTTGACCAAGTAATGCCTTCTGGACCAAGTCGAATGCCTTCTTGACCAAGTCACGCCTTGTTGACTATGTAGAATGCTTATTAACCAAGTAGAATGCCATGTTTAACAAGTAGAAATGCATTATATGCCTTGTTGACCAAGTTGAAAGCCCTTTAGAACAAGTAGAACGCCTTGTTGATCAAGTCGAATGCCTTGTTGACCAAGTCATGCCTTGTTGAACAACTAGAATGCCATGTTCAACAAGTCGAACCCTTGTTGAACAAGTCGAAGTCCTTGTTGAACAAGTCGAATGCCTTGTTGACCAACTCACGTATTGTTGACTAGGATGTCTTGTTAGCCAAGTAGAATGCCTTGTTGAACAAGTAGAATGCATTATATGCCTTGTGGACCAAGTCGAATGCCTTGTTGACCAAGTAATTCCTTGAGGAACAAGTTGAATACCTTGTATGCATTGTTGACAAAGTCGAAAGCCTTGTATGCCTTGTTGACCAAGTCGAATGGCTTGTTGACCAAGTAGAATACTTTGTTGAACAAGTAGAACGCCTTCTTCATCACGTCGAATGCCTTGTTGACCATGTCAAATGCCCTTTTGAACAAGTAGAACGCCTTGTTGAACAAATCGAATGCCTTGTTGAACAACTCAAGTGCCTTGTTGACCAAGTCAAATGCCTTATTGAACTAGTCGAATGCCTTGTATGCCATGTTGACCAAGTCGAATGCCTTGTTGAACAAGTAGAATATGTCTTATTAACAAAGTCAAATGCCCTTTTGAACAAGTAGAATTCATTGTTGAACAAGACGAATGCCTTTTAAAACAACTCAATTGCCTTGTTAACCAAGTCAAATGCCTTGTTAACCAAGTAATGCCTTGAGGAACAAGTCGAATGCCTTGTATACCTTTTTGACCAAGTCGAAAGCCTTGTTGAACAAGTCAAATGCCTTCTTAACCAAGTAATGCCTTGAGTAACAAGTCGAATGCCTTGTATACCTTTTTGACCAAGTCGAAAGCCATTCATACATTGTTGAACAAGTCGAATGCCCTTGGTTAACAAGTCAATTGCCTTGTTGACCGAGTCAAATGCCCCTTTAAACGAGTCGAATGCCTTGTTAAACCACTCAAATACCTTGTTGACCAAGTAATGCCTTCTGGACCAAGTCGAATGCCTTCTTGACCAAGTCACGCGTTGTTGACTATGTAGAATGCTTATTAACCAAGTAGAATGACATGCTTAACAAGTAGAAATGCATTATATGCCTTGTTGACCAAGTTGAAAGCCCTTTAGAACAAGTAGAACGCCTTGTTGATCAAGTCGAATGCCTTGTTGACCAAGTCATGCCTTGTTGAACAACTAGAATGCCATGTTCAACAAGTCGAACCCTTGTTGAACAAGTCGAAGTCCTTGTTGAACAAGTCGAATGCCTTGTTGACCAACTCACGTATTGTTGACTAGGATGTCTTGTTAGCCAAGTAGAATGCCTTGTTGAACAAGTAGAATGCATTATATGCCTTGTGGACCAAGTCGAATGCCTTGTTGACCAAGTAATTCCTTGAGGAACAAGTTGAATACCTTGTATGCATTGTTGACAAAGTCGAAAGCCTTGTATGCCTTGTTGACCAAGTCGAATGGCTTGTTGACCAAGTAGAATACTTTGTTGAACAAGTAGAACGCCTTCTTCATCACGTCGAATGCCTTGTTGACCATGTCAAATGCCCTTTTGAACAAGTAGAACGCCTTGTTGAACAAATCGAATGCCTTGTTGAACAACTCAAGTGCCTTGTTGACCAAGTCAAATGCCTTATTGAACTAGTCGAATGCCTTGTATGCCATGTTGACCAAGTCGAATGCCTTGTTGAACAAGTAGAATATGTCTTATTAACAAAGTCAAATGCCCTTTTGAACAAGTAGAATTCATTGTTGAACAAGACGAATGCCTTTTAAAACAACTCAATTGCCTTGTTAACCAAGTCAAATGCCTTGTTAACCAAGTAATGCCTTGAGGAACAAGTCGAATGCCTTGTATACCTTTTGACCAAGTCGAAAGCCTTGTTGAACAAGTCAAATGCCTTCTTAACCAAGTAATGCCTTGAGTAACAAGTCGAATGCCTTGTATACCTTTTTGACCAAGTCGAAAGCCATTCATACATTGTTGAACAAGTCGAATGCCCTTGGTTAACAAGTCAATTGCCTTGTTGACCGAGTCAAATGCCCCTTTAAACGAGTCGAATGCCTTGTTAAACCACTCAAATACCTTGTTGACCAAGTAATGCCTTCTGGACCAAGTCGAATGCCTTCTTGACCAAGTCACGCGTTGTTGACTATGTAGAATGCTTATTAACCAAGTAGAATGACATGCTTAACAAGTAGAAATGCATTATATGCCTTGTTGACCAAGTTGAAAGCCCTTTAGAACAAGTAGAACGCCTTGTTGATCAAGCCGAATGCCTTGTTGAACAAGTCGAATGCCTTGTTGACCAAGTCATGCCTTGTTGAACAACTAGAATGCCATGTTGAACAAGTCGAACCCTTGTTGAACAAGTCGAAGTCCTTGTTGAACAAGTCGAATGCCTTGTTGACCAACTCACGTATTGTTGACTAGGATGTCTTGTTAGCCAAGTAGAATGCCTTGTTGAACAAGTAGAATGCATTATATGCCTTGTGGACCAAGTCGATTGCCTTGTTGACCAAGTAATTCCTTGAGGAACAAGTTGAATACCTTGTATGCATTGTTGACAAAGTCGAAAGCCTTGTATGCAAAAATTTTCGCTAGAGAGAGAAACTAGAGATAATTCGTAAACCCAACGTGTTCGGCCGCCGGGGCTGTTTTCATCGCCTACCACCGCCGTTTTTGGCCACTCCCGGATAGGGCGTGACCAGCCGGTGGCAGGGACCTCCATCACCGGCGTTAGTCCGGCGTTTGGAGGGTTACACCACGTGCTTTTACTCTTTGAATTTTTGAATTTTTTAGGATCCTAGTTATGACATCTTCTTCTTCCATGGATGGTTCAAAGCTCTCGGCATCTTCTAATTCATGCGATCCACGCTTGCAACAACCAGATCTTGATGGACTACGTTCTGCATACCCGGAGTTTGCCACGCAATTATCGGCGTTTGCATCTTTGAAGGCGCGGGTTCAGGATCACGACCCGACGATGGATGCATCGGCGGAGATGAAAACGTTTTTGCATGATCCATCTATTTCCGCGAAGATTTGGTGCATCTGGAACATCAAGCAGAGAATAATCCAATTTTGGTAAAGATCCTTGCATATCTTCGGGCAAATATGGGAATATCCCGTCCAGGTTCGACGTATCTGCACCAAGATCGGGCTATGGATTCATCTATTTCCGGCGAAGATTTGGCGCATCTGGAGCAGCAAGCAAAGAATAACCCAATTATGGTAAAGATCCTCGCATATCTTCGGGCAGATATGGGAATATCTCGTATAGGTTCGATGTATCTGCACCAAGATCGGGCACCCAAAAATAGAATGCCTTGTCTCGGGTTTCCACTTATGGGCCTAGGGTTATCAATCCTAGGGTTTCGCCGTTAATAACTCACCCGGCTGTACCTCATGGGCTGCAAACTATGGCACCATTGCCGACGCGCAAGGAGGTGTCTACCTCACCGCACGTATACCCTCAGCCATCGTTTGCTGCGGTAACTCGCGGGACGGTGCACGAAGAAGCACCTCGCAAACCAAGCCCTACACGCTATACCTTGACATATACAGCCCCAACTCTCAAGGACGGTGTCGCGGAGGCCTGCCCATCATGGGAGGTCGCAAAGAGGGGTGCGGCACGTTGGGACAATACCCTCGTAGGGTATTTTCTGGGGAAAAAACCATATTTCCCGTTTGTTGAACGGCATTTCCGTTCAATTTGGGAGGAACTGTTGGAGGTACGCGCAACGGCCAACGGTTTTTTCAAATTCAGATTTGCAACCGCGGCAGCAGCCAATGCGGTTCTTGAAGGAGGACCGTGGCTCATGCAAGGTCAACCCATTTTTCTCGAGGCTTGGCGAACGGGGATGTCTCTCGAGAAAATTCAGCACACCCATGTTCCGCTATGGGTGAAATTGCGTAACGTTCCGGGCGAGTTCTGGACACATGAGGGGTTAGGCATTGTCGCTAGCGTCGTCGGGAAGCCACTCTTCGCAGATTCTATGACGATTTCAACGGAACGTATTGACTACGCTCGGGTATGCATATCAAAGAATCTCCAGGAGCCTTTTCTTGAAAGCTTCAATATTCGCATTCCACGTGAAGGTGGAGGATCTGACGGCGCGGTTACAGTTCGTGTCGAGTACGAATAGAGGCCGCGGAAGTGCTCCTTATGCGGTGCATGGACCCACGGGGCGGGAACATGTCCCTCTCGTCGAACCCAACAGCCACGATCAAATACGGGACCGAGGCAATCAACGGGGCAGCGCACATCGACGATGCCGAAGAAACCCCAGAATGGCCCACACACACGGCGCGAATGGAGAAGAGTTGGTCATCCCGACAAGGGCAAGGAGGTTGTTGTTCCACCCACCAACATGGAGCATGATCACGAGCCGCGGCTGCAGGAGTACCCGAAGCCTGTAGATGGATGTTCAACAAGTTCAGTCAACGCGCAGTAGGGAGCTATTGTACTAGCTAGCATTAACCCATTCGAGGTTCTTGCGGACTTGGACGACTTGGACACGGCGAACACACTTAAGGGTCCTGAAGCAGCCCTTCTCGACGTGTGCCCATGATCCCAATCGCCGTTTGGAATGTACGTGGTCTAAACAGGGTAGACCACAGATGGGCGGTGGGGGATATTATTACTAAGTATAAGCTGTTGATTATCGGGCTGTACGAGACACGGGTCTCCGAGCAGAATGCGGCTGCCCTTTCACATTCTACCAGGGCTTGGAGTTGGTTCTTTGAATACGATAATGGGCCGGCATCTCGTATCTGGGTGGGCTGGGATGCCCGCCTAGTTACTGTCACAATTCTTGCGTACACCACTCAGACCATTCACTGTAAGGCGACGATCCTTGCGGAGCGTGAGGATTTCTTCATCACATTCGCATACGGTCATAATCAGAGGGTGTCCCGACGCGACCTTTGGACGGATCTCATCGAGACCTCACAGCTGCACGCAAACTCACCATGGCTTGTTATGGGGGATTTCAATGCGATCATGGCAAACACGGACGCGCGGGGAGGATCGGCCACGGGGGGCTGTCCGGAGATGATTGCATGCATGACTACATCGGACCTCGCAACCCTGCCATGCACGGGGCAACTCTACACGTGGTATAACCAGCAAGGGGGCACGTCGGGTGTATGGCGACGCCTCGGTAGGATGCTTGGCAACCCCTCTTGGTTCGCTAGATTTGGGGACCTTACTTATCATTGCGCAACCCCTGCTACATCGGACCACTCTCCACTCATCCTCGCGACTACAGCTAGGGCTTCTGAGAGGAATAATTCTTTTCATTTTGATAATTTTTTGGCGCAGGATCCTCGTTTTCTTCCTATCGTGGTGAAAACTTGGAGTCTGCAAGCAAATGGATACCCGATGTATGTAGTCGTCCAGAGACTGAAAGCGATGAAGAGGGAACTACGACAACTACGGCGAGACAAGGGTGATCTCAATCGTAACGTGCTCGAGGCGCGCAAATTTCTAGAGATTGCTCAGGACATGGCGGCAAACTATCCATTGGAGGATCAATTACTAATCTTGGAGAAGCAATGTCGGCTTGTGTATGCCAAAGCGGTCGAATTGGAGCATTCGACACTCGTTCAGCGGGCGAAAGTGGCATGGCTCAAGGACGGTGACCAATGCACTTCTTTTTTCTTCAAGAAAGTGGCCACACGGCGGGTTGGAAATCGTATCTTCCACTTGGAGGATGAGGCGGGAAACACGTTCGAGGGTGGTGCACAAGTGCGGGCTGAATTGGTCCGATATTACTCAGAACTTCTCGGGCAATCCATGCGGACAACCCCAATATCCGCCTCTGACGTCGCGCCTTACTTCGGGGCAGCGCTCAGCACAACCGACGCGGAGGCAATGGTTCAACCGGTCACTGATGTGGAAATCAACAACGCGCTGCATGCAATGGGAGATAACAAATCGCCAGGGCCAGACGGGTACTCCGCGGTTTTCTACAAGCGGGCATGGCACATCATCGGGGAGGATATCTCGTTCGCCATCCGGGATTTCTTCCGGACGGGACACCTCCTGGGGGAGCTGAATTCGACCCTTATCACCCTCATTCCAAAAGGGGATAATCCACGCATGGCGAAGGATTTTCGACCGATTGCCTGCTGCAACGTTCTCTATAAGATCATCTCCAAGATCATTGCTAATCGGCTACGAGACAGCTTGGGGAAACTTGTCCACCCTACACAGACGGCATTCATCCCTGGAAGGCGTATTTCCGACAACATTCTCTTAGCCCAAGAGATTTGTCACGGATACAATAGAGCCGGGCTGCCTGAACGGGTGGCTCTTAAGGTCGACCTCGCCAAGGCATATGATAAGATTGAGTGGGATTTTATCTTTGCCACACTTCAGGCACTTCACTTTCACCCGACCTTCATTGGGTGGGTCCGGTCATGCCTCACGTCGACGCATTTTTCCATCAACATCATCGGTAGGCCGGAGGGTTTCTTCAAAGGACGGCGGGGTCTCAGACAAGGCGACCCCATATTACCTTATCTCTTTGTGTTGGTGATGGAGGCTTTACATGGAATCATAGCGTCCCGCATCAACCTCAGCAGCAGCTTCCGATAGCATTGGCGATGCGAGGCCACATCCCTCTTCATGTTGACCTTCGTCGATGATCTTCTTCTTTTCTCGCAGGCGGACGTTCAATCAGTCAGTATCTTCCGCGACAGCCTCGAGCTTTTTGCTTCGCTTTCAGGCTACGGGCAAACTCCAGTAAAAGCGAGATGTTTATCTCGAAACGGGCAGAACGACTGAAGGGTACACTCCAGGCTGTTATGGGCTTCCCTATCGGGTCTCTTACTGTGCGGTTCCTGGGGGTCCCCCTTATCACATCGCGATTGACTATCGATGATTGCGCCCCCTTATTACGTTCTATTGATCGTCGGCTTGGTTCTTGGACCAACCACTCGCTCTCATACGCCGGGAGGGTACAGCTCATTCGATCAGTCCTTATGACTATTCATGTGTATTGGGCGGGAGTCTTCTTACTCCCCAAGGGAATCATCCGCAGTATCGAGAAGCGTCTTCGAGCTTTCTTGTGGAAGGGATCTAGCGCGAAGGTGGCATGGACCGACGTATGCGCACCAAGGGACGAAGGGGGACTTGGACTGAGATCGATTGAGGTGGAGAACAAGGCGCTGATGATGCGTTTATTTGGAACATTCTCAGGGGAGATGAGTCTTCGATATGGGCCACATGGATACGACGGACGCGGCTGCACAACACATCCTTCTGGACCATCAGATCCACGGCTAATACCTCATGGAGCTGGAAGAAGCTCCTCAAGCTCAGACCCATCATCCGGCCACTTCTAGAGTTCCGCATTGGGAATGGAGCGAATACACGCCTCTGGACTGACCCATGGCTACTCACGATTCCGCTGGTGGAACGGTACCCGCGTGGTCCATCTGTTATGGGCCTCCCACTTGATTCACGATTGAGCGCGGTGATTGATGAGTCGGGATGGCATTGGCCAGGACAGACAACGGTGGAGTTCATGGATTTTGCTGGTCTCCTACCTCCCATTCAACACGGTGAGATGGACACGATTCGATGGCGGGGGACTCCCAATGGCGTCTTCTCTACTCACTCCGCGAGAAATTGCATACGCCAACATTCTCCGCCTGCATTCTGGACCAACCTGTTCGGAGGCCCTATCTCGATACCACGACATGAAGTCATTCTATGGCTGGCGATTAGGGAACGCCTGGCGACAAGGGACAAGCCATGGGTGGCCGCGGCAGCAGGAAGTTCAGCTTGCCTCTTGTGTGATGATGACCATGCTATAGAGACAACACGGCATCTTTTCTTTGAGTGTTCATTTTCCAGACATTGCCTACAGTCTTTGCAGGGAAAGTTACGTTTTGGATGGGCTTACACGGACTGGATCGAAGGGGTTCACTGGGCTGCTCAAAGGTGGCGGGGCAAGCACCTCGCATGGATGGGGCCCCGACATGCGCTTGCATCGCTTGTCTATCACGTATGGGCCGAGCGCAACCTACGATGGCGGGAAGGAAGACAAAGACCTCCTACTCATATCGTTGCGGACGTCGAGACGACACTCTGTATACGGCTCTCTACCCTTGGAGGGAAGTATCAGCTACAGTCCTGTGCGCTTCGACGTGTTTGGCGCATTGCGTGGCCGAGCACGTAGTCACTTGCTTACAGTCTGCTTACTTGCTTTTGATGTTTGCTTGCTCGATTGGATTGCTTGCGTTGATTATAGGTAGTATGTTACCGAGCGGTGCAGCTTATTACTGCTGAACATTGTATCTTTCCACATTTTATTTTAATGACCTTATCCAAAAAAAAAAAAAAAAAAAGCCTTGTATGCCTTGTTGACCAAGTCGAATGGCTTGTTGACCAAGTAGAATACTTTGTTGAACAAGTGGAACGCCTTCTTCATCACGTCGAATGCCTTGTTGACCATGTCAAATGCCCTTTTGAACTAGTAGAACGCCTTGTTGAACAAATCGAATGCCTTGTTGAACAACTGAAATGCCTTGTTGACCAAGTCAAATGCCTTATTGAACTAGTCGAATGCCTTGTATGCCATGTTGACCAAGTCGAATGCCTTGTTGAACAAGTAGAATGCCTTGTATGCCTTATTAACAAAGTCAAATGCCCTTTTGAACAAGTAGAATTCCTTGTTGAACAAGTGGAATGCCTTTTAAAACAACTCAATTGCCTTGTTGACCAAGTCAAATGCCTTGTTAACCAAGTAATGCCTTATGGAATAAGTCGAATGCCTTGTATACCTTTTTGACCAAGTCGAAAGCCTTGCATACATTGTTGAACAAGTCGAATGCCCTTGTTGAACAAGTCAAATGCCTTGTTAACCAAGTAATGACTTGAGGAACAAGTCGAATGCCTTGTATACCCTTTTGACCAAGTTGAAAGCCTTGCATACATTGTTGAACAAGTCGAATGCCCTTGGTTAACAAGTCAATTGCCTTGTTGACCTAGTCAAATGCCCCTTTAAACGAGTCGAATGTCTTGTTAAACAACTCAAATACCTTGTTGACCAAGTAATGCCTTCTGGACCAAGTCGAATGCCTTCTTGACCAAGTCACGCCTTGTTGACTACGTAGAATGCTTATTAACCAAGTAGAATGCCATGCTTAACAAGTAGAAATGCATTATATGCCTTGTTGACCAAGTTGAATGCCCTTTAGAACAAGTAGAACGCCTTGTTGATCAAGCCGAATGCCTTGTTGAACAAGTCGAATGCCTTGTTGACCAAGTCATGCCTTGTTGAACAACTAGAATGCCCTGTTTAACAAGCCGAACGCCTTGTTGAACAAGTCAATGTCCTTGTTGAACAAGTCGAATGCCTTGTTGACCAAGTCACGTATTGTTGACATAGGATGCCTTGTTAACCAAGTAGAATGTCTTGTTGAACAAGTAGAATGCATTATATGCCTTGTTGACCTAGTCGAATGCCCTTTAGAACAAGTAGAGCCCCTTGTTGATCAAGTGGAATGCCTTTTAACCAAGTCAAATTCCTTGTTAAACAAGTCGAATGCCTTGTTGAACAAGTCGAATGGCTTGTTGACCAAGTCATGCTTTGTTCACCAAGTAGAATACATTGTTGGACAAGTAGAACGCGATGTTGATCAAGTCAAATGCCTTGTTGACCAAGTCAAATGCCCTTTTGAACAAGTTGAATGCCCTGTGAACAAGTCGAATGCCTTGTTAAAAAACTCAATTGTCTTGTGGACCAAGTCGAATGCCTTGTTGACCTAGTAATTCCTTGAGGAACAAGTCGAATGCCTTGTTGACCTAGTAATTCCTTGAGGAACAAGTCGAATGCCTTTTATGCCTTGTTGATAAAGTCGAAAGCCTTGTATGCTTTGTTGAACAAGTTGAATGCCCTTGTTAAACAACTAAAATGCCTTGTTGACCAAGTAATGCCTTCTGGACCACGTCGAATGCTTGTTGAACAAGTCGAATACCTTGTTGACCAGGTCAAATGCCCTTTTGAGCAAGTAGGATGCCTTGTTGAACAAGTCGAATGCCTTGTTGAACAACTCAGCTGCCTTGTTGACCATGTCAAATGCCTTGTTGAACTAGTCGAATGTCTTGTATGCCATGTTGACGAAGTGGAATGCCTTGTTGAACAAGTAGAATGCCTTGTATGCCTTGTTAACAAAGTCAAATGCCCTTATGAACAAGTAGAGTTCCTTGTTGAACAAGTCGAATGCCTTTTTAAACAACTCAATTGCCTTGTTGACCAAGTCGAATGCCATGTTAACCAAGTAATGCCTTGAGGAACAAGTCGAATGCCTTGTATACCTTGGTTACAAAGTCGAAAACCATGTATACATTGTTGAACAAGTCGAATGCCATTGTTGAACTAGTCAATTGCCTGGTTGACCAAGTTAAAGGCCTCTTTAAACAAGTCGAATGCCTTGTTAAATAACTCAAATACCTTGTTGACCAAGTAATGCCTTCTGGACAAAGTCGAATGCCTTGGTGACCAAGTCACACCTTGTTGACTATGTAGAATGCCTTATTAACCAAGTAGAATGCCTTGCTGAACAAGTAGAAATGCATTACATGCCTTGTTGACCAAGTTGAATGCCCTTTAGAACAAGTAGAACGCCTTGTTGATCAAGTCGAATGCCTTGTTGAACAAGTCGAATGCCTTGTTGAATAAGTCTAATGGCTTGTTGACCAAGTCATGCCTTGATGAACAACTAGAATGCCTTGTTGAACAAGTCGAATTCCTTGTTGAACAAGTCGAAGTCCTTGTTGTGTAAGTCGAATGCCTTGTGGACCAAGTCACGTATTGTTGACAGTAGGATGCCTTGTTAACCTTGTAGAATGCCCTTTTAACCTAGTAGAATGCCTTGTTGAACAAGTAGAATGCATTATATGCCTTGTTGACCTAGTCGAATGCCCTTTAGAACAAGTAGAGCCCCTTGTTGATCAAGTGGAATGCCTTTTGACCAAGTCGAATGCCTTGTTAAACAAGTCATGCTTTGTTCACCAAGTAGAATACCTTGTTGAACAAGTAGAACGAGTTGTTGATCAAGTCAAATGCCTTGTTGACCAAGTCAAATGCCCTTTTGAACAAGTAGAATGCCTTGTTGAACAAGTCGAATGCCTTGTTGAAAACCTCAATTGCCTTGTTGACCGAGTCGAATGCCTTGTTGACCTAGTAATTCCTTAAGGAACAAGTCGAATGCCTTGTATGCATCGTTGATAAAGTCGAAAGCCTTGTATGCCAGAAAACGATCTCTCTCTCTAGAAAACGCTCTCACCTCTCTCTTGAATTCCAACGGTTTTTCAACCTTTCACCACCATCTCACCGACCATGGAGGCTGCCTCCGATGGTCCTCCGCCCACGCCCGGCACCATGGCAGCGGCGGTGCCCGATCTGCCGGCATTGGCGGCCGCATATCCTTCGTTCCCTATCGATTTTGACATGGCCAAGTTCACCGCCTTGGTCGACCGTCTCGACGGCGGGCCGATGGTGACCCACACCGCCGATGCCTCATCTCCTCTCCTCCACGGCGACCCAAACCCGCTGTACGACGTTTCCCATGCAGCTGACCCCTCACCTTCCGGCCGTGTTGAGCGCCGGATCGCAGCTCGTCCATATTGGCCAAGGCGGGGACTATCGCGTCCCACTCATGCAAACGGGCCGCGGCCGGGTCCGCCTATCACCGGTGCCCTGCTTGAAGGGGCGGCGCTGGCGGCCGCGGGGGCCTTTGATTCGTCCAGGAAGCTGATCGCGCTAGAGGAGCCGAAGAGTCACGCCATGGTGATGCAGGCCAGGGCGATTCTACCAATAACGGGCTGCTGCCGGACCTAGCCATCACTGGCGCGCGGTCCGCCGGGATGGCGCGGGCGACCGCAGGGGCCATTGCCGCGTCTACGACTGAAGATCGGGCTCTGGAAGCCGCAGAGTCATCGCTTGCTGCTGTGGTTGCCGAAGAGTCACACGTTTCCGATGAGGGCCGGGATGTGCGTATGGACGAGGTCCAGGAGGGAGTTGGGGCCACGGAGGTCGGACTCGAGGACCCGAGGATGGTGGCTCATGGACCTCTCCCCATGCCGTCTCCCGGGCATGCCCGTCGCTCTTTGCCGAAGCCCACAGCTACGTTCGCGCGGGTGGCTGCTAGGGAGGTCGAGCCACGCCACGTGCATGGAGATAGACGGGAACGGGCTACGCGTCGGGTTCCTCTTTCATTTACGGCCCCGGCGGGAATTGTTAACGGAATTGTTGAAGTTGCACCGTCGTGGGACATTGCTAAGCTCGGCTTGTCGCGTTGGGCGTTCACGCTGGTGGGTTTTTTCTTGGGACGAAAACCATATTTCCCAACCGTTGAGCGTTATTGGCGGGCTCGTTGGCCGGAGCTGGTTGAAGTTCGTGCGACGATTAATGGCTTCTTCAAGTTCCGTTTTGTTTCGGAGGCGGCCATGCGTGACGTTCTTGAGGGTGGCCCGTGGATCCTTAATGGGCAGCCCTTATTCCTTGAGGAATGGCGCCCCGGCATGTCATTTGAAAGGCAGGAGATCACCGACGTTCCTCTCTGGGTGAAATTGTGGAACGTGCCTGGAGAATTCTGGACTGCCGAGGGGCTTGGAGTCCTTGCGAGTGCGGTGGGAAAGCCGTTGTTTACTGACGGGATAACGGCGGATGGAGAGCGCATTGATTTTGCGCGCGTCTGTGTCATGAAGCGCCTCGCTGATCCCTTCATTGAGGTTGTTAACCTTCGCATGCCTAATGCTGAGGGCGGAGTGACGGGTCTTATTCCGGTCCGAGTGGAGTATGAATGGAAGCCGGCACGATGTGATAGTTGCAGCACTTGGACCCATGGGCCAATGAATTGCCCTAACCGGCCGAGACCCCCACCCTCGGGTGTTTCGAAGGGTGGGCCTGCGCCAGGTTCCCGGACTCGCTCTCCTCGTTCTTCGCAGCCCATCGTGGCTACTGGTTCACGACCGACCTCCCGTCCTGATCCCTCCTCTTCCAGACAAGTCCGCTCACCTCCTAAGGTTGCTACCCCACCCACTGCTGTTGCGTCTAAGGCATCAGCCGGGTCTCCTGGAATCCTCTCGCCTTCTACATGCTCCTCGTCTAAGGGGTCGGAGTGGTGACAAGTGGGAGCTCGTGGTAAAGCTGTGCGCATTCCACCTCGTGGGGTGATTTCATCCGCTGCGGATGGGCAGCTGCATGGGGGTTCCATGCCATCAGGTAGTTCTTCAAGGTTCTCACCCCCCCCCCCCGAGCAGAGCGGGGATGTTTCTGTTTCTTTTCTGGATTCTACAAATCCTTTTGCTGTCCTCCGATCCACTGATTCTGGCGATATGGATACTTCAACCACTTCCGGCCCTGAAGTTATAGCAACCCGCTTCCCGGGTGTCCCATGATCAGAATCGGCTCATGGAATGTCCGTGGTCTAAATAGGGTAGACCACATGAAGGCGGCGGGGGAGTGGATTTCGAGACAGGGTATTCAGCTGGTTGGTTTGCTTGAGACAAGGGTCCACGTGGATAATGCCACCCGTCTTTCGCAGGGATTACGGCCCCTTTGGTCCTGGTTTTTTGAGTATGAGGCTGGCCCAGGCTCGCGTATTTGGGTGGGTTGGGACCCGACGGCTATCTCGGTCACTATTTTGGCCTCCACTGATCAGGTTGTTCATTGTCGGGTTGTGCAGCTGGGGTCCGGGTCCGTTCTTTTTGTGTCATTTGCTTATGGTCGCTTAATTCGTGGGGAGAGGTTACCTTTATGGGATGAGCTTGTTCAGTTCTCCTCCTCTCGGGTTGACGACCAGTGGGTGGTGGCGGGGGATTTCAATACCATCTTGTGTTCGGCTGAGGGGCGAGGGGGATCCCCGAATTTGCTGGGCATGTCTGAGTTTGGTACTGCGCTTCTTCGAGCGGATCTCTCGACTATTCCATCTACTGGTCCACCTTTCACGTGGTTTAACCAGCAAGGAGGAGCATCTGCTATCTGGAGGCGACTCGATCGTATTCTGGCGAATCCTACTTGGTTCGCGGCCTGGCCGGATGCTTATGTTCATGGCGGTCTCCCTGCTACGTCTGATCATTCGCCTCTTGTCTTGGGGACCGTCCCGAGTCACTCTTATCGGACCTGCTTCAGGTTTGAGAATTTTCTGACTAAGGATCCGGGTTTTATTTCTGTTGTTCGCAGCATTTGAGATCGCCCGGTTTGTGGGTTTCCGATGTTCACGGTGGTTGATCGCCTGAAGCGGCTTAAGCCTCTCTTCTCTGAGCTGCGTAGGGCCAAAGGTGATCTTGCAGTGAACGTTTCCGAGGCGAGGATGTTTTTAGACGTTGCCCAGCGGTACACTTCGCTCCATCCTTTCGATGACGGTCTCCGCTTGCTCGAACGTTGCTGTAGGTCGGTCTATACGAGAGAAGTTGAGGTGGAGCACTCGGCGTTGGCACAGCGTGCCAAGATGGCTTGGCTGAAGGATGGGGATCAGTGCTCTGCTTTTTTCTTTCGTAAGGTTGCGCTCAGACGTACGTATAACAGGATCCTTACTCTTGAATCCGCCTCCGGTGAGTTGCTGACGTCTTTGGATGCGGTTGATTCTGAGTTACTGGGTTTTTACGAGGATCTTCTTGGCAAATCCTCTCTTCCTTCGCCGGTGCTGTTACCTGATGTCCAAGATTTCATTTCACGTAGGCTCTCACAGTCGGCGGCCGCTTCTATGGTCCTTCCCCTTGATGATGCGGAGGTGCGTAAAGCTGTTTTTTCTATGGGTGCTGAGAAGGCTCCGGGCCCTGATGGCTTTACCGCGGCTTTCTTCCAAGCTGCGTGGTCTGTTGTGGGACCCGATGTCACTGCTGCGATCCGGGACTTCTTTGTCACGGGGCGCCTCTTGCGGGGTCTGAACAGTACTTGGCTTACGCTTATACCGAAGGTGGAGTTTCCTCGGCGGGCTTCGGATTTCCGGCCGATCTCGTGTTGTAATGTTATCTACAAGATTATCTCGAAGATTTTGGCTGATCGGCTCAAGCCTGCCCTTCCTAGTCTTGTTCATGGTTGCCAGACTGCCTTCATCCCGGGACGTCACATCTCAGATAACATCCTTCTTGCCCAGGAGCTGTGTCATGGCTACAACGGCCATCGTCATCCCCCTCGTGCGCTGTAGAAAGTGGACCTGGCGAAGGCTTATGATCGGGTGGAATGGAGTTTTGTTTTGGCTACGCTGCAGGCGATGGGACTCCATCCGCGGTTTATCGAGTGGATCAGGACCTGTCTTACTACGACGACGTTCTCCCTTAGCGTCAGTGGTCGACCCATGGGGTACTTTGATGGCAAGCGGGGTCTTCGTCAAGGTGACCCTATTTCTCCCTACCTGTTTACTTTGGTTATGGAGGTTCTCCATGGCATTATTTGTAAGCATATTAGCGAGGAACCGAGGTTTCATTATCATTGGCGGTGTGAGCCTCTTTCCTTACATATGCTTATTTTTGCGGATGATCTGTTATTATTTTGCCACGCTGATGGGGTTTCTGTTGGGGTCCTTAAGGCGTCGGTGGACTGTTTCTCGACTTTGTCGGGTTTATATCCTAACCCGGCTAAGAGTGAGTTTTTTTCTCTCCCGCCCGGCTCTCTCTCTCGTACCGCAGCTGCAGCCCATTTTTGGCTTTCCCTTGAGCTCTTTGCCGATTCGGTATCTGGGGGTTCCATTGATTACCTCTCGTCTTTCGCTTGCTTGACTGTGGCCCGCTCTTATCTCGCGTTGATCATCGTCTGGGTTCATGGCTGAACCAGACCCTCTCTTATGCTGGACGTGTCCAGCTGATCCGATCTGTTCTTCAGGCTCTGCACGTTTACTGGTCGGGGGTGTTCCTTCTCCCCAAGGGTGTGGTGCAGGCTTTAGAAGCAAAATTCCGTCAGTTTCTTTGGGCGGGGTCTACAGCTAAGGTGGCATGGACTGACGTGTGTTTGCCCACTGCGGAGGGCGGTTTGGGCATTCGTTCGGTGGCGGTTGATAATAAGGTTCTTCTTTTTCGCCTCTTGTGGAGGGTCATTACGCGGGCCCCGGACTCTATTTGGGTGACCTGGCTGTATGCAAGTCGGTTGAGTGTCAGATACTATTTGGACGGCTCCTGTTTCTTCGACTTCATCTTGGAGCTGGCGAAAGTTATTGAGTTTTAGGGCGGAAATGAAGAGACACATTGTCTTCCACATTGGTAACGGTAACTCCATTCGTTTGTGGGAGGATCCTTGGCTGCCAGGTGGTTCCCTTCTGGATCGCTTTCCTCGGGGACCTGGTTCTATGGGCCTCCCTGTGGGCACCCGTCTTGCCTTTGTTATTTCTGCGCAGGGCTGAACTGGCCGGGTCGTACTACTGTGGAGTATCTTGAATTTAGTCCCGAGCTACCCCCGGTTCGTCCCGACCGCCGGGACAGTGTTTCCTGGCGTGGGTGTGCCGATGGCGTTGCTTCTGCGAGACTCATTCGGGAGGCGCTGCGGCCTCGTCAGGACGGTGTGCTTTGGGCGAGTCTGTTTGGTGGCCCTTTACGAGTCCCTCGACATGAGTTCTCCCTCTGGATGGGTGTTCGTGGCCGACTCTCGACTAGGGATAAGGCTTGGGTTGCTACTAGAGCGGGGACACAGGCTTGCGGACTTTGTACCTCGGCTCAGATGGAGACGGCTTCCCATCTTTTTTTCGACTGCGATTTCTCTCGCCGCTGTTTGAGGCTCCTTCGGAGGCGGGTGCGCTGGGACTGGCCTCACCGGGACTGGACGCAGGGTTTTCTTTGGGCTGCGCAACGGTGGCGTGGGCATCATTTATTGCATGCGGCGTCTAGGCATCTTCTGGCATCCCTGGTGTATCATATTTGGCTTGCTCGGAATCGGCGGTGGCGTGAGAATGTTACGACCTTGCCGGAACGATTAGTTGCTGGTGTTTTGGACATTTGTTGTTTGCGTCTTAATGGTCTCTCTGCAAAGTATGCTTTGCAGATTGCGGCCATTAGGCGGCTTTGGCGTGTTGCGTGGTAGTTTTTCCTGTCAAGCATGTACTGACTTTCTTACTATTTATTTATATACGGGCTTTTACCAAAAAAAAAAAAAAGGCTTGTATGCCTTGTTGAACAAGACGAATGCCCTTGTTGAACAACTTAAATGCCTTGTTGACCAAGTAATGCCTTCTGGATGACGTCGAATGCTTGTTGAACAAGTCGAATGCCTTGTTGACCAAGTAATGCTTTGTTGACCAAGTCAAATGATCTTTTGAGCAAGTAGGATGCATTGTTGAACAAGTCGAATGCCTTGTTGAACAAGTCAAATGCCTTGTTGACCAAGTCAAATGCCTTGTTGAACTAGTCGAATGCCTTGTATGCCATGTTGACCAAGTTGAATGCCTTGTTGAACAAGTAGAATGCCTTATTAACAGTCAAATGCCCTTTTGAACAAGTAGAATTCCTTGTTGAACAAGTCGAATGCCTTTTAAAACAACTCAATTGCCTTGTTGACCAAGTCAAATGCCTTGTTAACCATGTAATGCCTTGAGGAACAAGTCGAATGCCTTGTATACCTTTTTGACCAAGTCGAAAGCCTTGCATACATTGTTGAACAAGTCGAATGCCCTTGTTGAACAAGTCAAATGCCTTGTTAACCAAGTAATGACTTGAGGAACAAGTCGAATGCCTTGTATACCCTTTTGACCAAGTCGAAAGCCTTGCATACATTGTTGAACAAGTCGAATGCCCTTGGTTAACAAGTCAATTGCCTTGTTGACCTAGTCAAATGCCCCTTTAAACGAGTCGAATGCCTTGTTAAACAACTCAAATACCTTGTTGACCAAGTAATGCCATCTGGACCAAGTCGAATGCCTTCTTGACCAAGTCACGCCTTGTTGACTACGTAGAATGCTTATTAACCAAGTAGAATGCCATGCTTAACAAGTAGAAATGCATTATATGCCTTGTTGACCGAGTTGAATGCCCTTTAGAACAAGTAGAACGCCTTGTTGATCAAGCCGAATGCCTTGTTGAACAAGTCGAATGCCTTGTTGACCAAGTCATGCCTTGTTGAACAACTAGAATGCCCTGTTTAACAAGTCGAACACCTTGTTGAACAAGTCAATGTCCTTGTTGAACAAGTCGAATGCCTTGTTGACCAAGTCACGTATCGTTGACATAGAATGCCTTGTTAACCAAGTAGAATGCCTTGTTGAACAAGTAGAATGCATTATATGCCTTGTTGACCTAGTCGAATGCCCTTTAGAACAAGTAGAGCCCCTTGTTGATCAAGTGGAATCCCTTTTGACCAAGTCAAATTTCTTGTTAAACAAGTCGAATGCCTTGTTGACCAAGTCGAATGCCTTGTTGAACAAGTCGAATGGCTTGTTGACCAAGTCATGCTTTTTTCACCAAGTAGAATACATTGTTGGACAAGTAGAACGCGATGTTGATCAAGTCAAATGCCTTGTTGACCAAGTTAAATGCCCTTTTGAACAAGTTGAATGCCCTGTGAACAAGTCGAATGCCTTGTTGAAAAACTCAATTGTCTTGTTGACCAAGTCGAATGCCTTGTTGACCTAGTAATTCCTTGAGGAACAAGTCGAATGCCTTGTTGACCTAGTAATTCCTTGAGGAACAAGTCGAATGTCTTTTATGCCTTGTTGATAAAGCCGAAAGCCATGTATGCTTTGTTGAACAAATTGAATGCCCTTGTTAAACAACTAAAATGCCTTGTTGACCAAGTAATGCCTTCTGGACCACGTCGAATGCTTGTTGAACAAGTCGAATATGCCTTGTTGACCAAGTAATGCTTTGTTGACCAAGTCAAATGCCCTTTCGAACAAGTAGGATGCCTTGTTGAACAAGTCGAATGCCTTGTTAAATAACTCAGATGCCTTGTTGACCAAGTCAAATGCCTTGTTGAACTAGTCGAATGCCTTGTATTCCATGTTGACGAAGTCGAATGCCTTGTTGAACAAGTAGAATGCCTTGTATGCCTTGTTAACAAAGTCAAATGCCCTTATGAACAAGTAGAGTTCCTTGTTGAACAAGTCGAATGCATTTTTAAACAACTCAATTGCCTTGTTGACCAAGTCGAATGCCATGTTAACCAAGTAATGCCTTGAGGAACAAGTCGAATGCCTTGTATACCTTGTTGACAAAGTCGAAAGCCTTGTATACATTGTTGAACAAGTCGAATGCCCTTGTTGAACTACTTAATTGCCTTGTTGACCAAGTCAAATGCCACTTTAAACGAGTCGAATGCCTTGTTAAACAACTCAAATACCTTGTTGACCAAGTAATGCCTTCTGGACAAAGTCGAATGCCTTGTTGACCAAGTCACACCTTGTTGACTATGTAGAATGCCTTATTAACCAAGTAGAATTCCTTGCTGAACAAGTAGAAATGCATTACATGCCTTGTTGACCAAGTTGAATGCCCTTTAGAACAAGTAGAACGCCTTGTTGATCAAGTCGAATGCCTTGTTGAACAAGTCGAATGCCTTGTTGAATAAGTTTAATGGCTTGTTGAACAAGTCTAATGGCTTGTTGACCAAGTCATGCCTTGTTGAACAACTAAAATGCCTTGTTGAACAAGTCGAACGCCTTGTTGAACAAGTCGAAGTCCTTGTTGTGTAAGTCGAATGCCTTGTGGACCAAGTCACGTATTGTTGACAGTAGGATGCCTTGTTAACCTAGTAGAATGCCTTGTTGAACAAGTAGAATGCATTATATGCCTTGTTGACCTAGTCGAATGCCCTTTAGAACAAGTAGAGCCCCTTGTTGATCAAGTGGAATCCCTTTTGACCAAGTCGAATGCCTTGTTAAACAAGTCATGCTTTGTTCACCAAGTAGAATACCTTGTTGAACAAGTAGAACGCGTTGTTGATCAAGTCAAATGCCTTGTTGACCAAGTCAAATGCCCTTTTGAACAAGTAGAATGCCTTGTTGAACAAGTCGAATGCCTTGTTGAAAAACTCAATTGCCTTGTTGACCGAGTCGAATGCCTTGTTGACCTAGTAATTCCTTAAGGAACAAGTCGAATGCCTTGTATGCATCGTTGATAAAGTCGAAAGCCCTGTATGCCTTGTTGAACAAGACGAATGCCCTTGTTGAACAACTTAAATGCCTTGTTGACAAAGTAATGCCTTCTGGACGACGTCGAATGCTTGTTGAACAAGTCGAATGCCTTGTTGACCAAGTAATGCTTTGTTGACCAAGTCAAATGATCTTTTGAGCAAGTAGGATGCATTGTTGAACAAGTCGAATGCCTTGTTGAACAACTCAGATGCCTTGTTGACCAAGTCAAATGCCTTGTTGAACTAGTCGAATGCCTTGTATTCCATGTTGACGAAGTCGAATGCCTTGTTGAACAAGTAGAATGCCTTGTATGCCTAGTTAACAAAGTCAAATGCCCTTATGAACAAGTAGAGTTCCTTGTTGAACAAGTCGAATGCATTTTTAAACAACTCAATTGCCTTGTTGACCAAGTCGAATCCCATGTTAACCAAGTAATGCCTTGAGGAACAAGTCGAATGCCTTGTATACCTTGTTTACAAAGTCGAAAGCCTTGTATACATTGTTGAACAAGTCGAATGCCCTTTTTGAACTAGTCAATTGCCTTGTGTAGAATGCAAGAATGCTCTCTCTCTCTCTAGGCTTTTTGCTCTCTCCTCTCTCTAGGATTCCTACACGAATTTCATCCATAATTCAGTCCAGATTCATCATATTTTTCTCTAAATCTACACGGCGGATTGAATGGCGGCGATACAAGGTGGCGCGCCTCCATCGCCGGGATCAAACGGCTTTGGAGGGTTTCATCTTTTAGTTTTCGTTTTTATTTCGAATTTGCATGAAGATGGCTTCGACTTCACTCATGTGTGGATCGACAATGAGTGGATCTTCATCGCAGTCGCTGGAATCTGATCTGAATCGTGTTAATGTGGAGTTACTGTCCCGGGATTACCCGGCGTTTGCGGAGCGTTTTGATGGTCCGCGATTTAACAATCTTCTTGATAGAGTGCATGGCCGGGATGTAGTGGCTGTGAGACGATCTGATTCTCGGTGTGTGTTCGATGGTGGGAAAACACGACGTGACACTACGGTTACTGCTCCTTTGCGTGCGAAATCTGATCCGAGGGCGAGTTTCCGACGACGACCGTGTACACCTCCACCGCTGCGACGAGTGGTGGATGAGGAATCTTAAAATGAACGATCCAATCGGCGGGATCAAGTGGTGGTTGAAGCAGGGAAGCGAACGAAAATTATGGCGGCTAGGGTTTCCACAACGACATCTCCGTTCCCGATTGTTGAATCTATTTCGGGAGAGGATCTTGATTTTTTGGCCAATCATTCTGGGGATCATCCTATTATGGCAAAGATCGTAACATATCTTCGTCACGAATTAAGCTTGCCAGGATATCTCGATTTTAATGGCAAAGATCCCGACATTAATGGAAAAGATCCCGGTTTTGATATCCTGCCCGTGGAGGATTTTAATGGATAAGATCCCGACATTAATGGAAAAGATCCCGGCTTTGATATACTGCCCTTGGAGGAATTTAATGGCAAAGATCCCGACATTAATGGAAAAGATCCCGATTTTGATATCCTGCCCGTGGCTGATTTTAATGGAAAAGATCCCGACATTAATGGAACAGATCCCGGCTTTGATATCCTGCCCTTGGAGGAATTGATTGGCAAAGATCCCGACATTAATGGAAAAGATCCCGGTTTTGATATCCTGCCTTTGGAGGATTGTGAGGCCGCCTCGATTGCGGAACAGCCAATGCAATCTACGCCGTCAAATGAACGTATGAATGAGCAACGACCGACGACAAAGGTGTCTACCACGATGGAAAAGATTCGCAAGGGGACGGGTACGACGCCGCAGCCGACTATTGCAGCACATATAAATCTTCCGCGTGCGGTCATCGGAACTACAACTGAGAAACGTACCGCACCAACTTATGCAAATGTGACCAAAGGATCAGCACGACGTACACGACCCGCAACGAAGCGGGTCTCGTTGGATTACACGGCACCAATGATAGTTGATGGAATAGCCGAAGTCTGCCCAACATGGGAGGTAGCACGTCAAGGGTTTGCCCGGTGGGAAGACACTCTGGTGGGCTATTTTTTGGGAAGAAAACCATACTTTCCTTTTGTGGAACGTTTTGTACGCTCGATCAGGGCTGATTTAGTGGAGGTTAGGGCAACCATTAATGGATTTTTCAAATTCCGATTTAAATCGGAGAATGCAATGCACGGGGCTCTTGATGGAGGTCCATGGCTCATGCAAGGGCAGCCATTATTCTTGGAGGTTTGGCGGCCAGGTATGTCATTTGCAAAACGAGACATTGTTGAAGTGCCGCTCTGGATTAAGTTATGGAATGTACAGAGAGAGTTTTGGACTCAGGCGGGACTAGGAATCATGGCCAGTGCGGTGGGGCGGCCGTTGTTTGCTGATGGCGTTACTACTACAGGCGAGCGCATTGATTTCGCGAGAGTTTGTGTGCTTAAGACACTTGCTGATCCGTTTGTCGAGCAATTTAATATACGGATGCCGTTGGAAGATGGGGGTTTAGGGGGTGTGGTTAGCGTACGGGTGGAGTACGAATGGAGACCAACAAAATGTTCGAAGTGCAAGTCATGGACTCACACGGCAATGGCATGCCCGACATCTCCAGCCGAGCAGCAAGTGCAAGGTTGTCGTCCGCCTACACGGGTGTCGAATACTCCTATGGGTGGTTCACAAGTAACGGGCCAACAGTCTCGCAGGCCCGGTCCGGCAGTCAGGGCTCGAGATAGCAAAGGCGGGATAATGGCAACTCGATCCCGGGTTGAGTGGCGACAGGTGGGTGCAAAGGGCAAGGCTATTAGGGTGGAGTCCACTGAGAGGGCAAATCGTGCTAGTGCGCGGAATCATGGTGAGGTGACTCGGCGGGCAGATAGTGGACCCTCGACATCGTATGGGACCACGGCTCCACATGCGTGTGACGAATCGGTACATGACGCGGATGGATTGGCATCGAATTCTTTCGCTATCCTATACACCTTGCGAGATGAGGATGACGATCTCATTATCTCTATGGGCCCTGAAGCTATGGCAGCCCCGGGAGGGGGTGATCCATGATCCCTGTCGGCGTATGGAATGTACGTGGTCTCAATAAGAGGGACCACGCGAGGGAGGTGGGGGGGCTCGTGGCTAAGTCTGAAATTCAATTAATGGGGTTGTTGGAAACGAGAGTGGCTAGCACTAATGCTGCGATGGTGTCGAATGGTCTACGGACGCGGTGGACGTGGTTTTATGATTACACAGAAGGCCCCGGTACGAGAATATGGGTAGGATGGAACCCCGTGTTTCTTCAGGTATCGGTTCTTGGGCTTTCGGACCAAGCGATACATTGTGAAGTTTTCTCCCGGGAGTCGCGTGAGACGGTTTTTATTTCCTTTATCTTTGGGAAAAACCGGCGAGAGGAGCGGGTTGCATTGTGGTACGACATTATTATCCGATCGGAGGAGCGGGCGGAGGATCCATGGCTGGTATTGGGTGATTTCAATACCATCTTAGAGTCAGGCGAAGCGAGGGGAGGGTCACCCAACGCCCACGATATGGGTGATATGCGAGAATGTCTGGTTGCTGCAGATCTTGTCACCTTGCCTTTTACGGGGCAATTTTTCACATGGTATAACCAACAGCGAGGGGATGCAGGTGTATGGCGCCGTATTGATCGTATGCTTGGTAATCCCACGTGGTTCTCCAAGTATCCTGATATTTCCTACCACGCGGCTCTCCCATCGACATCGGACCATAGCCCGCTACTTCTCGAGTTGGTGCGCAGAAGTCCCCGAGGCGGTCCTTTTCGTTTCGATAATTTTCTGACCCATGACGCACAGTTCCTTTTACATGTCCAGAAGATTTGGCAGATTCCGATCCAGGGTTACCCGATGTACACACTGGTACGACGACTGAAACTACTGAAACCCATTTTCCGACAGATGAGAAGGGTAAAGGGTGACCTTGCGGTGAATGTTAGTGAAGCCAAACACTTTCTTGATGTGTGCCAGCAGTTTGCGACGTTTTTTCCCATGGAAAGTCGATTTCATGAGTTGGAGCGTATCTGTAAGAGGGTGTATGCGAAGGCCATCGAGATCGAGCATGCTGCCTTATCCCAGCGTGCTAAGTTGACGTTTCTTAAAGATGGGGACCAATGCACCTCTTATTTCTTTAAGAAGGTGGCATTGCGTCGTGCGACTAACCGCATTTTTTCCCTTGAAGGTGATATGGGCGAGGTTTTTGAAGGAGAAGATAGCGTTCGAGCAGAGTTGATTCGGTTCTACCAGACCTTATTGGGACAGTCAGCGAGGGAGGTTCCCGTTGAGCCACGAGAGATTGCACCATTCGTAGCAAGGAAGCTATCTGATGAGGCTGCAACTGATATGATTCGGAAGGTGGAGGCTTTAGAGATTAAAGAGGCACTTTTCTCGATGGGGGATGAAAAGGCCCCGGGACCGGATGGCTATTCGGCGGGGTTTTTCAAGGCAGCGTGGGGAGTTATTAGTGATGCCTTGATTCAGGCCGTCCAGGAGTTTTTTTTCGTCAGGCCATTTGCTAAAATGACTGAATAGCACGCTTCTTACACTTATTCCAAAGGGTGATTCCCCGAGGAAAGCGTCGGATTTTCGGCCAATTTCGTGCTGTAATGTTCTCTTCAAGGTTATGGCCAATCGGCTCAAGCCATGGTTAGGAAGTTTGGTTCACTCTTCTCAGACGGCGTTTATCCCTGGGCGACGCATTAGTGATAATATCTTGTTAGCACAGGAGATTTGTTCAGGCTATCGATGCAATAGGCGCCCTCCTTGTGTAACCTTCAAGATTGACCTGGCTAACGCTTATGATAAGGTTGAGTGGAGCTTCGTGTTAGCCACGCTCACGGCTATGAAGTTTCATCCTATCTTTATCCATTGGGTGAGATGTTGTATGACCACGACGACTTTCTGGATTAATATCCATGGACACCCAGCGGGATACTTTGCAGGGAAGCGTGGTCTTCGGCAAGGCGATCCTATATCGCCGTTATATTTAGATTAGTCATGGAGGTGCTACATGGCATCGTCACACATCGGATCAGCCGTGAGCCTCAGTTCCGTTATCATTGGCGATGCGAGGCGAATAGACTTTCTATGCTCTCTTTTGCTGATGATCTCCTCATGTTCTGTGACGCCGATCTTGTGTCAGCTGGAGTTATCAAGGAAGCATTAGTGGAATTTGCAATGCTTTCTGGACTTCATCCGAACCCGGCCAAAAGCGAGATGTTTGTTTTTTTTTTGGTAAAATTTCCCGAAAATAAAAACCGAATGTAAACAAAAAAGCGCCCATGGGAAAAAACCCATGCCGCAGAGAACCGGTAACAAGCTACCGGGAAGCAAACAATCAAGTCAAACACAATCGACAACAGCAGCCGACACATCCAAGCAAAAAGCCACAATTCAAACCAAAAGCAGACTACCATGCAATGTGCCAGAGACTCTGGAGCGAGGCAGCCTGCAGAGTGAAGCGGGAGGGAGCCTGACTCAGCCTCAAGCACGCGATCCCTAAGACCAAACTCACAATTCGCTCCGGAGAGCAACGAGTCTGATCCCGCCAATGCCTGTTCCTCTCTTGCCAGATATGGTAGACCAGAGAGGCGAGAAGATGACGGGAGATCTCATGATGAAGATGATGACTCCTCCAACGAGCAGCGGCCCACTCGATCCCGTGATTCCAATCCCGATGCGGCCACCTCCAGTGGGTCTTCCTTCTCAGCAAGAGAATGCATCTCCTGGAGAAAGAACACTCGAAGAAGAGGTGACTAACCGTCTCAGTGCTCTGAGACTCACAAAGAGAGCAAGCATCCGAACCCGAACGAGCCATCACCCAAGCACGGTCCCGAGTCGCCAACCTGTCACGAATAGCAAGCCACAGAAGAAATTCATGTCTAGGGACCCGAAAAGGGCCCCCAAACAGAGAAGCCCAAGCAATCCTCGGAGAGTGGGTCCGGGTAGCCTCACGAGCACTCCGAACAGAGAACTTCCCATCCGGAGCCACCTTCCAACAAATGGAGTCAGCAGCAGAGGGGTCCACAGAAGGAAGAAGGGGCTGAAGCAGAAGAAACTCCACCGACTGCTGGGCAGGCCAGGTCCATCCAGCATCCGTCACAACAGCAGAGAGCCGGGAATCCAAAGGGAGACCCATAACCAAAGGCCCCCTCGGGAATCTCTCAATGAGAGGGGTATCAGACAGCCAAGGGTCCTTCCAGAGCCAAAGAGAGTTCCCATTTCCAATACGAAAGGAGATAAGGGAACGGAATGTACCTCTGAGGTGGAGCAGCTTACGCCAACTCCAAGCGTCCGAGGAGGTGGGCTAAACATCCCAGAAAGAGCGATCCCTGAGTTTAGTGGCGTAAAGCCACTGAACCCAAATCGAGTCAGGATCACGAGAGACAATGCTCCAGAGGTGATGGAAGAGGAGAGCCCGATTGTCGGACGGGTCATCTTCTTCGGGGCGTCAACAGTACTCTCATCAGCCTCATCCCTAAGGGGACTACTTCTAGACGTGCTTCCGACTTTAGGCCAATTTCTTGCTGCAATGTCCTGTATAAGGTCATTGCCAAGATTTTGGCCAATCGGCTCAGATCTGTCCTTCCTGGCCTTGTTCATCCGGTACAGACGGCTTTCATCCCGGGCAGGCGCATCAGCGATAACATTCTGTTAGCTCAGGATATTTGCAGGGGCTATCAGAACCAGAGTCTCCCCCCCCCCCCCGTTCTGCCATCAAGGTCGACCTCGCGAAGGCATTTGATAAGGTGGATTGGAGCTTTGTTATTGCAATTCTTCAGGCCATGCAGTTCCACCCTCTCTTCATTCAGTGGATCAAGGAATGCATCACTACGACTGCCTTCTCCATTTGCATCAACGGAACGCCGGAAGGTTTCTTTGCGGGTAAGCGGGGTCTCCGCCAAGGCGACCCCCTCTCTCCTTACCTGTTCGTTTTGGTGATGGAGGTGCTTCATGGGATTCTTTCATCCCGTATCCAGTCCTCTCCCGGATTCCGTTACCATTGGAGATGTGAGACGAGTAAGCTGGCCATGCTGTCTTTTGCTGACGATCTGCTGCTTTTCTGTCACGCTGATGCCTGCTCTGTTCGGACCCTCCGTGATGCTCTCGATACCTTCGGCTCTTTGTCGGGTCTCCTCCCTAACCCGGCTAAGAGTGAGATGTTTCTTTCCAGGAGGGCTGAGCCTCTTTCGGGACAGCTTCTGAGTATCATGGGCTTCTCCCGTGGCCAGCTCCCTGTCCGCTACCTTGGAGTTCCTTTGATCCACTCCCGGCTCAGACTTGAGGACTGCACCCCTCTGCTTCAGTCTGTGGATGGACGGCCCGGATCCTGGCTGAACTGGTCCCTCTCGTATGCCGGTCGGCTGCAGCTCATTATGTCTGTCCTCTCTGCCATGCAGGCTTATTGGGCTGGGGTCTTCCTCCTCCGAAAGGGGTGGTTAAGGCCTTGGAGTCTCGCTTTCGGAGGTTTCTGTGGGATGGATCTCCTGCTAAGGTGGCTTGGGAGGACGTCTGCAAGCCGGTGGAAGAAGGAGGTCTTGGCGTTCGATCTCTCTTGAGCGACAATCGGGCTCTCCTCTTCCATCACCTCTGGAGCATTGTCTCTCGTGATCCTGACTCGATTTGGGTTCAGTGGCTTTACGCCACTAAACTCAGGGATCGCTCTTTCTGGGATGTTCAGCCCACCTCCTCGGACGCTTGGAGCTGGCGTAAGCTGCTCCACCTCAGAGGTACTTTCCGTTCCCTTATCTCCTTTCGTATTGGAAATGGGAACTCTCTTTGGCTCTGGAAGGACCCTTGGCTGTTTGATACCCCTCTCATTGAGAGATTCCCGAGGGGGCCTTTGGTTATGGGTCTCCCTTTGGATTCCCGGCTCTCTGCTGTTGTGACGGATGCTGGATGGACCTGGCCTGCCCAGCAGTCGGTGGAGTTTCTTCTGCTTCAGCCCCTTCTTCCTTCTGTGGACCCCTCTGCTGCTGACTCCATTTGTTGGAAGGTGGCTCTGGATGGGAAGTTCTCTGTTCGGAGTGCTCGTGAGGCTATCCGAACCCACTCTCCGAGGATTGCTTGGGCTTCTCTGTTTGGGGGCCCTTTTCGGGTCCCTAGACATGAATTTCTTCTGTGGCTTGCTATTCGTGACAGGTTGGTAACTAGGGACCGTGCTTGGGTGATGGCTCGTTCGGGTTCGGATGCTTGCTCTCTTTGTGAGTCTCAGAGCACTGAGACGGTCCGTCACCTCTTCTTCGAGTGTTCTTTCTCCAGGAGATGCATTCTCTTGCTGAGAAGGAAGACCCACCTGGAGGTGGTCGCATCGGGATTGGATCCACGGGATCGAGTGGGCCGCTGCTCGCTGGAGTAGTCATCATCTTCATCATGAGATCTCCCGTCATCTTCTCGCCTCTCTGGTCTTCCATATCTGGCAAGAGAGGAATAGGCGTTGGCGGGATCAGACTCGTTGCTCTCCGGAGCGAATTGTGAGTTTGGTCTTAGGGATCGCGTGCTTGAGACTGACTCAGGCTCCCTCCCGCTTCACTCTGCAGGCTTCCTCGCTCAAGAGCCTCTGGCACATTGCATGGTAGTCTGCTTTTGGTTTGAACTGTGGCTTTTTGCTTGGATGTGTCGGCTGCTGTTGTCGATTGTGTTGACTTGATTGTTTGCTTCCCGGTAGCTTGTTACCGGTTCTCTGCGGCATGGGTTTTATTCCCACGGGCGCTTTTCTGTTTACATTCGGTTTTTATTTTCGGGAAATTTTACCAAAAAAAAAAAAAGACCTCCTTCTTCCACCGGCTTGCAGACGTCATCCCAAGCCACCTTAGCAGGAGATCCATCCCACATAAACCTCCAAAAGCGAGACTCCAAGGCCTTTACCACCTCTTTCGGGAGGAGGAAGACCCCAGCCCAATAAGCCTGCATGGCAGAGAGGACAGACATAATGAGCTGCAGCCGACCGGCATACGAGAGGGACCGGTTCAGCCAGGAACCGAGCCGTCCATCCACAGACTGAAGCAGAGGGGTGCAGTCCTCCAGTCTGAGCCGGGAGTGGATCAAAGGAACTCCAAGGTAGCGGACAGGAAGCTGGCCACGGGAGAAGCCCATGATACTCAGAAGCTGTCCCGAAAGAGGCTCAGCCCTCCTGGAAGAAACATCTCACTCTTAGCCGGGTTAGGGAGGGGACCCGACAAAGAGCCGAAGGTATCGAGAGCATCACGGAGGGTCCGGACAGAGCAGGCATCAGCGTGACCGAAAAGCAGCAGATCGTCAGCAAAAGACAGCATGGCAGCTTACTCGTCTCACATCTCCAATGGTAACGGAATCCGGGAGAGGACCGCAAAGAAGCCTTCCGGCGCTCCGTTGATGGAAAGAAACATCAGCGAGATGTTTGTTGCCAAGCGGGCGGAGAGCGTTGCGAATGACCTCCATGGCCTAATGGATTTTCTAAGGGGACAGTTGCCTGTACGATATCTAGGTGTTCCGCTACTTCACTCTCGATTGACGCTAGCAGATTGTAACCCATTGTTACACAAGGTTGATGCGCGACTGGGATCATGGCTTCACCGCTCCCTGTCATATGCGGGGCGGGTTCAACTTATCAAGTCGGTACTGACTACCACGCATGCGTATTGGTCGGGGGTTTTCCTATTGCCGAAGGGGATCATTGCGGCTTTGGAGGCTCGTTTTCGACGCTTTCTCTGGGCAGGGTCGCCGGCAAAAGTTGCGTGGGTGGACATTTGCTTACCTGTTGCTGAGGGAGGTCTTGGAATTCGTTCGATTGCAACGGATAACAAGGCCCTCCTTTTGCGGCATTTATGCAGTGTTGTCTCCCGAGAGGAGAGCTCGATTTGGGTGGAATGGTTGCTTCTCAATCGACTCCGCTCCAATTCTTTTTGGGTGGTGCGTCCTGCACCTAATGACGCTTGGAGCTGGAAGAAGATGCTGAAGTTACGGCCTCTACTTAAGTCACTCATTTCTTTTCATATAGGAAATGGTTCTTCCATTTCCCTATGGAAGGACCCCTGGTTGTTTTCATATCCATTGATGGATCGTTTTCCACGAGGCCCGCTGGTTATGGGACTACCACATGATGCTCCTCTTAGCGCTGTTATCTCGTCATGTAGCCTATCGTCATGTTTTGTCGTCGCTTGTTTATCACATTTGGCAGGAACGGAATACACGGTGGAAGGAGCATAGACGCGGCTCCCCTGAGCAAGTGATTGCTTTGGTTCTGGGGAATGCTTATTTACAATTGTACACTGTAGCACATAGATATCCTTTACAAGTAGTTGCTATTTGCCGTCTGTGGCGAGTTGCATGGTAGCTTGTTTCGAGCTTTAGTTGTCGTCACAGTCGTAGTCGATGGCGTAGTTGATGTCGTTGTTATCCGATAGCTTGTTATCGGTTGTTTGCGGCATGAGTTTCTACTCATACGTGCTATTTTGTATTTTTCTCTTCATATATATATATATAATGGGACATTCATCCAAAAAAAAAAATTTGCCTTGTTGACCAAGTCAAATGCCTCTTTAAACGAGTCGAATGCCTTGTTAAACAACTCAAATACCTTGTTGACCAAGTAATGCCTTCTGGACAAAGTCGAATGCCTTGTTGACCAAGTCACACCTTGTTGACTATGTAGAATACCTTATTAACCAAGTAGAATGCCTTGCTGAACAAGTAGAAATGCATTACATGCCTTGTTGACCAAGTTGAATGCCCTTTAGAACAAGTAGAACGCCTTGTTGATCAAGTTGAACGCCTTGTTTATCAAGTCGAATGCCTTGTTGAACAAGTCGAATGCCTTGTTGAATAAGTCTAATGGCTTGTTGAACAAGTCTAATGGCTTGTTGACCAAGTCATGCCTTGTTGAACAACTAAAATGCCTTGTTGAACAAGTCGAACGCCTTGTTGAACAAGTCGAAGTCCTTGTTGTGTAAGTCGAATGCCTTGTGGACCAAGTCACGTATTGTTGACAGTAGGATGCCTTGTTTTTCTTTTTTTTTTTTTTTTTTTTTTTGGGATAAGGTCATTAAAATAAAATGTGGAAAGATACAATGTTCAGCAGCAATAAGCTGCACCGCTCGGTAACATGATAGCTATAATCAACGCAAGCAATCCAATCGAGCAAGCAAACATCAAAAGCAAGCAAGCAGACTGTAAGCAAGTGACTACGTGCTCAGCCACGCAATGCGCCAAACACGTCGAAGCGCACAGGACTGTAGCTGATACTTCCCTCCAAGGGTAGAGAGCTGTATACAGAGTGTAGTCTCGACGTCCGCAACGATATGAGTAGGAGGTCTTCGTCTTCCTTCCCGCCATCGTAGGTTGCGCTCGGCCCAGAGGTGATAGACAAGCGATGCAAGCGCATATCGGGGCCCCATCCACGCGAGGTGCTTGCTCCGCCACCTTTGAGCAGCCAGTGAACCCCTTCGATCCAGTCCGTGTAAGGCCATCCAACACGTAACTTTCCCTGCAAAGACTGTAGACAATGTCTGGAAAATGAACACTCAAAGAAAAGATGCCGTGTTGTCTCTATAGCATGGCCATCATCACACAAGAGGCAAGCTGAACTTCCTACTGCCGCGGCCACCCATGGCTTGTCCCTCGTCGCCAGGCGTTCCCTAATCGCCAACCATAGAATGACTTCATGCCGTGGTATCGAGATAGGGCCTCCGAACAGGTTGGTCCAGAATGCAGGCGGATAATGTTGGCGTATGCAATTTCTCGCGGAGTGAGTAGAGAAGACGCCATTGGGAGTCCCCCGCCATCGAATCGTGTCCATCTCACCGTGTTGAATGGGAGGTAGGAGACCAGCAAAATCCATGAACTCCACCGTTGTCTGTCCTGGCCAATGCCATCCCGACTCATCAATCACCGCGCTCAATCGTGAATCAAGTGGGAGGCCCATAAGAGATGGACCACGCGGGTACCGTTCCACCAACGGAATCGTGAGTAGCCATGGGTCAGTCCAGAGGCGTGTATTCGCTCCATTCCCAATGCGGAACTCTAGAAGTGGCAGGATGATGGGTCTGAGCTTGAGGAGCTTCTTCCAGCTCCATGAGGTATTAGCCGTGGATCTGATGGTCCAGAAGGATGTGTTGTGCAGCCGCGTCCGTCATATCCATGTGGCCCATATCGAAGACTCATCTCCCCTGAGAATGTTCCAAATAAGACGCATCATCAGCGCCTTGTTCTCCACCTCAATCGATCTCAGTCCAAGTCCCCCTTCGTCCCTTGGTGCGCATACGTCGGTCCATGCCACCTTCGCGCTAGATCCCTTCCACAAGAAAGCTCGAAGACGCTTCTCGATACTGCGGATGATTCCCTTGGGGAGTAAGAAGACTCCCGCCCAATACACATGGATAGTCATAAGGACCGATCGAATGAGCTGTACCTTCTCGGCGTATGAGAGCGAGTGGTTGGTCCAAGAACCAAGCCGACGATCAATAGAACGTAATAAGGGGGCGCAATCATCGATAGTCAATCGCGATGTGATAAGGGGGACCCCCAGGTACCGCACAGGAAGAGACCCGATAGGGAAGCCCATAACAGCCTAGAGTGTACCCTTCAGTCGTTCTACCCGTTTCGAGATAAAC
Source organism: Linderniella brevidens (assembly GCA_004919715.1). NCBI lineage: Eukaryota > Viridiplantae > Streptophyta > Magnoliopsida > Lamiales > Linderniaceae > Linderniella > Linderniella brevidens. The sequence continues at coordinate 20,140,421 of SWDC01000154.1, forward strand.
ATCTCGCTTTTACTGGAGTTTACCCGTAGCCCTGAAAGCGAAGCAAAAAGTTCGAGGCTGTCGCGGAAGATACTGACTGATTGAACGTCCGCCTGCGAGAAAAGAAGAAGATCATCGGCGAAGGTCAACATGAAGAGGGATGTGGCCTCGCATCGCCAATGGTATCGGAAGCTGCTGCTAAGGTTGATGCGGGACACTATGATTCCATGTAAAGCCTCCATCACCAACACAAAGAGATAAGGTGATATGGGGTCGCCTTGTCTGAGACCCCACCGTCCTTTGAAGAAACCCTCCGGCCTACCGTTGATGTTGATGGAAAAATGCGTCGACGTGAGGCATGACCGGACCCACCCAATGAAGGTCGGGTGAAAGTGAAGTGCCTGAAGTGTGGCAAAGATAAAATCCCACTCAATCTTATCATATGCCTTGGCGAGGTCGACCTTAAGAGCCACCCGTTCAGGCAGCCCGGCTCTATTGTATCCGTGACAAATCTCTTGGGCTAAGAGAATGTTGTCGGAAATACGCCTTCCAGGGATGAATGCCGTCTGTGTAGGGTGGACAAGTTTCCCCAAGCTGTCTCGTAGCCGATTAGCAATGATCTTGGAGATGATCTTAGTAGGATGCCTTGTTAACCTAGTAGAATGCGTTGACTAAAAAGAAAAAAAAAAGTGCTCTCTTTTTTTTTTGGGAAAAAGGTCATTAAAATAAAATGTGGAAAGATACAATGTTCAGCAGCAATAAGCTGCACCGCTCGGTAACATGCTACCTATAAACAACGCAAGCAATCCAATTAAGCAAGCAAACATCAAAAGCAAGCAAGCAGACTGTAAGCAAGTGACTACGTGCTCGGCCACTCAATGCGCCAAACACGTCGAAGCGCACAGGACTGTAGCTGATACTTCCCTCCAAGGGTAGAGAGCCGTAAACAGAGTGTAGTCTCGACGTCCGCAACGATATGAGTAGGAGGTCTTCGTCTTCCTTCCCGCCATCGTAGGTTGCGCTCGGCCCATAGGTGATAGACAAGCGATGCAAGCGCATGTCGGGGCCCCATCCATGCGAGGTGTTTGCCCCGCCACCTTTGAGCAGCCCAGTGAACCCCTTCGATCCAGTCCGTGTAAGGCCATCCAAAACGTAACTTTCCCTGCAAAGCCTGTAGGCAATGTCTGGAAAATAAACACTCAAAGAAAAGATGCCGTGTTGTCTCTATAGCATGGCCATCATCACACAAGAGGCAAGCTGAACTTCCTGCTCCCGCGGCCACCCATGGCTTGTCCCTCGTCGCCAGGCGTTCCCTAATCGCCAGCCATAAAATGACTTCATGCCGTGGTATCGAGATAGGGCCTCCGAACAGGTTGGTCCAGAATGCAGTCGGAGAATGTTGGCGTATGCAATTTCTCGCGGAGTGAGTAGAAAAGACGCCATTGGGAGTCCCCCGCCATTGAATCGTGTCCATCGCACCGTGTTGAATGGGAGGTAGGAGACCAGCAAAATCCATGAACTCCACCGTTGTCTGTCCTGGCTAATGCCATCCCGACTCATCAATCACCGCGCTCAATCGTGAATCAAGTGAGAGGCCCATAACAGCGGGGCCACGCGGGTACCGTTCCACCAGCGGAATCGTGAGTAGCCATGGGTCAGTCCAGAGGCGTGTATTCGCTCCATTCCCAATGCGGAACTCTTTTTTTTTTTTTTTTGGGAAAACGTCATTAAAATAAAATGTGGAAAGATACAATGTTCAGCAGCAATAAGCTGCACCGCTCGGTAACATGCTACCTATAAACAACGCAAGCAATCCAATCGAGCAAGCAAACAACAAAAGCAAGCAAGCAGACTGTAAGCAAGTGAGACTACGTGCTCGGCCACGCAATGCGCCAAACACGTCGAAGCGCACAGGACTGTAGCTGATACTTCCCTCCAAGGGTAGAGAGCCGTATACAGAGTGTAGTCTCGACGTCCGCAACGTTATGAGTAGGAGGTCTTCGTCTTCCTTCCCGCCATCGTAGGTTGCGCTCGGCCCATAGGTGATAGACAAGCGATGCAAGCGCATGTCGGGGCCCCATCCATGCGAGGTGCTTGCCCCGCCACCTTTGAGCAGCCCAGTGAACCCCTTCGATCCAGTCCGTGAAAGGCCATCCAAAACGTAACTTTCCCTGCAAAGACTGTAGGCAATGTCTGGAAAATGAACACTCAAAGAAAAGATGCCGTGTTGTCTCTATAGCTTGGCCATCATCACACAAGAGGCAAGCTGAACTTCCTGCTGCCGCGGTCACCCATGGCTTGTCCCTCGTCGCCAGGCGTTCCCTAATCGCCAGCCATAAAATGACTTCATGCCGTGGTATCGAGATAGGGCCTCCAAACAGGTTGGCCCAGAATGCAGGCGGAGAATGTTGGCGTATGCAATTTCTCGCGGAGTGAGTAGAGAAGACGCCATTGGGAGTCCCCCGCCATCGAATCGTGTCCATCTCACCGTGTTGAATGGGAGGTAGAAGACCAGCAAAATCCATGAACTCCATCGTTGTCTGTCCTGGCCAATGCCATCCCGACTCATCAATCACCGTGCTCAATCGTGAATCAAGTGGGAGGCCCATAACAGATGGACCACGCGGGTACCGTTCCACCAGCGGAATCGTGAGTAGCAATGGGTCAGTCCAGAGGCGTGTATTCGCTCCATTCCCAATGCGGAACTCTAGAAGTGGCCGGATGATGGGTCTGAGCTTGAGGAGCTTCTTCCAGCTCCATGAGGTATTAGCCGTGGATCTGATGGTCCAGAAGGATGTGTTGTGCAGCCGCGTCCGTCGTATCCATGTGGCCCATATCGAAGACTCATCTCCCCTGAGAATGTTCCAAATAAGACGCATTATCAGCGCCTTGTTCTCCACCTCAATCGATCTCAGTCCAAGTCCCCCTTCATCCCTTGGTGCGCATACGTCGGCCCATGCCACCTTCGCGCTAGATCCCTTCCACAAGAAAGCTCGAAGACGCTTCTCGATACTGCGGATGATTCCCTTGGGGAGTAAGAAGACTCCCGCCCAATACACATGGATAGCCATAAGGACCGATCGAATGAGCTGTACCCTCCCGGCGTATGAGAGCGAGTGGTTGGTCCAAGAACCAAGCCGACGATCAATAGAACGTAATAAGGGGGCGCAATCATCGATAGTCAATCGCGATGTGATAAGGGGGACCCCCAGGTACCGCACAGGAAGAGACCCGATAGGGAAGCCCATAACAGCCTGGAGTTAAACATCTCGCTTTTACTGGAAGAGACCCTTCAGTCGTTCTGCCCGTTTCGAGATAAACATCTCGCTTTTACTGGAGTTTGCCCGTAGCCCTGAAAGCGAAGCAAAAAGCTCGAGGCTGTCGCGGAAGATACTGACTGAGTGAACGTCCGCCTGCGAGAAAAGAAGAAGATCATCGGCGAAGGTCAACATGAAGAGGGATGTGGGCTCGCAACGCCAATGGTATCAGAAGCTGCTGCTAAGTTGGATGCGAGACGCTATGATTCCATGTAAAGCCTCCATCACCAACACAAAGAGATAAGGTGATATGGGGTCGCCTTGTCTGAGACCCCGCCGTCCTTTGAAGAAACCCTCCGGCCTACCGTTGATGTTGATGGAAAAATGCGTCGACGTGAGGCATGACCGGACCCACCCAATGAAGGTCGGGTGAAAGTGAAGTGCCTGAAGTGTGGCAATGATAAAATCCCACTCAATCGTATCATATGCCTTGGCGAGGTCGACCTTAAGAGCCACCCGTTCAGGCAGCCCGGCTCTATTGTATCCGTGACAAATCTCTTGGGCTAAGAGAATGTTGTCGGAGATACGCCTTAAAAAAAAAAAAAAAAAAGTGCTCTCTTTGCTCTCTAACGAAACACTTGGAATTCCAACGGTCACGTTGCTTCTCCTTCCCGCCGGCGTGCTCTTTCATCCCTTCCGCCACCACCACCTGGTCCGGCGAGGTCAGTTCTCGCGGTTCTTCATCGCCGGGCTCAAACGGCGATTGGAGGCCCGCCGTTGTTGGGTTTACCCGTCCCGCGTTCTACCATCTCCGGTCTCTTCCATCCCGCTCCTCTTGGGCAGCTTTCCATCGTCCTCTGCCGCCGCCATGAGCGGCGGACTAGCCTGATCTCGAGCCTCCACTGCCGGGTCCAGACGGCTATCGGAGCTGCTTCGGCGAGATTTTGAACCGTGACTCTTAATATTCCGCTTCCATTTTTCGCGTGTTGCGTTCATGGCTTCCTCTTCATCATTGTGTGGCTCCACCATGGCGGGGCTTATCTCCTCATCGACGGCAACGGGAGGTTTCGCTTCAACTCTCTCTCGTCCACCCGTCACTATGGCTCTCTCGGCGCGCTTTCCGGATTTCGCCGCGGACTTCAATGGCGAGGCGTTTCATGATCTCTTCCGTCGTGTTATCGGGATTGAATCGATGCTTGCGTCTAAAGATTTGGTGGGGCCCTCTTCGGATGCTTCTATGGGATTGGATGGGTCCACCTCCCTCTCCTCCTTCACGGCTACTCCCGCTCCTTCTCCGGGACATTCCGACGTGCACATGTGCACGGCGCCTCTCCAACTGGAGGGTTTGGAGATTTCGGAGGCTGCTCCGATTGATGCCTCGACTGTTCGAGTGGACCTCGGCGTCGCTAATGGTTCACGGCGCTCGGCTGACCCTTTGCCGGCCTCGACGAACGCTGTGGCTCATTATCGGGAGGGAGCTGTGAGGAAGGAGACCCCTCATGGGCAGCCCCCGACTGTTCGGGCTGTTCGTATTCTTCCTCGCCGTGGGGTCACTGTCTCTTAGCCACGCCGTCAAGAACCACCGGCGGGGTGTACACCAGGGGAATACGCTGCTGTCCCGTAACCCGCGTATGCTCCCCATGTAGAGCCGCCGAGAAAGACCTCTTCTCACTTTTCGAGCAAACCACCGAGGAGGCAGCCCTCTCGGGATTCTCCATTAACCCAATAGGTGCAGCGATCGGGACAGCCCCATGATCCACAGCCCCACGATCCACTCCGGCCTTGGAAGGCGGCGGGGTGTCCGGCCGACGCTTGCCCATGAGGCTCATCAATCGCGGTTCGTCACGGAGTGGTTGGAGCCATACCCTTGTTGGGTACTTTCTCGGTAAACGACCGTATTTCCCCTTTGTTGAGAAATACTTCTGTGCTGCTTGGACTGGAGTGGTGGAGGTCCGGGCCTCGATAAACGGATTCTTCAAATTCCGTTTCGAGTCAGAGGATTCCAAGAACGCTGTATTGGAGGGTGGTCCGTGGCTTCTGCATGGGCAGCCTCTCTTTCTTGAGGTGTGAAAGCCTGGGATGTCCTTCGAAAAGAAGGAACATGATGAGGTCCCATTGTGGATCAAGTTGTGGAACAATCCGGGAGAATTCTGGACTCCCAAGGGTTTAGGGATTATTGCCAGTGTTGTGGGCCAGCCGCTATTTGCTGATTCGGTTACGAATCGCACTGCTCGGATTGACTATGCTCGTGTTTGCGTCCTGAAGAACCTGAAGGACGACTTCATCGATCGCTTCATCATCCGTCTTCCTAAGGAAGGAGGAGGATCAGTCGGGGCTGTTACTGTTCTCGTTGAGTACGAGTGGAGGCCGACTATGTGTGAGGAGTGTAAGGCTTGGAGCCATACCAAGACTAAGTGCCCCCGGATCGTTCAGCCCACTTTGGCGCGTGCCCCTAACCCGCCGAGGAAGGTTGGCGTGGCTGCCCCGTCTGCTGCCCCGATGGCTGCTCTGGCCACTTCCCCGACCACGGCTACCCCCACTATGCAGAAGGCCCCCCAGGCCAAGAAGGATGCATGGAAAAAGGCAAAGGCAAAGCAGCGGAAGAAGGGGAAGGCGGTGATGGTTACCTCGGTGAAGGAGGTGAAGGCTGCCCCGTCTCTTCGGGGTGGTGGAGGTAGTGTTGTGGCTGCCCCGACTCTTCGGGGCAGGGTTGCGGGTGATGGTGAGGGTAGTTGCGGTGTCACTGATTTGGCTGCCCCGTCTCTTCCGTGTGGTGCTAGTGGTGGTGGGGCTAACGAAAGTTCTTCCTCCCAAGTCGGGGAGGAATTCCGTAACCCTTTTCATGTCCTTCAGAGTCTGAGCGTGGACTCTCCTTCTTCTATGGGCCCTGAACATGCAGCCCGCTCCGGTGTTTCTTTATGATTCCGACCGGCGTATGGAATGTGAGGGGTCTAGGCATTTCACTTGTTCAACAAGGCATTACAAGAGAGAAAATTTTCGCTAGAGAGAGAAACTAGAGAGAATTCGTAAACCCAACGTGTTCGGCCGCCGGGGCTGTTTTCATCGCCTACCACCGCCGTTTTTGGCCACTCCCGGATAGGGCGTGACCAGCCGGTGGCAGGGACCTCCATCACCGGCGTTTTGAGGGTTACACCACGTGCTTTTACTCTTTGAATTTTTGAATTTTTTAGGATCCTAGTTATGACATCTTCTTCTTCCATGGATGGTTCAAAGCTCTCGGCATCTTCTAATTCATGCGATCCACGCTTGTAACAACCAGATCTTGATGGACTACGTTCTGCATACCCGGAGTTTGCCACGCAATTATCGGCGTTTGCATCTTTGAAGGCGCGGGTTCAGGATCACGACCCGACGATGGATGCATCGGCGGAGATGACGACGTTTTTGCATGATCCATCTATTTCCGGCGAAGATTTGGTGCATCTGGAACATCAAGCAGAGAATAATCCAATTTTGGTAAAGATCCTTGCATATCTTCGGGCAAATATGGGAATATCCCGTCCAGGTTCGACGTATCTGCACCAAGATCGGGCTATGGATTCATCTATTTCCGGCGAAGATTTGGCGCATCTGGAGCAGCAAGCAGAGAATAACCCAATTATGGTAAAGATCATCGCATATCTTCGGGCAGATATGGGAATATCTCGTCTAGGTTCGATGTATCTGCACCAAGATCGGGCACCCAAAAATAGAATGCCTTGTATGGATTCATCTATGTCCGGCGAAGATTTGGCGCATCTGGAGCAGCAAGCAGAGAATAATCCAATTATGGTAAAGATCCTTGCATACCTTCGGGCAGATATGGGAATATCTCGTCCAGGTTCGATGTATCTGCACCAAGATCGGGCACCCAAAAATAGAATGCCTTGTATGGATTCATCTATCTCCGGCGAAGATTTGGCGCATCTGGAGCAGCAAGCAGAGAATAATCCAATTATGGCAAAGATCCTTGCATATCTTCGGGCAGATATGGGAACATCTCGTCCAGGTTCGTTGCACCAAGATCGGGTTCCCAAAAATAGAATGCCTTGTATGGATTCCTCAACGACGGATTGGGCTGAGATTGGATCCATTCTCTACAATTCGCTTTCAAAAATATTCCCGGATTTAGCGAACGATTTGATGTGGCAGCGTTCGAAGATCTAATTGGGCGCGTTCATGGAGCTCCACCGGAGCAGCAACCACCACCGTCGACACATATGGCTAGCGGATCGCTATACAGGCCGGACACACGGAATAATCCTATGCGCCCGTGGACCCGCCGCCAACGGCGCTACCCGGACATTATCGGCCCGCTACGTGACCCACGGATTGGAAATGACCGCCCTATACGCCCAGGCACACCACCGCCGCCATCTGGCATGGCCTTGATCAACGATGATGCGTCATATGATCCAAAGATGAAGCCGCAGTCACCGACCACGACGGCTGCGAGGAACGAGGTTAGGGCCGATGCTGATGGGCCTAGGGTTTCACTGTCCCGGGTTGCTGATGGGCCCAAGGAGTCGTCCAGGGTTTCGCCGTCTAGGGCTGCGGCGGAAGGAACTAGGGCTTCAACGTTTAGGATCTCGCCGTCTCGGGTTTCCACTTATGGGCCTAGGGTTATCAATCCTAGGGTTTCGCCGTTAATAACTCACCCGGCTGTACCTCATGGGCTGCAAACCATGGCACCATTGCCGACGCGCAAGGAGGTGTCTACCTCGCCGCACGTAAACCCTCAGCCATCGTTTGCTGCGGTAACTCGCGGGACGGTGCACGAAGAAGCACCTCGCAAACCAAGCCCTACACGCTATACCTTGACATATACAGCCCCAACTCTCAAGGACGGTGTCGCGGAGGCCTGCCCATCATGGGAGGTCGCAAAGAGGGGTGCGGCACGTTGGGACAATACCCTCGTAGGGTATTTTCTGGGGAAAAAACCATATTTCCCGTTTGTTGAACGGCATTTCCGTTCAATTTGGGAGGAACTGTTGGAGGTACGCGCAACGGCCAACGGTTTTTTCAAATTCAGATTTGCAACCGCGGCAGCAGCCAATGCGGTTCTTGAAGGAGGACCGTGGCTCATGCAAGGTCAACCCATTTTTCTCGAGGCTTGGCGAACGGGGATGTCTCTCGAGAAAATTCAGCACACCCATGTTCCGCTATGGGTGAAATTGCGTAACGTTCCGGGCGAGTTCTGGACACAGGAGGGTTAGGCATTGTCGCTAGCGTCGTCGGGAAGCCACTCTTCGCAGATTCTATGACGATTTCAGCGGAACGTATTGACTACGCTCGGGTATGCATATCAAAGAATCTCCAGGAGCCTTTTCTTGAAAGCTTCAATATTCGCATTCCACGTGAAGGTGGAGGATCTGACGGCGCGGTTACAGTTCGTGTCGAGTACGAATGGAGGCCGCGGAAGTGCTCCTTATGCGGTGCATGGACCCACGGGGCGGGAACATGTCCCTCTCGTCGAACCCAACAGCCACGATCAAATACGGGACCGAGGCAATCCACGGGGCAGCGCACATCGACGATGCCGAAGAAACCCCAGAATGGCCCACACACACGGCGCGAATGGAGAAGAGTTGGTCATCCCGACAAGGGCAAGGAGGTTGTTGTTCCACCCACCAACATGGAGCAAGATCACGAGCCGCGGCTGCAGGAGTACCCGAAGCCTGTAGATGGATGTTCAACAAGTTCAGTCAACGCGCAGCAGGGAGCTATTGTACTAGCTAGCATTAACCCATTCGAGGTTCTTGCGGACTTGGACGACTTGGACACGGCGAACACACTTAAGGGTCCTGAAGCAGCCCTTCTCGACGTGTGCCCATGATCCCAATCGCCGTTTGGAATGTACGTGGTCTAAACAGGGTAGACCACAGATGGGCGGTGGGGGATATTATTACTAAGTATAAGCTGTTGATTATCGGGCTGTACGAGACACGGGTCTCCGAGCAGAATGCGGCTGCCCTTTCACATTCTACCAGGGCTTGGAGTTGGTTCTTTGAATACGATAATGGGCCGGCATCTCGTATCTGGGTGGGCTGGGATGCCCGCCTAGTTACTGTCACAATTCTTGCGTACACCACTCAGACCATTCACTGTAAGGCGACGATCCTTGCGGAGCGTGAGGATTTCTTCATCACATTCGCATACGGTCATAATCAGAGGGTGTCCCGACGCGACCTTTGGACGGATCTCATCGAGACCTCACAGCTGCACGCAAACTCACCATGGCTTGTTATGGGGGATTTCAACGCGATCATGGCAAACACGGACGCGCGGGGAGGATCGGCCACGGGGGCTGTCCGGAGATGATTGCATGCATGACTACATCGGACCTCGCAACCCTGCCATGCACGGGGCAACTCTACACGTGGTATAACCAGCAAGGGGGCACGTCGGGTGTATGGCGACGCCTCGATAGGATGCTTGGCAACCCCTCTTGGTTCGCTAGATTTGGGGACCTTACTTATCATTGCGCAACCCCTGCTACATCGGACCACTCTCCACTCATCCTCGCGACTACAGCTAGGGCTTCTGAGAGGAATAATTCTTTTCGTTTTGATAATTTTTTGGCGCAGGATCCTCGTTTTCTTCCTATCGTGGCGAAAACTTGGAGTCTGCAAGCAAATGGATACCCGATGTATGTAGTCGTCCAGAGACTGAAAGCGATGAAGAGGGAACTACGACAACTACGGCGAGACAAGGGTGATCTCAATCGTAACGTGCTCGAGGCGCGCAAATTTCTAGAGATTGCTCAGGACATGGCGGCAAACTATCCATTGGAGGATCAATTACTAATCTTGGAGAAGCAATGTCGGCTTGTGTATGCCAAAGCGGTCGAATTGGAGCATTCGGCACTCCTTCAGCGGGCGAAAGTGGCATGGCTCAAGGACGGTGACCAATGCACTTCTTTTTTCTTCAAGAAAGTGGCCACACGGCGGGTTGGAAATCGTATCTTCCACTTGGAGGATGAGGCGGGAAACACGTTCGAGGGTGGTGCACAAGTGCGGGCTGAATTGGTCCGATATTACTCGGAACTTCTCGGGCAATCCATGCGGACAACCCCAATATCCGCCTCTGACGTCGCGCCTTACTTCGGGGCAGCGCTCAGCACAACCGACGCGGAGGCAATGGTTCAGCCGGTCACTGATGTGGAAATCAACAACGCGCTGCATGCAATGGGAGATAACAAATCGCCAGGGCCAGACGGGTACTCCGCGGTTTTCTACAAGCGGGCATGGCACATCATCGGGGAGGATATCTCGTTCGCCATCCGGGATTTCTTCCGGACGGGACGCCTCCTAGGGGAGCTGAATTCGACCTTATCACCCTCATTCCAAAAGGGGATAATCCACGCATGGCGAAGGATTTTCGACCGATTGCCTGCTGCAACGTTCTCTATAAGATCATCTCCAAGATCATTGCTAATCGGCTACGAGACAGCTTGGGGAAACTTGTCCACCCTACACAGACGGCATTCATCCCTGGAAGGCGTATTTCCGACAACATTCTCTTAGCCCAAGAGATTTGTCACGGATACAATAGAGCCGGGCTGCCTGAACGGGTGGCTCTTAAGGTCGACCTCGCCAAGGCATATGATAAGATTGAGTGGGATTTTATCTTGCCACACTTCAGGCACTTCACTTTCACCCGACCTTCATTGGGTGGGTCCGGTCATGCCTCACGTCGACGCATTTTTCCATCAACATCAACGGTAGGCCGGAGGGTTTCTCAAAGGACGGCGGGGTCTCAGACAAGGCGACCCCATATCACCTTATCTCTTTGTGTTGGTGATGGAGGCTTTACATGGAATCATAGCGTCCCGCATCAACCTTAGCAGCAGCTTCCGATACCATTGGCGATGCGAGGCCACATCCCTCTTCATGTTGACCTTCGCCGATGATCTTCTTCTTTTCTCGCAGGCGGACGTTCAATCAGTCAGTATCTTCCGCGACAGCCTCGAGCTTTTTGCTTCGCTTTCAGGGCTACGGGCAAACTCCAGTAAAAGCGAGATGTTTATCTCGAAACGGGCAGAACGACTGAAGGGTACACTCCAGGCTGTTATGGGCTTCCCTATCGGGTCTCTTCCTGTGCGGTACCTGGGGGTCCCCCTTATCACATCGCGATTGACTATCGATGATTGCGCCCCCTTATTACGTTCTATTGATCGTCGGCTTGGTTCTTGGACCAACCACTCGCTCTCATACGCCGGGAGGGTACAGCTCATTCGATCGGTCCTTATGACTATCCATGTGTATTGGGCGGGAGTCTTCTTACTCCCCAGGGAATCATCCGCAGTATCGAGAAGCGTCTTCGAGCTTTCTTGTGGAAGGGATCTAGCGCGAAGGTGGCATGGACCGACGTATGCGCACCAAGGGATGAAGGGGGACTTGGACTGAGATCGATTGAGGTGGAGAACAAGGCGCTGATGATGCGTCTTATTTGGAACATTCTCAGGGGAGATGAGTCTTCGATATGGGCCACATGGATACGACGGACGCGGCTGCACAACACATCCTTCTGGACCATCAGATCCACGGCTAATACCTCATGGAGCTGGAAGAAGCTCCTCAAGCTCAGACCCATCATCCGGCCAGTTCTAGAGTTCCGCATTGGGAATGGAGCGAATACACGCCTCTGGACTGACCCATGGCTACTCACGATTCCGCTGGTGGAACGGTACCCGCGTGGTCCATCTGTTATGGGCCTCCCACTTGATTTACGATTGAGCGCGGTGATTGATGAGTCGGGATGGCATTGGCCAGGACAGACAACGGTGGAGTTCATGGATTTTGCTGGTCTCCTACCTCCCTTTCAACATGGTGAGATGGACACGATTCGATGGCGGGGGACTCCCAATGGCGTCTTCTCTACTCAATCCGCGAGAAATTGCATACGCCAACATTCTTCGCCTGCATTCTGGACCAACCTGTTCGGAGGCCCTATCTCGATACCACTGCATGAAGTCATTCTATGGCTGGCGATTAGGGAACGCCTGGCGACGAGGGACAAGCCATGGGTGGCCGCGGCAGCAGGAAGTTCAGCTTGCCTCTTGTGTGATGATGGCCATGCTATAGAGACAACACGGCATCTTTTCTTTGAGTGTTCATTTTTCAGACATTGCCTACAGTCTTTGCAGGGAAAGTTACGTTTTGGATGGCCTTACACGGACTGGATCGAAGGGGTTCTGGGCTGCTCAAAGGTGGCGGGGCAAGCACCTCGCATGGATGGGGCCCCGACATGCGCTTGCATCGCTTGTCTATCACCTATGGGCCGAGCGCAACCTACGATGGCGGGAAGGAAGATGAAGACCTCCTACTCATATCGTTGCGGACGTCGAGACTACACTCTGTATACGGCTCTCTACCCTTGGAGGGAAGTATCAGCTACAGTCCTGTGCGCTTCGACGTGTTTGGCGCATTGCGTGGCCGAGCATGTAGTCACTTGCTTACAGTCTGCTTGCTTGCTTTTGATGTTTGCTTGCTCGATTGGATTGCTTGCGTTGATTATAGGTAGCATGTTACCGAGCGGTGCAGCTTATTGCTGCTGAACATTGTATCTTTCCACATTTTATTTTAATGACCTTTTCCCAAAAAAAATAAAATGTGAGGGGTCTCAACAAGAGAGACCATGGGAGGGCTGTTCGGGATTTTATCTCTCGGTTTGATCTTCATCTGGTGGGTCTCCTCGAGACTCGAGTCTCTATCTCTAATGCCACTCCGATTGCTTTTGGCATTAGAGATCGGTGGGACTGGTTTTTCGATTATGATGGCGGGCCTGGTACGAGGATCTGGATTGGTTGGGACCCCAGCTTCCTCCACATCTTCGTTTTGAGCTTTACGGAGCAGGCGGTTCATTGCAGAGCCACTTCTTTGGAGAGCAGAGAGACTGTTTTCCTCTCCTTTGTCTACGGCAGGAATCGGAGGGAGGAGCGTGTCTCGCTTTGGGAGGAGCTTGTCGAGACCTCTGCAGCCCGTGTTGGAGTTCCTTGGCTCGTCCTCGGGGACTTCAACGCCATTGCTGATCTGTCAGAGGCCAAGGGGGCTCCCCCTCTCTTCAGGATGTGACTGATCTTCGGGATTGCCTTTCCCAGGCTGACCCGATCACTTTGGGATCGTCGGGCCCCTTCTCTACGTGGCATAATCAGCAGAGGGCTGAGGCGGGCATCTGGAGACGGAAATGAAAAATCGCATCGTGGGCAACCCGTCGTGGTTCTCTCTCTTCCCGGATCTTCACTACCAGGCTGCTCTTCCTGCTACCTCGGATCACTCGCCTCTTGTGCTCTCGGTTGCCAGGACGCGACGTCGGAGTGCCCATTTCAGGTTCGATAACCTTCTCACGAAGGACCCGGCCTTCTTGGGGGTTGTGGAGCAGGTTTGGGCCTCCCCGCCTCAGGGTTTTCCCATGTTTTGTTAGACGTCTGAAGTTGCTTAAGCCCCGTCTTAAGGAGCTTCGGCGTGCTAAGGGCGATTTGAGTCGGAACATGTTGGAGGCTAGGGTGGATCTCAACCAATCTTTCACGGACCGATACCCTGACGAGCCTCTCTTTCATGAGTTCGAGCGTATCTGCAGGATGATCTTCTCTCGTGCTGTGGAGATGGAGCACTCTTACCTTTCCCAGAGAGCCAAGCTTGCCTGGCTCAAGGATGGCGATCAGTGCTCCTCCTTCTTTTTTAAGAAGGTGGCGATCAGACGATGTGGTAATCGTATCCTCTCTCTTGAGGATGCGGATGGCCAGTTGATTGAGGGGTCCGGCCCGATTCGAGACGAGCTGATTCGCTTCTACCAGGATCTTCTGGGCCAGTGCGGTAGATCTACTCCTGTGTGTACTGATGACGTGGAGGGCTTCATCACGCATACCTTATCACGGGATCAGGCGGATGGGATGATCTCGAGAGTTTCTGACGCGGAGATTCGTGACGTTATTTTCGATATGGATGACGAGAAGGCCCCTGGCCATGATGGCTATACGGCTGCCTTCTTCAAGGCGTCGTGGGGGATCTTGGGTGCTGATGTCACTCGTGCTATGGAGGATTTCTTTCGGACGGGTCATCTTCTTCGGGGCGTCAACAGTACTCTCATCAGCCTCATCCCTAAGGGGACTACTTCTAGACGTGCTTCTGACTTTAGGCCAATCTCTTGCTGCAATGTCCTGTATAAGGTCATTGCCAAGACTTTGGCCAATCGGCTTAGATCTGTCCATCCTTGCCTCGTTCATCCGGTACAGACGTCTTTCATCCCGGGCAGGCGCATCAGCGATAACATTCTGTTAGCTCAGGAGATTTGCAGGGGCTATCAGAACCAGAGTCTCCCCCCCCCCCCGTTCTGCCATCAAGGTCGACCTCGCGAAGGCATTTGATAAGGTGGATTGGAGCTTTGTTATCGCAATTCTTCAGGCCATGCGGTTCCACCCTCTCTTCATCCAGTGGATCAGGGAATGCATCACTACGACTGCCTTCTTCGTTTGCATCAACGGAGCGCCGGAAGGTTTCGTTGCGGGTAAGCGGGGTCTCCGCCAAGGCGACCCCCTCTCTCCTTACCTGTTCGTTTTGGTGATGGAGGTGCTTCATGGGATTCTTTTATCCCGCATCCAGTCCTCTCCCGGATTCCGTTACCATTGGAGATGTGAGACGAGTAAGCTGGCCATGCTGTCTTTTGCTGACGATCTGCTACTTTTCTGTCACGCTGATGCTTGCTCTGTTCGGACCCTCCGTGATGCTCTCGATACCTTCGGCTCTTTGTCGGGTCTCCTCCCTAACCCGACTAAGAGTGAGATGTTTCTTTCCAGGAGGGCTGAGCCTCTTTCGGGACAGCTTCTGAGTATCATGGGCTTCTCCCGTGCCCAGCTTCCTGTCCGCTACCTTGGAGTTTCTTTGATCCACTCCCGGCTCAGACTTGAGGACTGCACCCCTCTGCTTCAGTCTGTGGATGGACTGCTCGGATCCTGGCTGAACCGGTCCCTCTCGTATGCCGGTCGGCTGCAGCTCATTATGTCTGTCCTCTCTGCCATGCCGGCTTATTGGGCTGGGGTCTTCCTCCTCCCAAAAGGGGTGGTAAAGGCCTTGGAGTCTCGCTTTCGGAGGTTTCTGTGGGATGGATCTCCTGCTAAGGTGGCTTGGGATGACGTCTGCAAGCCGGTGGAAGAAGGAGGTCTTGGCGTTCGATCTCTCTTGATCGACAATCGGGCTCTCCTCTTCCATCACCTCTGGAGCATTGTCTCTCGTGATCCTGACTCGATTTGGGTTCAGTGGCTTTACGCCACTAAACTCAGGGATCGCTCTTTCTGGGATGTTCAGCCCACCTCCTCGGACGCTTGGAGCTGGCGTAAGCTGCTCCACCTCAGAGGTACTTTCCGTTCCCTTATCTCCTTTCGTATTAGAAATGGGAACTCTCTTTGGCTCTGGAAGGACCCTTGGCTGTCTGATACCCCTCTCATTGAGAGATTCCCGAGGGGGCCTTTGGTTATGAGTCTCCCTTTGGATTCCCGGCTCTCTGATGTTGTGACGGATGCTGGATGGACCTGGCCTGCCCAGCAGTCGGTGGAGTTTCTTCTGCTTCAGCCCCTTCTTCCTTCTGTGGACCCCTCTGCTGCTGACTCCATTTGTTGGAAGGTGGCTCCGGATGCGAAGTTCTCTGTTCGGAGTGCTCGTGAGGCTACCCGGACCCACTCTCCGAGGATTGCTTGGGCTTCTCTGTTGGGGGCCCTTTTCGCGTCCCTAGACATGAATTTCTTCTGTGGCTTGCTATTCGTGACAGGTTGGCGACTCGGGACCGTGCTTGGGTGATGGCTCGTTCGGGTTCGGATGCTTGCTCTCTTTGTGAGTCTCAGAGCACTGAGACGGTTCGTCACCTCTTCTTCGAGTGTTCTTTCTCCAAGAGATGCGTTCTCTTGCTGAGAAGGAAGACCCACTGGAGGTGGCCGCATCGGGATTGGATTCACGGGATCGAGTGGGCCGCTGCTCGTTGGAGGAGTCATCATCTTCATCATGAGATCTCCCGTCATCTTCTCGCCTCTCTGGTCTACCATATCTGGCAAGAGAGGAATAGGCGTTGGCGGGATCAGACTCGTTGCTCTCCGGAGCGAATTGTGAGTTTGGTCTTAGGGATCGCGTGCTTGAGGCTGAGTCAGGCTCCCTCCCGCTTCACTCTGCAGGCTGCCTCGCTCCAGAGTCTCTGGCACATTACATGGTAGTCTGCTTTTGGTTTGAACTGTGGCTTTTTGCTTGGATGTGTCGGCTGCTGTTGTCGATTGTGTTTGACTTGATTGTTTGCTTCCCGGTAGCTTGTTACCGGTTCTCTGCGGCATGGGTATTTTCCCATGGGTGCTTTTCTGTTTACATTCGGTTTTTATTTTTGGTAAATTTTACCAAAAAAAAAACCTAGTAGAATGCCTTGTTAACCTAGTAGAATGCCTTGTTGAACAAGTAGAATGCATTATATGCCTTATTGACCTAGTCGAATGCCCTTTAGAACAAGTAGAGCCCCTTGTTGATCAAGTGGAATGCCTTTTGAGCAAGTCGAATGCCTTGTTAAACAAGTCATGTTTTGTTCACCAAGTAGAATACCTTGTTGAACAAGTAGAACGAGTTGTTGATCAAGTCAAATGCCTTGTTGACCAAGTCAAATGCCCTTTTGAACAAGTAGATAGCCTTGTTGAACACGTCGAATGCCTTGTTGAAAACCTCAATTGCCTTGTTGATCGAGTCGAATGCCTTGTTGACCTAGTAATTCCTTAAGGAACAAGTCGAATGCCTTGTATGCATCGTTGATAAAGTCGAAAGCCTTGTATGCCTTGTTGAACAAGACGAATGCCCTTGTTGAACAACTTAAATGCCTTGTTGACCAAGTAATGCCTTCTGGACGACGTCGAATGCTTGTTGAAAAAGTCGAATGCCTTGTTGACCAAGTAATGCTTTGTTGACCAAGTCAAATGCCCTTTTGAGCAAGTAGGATGCCTGTTGAGCAAGTCGAATGCCTTGTTGAACAACTCAGATGCCTTGTTGATTAAGTCAAATGCCTTGTTGAACTAGTCGAATGCCTTGTATTCCATGTTGACGAAGTCGAATGCCTTGTTGAACAAGTAGAATGCCTTGTATGCCTTGTTAGCAAAGTCAAATGCCCTTATGAACAAGTAGAGTTCCTTGTTGAACAAGTCGAATGCATTTTTAAACATCTCAATTGCCTTGTTGACCAAGTCGAATGCCATGTTAACCAAGTAATGCCTTGAGGAACAAGTCGAATGCCTTGTATACCTTGTTGACAAAGCGAAAGCCTTGCATACATTGTTGAACAAGTCGAATGCCCTTGTTGAACAAGTCAAATGCCTTGTTAACCAAGTAATGACTTGAGGAACAAGTCGAATGCCTTGTATACCCTTTTGACGAAGTCGAAAGCCTTGCATACATTGTTGAACAAGTCGAATGCCCTTGGTTAACAAGTCAATTGCCTTGTTGACCTAGTCAAATGCCCCTTTAAACGAGCCGAATGCCTTGTTAAACAACTCAAATACCTTGTTGACCAAGTAATGCCATCTGGACCAAGTCGAATGCCTTCTTGACCAAGTCACGCCTTGTTGACTACGTAGAATGCTTATTAACCAAGTAGAATGCCATGCTTAACAAGTAGAAATGCATTATATGCCTTGTTGACCAAGTTGAATGCCCTTTAGAACAAGTAGAACGCCTTGTTGATCAAGCCGAATGCCTTGTTGAACAAGTCGAATGCCTTGTTGACCAAGTCATGCCTTGTTGAACAATTAGAATGCCCTGTTTAACAAGCCAAACGCCTTGTTGAACAAGTCAATGTCCTTGTTGAACAAGTCGAATGCCTTGTTGACCAAGTCACGTATTGTTGACATAGGATGCCTTGTTAACCAAGTAGAATGCTTTGTTGAACAACTAGAATGCATTATGTGCCTTGTTGACCTAGTCGAATGCCCTTTAGAACAAGTAGAGCCCCTTGTTGATCAAGTGGAATGCCTTTTGACCAAGTCAAATTTCTTGTTAAACAAGTCGAATGCCTTGTTGACCAAGTCGAATGCCTTGTTGAACAAGTCGAATGGCTTGTTGACCAAGTCATGCTTTGTTCACCAAGTAGAATACATTGTTGGACAAGTAGAACGCGATGTTGATCAAGTCAAATGCCTTGTTGACCAAGTCAAATGCCCTTCTGAACAAGTTGAATGCCCTGTGAACAAGTGGAATGCCTTGTTGAAAAACTCAATTGTCTTGTTGACCAAGTCGAATGCCTTGTTGACCTAGTAATTCCTTGAGGAACAAGTCGAATGTCTTTTATGCCTTGTTGATAAAGCCGAAAGCCTTGTATGCTTTGTTGAACAAGTTGAATGCCCTTGTTAAACAACTAAAATGCCTTGTTGACCAAGTAATGCCTTCTGGACCACGTCGAATGCTTCTTGAACAAGTCGAATGCCTTGTTGACCAAGTAATGCTTTGTTGACCAAGTCAAATGCCCTTTTGAGCAAGTAGGATGCCTTGTTGAACAAGTCGAATGCCTTATTGAACAACTCAGATGCCTTGTTGACCAAGTCCAATGCCTTGTTGAACGAGTCGAATGCCTTGTATTCCATGTTGACGAAGTCCAATGCCTTGTTGAA
The DNA here is from genome assembly GCA_004919715.1 of Linderniella brevidens. Lineage (NCBI taxonomy): Eukaryota > Viridiplantae > Streptophyta > Magnoliopsida > Lamiales > Linderniaceae > Linderniella > Linderniella brevidens. The sequence continues at coordinate 20,159,279 of SWDC01000154.1, forward strand.
CAAGTAGAATGCCTTGTATGCCTTGTTAACAAAGTCAAATGCCCTTATGAACAAGTAGAGTTCCTTGTTGAACAAGTCGAATGCATTTTTAAACAACTCAATTGCCTTGTTGACCAACTCGAATGTCATGTTAACCAAGTAATTCCTTGAGGAACAAGTCGAATGCCTTGTATACTTTGTTGACAAAGTCGAAAGCCTTGTATACATTGTTGAACAAGTCGAATGCCCTTGTTGAACTAGTCAATTGCCTTGTTGACCAAGTCAAATGCCTCTTTAAACGAGTCGAATGCCTTGTTAAACAACTCAAATACCTTGTTGACCAAGTAATGCCTTCTGGACAAAGTCGAATGCCTTGTTGACTTGACCAAGTCACACCTTGTTGACTATGTAGAATGCCTTATTAACCAAGTAGAATGCCTTGCTGAACAAGTAGAAATGCATTACATGCCTTGTTGACCAAGTTGAATGCCCTTTAGAACAAGTAGAACGCCTTGTTGATCAAGTCGAATGCCTTGTTGAACAAGTCGAATGCCTTGTTGATTAAGTCTAATGGCTTGTTGACAAGTCTAATGGCTTGTTGACCAAGTCATGCCTTGTTGAACAAGTCTAATGGCTTGTTGACCAAGTCATGCCTTGTTGAACAACTAAAATGCCTTGTTGAACAAGTCGAACGCCTTGTTGAACAAGTCGAAGTCCTTGTTGTGTAAGTCGAATGCCTTGTGGACCAAGTCCGTATTGTTGACAGTAGGATGCCTTGTTAACCTAGTAGAATGCCTTGTTAACCTAGTAGAATGCCTTGTTGAACAAGTAGAATGCATTATATGCCTTGTTGACCTAGTCGAATGCCCTTTAGAACAAGTAGAGCCCCTTGTGGATCAAGTGGAATCCCTTTTGACCAAGTCGAATGCCTTGTTAAACAAGTCATGCTTTGTTCACCAAGTAGAATGCCTTGTTGAACAAGTAGAACGCGTTGTTGATCAAGTCAAATGCCTTGTTGACCAAGTCAAATGCCCTTTTGAACAAGTAGAATGCCTTGTTGAACAAGTCGAATGCCTTGTTGAAAAACTCAATTGCCTTGTTGACCGAGTCGAATGCCTTGTTGACCTAGTAATTTCTTAAGGAACAAGTCGAATTCCTTGTATGCATCGTTGATAAAGTCGAAAGCCTTGTATGCCTTGTTGAACAACTTAAATGCCTTGTTGACCAAGTAATGCCTTCTGGACGACGTCGAATGCTTGTTGAAAAAGTCGAATGCTTTGTTGACCAAGTAATGCTTTGTTGACCAAGTCAAATGCCCTTTTGCGCAAGTAGGATGCCTTGTTGAGCAAGTCGAATGCCTTGTTGAACAACTCAGATGCCTTGTTGACCAAGTCAAATGCCTTGTTGAACTAGTCGAATGCCTTGTATTCCATGCTGAGGAAGTCGAATGCCTTGTTGAACAAGTAGAATGCCTTGTATGCCTTGTTAACAAAGTCAAATGCCCTTATGAACAAGTAGAGTTCCTTGTTGAACAAGTCGAATGCATTTTTAAACAACTCAATAACCTTGTTAACCAAGTCGAATGCCATGTTAACCAAGTAATGCCTTAAGGAACAAGTCGAATGCCTTGTATACCTTGTTGACAAAGTCGAAAGCCTTGTATACATTGTTGAACAAGTCGAATGCCCTTGTTGAACTACTCAATTGCCTTGTTGACCAAGTCAAATGCCTCTTTAAACGAGTCGAATGCCTTGTTAAACAACTCAAATACCTTGTTGACCAAGTAATGCCTTCTGGACAAAGTCGAATGCCTTGTTGACCAAGTCACACCTTGTTGACTATGTAGAATGCCTTATTAACCAAGTAGAATGCCTTGCTGAACAAGTAGAAATGCATTACATGCCTTGTTGACCAAGTTAAATGCCCTTTAGAACAAGTAGAACGCCTTGTTGATCAAGTCGAGCCTTGTTGAATAAGTATAATGGCTTGTTGAACAAGTCTAATGGCTTGTTGACCAAGTCATGCCTTGTTGAACAACTAAAATGCCTTGTTGAACAAGTCGAACGCCTTGTTGAACAAGTCGAAGTCCTTGTTGTGTAAGTCGAATGCCTTGTGGACCAAGTCACGTATTGTTGACAGTAGGATGCCTTGTTAACCTAGTAGAATGCCTTGTTAACCTAGTAGAATGCCTTGTTGAACAAGTAGAATGCATTATATGCCTTGTTGACCTAGTCGAATGCCCTTTAGAACAAGTAGAGCCCCTTGTTGATCAAGTGGAATCCCTTTTGACCAAGTCGAATGCCTTGTTAAACAAGTCATGCTTTGTTCACCAAGTAGAATACCTTGTTGAACAAGTAGAACGCGTTGTTGATCAAGTCAAATGCCTTGTTGACCAAGTCAAATGCCCTTTTGACCAAGTAGAATGCCTTGTTGAACAAGTCGAATGCCTTGTTGAAAAACTCAATTGCCTTGTTGACCGAGTCGAATGCCTTGTTGACCTAGTAATTCCTTAAGGAACAAGTCAAATGCCTTGTATGCATCGTTGATAAAGTCGAAAGCCTTGTATGCCTTGTTGAACAAGACGAATGCCCTTGTTGAACAACTTAAATGCCTTGTTGACCAAGTAATGCCTTCTGGACGACGTCGAATGCTTGTTGAAAAAGTCGAATGCCTTGTTGACCAAGTAATGCTTTGTTGACCAAGTCAAATGCCCTTTTGAGCAAGTAGGATGCCTTGTTGAGCAAGTCGAATGCCTTGTTGAACAACTCAGATGCCTTGTTGATTAAGTAAAATGCATTGTTGAACTAGTCGAATGCCTTGTATTCCATGTTGACGAAGTCGAATGCCTTGTTGAACAAGTAGAATGCCTTGTATGCCTTGTTAGCAAAGTCAAATGCCCTTATGAACAAGTAGAGTTCCTTGTTGAACAAGTCGAATGCATTTTTAAACATCTCAATTGCCTTGTTGACCAAGTCGAATGCCATGTTAACCAAGTAATGCCTTGAGGAACAAGTCGAATGCCTTGTATACCTTGTTGACAAAGCGAAAGCCTTGCATACATTGTTGAACAAGTCGAATGCCCTTGTTGAACTAGTCAATTGCCTTGTTGACCAAGTCAAATGCCTCTTTAAACGAGTCGAATGCCTTGTTAAACAACTCAAATACGTTGTTGACCAAGTAATGCCTTCTGGACAAAGTCGAATGCCTTGTTGACCAAGTCACACCTTGTTGACTATGTAGAATGCCTTATTAACCAAGTAGAACGCCTTGCTGAACAAGTAGAAATGCATTACATGCCTTGTTGACCAAGTTGAATGCCCTTTAGAACAAGTAGAACGCCTTGTTGATCAAGTCGAATGCCTTGTTGAACAAGTCGAATTCCTTGTTGAATAAGTCTAATGGCTTGTTGAACAAGTCTAATGGCTTGTTGACCAAGTCATGCCTTGTTGAACAACTAAAATACCTTGTTGAACAAGTCGAAGTCCTTGTTGTGTAAGTCGAATGCCTTGTGGACCAAGTCACGTATTGTTGACAGTAGGATGCCTTGTTAACCTAGTAGAATGCCTTGTTGAACAAGTAGAATGCATTATATGCCTTGTTGACCTAGTCGAATGCCCTTTAGAACAAGTAGAGCCCCTTGTGGATCAAGTGGAATCCCTTTTGACCAAGTCGAATGCCTTGTTAAACAAGTCATGCTTTGTTCACCAAGTAGAATACCTTGTTGAACAAGTAGAACGCGTTGTTGATCAAGTCAAATGCCTTGTTGACCAAGTCAAATGCCCTTTTGAACAAGTAGAATGCCTTGTTGAACAAGTCGAATGCCTTGTTGAAAAACTCAATTGCCTTGTTGACCGAGTCGAATGCCTTGTTGACCTAGTAATTCCTTAAGGAACAAGTCGAATGCCTTGTATGCATCGTTGATAAAGTCGAAAGCCTTGTATGCCTTGTTGAACAAGACGAATGCCCTTGTTGAACAACTTAAATGCCTTGTTGACCAAGTAATGCCTTCTGGACGACGTCGAATGCTTGTTGAAAAAGTCGAATGCCTTGTTGACCAAGTAATGCTTTGTTGACCAAGTCAAATGCCCTTTTGAGCAAGTAGGATGCCTTGTTGAGCAAGTCGAATGCCTTGTTGAACAACTCAGATGCCTTGTTGATTAAGTCAAATGCCTTGTTGAACTGGTCGAATGCCATGTATTCCATGTTGACGAAGTCGAATGCCTTGTTGAACAAGTAGAATGCCTTGTATGCCTTGTTAGCAAAGTCAAATGCCCTTATGAACAAGTAGAGTTCCTTGTTGAACAAGTCGAATGCATTTTTAAACATCTCAATTGCCTTGTTGACCAAGTCGAATGCCATGTTAACCAAGTAATGCCTTGAGGAACGAGTCGAATGCCTTGTATACCTTGTTGACAAAGTCGAAAGCCTTGCATACATTGTTGAACAAGTCGAATGCCCTTGTTGAACTAGTCAATTGCCTTGTTGACCAAGTCAAATGCCTCTTTAAACGAGTCGAATGCATTGTTAAACAACTCAAATACCTTGTTGACCAAGTAATGCCTTCTGGACAAAGTCGAATGCCTTGTTGACCAAGTCACACCTTGTTGACTATGTAGAATGCCTTATTAACCAAGTAGAACGCCTTGCTGAACAAGTAGAAATGCATTACATGCGTTGTTGACCAAGTTGAATGCCCTTTAGAACAAGTAGAACGCCTTGTTGATCATGTAGAATGCCTTGTTGAACAAGTCGAATGCCTTGTTGAACAAGTCGAATGCCTTGTTGAACAAGTCTAATGGCTTGTTGACCAAGTCATGCCTTGTTGAACAACTAAAATACCTTGTTGAACAAGTCGAACGCCTTGTTGAACAAGTCGAAGTCCTTGTTTTGTAAGTCGAATGCCTTGTGGACCAAGTCACGTATTGTTGACAGTAGGATGCCTTGTTAACCTAGTAGAATGCCTTGTTGAACAAGTAGAATGCATTATATGCCTTGTTGACCTAGTCGAATGCCCTTTAGAACAAGTAGAGCCCCTTGTTGATCAAGTGGAATCCCTTTTGACCAAGTCGAATGCCTTGTTAAACAAGTCATGCTTTGTTCACCAATTAGAATACCTTGTTGAACAAGTAGAACGCGTTGTTGATCAAGTCAAATGCCTTGTTGACCAAGTCAAATGCCCTTTTGAACAAGTAGAATGCCTTGTTGAACAAGTCGAATGCCTTGTTAAAAAACTCAATTGCCTTGTTGACCGAGTCGAATGCCTTGTTGACCTAGTAATTCCTTAAGGAACAAGTCGAATGCCTTGTATGCATCGTTGATAAAGTCGAAACCCTTGTATGCCTTGTTGAACAAGACGAATGCCCTTGTTGAACAACTTAAATGCGTTGTTGACCAAGTAATGCCTTCTGGACGACGTCGAATGCTTGTTGAAAAAGTCGAATGCCTTGTTGACCAAGTAATGCTTTGTTGACCAAGTCAAATGCCCTTTTGCGCAACTAGGATGCCTTGTTGAGCAAGTCGAATGCATTGTTGAACAACTCAGATGCCTTGTTGACCAAGTCAAATGCCTTGTTGAACTAGTCAAATGCCTTGTATTCCATGTTGAGGAAGTCGAATGCCTTGTTGAACAAGTAGAATGCCTTGTATGCCTTGTTAGCAAAGTAAAATGCCCTTATGAACAAGTAGAGTTCCTTGTTGAACAAGTCGAATGCATTTTTAAACATCTCAATTGCCTTGTCGACCAAGTCGAATGCCATGTTAACCAAGTAATGCCTTGAGGAACAAGTCGAATGCCTTGTATACCTTGTTGACAAAGTCGAAAGCCTTGTATACATTGTTGAACAAGTCGAATGCCCTTGTTGAACTACTCAATTGCCTTGTTGACCAAGTCAAATGCCTCTTTAAACGAGTCGAATGCCTTGTTAAACAACTCAAATACCTTGTTGACCAAGTAATGCCTTCTGGACAAAGTCGAATGTCTTGTTGACCAAGTCACACCTTGTTGACTATGTAGAATGCCTTATTAACCAAGTAGAATGCCTTGCTGAACAAGTAGAAATGCATTACATGCTTTGTTGACCAAGTTGAATGCCCTTTAGAACAAGTAGAACGCCTTGCTGATCAAGTCGAATGCCTTGTTGAACAAGTCGAATGCCTTGTTGAATAAGTATAATGGCTTGTTGAACAAGTCTAATTGCTTGTTGACTAAGTCATGCCTTGTTGAACAAGTCGAACGCCTTGTTGAACAAGTCGAAGTCCTTGTTGTGTAAGTCGAATGCCTTGTGGACCAAGTCACGTATTGTTGACAGTAGGATGCCTTGTTAACCTAGTAGAATGCCTTGTTAACCTAGTAGAATGCCTTGTTGAACAAGTAGAATGCATTATATGCCTTGTTGACCTAGTCGAATGCCCTTTAGAACAAGTAGAGCCCCTTGTTGATCAAGTGGAATCCCTTTTGACCATGTCGAATGCCTTGTTAAACAAGTCATGCTTTGTTCACCAAGTAGAATACCTTGTTGAACAAGTAGAACGCGTTGTTGATCAAGTCAAATGCCTTGTTGACCAAGTCAAATGCCCTTTTGAACAAGTAGAATGCCTTCTTGAACAAGTCGAATGCCGACTTGTTGAAAATTTTCGCTAGAGAGAGAAACTAGAGAGAATTCGTAAACCCAACGTGTTCGGCCGCCGGGGCTGTTTTCATCGCCTACCACCACCGTTTTTGGCCACTCCCGGATAGGGCGTGACCAGCCGGTGGCAGGGACCTCCATCACCGGCGTTAGTCGGCGTTTGGAGGGTTACACCACGTGCTTTTACTCTTTGAATTTTTGAATTTTTTAGAATCCTAGTTATGACATCTTCTTCTTCCATGGATGGTTCAAAGCTCTCGGCATCTTCTAATTCATGCGATCCACGCTTGCAACAACCAGATCTTGATGGACTACGTTCTGCATACCCGGAGTTTGCCACGCAATTATCGGCGTTTGCATCTTTGAAGGCGCGGTTTCAGCATCACGACCCGACGATGGATGCATCGGCGGAGATGACGACGTTTTTGCATGATCCATCTATTTCCCGCAAAGATTTGGTGCATCTGGAACATCAAGCAGAGAATAATCCAATTTTCGTAAAGATCCTTGCATATCTTCGGGCAAATATGGGAATATCCCGTCCAGGTTCGACGTATCTGCACCAAGATCGGGCTATGGATTCATCTATTTCCGTCGAAGATTTTGCGCATCTGGAGCAGCAAGCAGAGAATAACCCAATTATGGTAAAGATCCTCGCATATCTTCGGGCAGATATGGGAATATCTCGTCTAGGTTCGATGTATCTGCACCAAGATCGGGCACCCAAAAATAGAATGCCTTGTATGGATTCATCTATCTCCGGCGAAGATTTGGCGCATCTGGAGCAGCAAGCAGAGAATAATCCAATTATGGTAAAGATCCTTGCATACCTTCGGGCAGATATGGGAATATCTCGTCCAGGTTCGATGTATCTGCACCAAGATCGGGCACCCAAAATTAGAATGCCTTGTATGGATTCATCTATCTCCGGCGAAGATTTGGCGCATCTGGAGCAGCAAGCAGAGAATAATCCAATTATGGCAAAGATCCTTGCATATCTTCGGGCAGATATGGGAACATCTCGTCCAGGTTCGTTGCACCAAGATCGGGTTCCCAAAAATAGAATGCCTTGTATGGATTCCTCAACGACGGATTGGGCTGAGATTGGATCCATTCTCTACAATTCGCTTTCAGAAAATATTCCCGGATTTAGCGAACGATTTGATGTGGCAGCGTTCGAAGATCTAATTGGGCGCGTTCATGGAGCTCCACCGGAGCAGCAACCACCACCGTCGACACATATGGCTAGCGGATCGCTATACAGGCCGGACACACGGAATAATCCTATGCGCCCGTGGACCCGCCGCCAACGGCGCTACCCGGACATTATCGGCCCGCTACGTGACCCACGGATTGGAAATGACCGCCCTATACGCCCAGGCACACCACCGCCGCCATCTGGCATGGCCTTGATCAACGATGATGCGTCAGATGATCCAAAGATGAAGCCGCAGTTACCGACCACGACGGCTGCGAGGAACGAGGTTAGGGCCGATGCTGATGGGCCTAGGGTTTCACTGTCCCGGGTTGCTGATGGGCCCAAGGAGTCGTCGCCCAGGGTTTCGCCGTCTAGGGCTGCGGCGGAAGGAACTAGGGCTTCAACGTTTAGGATCTCGCCGTCTCGGGTTTCCACTTATGGGCCTAGGGTTATCAATCCTAGGGTTTCGCCGTTAATAACTCACCCGGCTGTACCTCATGGGCTGCAAACCATGACACCATTGCCGACGCGCAAGGAGGTGTCTACCTCGCCGCCGCACGTAAACCCTCAGCCATCGTTTGCTGCGGTGACTCGCGGGACGGTGCACGAAGAAGCACCTCGCAAACCAAGCCCTACACGCTATACCTTGACATATACAGCCCCAACTCTCAAGGACGGTGTAGCGGAGGCCTGCCCATCATGGGAGGTCGCAAAGATCTCACAGCTGCACGCAAACTCACCATGGTTTGTTATGGGGGATTTCAACGCGATCATGGCAAACACGGACGCGCGGGGAGGATCGGCCACGGGGGGCTGTCCGGAGATGATTGCATGCATGACTACATCGGACCTCGCAACCCTGCCATGCACGGGGCAACTCTACACGTGGTATAACCAGCAAGGGGGCACGTCGGGTGTATGGCGACGCCTCGATAGGATGCTTGGCAACCCCTCTTGGTTCGCTAGATTTGGGGACCTTACTTATCATTGCGCAACCCCTGCTACATCGGACCACTCTCCACTCATCCTCGCAACTACAGCTAGGGCTTCTGAGAGGAATAATTCTTTTCGTTTTGATAATTTTTTGGCGCAGGATCCTCGTTTTCTTCCTATTGTGGCGAAAACTTGGAGTCTGCAAGCAAATGGATACCCGATGTATGTAGTCGTCCAGAGACTGAAAGCGATGAAGAGGGAACTACGACAACTACGGCGAGACAAGGGTGATCTCAATCGTAACGTGCTCGAGGCGCGCAAATTTCTAGAGATTGCTCAGGACATGGCGGCAAACTATCCATTGGAGGATCAATTACTAATCTTGGAGAAGCAATGTTGGCTTGTGTATGCCGAAGCGGTCGAATTGGAGCATTCGGCACTCCTTCAGCGGGCGAAAGTGGCATGGCTCAAGGACGGTGACCAATGCACTTCCTTTTTCTTCAAGAAAGTGGCCACACGGCGGGTTGGAAATCGTATCTTCCACTTGGAGGATGAGGCGGGAAACACGTTCGAGGGTGGTGCACAAGTGCGGGCTGAATTGGTCCGATATTACTCGGAACTTCTCGGGCAATCCATGCGGACAACCCCAATATCCGCCTCTGACGTCGCGCCTTACTTCGGGGCAGCGCTCAACACAACCGACGCGGAGGCAATGGTTCAGCCGGTCACTGATGTGGAAATCAACAACGCGCTGCATGCAATGGGAGATAACAAATCGCCAGGGCTAGACGGGTACTCCGCGGTTTTCTACAAGCGGGCATGGCACATCATCGGGGAGGATATCTCGTTCGCCATCCGGGATTTCTTCCGGACGGGACGCCTCCTAGGGGAGCTGAATTCGACCCTTATCACCCTCATTCCAAAAGGGGATAATCCACGCATGGCGAAGGATTTTCGACCGATTGCCTGCTGCAACGTTCTCTATAAGATCATCTCCAAGATCATTGCTAATCGGCTACGAGACAGCTTGGGGAAACTTGTCCACCCTACACAGACGGCATTTTTCCCTGGAAGGCGTATTTCCGACAACATTCTCTTAGCCCAAGAGATTTGTCACGGATACAATAGAGCCGGGCTGCCTGAACGGGTGGCTCTTAAGGTCGACCTCGCCAAGGCATATGATAAGATTGAGTGGGATTTTATCTTTGCCACACTTCAGGCACTTCACTTTCACCCGACCTTCATTGGGTGGGTCCGGTCATGCCTCACGTCGACGCATTTTTCCATCAACATCAACGGTAGGCCGGAGGGTTTCTTCAAAGGACGGCGGGGTCTCAGACAAGGCGACCCCATATCACCTTATCTCTTTGTGTTGGTGATGGTGGCTTTACATGGAATCATAGCGTCCCACATCAACCTTAGCAGCAGCTTCCGATACCATTGGCGATGCGAGGCCACATCCCTCTTCATGTTAACCTTCGCCGATGATCTTATTCTTTTCTCGCAGGCGGACGTTCAATCAGTCAGTATCTTGCGCGACAGCCTCGAGCTTTTTGCTTCGCTTTCAGGGCTACGGGCAAACTCCAGTAAAAGCGAGATGTTTATCTCGAAACGGGCAGAACGACTGAAGGGTACACTCCAGGCTGTTATGGGCTTCCCTATCGGGTCTCTTCCTGTGCGGTACCTGGGGGTCCCCCTTATCACATCGCGATTGACTATCGATGATTGCGCCCCCTTATTACGTTCTATTGATCGTCGGCTTGGTTCTTGGACCAACCACTCGCTCTCATACGCCGGGAGGGTACAGCTCATTCGATCGGTCCTTATGACTATCCATGTGTATTGGGCGAGAGTCTTCTTACTCCCCAAGGGAATCATCCGCAGTATCGAGAAGCGTCTTCGAGCTTTCTTATGGAAGGGATCTAGCGCGAAGGTGGCATGGACCGACGTATGCGCACCAAGGGACGAAGGGGGACTTGGACTGAGATCGATTGAGGTGGAGAACAAGGCGCTGATGATGCGTCTTATTTGGAACATTCTCAGGGGAGATGAGTCTTCGATATGGGCCACATGGATACGACGGACGCGGCTGCACAACACATCCTTCTGGACCATCAGATCCACGGCTAATACCTCATGGAGCTGGAAGAAGCTCCTCAAGCTCAGACCCATCATCCGGCCACTTCTAGAGTTCCGCATTGGGAATGGAGCGAATACACGCTTCTGGACTGACCCATGGCTACTCACGATTCCGCTGGTGGAACGGTACCCGCGTGGTCCATCTGTTATGGGCCTCCCACTTGATTCACGATTGATCGCGGTGATTGATGAGTCGGGATGGCATTGGCCAGGACAGACAGCGGTGGAGTTCATGGATTTTGCTGGTCTCCTACCTCCTATTCAACACGGTGAGATGGACACGATTCGATGGCGGGGGACTCCCAATGGCGTCTTCTCTACTCACTCCGCGAGAAATTGCATACGCCAACATTCTTCGCCTGCATTCTGGACCAACCTGTTCGGAGGCCCTATCTCGATACCACGGCATGAAGTCATTCTATGGCTGGCGATTAGGGAACGCCTGGCGACGAGGGACAAGCCATGGGTGGCCGCGGCAGCAGGAAGTTCAGCTTGCCTCTTGTGTGATGATGGCCATGCTATAGAGACAACACGGCATCTTTTCTTTGAGTGTTCATTTTCCAGACATTGCCTACAGTCTTTGCAGGGAAAGTTACGTTTTGGATAGCCTTACACGGATTGGATCGAAGGGGTTCACTGAGCTGCTCAAAGGTGGCGGGGCAAGCACCTCGCATGGATGGGGCCCTGACATGCGCTTGCATCGCTTGTCTATCACCTATGGGCCGAGCGCAACCTACGATGGCGGGAAGGAAGACGAAGACCTCCTACTCATATCGTTGCGGACGTCGAGACTACACTCTGTATACGGCTCTCTACCCTTGGAGGGAAGTATCAGCTACAGTCCTGTGCGCTTCGACGTGTTTGGCGCATTGCGTGGCCGAGCACGTAGTCACTTGCTTACAGTCTGCTTGCTTGCTTTTGATGTTTGCTTGCTCGATTGGATTGCTTGCGTTGATTATAGGTAGCATGTTACCGAGCGGTGCAGCTTATTGCTGCTGAACATTGTATCTTTCCACATTTTATTTTAATGACCTTTTCCCAAAAAAAAAAATGCCTTGTTGAACAAGTCGAATGCCTGGTTGAACAACTCAATTGCCTTGTTGACCAATTTGAATGCATTGTTCACCAAGTAATGCCATAAAGAACCAGTCAAATGCCTTGTTCAGCAAGTCGAAAGCCTTGTATCCCTTGTTGAAAAAGTCAAATGCCCCTGATAAACAACCCAAATGCCTTGGTGACCAAGTTGAATGCCCCTTTGAACGAGTCGAATGCCTTGTTAAACAACTCAAATATCTTGTTTACCAAGTAATGCCTTCTGGACCAAGTTGAATGCCTTGTTGACCAAGTCGAATGCCTTGTTGAAAAAGTAGAATATCATTATATGCCTTGTTGACCAAGTCGAATGCCCTTTCGAACAAGTAGAACGCCTTGTTGATCAAGTCGAATGCCCTGTTGATCAAGTCGAATGCCTTGTTGAACAACTCGAATGCCTTGTTGAACAAGTCGAATGCTTCTTGACCAAGTCATGCCTTGTGGACCAAGTCATGCCTTGTTGAACAAGTCGAACGCCTTTTTGAACAAGTCGAACGCCTTGTTGAAAAAGTCAAATGCCCCTGATGAACAACCCAAATGCCTTGTTGACCAAGTCGAATGCCCCTTTGAACAAGTCAAATGCCTTGTTAAACAACTCAAATGTCTTTTTTACCAAGTAATGCCTTCTGGACCAAGTCGAATGCCTTGTTGCAAAAGTAGAAATGCATTATATGCTTGTTGACCAAGTGGAATGCCCTTTCGAACAAGTAGAACGCCTTGTTGATCAAGTCGAATGCCCTGTTGATCAGATCGAATGCCTTGTTGAACAAGTCGAATACTTGTTGAACAAGTCGAATGCTTGTTGACCAAGTCATGCCTTGTGGACCAAGTCATGCCTTGTTGACCATGTCATGCCTTGTTGAACAAGTCAAACGCCTTGTTGAACGAGTCGAAGTCCTTGTTGAACAAGTCAAATGCCTTGTTGAATAAGTCGAAGACCTCTTTGAACAAGTCGAATGCCTTGTTGACCAAGTCATGGCTTGTATACCAAGTCACGCCTTGTTGACAGTAGAATGCCTTGTTAACCAAGTAGAATGCCTTGTTGAACAAGTAGAATGCATTATATACCTTGTTGACCAAGTCGAATGCCCTTTAGAACCAGTAGAGTGCCTTGTTGATCAAGTCGAATGCCTTTTGACCAAGTCAAATGCCTTGTTGAATTAGTGGAATGCCTTGTATGCCATTTTGACAAAGTCGAATGCCTTGTTGAACAAGTACAATCCCTTTTATGCCTTGATAGCCAAGTCAAATGCCGTATGGAACAAGTAGAATGCCTTGTTGAACAAGTCGAATGCCTGGTTGAACAACTCAATTGCCTTGTTGACCAATTTGAATGCATTGTTCACCAAGTAATGCCATAAAGAACAAGTCAAATGCCTTGTTCAACAAGTCGAAAGCCTTGTATCCCTTGTTGAAAAAGTCAAATGCCCCTGATAAACAACTCAAATGCCTTGGTGACCAAGTTGAATGCCCCTTTGAACGAGTCGAATGCCTTGTTAAACAACTCAAATATCTTGTTTACCAAGTAATGCCTTCTGGACCAAGTTGAATGCCTTGTTGATCAAGTCGAATGCCTTGTTGAAAAAGTAGAAATGCATTATATGCTTTGTTGACCATGTCGAATGCCCTTTCGAACAAGTAGAACGCCTTGTTGATCAAGTCGAATGCCCTGTTGATCAAGTCGAATGCCTTGTTGAACAACTGGAATGCCTTGTTGAACAAGTCGAATGCTTCTTGACCAAGTCATGCCTTGTGGACCAAGTCATGCCTTGTTGAACAAGTCGAACGCCTTTTTGAACAAGTCGAACGCCTTGTTGAAAAAGTCAAATGCCACTGATGAACAACCCAAATGCCTTGTTGACCAAGTGGAATGCCCTTTCGAACAAGTAGAACGCCTTGTTGATCAAGTCGAATGCCCTGTTGATCAGATCGAATGCCTTGTTGAACAAGTCGAATACTTGTTGAACAAGTCGAATGCTTGTTGACCAAGCATGCCTTGTGGACCAAGTCATGCCTTGTTGAACAAGTCGAACGCCTTGTTGAACAAGTCGAAGTCCTTGTTGAACAAGTCAAATGCCTTGTTGAATAAGCGAAGTCCTCTTTGAACAAGTTGAATGCCTTGTTGACCAAGTCATGCCTTGTTGACAGTAGAATGCCTTGTTAACCAAGTAGAATGCCTTGTTGAACAAGTAGAATGCATTATATGCCTTGTTGACCAAGTCGAATGCCCTTTAGAACCAGTAGAGTGCCTTGTTGATCAAGTCGAATGCCTTTTGACCAAGTCAAATGCCTTGTTGAATTAGTCGAATGCCTTGTTGAATTAGTCGAATGCCTTGTATGCCATTTTGACAAAGTCGAATGCCTTGTTGAACAAGTACAATCCCTTTTATGCCTTGATAGAGTCAAGTCAAATGCCGTATGGAACAAGTAGAATGCCTTGTTGAACAAGTCGAATGCCTGGTTGAACAACTCAATTGCCTTGTTGACCAATTTGAATGCATTGTTCACCAAGTAATGCCATAAAGAACAAGTCAAATGCCTTGTTCAACAAGTCGAAAGCCTTGTATCCCTTGTTGAAAAAGTCAAATGCCCCTGATAAACAACTCAAATGCCTTGGTGACCAAGTTGAATGCCCCTTTGAACGAGTCGAATGCCTTGTTAAACAACTCAAATATCTTGTTTACCAAGTAATGCCTTCTGGACCAAGTTGAATGCCTTGTTGATCAAGTCGAATGCCTTGTTGAAAAAGTAGAAATGCATTATATGCTTTGTTGACCATGTCGAATGCCCTTTCGAACAAGTAGAACGCCTTGTTGATCAAGTCGAATGCCCTGTTGATCAAGTCGAATGCCTTGTTGAACAACTGGAATGCCTTGTTGAACATGTCGAATGCTTCTTGACCAAGTCATGCCTTGTGGACCAAGTCATGCCTTGTTGAACAAGTCGAACGCCTTTTTGAACAAGTCGAACGCCTTGTTGAAAAAGTCAAATGCCCCTGATGAACAACCCAAATGCCTTGTTGACCAAGTGGAATGCCCTTTCGAACAAGTAGAACGCCTTGTTGATCAAGTCGAATGCCCTGTTGATCAGATCGAATGCCTTGTTGAACAAGTCGAATGCTTGTTGACCAAGTCATGCCTTGTGGACCAAGTCATGCCTTGTTGAACAAGTCGAACGCCTTTTTGAACAAGTCGAACGCCTTGTTGAAAAAGTCAAATGCCCCTGATGAACAACCCAAATGCCTTGTTGACCAAGTGGAATGCCCTTTCGAACAAGTAGAACGCCTTGTTGATCAAGTCGAATGCCCTGTTGATCAGATCGAATGCCTTGTTGAACAAGTCGAATGCTTGTTGACCAAGTCATGCCTTGTGGACCAAGTCATGCCTTGTTGAACAAGTCGAACGCCTTGTTGAACAAGTCGAAGTCCTTGTTGAACAAGTCCAATGCCTTGTTGAATAAGTCGAAGTCCTCTTTGAACAAGTTGAATGCCTTGTTGACCAAGTCATGCCTTGTTGACCAAGTCACGCCTTGTTGACAGTAGAATGCCTTGTTAACCAAGTAGAATGCCTTGTTGAACAAGTAGAATGCATTATATGCCTTGTTGACCAAGTCGAATGCCCTTTAGAACCAGTAGAGTGCCTTGTTGATCAAGTCGAATGCCTTTTGACCAAGTCAAATGCCTTGTTGAATTAGTCGAATGCCTTGTTGAATTAGTCGAATGCCTTGTATGCCATTTTGACAAAGTCGAATGCCTTGTTGAACAAGTACAATCCCTTTTATGCCTTGATAGAGTCAAGTCAAATGCCGTATGGAACAAGTAGAATGCCTTGTTGAACAAGTCGAATGCCTGGTTGAACAACTCAATTGCCTTGTTGACCAATTTGAATGCATTGTTCACCAAGTAATGCCATAAAGAACAAGTCAAATGCCTTGTTCAACAAGTCGAAAGCCTTGTATCCCTTGTTGAAAAAGTCAAATGCCCCTGATAAACAACTCAAATGCCTTGGTGACCAAGTTGAATGCCCCTTTGAACGAGTCGAATGCCTTGTTAAACAACTCAAATATCTTGTTTACCAAGTAATGCCTTCTGGACCAAGTTGAATGCCTTGTTGATCAAGTCGAATGCCTTGTTGAAAAAGTAGAAATGCATTATATGCTTTGTTTGACCATGTCGAATGCCCTTTCGAACAAGTAGAACGCCTTGTTGATCAAGTCGAATGCCCTGTTGATCAAGTCGAATGCCCTGTTGATCAGATCGAATGCCTTGTTGAACAAGTCGAATGCTTCTTGACCAAGTCATGCCTTGTGGACCAAGTCATGCCTTGTTGAACAAGTCGAACGCCTTTTTGAACAAGTCGAACGCCTTGTTGAAAAAGTCAAATGCCCCTGATGAACAACCCAAATGCCTTGTTGACCAAGTGGAATGCCCTTTCGAACAAGTAGAACGCCTTGTTGATCAAGTCGAATGCCCTGTTGATCAGATCGAATGCCTTGTTGAACAAGTCGAATACTTGTTGAACAAGTCGAATGCTTGTTGACCAAGTCATGCCTTGTGGACCAAGTCATGCCTTGTTGAACAAGTCGAACGCCTTGTTGAACAAGTCGAAGTCCTTGTTGAACAAGTCAAATGCCTTGTTGAATAAGTCGAAGTCCTCTTTGAACAAGTTGAATGCCTTGTTGACCAAGTCATGCCTTGTTGACCAAGTCACGCCTTGTTGACAGTAGAATGCCTTGTTAACCAAGTAGAATGCCTTGTTGAACAAGTAGAATGCATTATATGCCTTGTTGACCAAGTCGAATGCCCTTTAGAACCAGTAGAGTGCCTTGTTGATCAAGTCGAATGCCTTTTGACCAAGTCAAATGCCTTGTTGAATTAGTCGAATGCCTTGTTGAATTAGTCGAATGCCTTGTATGCCATTTTGACAAAGTCGAATGCCTTGTTGAACAAGTACAATCCCTTTTATGCCTTGATAGAGTCAAGTCAAATGCCGTATGGAACAAGTAGAATGCCTTGTTGAACAAGTCGAATGCCTGGTTGAACAACTCAATTGCCTTGTTGACCAATTTGAATGCATTGTTCACCAAGTAATGCCATAAAGAACAAGTCAAATGCCTTGTTCAACAAGTCGAAAGCCTTGTATCCCTTGTTGAAAAAGTCAAATGCCCCTGATAAACAACTCAAATGCCTTGGTGACCAAGTTGAATGCCCCTTTGAACGAGTCGAATGCCTTGTTAAACAACTCAAATATCTTGTTTACCAAGTAATGCCTTCTGGACCAAGTTGAATGCCTTGTTGATCATGTCGAATGCCTTGTTGAAAAAGTAGAAATGCATTATATGCTTTGTTTGACCATGTCGAATGCCCTTTCGAACAAGTAGAACGCCTTGTTGATCAAGTCGAATGCCCTGTTGATCGAGTCGAATGCCTTGTTGAACAAGTCGAATGCTTCTTGACCAAGTCATGCCTTGTGGACCAAGTCATGCCTTGTTGAACAAGTCGAACGCCTTTTTGAACAAGTCGAACGCCTTGTTGAAAAAGTCAAATGCCCCTGATGAACAACCCAAATGCCTTGTTGACCAAGTGGAATGCCCTTTCGAACAAGTAGAACGCCTTGTTGATCAAGTCGAATGCCCTGTTGATCAGATCGAATGCCTTGTTGAACAAGTCGAATACTTGTTGAACAAGTCGAATGCTTGTTGACCAAGTCATGCCTTGTGGACCAAGTCATGCCTTGTTGAACAAGTCGAACGCCTTGTTGAACAAGTCGAAGTCCTTGTTGAACAAGTCAAATGCCTTGTTGAATAAGTCGAAGTCCTCTTTGAACAAGTTGAATGCCTTGTTGACCAAGTCATGCCTTGTTGACCAAGTCACGCCTTGTTGACAGTAGAATGCCTTGTTAACCAAGTAGAATGCCTTGTTGAACAAGTAGAATGCATTATATGCCTTGTTGACCAAGTCGAATGCCCTTTAGAACCAGTAGAGTGCCTTGTTGATCAAGTCGAATGCCTTTTGACCAAGTCAAATGCCTTGTTGAATTAGTCGAATGCCTTGTTGAATTAGTCGAATGCCTTGTATGCCATTTTGACAAAGTCGAATGCCTTGTTGAACAAGTACAATCCCTTTTATGCCTTGATAGAGTCAAGTCAAATGCCGTATGGAACAAGTAGAATGCCTTGTTGAACAAGTCGAATGCCTGGTTGAACAACTCAATTGCCTTGTTGACCAATTTGAATGCATTGTTCACCAAGTAATGCCATAAAGAACAAGTCAAATGCCTTGTTCAACAAGTCGAAAGCCTTGTATCCCTTGTTGAAAAAGTCAAATGCCCCTGATAAACAACTCAAATGCCTTGGTGACCAAGTTGAATGCCCCTTTGAACGAGTCGAATGCCTTGTTAAACAACTCAAATATCTTGTTTACCAAGTAATGCCTTCTGGACCAAGTTGAATGCCTTGTTGATCAAGTCGAATGCCTTGTTGAAAAAGTAGAAATGCATTATATGCTTTGTTGACCATGTCGAATGCCCTTTCGAACAAGTAGAACGCCTTGTTGATCAAGTCGAATGCCCTGTTGATCAAGTCGAATGCCTTGTTGAACAACTGGAATGCCTTGTTGAACATGTCGAATGCTTCTTGACCAAGTCATGCCTTGTGGACCAAGTCATGCCTTGTTGAACAAGTCGAACGCCTTTTTGAACAAGTCGAACGCCTTGTTGAAAAAGTCAAATGCCCCTGATGAACAACCCAAATGCCTTGTTGACCAAGTGGAATGCCCTTTCGAACAAGTAGAACGCCTTGTTGATCAAGTCGAATGCCCTGTTGATCAGATCGAATGCCTTGTTGAACAAGTCGAATGCTTGTTGACCAAGTCATGCCTTGTGGACCAAGTCATGCCTTGTTGAACAAGTCGAACGCCTTTTTGAACAAGTCGAACGCCTTGTTGAAAAAGTCAAATGCCCCTGATGAACAACCCAAATGCCTTGTTGACCAAGTGGAATGCCCTTTCGAACAAGTAGAACGCCTTGTTGATCAAGTCGAATGCCCTGTTGATCAGATCGAATGCCTTGTTGAACAAGTCGAATGCTTGTTGACCAAGTCATGCCTTGTGGACCAAGTCATGCCTTGTTGAACAAGTCGAACGCCTTGTTGAACAAGTCGAAGTCCTTGTTGAACAAGTCCAATGCCTTGTTGAATAAGTCGAAGTCCTCTTTGAACAAGTTGAATGCCTTGTTGACCAAGTCATGCCTTGTTGACCAAGTCACGCCTTGTTGACAGTAGAATGCCTTGTTAACCAAGTAGAATGCCTTGTTGAACAAGTAGAATGCATTATATGCCTTGTTGACCAAGTCGAATGCCCTTTAGAACCAGTAGAGTGCCTTGTTGATCAAGTCGAATGCCTTTTGACCAAGTCAAATGCCTTGTTGAATTAGTCGAATGCCTTGTTGAATTAGTCGAATGCCTTGTATGCCATTTTGACAAAGTCGAATGCCTTGTTGAACAAGTACAATCCCTTTTATGCCTTGATAGAGTCAAGTCAAATGCCGTATGGAACAAGTAGAATGCCTTGTTGAACAAGTCGAATGCCTGGTTGAACAACTCAATTGCCTTGTTGACCAATTTGAATGCATTGTTCACCAAGTAATGCCATAAAGAACAAGTCAAATGCCTTGTTCAACAAGTCGAAAGCCTTGTATCCCTTGTTGAAAAAGTCAAATGCCCCTGATAAACAACTCAAATGCCTTGGTGACCAAGTTGAATGCCCCTTTGAACGAGTCGAATGCCTTGTTAAACAACTCAAATATCTTGTTTACCAAGTAATGCCTTCTGGACCAAGTTGAATGCCTTGTTGATCATGTCGAATGCCTTGTTGAAAAAGTAGAAATGCATTATATGCTTTGTTTGACCATGTCGAATGCCCTTTCGAACAAGTAGAACGCCTTGTTGATCAAGTCGAATGCCCTGTTGATCGAGTCGAATGCCTTGTTGAACAAGTCGAATGCTTCTTGACCAAGTCATGCCTTGTGGACCAAGTCATGCCTTGTTGAACAAGTCGAACGCCTTTTTGATCAAGTCGAACGCCTTGTTGAAAAAGTCAAATGCCCCTGATGAACAACCCAAATGCCTTGTTGACCAAGTGGAATGCCCTTTCGAACAAGTAGAACGCCTTGTTGATCAAGTCGAATGCCCTGTTGATCAGATCGAATGCCTTGTTGAACAAGTCGAATACTTGTTGAACAAGTCGAATGCTTGTTGACCAAGTCATGCCTTGTGGACCAAGTCATGCCTTGTTGAACAAGTCGAACGCCTTGTTGAACAAGTCGAAGTCCTTGTTGAACAAGTCAAATGCCTTGTTGAATAAGTCGAAGTCCTCTTTGAACAAGTTGAATGCCTTGTTGACCAAGTCATGCCTTGTTGACCAAGTCACGCCTTGTTGACAGTAGAATGCCTTGTTAACCAAGTAGAATGCCTTGTTGAACAAGTAGAATGCATTATATGCCTTGTTGACCAAGTCGAATGCCCTTTAGAACCAGTAGAGTGCCTTGTTGATCAAGTCGAATGCCTTTTGACCAAGTCAAATGCCTTGTTGAATTAGTCGAATGCCTTGTTGAATTAGTCGAATGCCTTGTATGCCATTTTGACAAAGTCGAATGCCTTGTTGAACAAGTACAATCCCTTTTATGCCTTGATAGAGTCAAGTCAAATGCCGTATGGAACAAGTAGAATGCCTTGTTGAACAAGTCGAATGCCTGGTTGAACAACTCAATTGCCTTGTTGACCAATTTGAATGCATTGTTCACCAAGTAATGCCATAAAGAACAAGTCAAATGCCTTGTTCAACAAGTCGAAAGCCTTGTATCCCTTGTTGAAAAAGTCAAATGCCCCTGATAAACAACTCAAATGCCTTGGTGACCAAGTTGAATGCCCCTTTGAACGAGTCGAATGCCTTGTTAAACAACTCAAATATCTTGTTTACCAAGTAATGCCTTCTGGACCAAGTTGAATGCCTTGTTGATCAAGTCGAATGCCTTGTTGAAAAAGTAGAAATGCATTATATGCTTTGTTTGACCATGTCGAATGCCCTTTCGAACAAGTAGAACGCCTTGTTGATCAAGTCGAATGCCCTGTTGATCGAGTCGAATGCCTTGTTGAACAAGTCGAATGCTTCTTGACCAAGTCATGCCTTTGGACCAAGTCATGCCTTGTTGAACAAGTCGAACGCCTTGTTGAACAAGTCGAAGTCCTTGTTGAACAAGTCAAATGCCTTGTTGAATAAGTCGAAGTCCTCTTTGAACAAGTTGAATGCCTTGTTGACCAAGTCATGCCTTGTTGACCAAGTCACGCCTTGTTGACAGTAGAATGCCTTGTTAACCAAGTAGAATGCCTTGTTGAACAAGTAGAATGCATTATATGCCTTGTTGACCAAGTCGAATGCCCTTTAGAACCAGTAGAGTGCCTTGTTGATCAAGTCGAATGCCTTTTGACCAAGTCAAATGCCTTGTTGAATTAGTCGAATGCCTTGTTGAATTAGTCGAATGCCTTGTATGCCATTTTGACAAAGTCGAATGCCTTGTTGAACAAGTACAATCCCTTTTATGCCTTGATAGAGTCAAGTCAAATGCCGTATGGAACAAGTAGAATGCCTTGTTGAACAAGTCGAATGCCTGGTTGAACAACTCAATTGCCTTGTTGACCAATTTGAATGCATTGTTCACCAAGTAATGCCATAAAGAACAAGTCAAATGCCTTGTTCAACAAGTCGAAAGCCTTGTATCCCTTGTTGAAAAAGTCAAATGCCCCTGATAAACAACTCAAATGCCTTGGTGACCAAGTTGAATGCCCCTTTGAACGAGTCGAATGCCTTGTTAAACAACTCAAATATCTTGGTTACCAAGTAATGCCTTCTGGACCAAGTTGAATGCCTTGTTGATCAAGTCGAATGCCTTGTTGAAAAAGTAGAAATGCATTATATGCTTTGTTTGACCATGTCGAATGCCCTTTCGAACAAGTAGAACGCCTTGTTGATCAAGTCGAATGCCCTGTTGATCGAGTCGAATGCCTTGTTGAACAAGTCGAATGCTTCTTGACCAAGTCATGCCTTGTGGACCAAGTCATGCCCTGTTGAACAAGTCGAACGCCTTGTTGAACAAGTCGAAGTCCTTGTTGAACAAGTCAAATGCCTTGTTGAATAAGTCGAAGTCCTCTTTGAACAAGTTGAATGCCTTGTTGACCAAGTCATGCCTTGTTGACCAAGTCACGCCTTGTTGACAGTAGAATGCCTTGTTAACCAAGTAGAATGCCTTGTTGAACAAGTAGAATGCATTATATGCCTTGTTGACCAAGTCGAATGCCCTTTAGAACCAGTAGAGTGCCTTGTTGATCAAGTCGAATGCCTTTTGACCAAGTCAAATGCCTTGTTGAATTAGTCGAATGCCTTGTTGAATTAGTCGAATGCCTTGTATGCCATTTTGACAAAGTCGAATGCCTTGTTGAACAAGTACAATCCCTTTTATGCCTTGATAGAGTCAAGTCAAATGCCGTATGGAACAAGTAGAATGCCTTGTTGAACAAGTCGAATGCCTGGTTGAACAACTCAATTGCCTTGTTGACCAATTTGAATGCATTGTTCACCAAGTAATGCCATAAAGAACAAGTCAAATGCCTTGTTCAACAAGTCGAAAGCCTTGTATCCCTTGTTGAAAAAGTCAAATGCCCCTGATAAACAACTCAAATGCCTTGGTGACCAAGTTGAATGCCCCTTTGAACGAGTCGAATGCCTTGTTAAACAACTCAAATATCTTGTTTACCAAGTAATGCCTTCTGGACCAAGTTGAATGCCTTGTTGATCAAGTCGAATGCATTGTTGAAAAAGTAGAAATGCATTATATGCTTTGTTTGACCATGTCGAATGCCCTTTCGAACAAGTAGAACGCCTTGTTGATCAAGTCGAATGCCCTGTTGATCGAGTCGAATGCCTTGTTGAACAAGTCGAATGCTTCTTGACCAAGTCATGCCTTGTGGACCAAGTTATGCCTTGTTGAACAAGTCGAACGCCTTTTTGAACAAGTCGAACGCCTTGTTGAAAAAGTCAAATGCCCCTGATGAACAACCCAAATGCCTTGTTGACCAAGTGGAATGCCCTTTCGAACAAGTAGAACGCCTTGTTGATCAAGTCGAATGCCCTGTTGATCAGATCGAATGCCTTGTTGAACAAGTCGAATACTTGTTGAACAAGTCGAATGCTTGTTGACCAAGTCATGCCTTGTGGACCAAGTCATGCCTTGTTGAACAAGTCGAACGCCTTGTTGAACAAGTCGAAGTCCTTGTTGAACAAGTCAAATGCCTTGTTGAATAAGTTGAAGTCCTCTTTGAACAAGTTGAATGCCTTGTTGACCAAGTCATGCCTTGTTGACCAAGTCACGCCTTGTTGACAGTAGAATGCCTTGTTAACCAAGTAGAATGCCTTGTTGAACAAGTAGAATGCATTATATGCCTTGTTGACCAAGTCGAATGCCCTTTAGAACCAGTAGAGTGCCTTGTTGATCAAGTCGAATGCCTTTTGACCAAGTCAAATGCCTTGTTGAATTAGTCGAATGCCTTGTTGAATTAGTCGAATGCCTTGTATGCCATTTTGACAAAGTCGAATGCCTTGTTGAACAAGTACAATCCCTTTTATGCCTTGATAGAGTCAAGTCAAATGCCGTATGGAACAAGTAGAATGCCTTGTTGAACAAGTCGAATGCCTGGTTGAACAACTCAATTGCCTTGTTGACCAATTTGAATGCATTGTTCACCAAGTAATGCCATAAAGAACAAGTCAAATGCCTTGTTCAACAAGTCGAAAGCCTTGTATCCCTTGTTGAAAAAGTCAAATGCCCCTGATAAACAACCCAAATGCCTTGGTGACCAAGTTGAATGCCCCTTTGAACGAGTCGAATGCCTTGTTAAACAACTCAAATATCTTGTTGACCAAGTCGAATGCCCTTTCGAACAAGTAGAACGCCTTGTTGATCAAGTCAAATGCTCTATTGATCAAGTCGAATGCCTTGTTGAACAAGTCGAATGCTTGTTGAACAAGTCGAATGGTTGTTGACCAAGTCATGCCTTGTTGACCCAGTCATGCCTTGTTGAACAACTAGAATGCCCTGTTGAACAAGTCGAACGCCTTGTTGAACAAGTCGAAGTCCTTGTTGAACAAGTCGAATGCCTTGTTGAATAAGTCGAAGTCCTTGTTGAACAAGTCGAATGCCTTGTTGACCAAGTCATGCCTTGTTGACCAAGTCACGCCTTGTTGACAGTAGAATGTCCTGTTAACCAAGTAGAATGCCTTGTTGAAATAGTAAAATGCATTATATGCCTTGTTAACCAAGTCGAATGCCCTTTAGAATAAGTAGAGTGCCTTGTTGATCAAGTCGAATGTCTTTTTACCAAGTCGAATGCCTTGTTAAACAAGTCGAATGCCTTGTTGATCAAGTTGAATGCCTTGTTGAACAAGTCGAATAGCTTGTTGACCAAGTCATGCTCTTTTGACCAAGTAGAATACCTTGTTGAACAAGTAGAACGCCTTGTTGATCAAGTTAAATGCCTTGTTGACAGAGTCAAATGCCCTTTTGAACAAGTAGAATGCCTTGTTGAAAAGTCGAATGCCTTGTCGAACAACTCCATTGTCTTGTCGACCAAGTCGAATGCCCTGTTAACCAAGTCATGCCTTGAGGAACAAGTTGAATGCCTTGTTGACCAAGTCGACAGCCTTGTATAGCGTTTTGAACAAGTCTAATGCCCTTGTTTAACAACCCAAATGCCTTGTTGACCAAGTCGAATGCCGTTTAGAACAAGTAGAGCGCATTTGATCAAGTGGAATGCCTTGTTGACCAAGTCGAGTGCCTTGCTAAACTAGTCGAATGCCTTCTTTATCAAGTCGAATGTCTTGTTGACCAAGTCATGCTTTGTTGACCAAGTATATGTTGGGAAAGGTACCCGGTTTGTACCCGAGACGCAACGCCTCGGGATACGGTGTGGAATAAAATTTTTTCCGGGTTCCTTCGCAGCTCGGATCGAAAACTCTAATCACGTTGACACGTAATAGGGCGGGTCATACCCGTGAGAGATTACCTTTGAAGCGAGTGGTAGCTTCTCGTCGATTGCATCGTCGGCCGCGGTCGTGTTGGGTATCGTCTAGATCGTCACGCGCGACCTCGCAGTGTACCACGGTTTCGATTCTCCGAAGATGGCTAGAGAGAATTGATCCGTTGCTCGGGAGAGTGGTTTGCGTTTGTGTGTTCGTGTTTCGATTCTCGGGTCGAGAAATTTCGCGTCGATTCTCTTCCCGTGTCTTTTTCTTTGACGAGGGTCTCACCCTTATTTATAGTAGGGGATGACGAAATTTTCAGCCCTAAACAAGGCTAAAATCTCGAAATATTTTTTCCTAAATATGAGAGATATTCTTACCAAAATATCTCTCCTAATTAAATTCAAAATTCTATTAAAGGAACATACTATAAATAGAAAACTAACTAAGATATTAAAATATCTTCAAATATGGTAAATAAATTTCGAAATTTATATAAAATATAAATTCGAATTTTAGTTTTAATAAATAATATTCCAAATATTTTTATTACCATATTTGTAAATTACGAAAATACCCTTTAAGGCATTTTTCGAATTTCTCGGCTTAGGGTTGAATTCCAATTCTTCCCTCAAGTCTTTCGAAGCACTTAGCCAACCCTAAGTCTTAAAGTTAGTTTCATATGAAGTTCGACTTCGGTCCACTTAATGACCCCGATGCCCAATAAGGCGTGGTATAACGACCCGAGGCCCGTTAAGGCCCAAAACACAATCTCTCCTTCTCGGTACACATTGATGATCCTTTTTAAGCCCGACTCTCTATGTTCGACTCAATCGGCAAGGGAGGAATCCAAGAGTCCGGTAGGTGCCTAGCCAATCCCGCAGTACCGGACAGATCCCGACTTAAGCACGAATTTCGAACTAGTCTCATTCCAGAACCTAACTATAGATTATAGTACTACGTACAAACCCTTCAGCTGTGGCCCGATCGAGTGAGAGCCATGGTATTTGTCAAACTCACTAAACTCGATACTATGATAAAATGACACGAGGCAAATTACAAAACTACCCTCCATGTCTAACATGAGTTAGTTTAATACCTTGGCCAAGGATTTTGTAATTTCCCGTCGTCATTCTCATAGGACACTTGTCTCGATTACTTGCGAGACTGTGAATCCGTACTCGGCGGTCTAAGCCCGGCAATCACAAATATCCATCAAGACCGCATCTGTCCCGCTGACCCATGCAATAGCAAATCGGATCTAGCGAAACCAGTGATAGTCAAGACTTCAAAGTCAACTCCGTCAAAGCCCCTTTCGGTCTAAGGTTCAAGCAGACTACTATAGTTTTGTCATCGATCATTGACACTCCTTGAGTAATAAGCCATGTTTGATCGTACGACCTGCGAGTCAGTGTCCATGAAACGATTCAATCCCTTGATTCGACTCGTATCACAAGTCATGACTTTCGCTTCCAAGCGGTATATCGGCACACGGTAAGTCATCTACAAATAAGCCATGATTTGTTTTCCAGCACCCAACTGAAACCTAAGGCTTATGGACATTTTATGTTCGAGGGTAAGAGTCCACTGGTGCCTTCCTCTCTCGTACCCATCGAGAACAGTGACTCAACTCGACACATTTGGATTTATTCATTTATTGCTTTACCGATGCTAAGTAAAGAACTCATATAACCAATAAACGAATAATGCCTTTATTAATACGCAAAACAATGTTTGATTACATTGACAATCGAATGATAAATAAGCTAATGCCCTATACATATCCAATCCTCGTATAGCATTCGAGGGCATATCCCTAACAATCTCCCACTTGCACTCAATGCCATGCGCTGTTGTATCTATACCCATCTTCTCGAGATGTTTGTTCAGCACTGCCTGAGATAAAGGCTTGGTGAATGGGTCGGCCACGTTGTCCGCAGTCGCAATCTTCTGGACGGCTATGTAGCCACTCTCAACGAATCCACGTAACACGTGGTATTTTCTTTCTATGTGTTTGGATTTACTGTGAGATCTTAGTTCCTTCGCTTGCGCGATTGCACCACTATTATCGCACCACAGTGGCAGTGGTTTTTCGGCAATCAGAACCACTTGCAGTTCTTCCAAGAACTTTCTCATCCAAACTCCTTCTTTAGCTGCCTCTGAGGCGGCTATGTACTCAGCCTCGCAGGTGGAATCAGCAGTTGTGCTCTGCTTGGGACTTTTCCAAGATACTGCTCCACCGTTGAGTGTAAAGACGAAACCTGAAGTGGATTTTCGATCGTCCACGTCTGACTGGAAATCCGAATCCGTATATCCTTCCCCTTCTAATTCTCCATTTCCATAGACCAGCATCATATCCTTTGTTCTTCTAAGATACTTGAGGATATTCGTGACTGCTGTCCAGTGTTCTTTACCCGGGTTGGCTTGAAATCGACTGACTACGCTCACAGCGTATGCTATGTCTGGTCGCGTGCAAAGCATCGCGTACATCAAGCTACCCACTGCGGATGCATAGGGGATTCCATTCATCTCTTTTCTATCTGCCTCACTTTGAGGACACATAGCTTTGGAGAGATGTATCCCATGCCCCATAGGTAAGAACCCTTTCTTAGAATTGTCCATGTTATATCGTTTCAGGACCTTTTCTAAGTATAGGGCTTGGGAGAGCCCTAACATCTTATTCGTTCTATCCCATAGACACGAATTCCTAGGATGTAGGTCACTTCTCCCAAGTCTTTCATGGAGAATTCGGTCTAAAGCCATGCTTTCACCATCGACAGCATCCCAATATCGTTTGCTATCAAAAGGATGTCATCGACGTACAATACGAGGAACGATATCTTGCTCCCACTGCTTTTTCTGTAGACGCATGGTTCATCTTCGTTCTTTATGAATCTGTAGCTCTTAACTACTTCATCAAACCGAAGATTCCAGCTCCTAGAGGCTTGTTTAAGTCTGTAAATTGACTTATTCAATTTGCATACTTTATGAGCATCCTTTTGTGATGTAAAACCCTTTGGCTGTTCCATATATATTTCCTCCTTGAGGTATCCATTTAGGAACGCGGTTTTCACATCCATCTGCCAGATCTCATAATCGTTATACGCTGCTATCGCAAGTAATATCCGAATGGACTTCATCATCGCAACGGGCGAAAAGGTTTCCTCATAGTCAATTCCTTCTTTTTGACTATAACCTTTCTCTACAAGCCTAGCTTTGTATGTATCCACCAGTCCGTCTGATCCAATTTTTTCTTGAAGATCCACTTACACCCAATGGGTCTAAAACCATCGGGGAGATCAACAAGTGTCCAACCTGATTTTCGTGCATTGAATCCATTTCGACTTGCATAGCTTCAAGCCATCTTACGGAGTCTATATCCGTCATTGCCTGGTCATAGGTAGCGGGGTCGTCCCCGACGTTACCCCCCGTCGCAGCATCCCCGTGCTCGACGTGTACCATTCCATACTCTCAGGCTGGCGAGATACTCTACCAGACCTGCGCAACTCTGATTGCGTCTTGGACTGCTCTACTGTGTCTTCTAACACTGGAGTTTGTGAAATCGTTTCTGTCGTTTCTCCAAGAGTTACTTCACGACCCACTCCACCTTCTCGAACGAACTCTTCTTCGAGAAAGTGAGCCTGAAGGGCTACAACGATTTTCTGATCGTCGTGGAAGTAAAATTGGTATCCCATGGAATCCTCAGGATACCCGACAAAACGTCCTTTCACAGCTCTCGATTCCAATTTTTCTGTCTTGAGCTTTTTCACAAAAGCGGGGCAACCCCATATTCTTATGTGGTTCAAGCTCGGCTTTCTACCAGTCCATATTTCATAAGGGATCTGGTCGACAGAACTAGAAGGGATTCGGTTTAAAACGTGCGTTGCGGTTAATAACGCATGACCCCACAGCGACAGTGGCAGGTCTGTGTAACTTAGCATTGATCGAACCTTGTCCAACAGTTCGATTTCTGCGTTCGGACACACCATTTAATTGTGGTGTTCCCGGCGGTGTCATCTGTGAAATGATCCCGTTCTCTTTCAAGAACTCGTCAAACTCGAGACTCATGTACTCGCCACCTCGATCAGATCGAATGGCCTTTATATGATTCCCAGTTTGTTTTTCTACTAAAGCCTTATATCCTTGAACTTATCAAGGGCTTCAGACTTGTATCTCATAAGATATACCTTCCCAAATCTTGAATGATCGTCGGTGAAGGTAATAAAGTAGTGGAAATTACCTCGAGCCGCTTCCCCGAATGGCCCACAAACGTCTGTATGAATCAAAGTGAGAAGTTCTGTGGCTTTTTGGAAAGTCCCGGTAAAGGGAGACTTAGTCATCTTTCCAAGGATACACGATTCGCAAGTCGGATAAGGGTCTGAACTCAACGGCTTAATCATGTCATTTTTCTCCAACTAACGAATTTTTTGATCTCCTGCATGACCAAGTCGAAGATGCCACAATTGTCTCATATTGGTCTCTAATTTTCGTTTGTTGGTAATTGTGTTCACAGATTCAGTTATATCTTTGACATTTAGATAATATAATCCGTTAAGTAAAGTTGCACTTCCGACGCATTTATTTACAAAATAAATATCGCAAATATTATTACTAAAGCAAACTCATATCCGTTTCTGCTCAAAACGGGAATAAAAATAATATTCTTAAGCCCTCTGGGCAATACTAAACAATCAGAAAGCAATAACTTATGTCTACTAGATAAAACAAGAGTTCTTGATCCAATGTGGGTCGCCGGCACACTATGCCCGCTTCCTACGTTGATCATGACCTCTCGATCCGCCAACCTCCTACTTCGTTCCAGACCCTGGTTTGAAACACAAATGTGAGCGCTAGCTCCTGAGTCTAGGATCCATGAAGTGGAGTACACAGTCATAGAACAATTAGTTTCTAAAACATAAAGTTCTTTACCTGAGGCGGCTAGCTTCGGGCAATCGCGCTTTCAATGGCCGAGCTCATTGCAGTGACGGCATTTGTCCGTGGGCTTGGCGCCTTTAGACACGTTTTTCTTGGCCTTGCCTTTTGAAACTCCTCCCTTGGGCTTACTGGGCTTGTCCGACTTTTCTTTCTAATCGACTTCCGAGTCTTATAAGTCGCAAAAGAGCCACTTCCTTTCCCTTTATCTTTTTCATCTGAGTTTGGGCCGTTGACAACTGGTTCATCAACTCAGTTAATGTCATCTCGACCCTATTCAGATTATAATTCACAATGAAGGGATTAAAGGAAGCCGGCAGTGACTGGAGCACGAGATCGTTTTGGAGCTCATTGTCCATGAGGAAGTCGAGTGCATCGAGTCTCTAAACCGATCATTTTCAGCACATGTTCTCTAACGTCGCTGCCCTCATCCATTTTGCAATGAAACAGTTGCTCTGTCAAAGAGTAGCGAACACTCTTGGAGTGTTCACCAAAGAGCTCCTTCAAATGAAGCAAAATGGCGCCCACTTCTATTTCCGAGTGGCTTCGCTGGAACTCATTGCTCATGGATAGGAGTATATAGCCCTTGACCTTTGGCTCGTCTATTTGCCACTTGACATACGCAGCCCGGTGGTCGTCACTCGCATCAGTCCCTAGGACTTGCGGTGTAGGGGAATCGAGGACATAAGTCAAAGACTCCATACCTAGAACTATCTGAGGTTACGGAGCCAGTCGACGTAGTTTGGTCCTACCAAACGGTTCTTTTCAAGCAGCATGTTTAAAAGATTCGTCATAGTAACTAGAAAGAAAATAACTCTGCACAAGATAAAGATCACATAGTTAGGTTTATTCTATCATTCATCAAGCGCAAACACGGACTTTTCGTTTCGCTTGACTCCCACTATTTTTCTCGAAAATTCTATTCTCCTGATTTAAGAATTTCGGAAACTTCGTTGAGTAGTTTCATAGCGGAGTTGAGGTCCCCGACTCGATTAGACATGCCTCAGCCTTTAACGCAATATTTGGCCTGCCTAATCGATCGAAGTCGAGTTTCACTCGAACCCATCCTATGAGTATTTCAACTATCTTTGTCTCAGTCAGTGACCCTCACGGCTAACCCATTTTGGGTATAACTGTCTAAGTGCAACCTAATCAACTTATGCTCTAACCGCACATTTGAATTCCCCCTTGCTGCCTTACGCTTCGTGGGGCGGAATATGTTATGGTGAGCGTCGTCAAACGAACCCGAAACGCTAATGTTAGGGCTTGATGTACGGCGCCAACTTACTCGGAACAAACCGTACAAACTCCCTAACACTAGACATCTCAAGCATGATAGAAGACATGAACCCAATTCCTTTTCTCACTTAAGTATTTATCAAACGGGAGAAAAAACCTTTTTTCACATAAGAGCACATAAAGCATGCATATCATTTCACAAATCGACACGCACGTAAGTAGTAAATAAACCCTAGGAAAATAAACTACAAGGCAACACGAACGGGTTATTTATATTCTAGCCCTATTACGTGAATTATGTGTATGTGGCTTCAAAAAATCATCGGTTCTCCGTATGGGCTTTGAAGTCGACAATCGCCCTTCATCATTTGAACGGCCTCCAAGTCGTCGATCGTCCACCAAGTCATCTTCTCCCGGGGAGTCGTCAACCCTCGAACAGCTTCGTGTATTCTAAACTAATCCTAATCTAATAAAGACTTTGAAGTACAACACGGGGGGATCATCAGTCCCAAACAACCCGTAAAAGACAAATACAACCCGGGGGGACGAGGCCCTTAACAAATAACCCGGAAAACCAAATAGAAATCCTAAACCCGTAAGTGTGCCTTAAATCATAATCATAACGAGCACGTTGACAATTTCATGAATTCTAACCGAAACCGACAATTTGGGCATTAAATGGGCCAGGCCCGATAAAAAGGCCCTTTAGGGTTTTTGGGCGAAAAACCCTAAGCGGCCGTCGTGTCCCGGAGGCTGCAGTTTCGTGCGGGTACGCGGCTGTCCGTGCGCCGCTGGCGCTGCCGTCAGAGGTGGCACCACCATCGGACAGCGGCGCGGTGGTTCGGGTCTTCATTGCCCGAACCCACGGCAGCGGATACGCCGTCGCACGGCGCGGTTGCGCGTGCGGCTGTCTGCGTGTCGCAGCGTCTCGGCAGTGGTGCTTTCGACCCCGTCGAGCGGTATGGTGGTCGTGGGTTGGCAAGCGACGCATCGAGCAGCCCCACGCGCCTAGTGCGTTGGCTTTTCGATCGTCTCCCACGAGCCTCGTTTCGATTTAATACCACTGTTGGGAAAAGGTACCCGGTTTGTACCCGAGACGCAACGCCCCAGGATACGGTGCGGAATAAAATTTTTTCCGGGTTCATTCGCAGCTCGGATCGAAAACTCTAATCACGTTGACACGTAATAGGGCAGGTCATACCCGTGAGAGATTACCTTTGAAGCGAGTGCCAGCTTCTCGTCGATTGCGTCGTCGGCCGCGGTCGTGTTGGGTATCGTCTAGATCGTCACGCCGACCTCGTAGTGTACCACGGTTTCGATTCTCCGAAGATGGCTAGAGAGAATTGATCCGTCGCTCGGGAGAGTGGTTTGCGTTTGTGTGTTCGTGTTTCGATTCTCGGGTCGAGAAATTTCGCGTCGATTCTCTTCCCGTGTCTTTTTCTCTCGTACCCATCGAGAACAGTGACTCAACTCGACACAATTGGATTTATTCATTTATTGCTTTACCCGATGCTAAGTAAAGAACTCATATAACCAATAAACGAATAATGGCTTTATTAATAAGCAAAACAATGTTTGATTACATTGACAATCGAATGATAAATAAGCTAATGCCCTATACATATCCAATCCTCGTATAGCATTCGAGGGCATATCCCTAACAGTATAATACCTTGTTGAACAAGTAGAACGCCTGGTTGATCAAGTCGAATACCTTGTTGACCAAATGCCCTTTTTGAACAAGTAGAATACCTTGTTGAACAACTCAATAGCCTTGTTGAACAACTCAAATGCCTTGTTGAGCAAGTCAAATGCCTTGTAAAACTAGTCGAATGCCTTGTATGCCATTTTGACAAAGTCGAATGCCTTGTTGAACAAGTACAATGCCTTGATAGCCAAGTCAAATGCCGTTTTGAACAAGTAGAATGCCTTGTTGAACAAGTCAAATGCCTGGTTGAACAACTCAATTGCCTTGTTGACCAAGTCGAATGCACTGTTTACCAAGTAATGCCCTAAAGAACAAGTCAAATGCCTTGTTCAGCAAGTCGAAAGCCTTGTATGCCTTGTTGAAAAAGTCAAATGCCCCTGATAAACAACCCAAATGCCTTGTTGACCAAGTTGAATGCCCCTTTGAACGAGTAGAATGCCTTGTTAAACAACTCAAATGTCTTGTTTACCAAGTAATGCCTTCTGGACCAAGTCGAATGCCTTGTTGACCAAGTCGAATGCCTGGTTGAAAAAGTAGAAATGCATTATATGCCTTGTTGACCAAGTCGAATGCCCTTTCGAACAAGTAGAACGCCTTGTTGATCAAGTCGAATGCCCTATTGATCAAGTCGAATGCCTTGTTGAACAAGTCGAATGCCTGTTGAACAAGTCGAATGGTTGTTGACCAAGTCATGCCTTGTTGACCTAGTCATTCCTTGTTGAACAACTAGAATGCCCTGTTGAACAAGTGGAATGCCTTGTTGAATAAGTCGAAGTCCTTGTTGAACAAGTCGAATGCCTTGTTGACCAAGGCATGCCTTGTTGACCAAGTTACGCCTTGTTGACAGTAGAATGCCTTGTTAACCAAGTAGAATGCCTTGTTGAACAACTTGAATGCATTATATGCCTTGTTGACCAAGTCGAATGCCTTTTAGAACCAGTAGAATGCCTTGTTGATCAAGTCGAATGTCTTTTTACCAAGTCGAATGCCTTGTTAAACAAGTCGAATGCCTTGTTGATAAAGTTGAATGCCTTGTTGAACAAACGGAATAGCTTGTTAACCAAGTCATGCTTTGTTGACCAAGTAGA
The DNA here is from genome assembly GCA_004919715.1 of Linderniella brevidens. Classification (NCBI taxonomy): domain Eukaryota; kingdom Viridiplantae; phylum Streptophyta; class Magnoliopsida; order Lamiales; family Linderniaceae; genus Linderniella; species Linderniella brevidens. The sequence goes on from SWDC01000154.1 coordinate 20,193,279, forward strand.
ATACCTTGTTGAACAAGTATAACGCCTTGTTGATCAAGTTAAATGCCTTGTTGACAAAGTCAAATGCCCTTTTGAACAAGTAGAATGCCTTGTTGAAAAGTCGAATGCCTTGTCGAACAACCTTGTCTTGTCGACCAAGTCGAATGCCCTGTTAACCAAGTCATGCCTTGAGGAACAAGTCGAATGCCTTGTGACCAAGTCGACAGCCTTGTATAGCTTTTTGAACAAGTCAAATGCCCTTGTTGAACAACCCAAATGCCTTGTTGACCAAGTCGAATGCCCTTTAGAACAAGTAGAGCGCATTTGATCAAGTGGAATGCCTTGTTGACCAAGTCATCGCCTTGCTAAACTAGTCGAATGCCTTGTTTATCAAGTCAAATGTCTTGTTGACCAAGTCATGCTTTGTTTCTTTCTTGGATGAATGTCCCATTATATATATATATGAAGAAAAAAATACAAAATAGCACGTATGAGTAGAAACTCATGCCGCAAACAACCGATAACAAGCTATCAGATAACAACGACATCAACTACGACATCAACTACGACTGCGACGACAACTAAAGCTCGAAACAAGCTACCATGCAACTCGCCACAGACGGCGAATAGCAGCTACTTGTAAAGGATATCTATGTGCTACAGTGTCCAATCGTAAACAAGCATTCGCCAGAACCAAAGCAATCACTTGCTCAGGGGAGTCGCGTCTATGCTCCTTCCACCGTGTATTCCATTCCTGCCAAATGTGATAAACAAGCGACGACAAAACATGGACGATAGGCTACATGGTAAAGATGATGCCCTCGCCACTTAGCCGCTGCCCATATTACATCAACACGCCACTCACGAAAAGGCCATCTCCATCTAATCTGGCGGCTCAAAAGCCTCAAACAGCGTCTCGAGAAGCGACAATCAAAGAACAAATGGTTATGTGTCTCTCGTATGTTATTGTCACACAACAGGCATGTATCTGTTCCCGCTCGCTGTTCCACCGATGCAAATTCTCGAGTCGAAAGACGTCCCCGAATCGCCAGCCATAGAATGAATTCGTAGCGTGGAACTCGTAAACATCCGCCAAATAGCATAGCCCAACCCACCGGATCACTTCTCAATCGAGAAATGACCATTCGGAGTGCCTTCCCACCGCAGTAAGTCACGACGTGACGGGTCCACTGCTGGTAGATGTGGACTAAGCTCAATGAACTCAACTGTAGATTGAGCAGGCCACATCCACCCATGTGTCGAGATAACAGCGCTAAGAGGAGCATCATGTGGTAGTCCCATAACCAGCGGGCCTCGTGGAAAACGATCCATCAATGGATATGAAAACAACCAGGGGTCCTTCCATAGGGAAATGGAAGAATCATTTCCTATATGAAAAGAAATGAGTGACCTAAGTAGTGGCCGTAACTTCAGCATCTTCTTCCAGCTCCAAGCGTCATTAGGTGCAGGACGCACCACCCAAAAAGAATTGGAGCGGAGTCGATTGAGAAGCAACCATTCCACCCAAATCGAGCTCTCCTCTCGGGAGACAACACTCCATAAATGCCGCAAAAGGAGGGCCTTGTTATCCGTTGCAATCAAACGAATTCCAGGACCTCCCTCAGCAACAGGTAAGCAAATGTCCACCCACGCAACTTTTGCCGGCGACCCCGCCCAGAGAAAGCGTCGAAAACGAGCCTCCAAAGCCGCAATGATCCCCTTCGGCAATAGGAAAACCCCCGACCAATACGCATGCGTGGTAGTCAGTACCGACTTGATAAGTTGAACCCGCCCCGCATATGACAAGGAGCGGTTAAGCCATGATCCCAGTCGCGCATCAACCTTGTGTAACAATGGGTTACAATCTGCTAGCGTCAATCGAGAGTGAAGTAGCGGAACTCCTAGATATCGTACAGGCAACTGTCCCCTTAGAAAACCCATGAGACCATGGAGGTCATTCGCAAGGCTCTCCGCCCGCTTGGCAACAAACATCTCGCTTTTGGCCGGGTTCGGATGAAGTCCAGAAAGCATTGCAAATTCCACTAATGCTTCCTTGATAACTCCAGCCGACACAAGATCGGCGTGACAGAACATGAGGAGATCGTCAGCAAAAGAGAGCATATAAAGTCTGTTCGCCTCGCATCGCCAATATAACGGAACTGAGGCTCACGGCTGATCCGATGTGTGACGATGCCATGTAGCACCTCCATGACTAATGTAAATATATACGGCGATATAGGATCGCCTTGCCGAAGACCACGCTTCCCTGCAAAGTATCCCGCTGGGTGTCCATGGATATTAATCGAGAAAGTCGTCGTGGTCATACAACATCTCACCCAATGGATAAAGATAGGATGAAACTTCATAGCCGTGAGCGTGGCTAACACGAAGCTCCACTCAACCTTATCATAAGCCTTAGCCAGGTCAATCTTGAAGGTTACACGAGGAGGGCGCCTACTGCATCGATAGCCTGAACAAATCTCTTGTGCTAACAAGATATTATCACTAATGCGTCGCCCAGGGATAAACGCCGTCTAAGAAGAGTGAACCAAACTTCCTAACCATGGCTTGAGCCGATTGGCCATAATCTTCGAGATGACCTTGAAGAGAACATTACAGCACGAAATTGGCCGAAAATCCGACGCTTTCCTCGGGGAATCACCCTTTGGAATAAGTGTAAGAAGCGTGCTATTAAGTCCTTTTAGCAAATGGCCTGACGAAAAAAACTCCTGGACGGCCTGAATCAAGGCATCACCAATAACTCCCCACGCTGCCTTGAAAAACCCCGCCGAATAGCCATCCGGTCCCGGGGCCTTTTCATCCCCCATCGAGAAAAGTGCCTCCTTAATCTCTAAAAGCCTCCACCTTCCGAGTCATATCAGTTGCAGCCTCATCAGATAGCTTCCTTGCTACGAATGATGCAATCTCTCGTGGCTCAACGGGAACCTCCCTCGCTGACTGTCCCAATAAGGTCTGGTAGAACCGAATCAACTCTGCTCGAACGCTATCTTCTCCTTCAAAAACCTCGCCCATATCACCTTCAAGGGAAAAAATGCGGTTAGTCGCACGACGCAATGCCACCTTCTTAAAGAAATATGAGGTGCATTGGTCCCCATCTTTAAGAAACGCCAACTTAGCCCGCTGGGATAAGGCAGCATGCTCGATCTCGATGGCCTTCGCATACACCCTCTTACAGATACGCTCCAACTCATTAAAGCGACTTTCCATGGGAAAAAACGTCGCAAACTGCTGGCACACATTAAGAAAGTGTTTGGCTTCACTAACATTCACCGCAAGGCCACCCTTTTACCCTTCTCATCTGTCGGAGAATGGGTTTCAGTAGTTTCAGTCGTCGTACCAGTGTGTACATCGGGTAACCCTGGATCGGAATCTGCCAAATCTTCTGGACATGTAAAAGAAACTGTGCGTCATGGGTCAGAAAATTATCGAAACGAAAAGGACCGCCTCGGGGACTTCTGCACACCAACTCGAGAAGTAGCGGGCTATGGTCCGATGTCGATGGGAGAGCCGCGTGGTAGGAAATATCAGGATACTTGGAGAACCACGTGGGATTACCAAGCATACGATCAATACGAGCCCATACACCTGCATCCCCTCGCTGTTGGTTATACCATGTGAAAAATTGCTCCGTAGAAGGCAAGGTGACAAGATCTGCAGCAACCAGACATTCTCGCATATCACCCATATCGTGGGCGTTGGGTGACCCTCCCATCGCTTCGCCTGAATCTAAGATGGTATTGAAATCACCCAATACCAGCCATGGATCCTCCGCCCGCTCCTCCGATCGGATAGTAATGTCGTACCACAATGCAACCCGCTCCTCTCGCCGGTTTTTCCCATAGATAAAGGAAATAAAAACCGTCTCACGCTACTCCCGGGAGAAAACTTCACAATGTATCGCTTGGTCCGAAAGCCCAAGAACCGATACCTGAAGAAACACGGGGTTCTATCCTACCCATATTCTCGTACCGGGGCCCTCTGTGTAATCATAAAACCACGTGAACCGCGTCCGTAAACCATTCGACACCATCGCAGCATTAGTGCTAGCCACTCTCGTTTCCAACAACCCCATTAATTGAATTTCAGACTTAGCCACGACCTCCCCCACCTCCCTCGCGTGGTCCCTCTTATTGAGACCACGTACATTCCATACGCCGACAGGGATCATGGATCACCCCCTTTCGGGGCTGCCATAGCTTCAGGGCCCATAGAGATAATGAGATTGTCATCCTCATCTCGCAAGGTGTGTAGGATAGCGAAAGAATTCGATGCCAATCCATCTGCGTCATGTACCGATTCGTCACACGCATGTGGAGCCGTGGTCCCATACGATGTCGAGGGTCCACTATCTGTCCGCCGAGTCACCTCACCATGATTCCGCGCACTAGCACGATTTGCCCTCTTAGTGGACTCCACCCTAACAGCCTTGCCCTTTGCACCCACCTGTCGCCACTCAACCCGGGATCGAGTTGCCATTATCCCGCCTTTGCTATCTCGAGCCCTGACTGCCGGACCGAGCCTGCGAGACTGTTGGCCCGTTACTTGTGAACCACCCATATGAGTATTCGACAACTGTGTAGGCGGACGACAACCTTGCACTTGCTGCCCGGTTGGAGATGTCGGGCATGCCACAGCCATGTGAGTCCATGACTTGCACTTCGAACATTTTGTTGGTCTCCATTCGTACTCCACCCTACGCTAACCACACCCCCTGAACCATCTTCCAACGGCATCCGTATATTAAATTGCTCGACAAACGGATCAGCAAGTGTCTTAAGCACACAAACTCTCGCGAAATCAATGCGCTCGCCTGTAGTAGTAACGCCATCAGCAAACAACGGCCGCCCCACCGCACTGGCCATGATTCCTAGTCCCGCCATAGTCCAAAACTCGCTCGGTACATTCCATAACTTAATCCAGAGCGGCACTTCAACAATGTCTCGTTTCGCAAATGACATACCTGGCCCCCAAACCTCCAAGAATAATGGCTGCCCTTGCATGAGCCATGGACCTCCATCAAGAGCCCCTTGCATTGCATTCTCCGATTTAAATCGGAATTTGAAAAACCCATTAATGGTTGCCCTAACCTCCACTAAATCAGCCCAGATCGAGCGCACAAACCGTTCCACAAAAGGAAAGTATGGTTTTCTTCCCAAAAAATAGCCCACCAGAGTGTGTTCCCACCGGGAAAACCCTTGACGTGCTACCTCCCATGTTGGACAGACTTCGGCTATTCCATCAACTATCATTGGTGCCGTGTAATCCAACGAGACCCGCTTCGTTGCGGGTCGTGTACGTCGTGCTGATCCTTTGGTCACATTTGCATAAGATGGTGCAGTACGTTTCTCAGGAGTAGTTCCGATGACCGCACGCGGAAGATTTATATGTGCTGCAATAGTCGGCTGCGGCGTCGTACCAGTCCCCTTGCGAATCTTTTCCATCGTGGCAGACACCTTTGTCGTCGGTCGTTGCTCATCCATACGTTCATTTGACGGCGTAGATTCCATTGGCTGTTCCGCAATCAAGGCGGCCCCACAATCCTCCAAAGGCAGGATATCAAAGCTGGGATATGTTCCATTAATGTCGGGATCTTTTCCATTAAAATCATCCACGGGCAGGATATCAAAATCGGGATCTTTTCCATTAATGTCGGTATATTTGCCATTAAATTCCTCCAAGTGCAGGATATCAAAGCCGGGATCTTTTCCATTAATGTCGAGATCTTTTCCATTAAAATCCTCCACGGGCAGGATATCAAAACCGGGATCTTTTCCATTAATGTCGGGATCTTTGCCATTAAAATCGAGATATCCTGGCAAGCTTAATTCCTGACGAAGATATGTTAAGATCTTTGCCATAATAGGATGATCCCCAGAATGATTGGCCAAAAAATCAAGATCCTCTCCCGAAATAGATTCAACAATCGGGAACGGAGATGTCGTTGTGGAAACCCTAGCCGCCATAATTTCCGTTCGCTTCCCTGCCTCAACCACCACTTGATCCCGCCGATTGGATCGTTCATTTTCAGATTCCTCATCCACCACTCGTCGCAGCGGTGGAGGTGTATCCGGTCGTCGTCGGAAACTCGCCCTCATATCAGATTCCGCACGCAAAGGAGCAGTAACCGTAGTGTCACGTCGTGTTTTCCCACCATCGAACACACACCGAGAATCAGATCGTCTCACAGCCACTACATCCCGGCCATGCACTCTATCAAGAAGATTGTTAAATCGCGGACCATCAAAACGCTCCGCAAACGCCAGGTAATCCCGGGACAGTAACTCCACATTAACACGATTCAGATCAGATTCCAGCGACTGCGATGAAGATCCACTCATTGTCGATCCACACATGAGTGAAGTCGAAGCCATCTTCATGCAAATTTGAAATAAAAACGAAAACTAAAAGATGAAACCCTCCAAAGCCGTTTGATCCCGGCGATGGAGGCGCGCCACCTTGTATCGCCGCCCTTCAATCCGCCGTGTAGATTTAGAGGAAAATATGATGAATCTGGACTGAATTATGGATGAAATTCGTGTAGGAATCCTAGAGAGAGGAGAGAGCAAAAACGCCTAGAGAGAGAGAGCATTCCCTTTTAAAATAAGGGGGTGCAACACCAAGTCATGCTTTGTTGACCACGTATAATACCTTGTTGAACAATTAGAACGCCTGGTTGATCAAGTCGAATGCCTTGTTGACCAAATGCCCTTTTGAACAAGTAGAATACCTTGTTAAACAACTCAATAGCCTTGTTGAACAAGTCAAATGCCTCGTTGCGCAAGTCAAATGCCTTGTTGAACTTGTCGAATGCCTTGTATGCCATTTTGACAAAGTCGAATGCCTTCTTGAACAAGTACAATGCCTTTTATGCTTTGATAGCCAAGTCAAATGCCGTTTTGAACAAGTAGAATGCCTTGTTAAACAAGTCGAATGCCTGGTTGAACAAGTCGAATGCATTGTTGACAAAGTCATTCCTTGTTGACCAAGTAGAATGCCTCATTGAACAAGTAGAATGCCCTGTTGAACAAGTCAAATGCCTTGTTAAACAAATCAAATTTCTTGTTGACCAAGTCGAATGGCTTTTTGACCAAGACATGTCTTAATGACCAAGACATGTCTTAATGACGAAGTCATGCCATGATTTGTTGATCAAGTCGAATGCCTTGTTGACCAAGTCAAATGCCTTGTTGAACAAGTTGAATGGCTTGTTTACCAAGTCATGCTTTGTTGACCAAGTAGAATACCTTGTTGAACAAGTAGAACACCTTACTGATCAAGTCGAATGCCTTGTTGACCAAGTCGAATGCCTTGTTGACCAAGTCAAATGCCCTTTTGAACAAGTAGAATGCCTTGTTGAACAAGTCGAATGCCTTGTTGAACAACTCAATTGCCTTGTTGACCATGTCGAATGCCTTGTTGACCAAGTAATGCCTTGAGGAACAAGTCGAATGCCTTGTATGCCTGGTTGACCAAGTGAAAGCCTTGTATACCTTGTTGAACAACTCAAATGCGTATTTAAACAACTCAAATGCGTGGTCGACCAAGTATGCCCTCTAGAGCAAGTCGAATGCCTTGTTGTACAAGTCGAACGCGTTATTGAACAAATCGAAGCCCTTTCGAACAAGTCGAATGCCTTATTGAACAAGTCGCATGCATTGTTAACAAAATCATGCCTTGTTGACCATGTAGAATGCCTTGTTGAACAACTAGAATGCCCTATTGAACAAGTCGAATGCCTTGTTGAACAAGTCAAACGCCTTGTTGAACTAGTCAAACTCCTTATTGAACAGGTCGAATACCTTGTTGACCAAGTCATGCCTTCTTGACCAAGTCAGGCCTTGTTGAATAAGTAGAATGCCTTGTTAACCAAGTAGAATTCCTTGTTGAACAACTAGATTGCATTTTTGACAAAGTTGAATGCCCTTTTAAACAAGTAGAACGCCTTGTTGATCAAGTTGAATGCCTTCTTAAACAAGTCGAATGCCTGGTTGAACAAGTCGAATGTCTTGATGGCCAAGTCATGCCATGTTAACCAAGTAGAATGCCTTATGAACCAAGTCTAATGCCCTTTTGATCAAGTAGAATGGCTTGTTGAACAAGTCGAATGCCTTGTTGAACAACTCAATTGCCTTGTTGGCCAAATCAAATGCCTTGTTGACCAAGTAATGAGTTGGTGAACAAGTCGAATTCCTTGTTGAACAACTCAAATGTCTTGTTGAACAACTCAAATGCCTTGTTGACCAAGTCAAATGCCTTGTTGAACTAGTTTGAATGCCTTGTATGCCATGTTGACCAAGTCGAATGCCTTGTTGAACAAGTAGAATGCCTTGTATGCCTTGTTAACCAAGTCAAATACCCTTTTGAACAAGTAGAATCACTTGTTGAACAAATAGAATCACTTGTTGAACAAGTCGAATGCATTATTAAACAACTCAATTGCCTTGTTGACCATGTCGAATGCCTTGTGAACTAAGTAATGCCTTGAGGAACAAGTTGAATGCCTTGTATGTCTTGTTGACAAGGTCGAAAGCCTTGTTGAACAAGTCGAATACCCTTGTTGAACAACTCAAATGCCTTGTTGACCAAGTCGAATGCCCCTTTGAACGAGTCGAATGCCTTGTTAAACAACTCAAATGCATTGTTGACCAAGTAATGCCTTCTGGACCAAGTCGAATGCCTTGTTGAACAAGTTGAATGCCTTGTTGACCAACTAATGCCTTGTTGACCAACTAATGCGTTGTTGAATGCCTTGTGAACCAATCGAATGACTTGTTGATCAAGCCGAATGCCCTGTTGAACAACTCAATTGCCTTGTTGACCATGTCGAATGTTTTGTTGACCAAGTAATGCCTTGAAGAACAAGTCGAATGCCTTGCATGCCTGGTTGACCAAGTGAAAGCCTTTTATACCTTGTTGAACGACTCGAATTGGTTGTTAAACAACTCAAATGCCTGGTCGACCAAGTATGCCTTCTAGACCAAGTCGAGTGCCTTGTTGTACAAGTCGAACGCCTTTTTGAACAAGTCGAATGCCCTTTCGAACAAGTCGAATGCCTTATTGAACAAGTCGCATGCATTGTTGACAAAATCATGCCTTTTTGGCCAAGTAGAATGCCTTGTTGAACAACTAGATTGCCCTGTTGAATAAGTCGAATGCCTAGTTGAACAAGTAGAACGCCTTGTTGATCAAGTCGAATGCCTTGTTGAACAAGTCGAATGCCTTGTTGAACAAATCGAATGTCTTGATGGCCAAATCATGCCTTGTTAACCAAGTAGAATGCCTTGTTGAACAAGTAGAATGCCTTGTTGATCAAGTCGAATGCCTTGTGAACAAGTCGAACGCCTTGTTGAATAAGTCGAAAGCCTTGTTGACCAAGTTAAATGCCTTGTTGAAAAAGTGGAACGCCTGCTTGCACAAGTCGAACGCCTGTTGAACAAGTCGAACGCCTTGTGGACCAAGTAGAATGCCTTGTTGGACAATTCGAATGCTTTGTTGACCAAGTAGGATGCATTGTTAAACAAGTCAAGTGGCTTGTTAAACATGTAGGATGCCTCGTATGTCTTATCGACCAAGTCAAATACCCTTTTGAACAAGTAGAATGCCTTGTTGAACAAGTCGAATGCCTTGTTGACCAAGTGAAATGCCTTGTCGAACTAGTCGAATGTCCTGTATGCCATTTTGACCAACTCGATATAATTGTTCAACAAGTAGAATGTCTTGTATGCCTTGTGAACAAAGTCTAATGCCCTTTTGAACAAGTAGAATGGCTTGTTGAACAAGTTGAATGCCTTGTTGAACAACTCAATTGCCTTGTTGGCCAAGTCAAATGCCTTGTTGCCCAAGTAATGCCTTGGTGAACAAGTCGAATTACTTGTTGAACAACTCAAATGTCTTGTTGAAAAACTCAAATGCCTTGTTGAACTAGTCGAATGCCTTGTATGCCATGTTGACCAAGTCGAATGCCTTGTTGAACAAGTAGAATGCCTTGTATGCCATGTTATCCAAGTCAAATACCATTTTGAACAAGTAGAATGCCTTGTATGCCTTGTTATCCAAGTCAAATACCCTTTTGAACAAGTAGAATCACTTGTTGAACAAGTCGAATGCGTTGTTAAACAACTCAATTGCCTTATTGACCAAGTCGAATGCATTGTGAACCAAGTAATGCCTTGAGGAACAAGTCGAATGCCTTGTATGTCTTGTTGACCAAGTCGAAAGCCTTGTATGCCTTGTTGAACAAGTCGAACACCCTTGTTGAACAACTCAAATGCCTTGTTGACCAATTCGAATGCCCCTTCGAACGAATCGAATGCCTTGTTAAACAACTCAAATGCCTTGTTGACCAAGTAATGTCTTCTGGACCAAGTCCAATGCCTTGTTGAACAAGTAGAATGCCATGTTGACCAACTAATACCTTATTGAACAAGTCGAATGCCGTTTTGAACAAGTCGAATGCCTTGTTGAACAAGTCGAATGCACTGTTGACAAAGTCATTCCTTGTTGACCAAGTACAATGCCTTATTAAACAAGTAGAATGCCCTGTTGAACAAGTCGAACGCCTTGTTAAACAAATCGAATTTCTTGTTGACCAAGTCGAATGGCTTTTTGACCAAGACATGTCTTATTGACGATGTCATGCCTTGTTGACCGAGTAGCATGCCTTGTTGAACAAGTCGAACGCCTTGTTGATCATGTCGAATGCATTGTGAACCAGTCGAATGACATGTTGATCAAGTCGAATGCCTTGTTGAACAGCTCAATTGCCTTGTTGACCAAGTCAAATGCCTTGTTAACCAAGTAATGCCTTGGTGAACAAGTCGAATTCCTTGTTGAACAACTCAAAGCCTTGTTGACCAAGTCAAATGCCTTGTTGAACTAGTCGAATGCTTTGTATGCCATGTTGACCAAGCCGAATGCCTTGTTGAACAAGTAGAATGCCTTTTATGTCTTGTTAACCAAGTCAAATAACCTTTTGAACAAGTAGAATCACTTGTTGAACAAGTCGAATGCATTGTTAAACAACTCAATTGCCTTGTTGACCAAGTTGAATGCCTTGTCAACCAAGTAATGCCTTGAGGAACAAGTTGAATGCCTTGTATGTCTTGTTCACCAAGTCGAAAGCCTTGTAAGCCTTGTTGAACAAGTCGAATACCCTTGTTGAACAACTCAAATGCCTTGTTAACCAAGTCGAATGCCCCTTTGAACGAGTCGAATGCCTTGTTAAACCACTCAAATGCTTTTTTGACCAAGTAATGCCTTCTGGACCAAGTCGAGCCTTGTTGAACAAGTTGAATGCATTGTTAACCAACTAATTCCTTGTTGAACAAGTCGAATGCCTTGTTGAACAAGTCGAATGGATTGTTGACAAAGTCATTCCTTGTTGACCAAGTAGAATGCCTTATTGAACAAGTAGAATGCCCTGTTGAACAAGTCGAAAATTGGACAATTTTAAGAAAGTGTTCTTACCTATGGGGCATGGGATACATCTCTCCAAAGCTATGTGTCCTCAAAGTGAGGCAGATAGAAAAGAGATGAATGGAATCCCTATGCATCCGCAGTGGGTAGCTTGATGTACGCGATGCTTTGCACGCGACCGGACATAGCATACGCTGTGAGCGTAGTCAGTCGATTTCAAGCCAACCCGGGTAAAGAACAATGGACAGCAGTCAAGAATACCTCAAGTATCTTAGAAGAACAAAGGATATGGTGCTGGTCTATGGAAATGGAGAATTAGAAGTGGAAGGATATACGGATTCGGATTTCCAGTCAGACGTGGACGACCGAAAATCCACTTCAGGTTTCGTCTTTACACTCAACGGTGGAGCAGTATCTTGGAAAAGTTCCAAGCAGAGCACAACTGCTGATTCCACCTGCGAGGCTGAGTACATAGCCGCCTCAGAGGCAGCTAAAGAAGGAGTTTGGATGAGAAAGTTCTTGGAAGAACTGCAAGTGGTTTCGATTGCCGAAAACCCACTGCCACTGTGGTGCGACAATAGTGGTGCAATCGCGCAAGCGAATGAACCAAGATCTCACAGTAAATCCAAACACATAGAAAGAAAATACCACGTGTTACGTGGATTTGTTGAGAGTGGCTACATAGCCGTCCAGAAGATTGCGACTGCGGACAACGTGGCCGACCCATTCACCAAGCCTTTATCTTAGGCAGTGCTCAACAAACATCTCGAGAAGATGGGTATTAGATACAACAGCGCATGGCATTGAGTGCAAGTGGGAGATTGTTAGGGATATTCCCTCGAATGCTATACGAGGATTGGATATGTATAGGGCATTAGCTTATTTATCATTCGATTGTCAATGTAATCAAACATTGTTTTGCGTATTAATAAAGACATTATTCGTTTATTGGTTATATGAGTTCTTTACTTAGCATCGGGTAAAGCAATAAATGAATAAATCCAAATGTGTCGAGTTGAGTCACTCTACTCGATGGGTACGAGAGAGGAAGGCACCAGTGGACTCTTAACCTCGAACATAAAATGTCCATAAGCCTTAGGTTTCAGTTGGGTGCTGGAAAACCAATCATGGCTTATTTGTAGATGACTTACCGTGTGCCGATATACCGCTTGGAAGCGGAAGTCATGACTTGTGATACGAGTCGAATCAAGGGATTGAATCGTTTCATGGACACTGACTCGCAGGTCGTACGATCAAACATGGCTTATTACTCAAGGAGTGTCAATGATCGACGACAAAACTATAGTAGTCTGCTTGAACCTTAGACCGAAAGGGGCTTTGACGGAGTTGACTTTGAAGTCTTGACTATCACTGGTTTCGCTAGATCCGATTTGCTATTGCATGGGTCAGCGGGACAGATGCGGTCTTGATGGATATTTGTGATTGCTGGTCTTGATGGATATTTGTGACGGCAGCGCCAGCGGCGCGCGGACAGCCGCGCAACCGCGCGGACAGCCGCGTGCACGAAACTGCAGCCTCCGGGACACGACGGCCGCCTAGGGTTTTTCGCCCAAAAACCCTAACGGGCCTTTTTATCGGGCCTGGCCCATTTAAGGCTCAAATTGTCGGTTTCGGTTAGAATTCATGAAATTGTCAACATGCTCGTTATGATTATGATTTAAGGCACACTTACGGGTTTAGGATTTCTATTTGGTTTTCCGGGTTATTTGTTAAGGGCCTCGTCCCCCCGGGTTGTATTTGTCTTTTACGGGTTGTTTGGGACTGATGATCCCCCCGTGTTGTACTTCAAAGTCTTTATTAGATTAGGCTTAGTTTAGAATACACGAAGCTGTTCGACAGTTGACGACTCCCCGGGAGAAGATGACTTGGTGGACGATCGACGACTTGGAGGCCGTTCGAATGATGAAGGGCGATTGTCGACTTCAAAGCCCATACGGAGAACCGATGATTTTTTAAAGCCACATACACATAATTCACGTAATAGGGCTAGAATATAAATAATCCGTTCGTGTTGCCTTGTAGTTTATTTTCCTAGGGTTTATTTACTACTTACGTGCGTGTCGATTTGTGAAATGATATGCATGCTTTATGTGCTCTTATGTGAAAAAGGTTTTTTCTCCCGTTTGATAAATACTAAGTGAGAAAAGGAATTGGGTTCCTGTCTTCTATCATGCTTGAGATGTCTGGTGTTAGGGAGTTTGTACGGTTTGTTCCGAGTAAGTTGGCGCCGTACATCAAGCCCTAACATTAGCGTTTTGGGTTCGTTTGACGATGCTCACCATAGCATATTCCGCCCCACGAAGCGAAAGGCAGCAAGGCGGAATTCAAATGTGCGGTTAGAGCATAAGTTGATTAGGTTGCACTTAGACAGTTATACCCAAAATGCAGGGTTAGCCGTGAGGGTCACTGACTGAGACAAAGATAGTTGAAATACTCATAGGATGGGTTCGAGTGAAACTCGACTTCGATCGATTATGCAGGCCAAATATTGCGTTAAAGGCTGAGGCATGTCTAATCGAGTCGGGGACCTCAACTCCACTATAAGACTACTCAACGAAGTTTCTGAAATTCTTAAATCGGGAGAATAGAATTTTCGAGAAAAATAGTGGGAGTCAAGCGAAACGAAAAGTCCGTGCTTGCGCTTGATGAATGATAGAATAAACCTAACTATGTGATCTTTATCTTCTGCAGAGTTATTTTCTTTCTAGTTACTATGACGAATCTTTTAAACATGCTGCTTTACTGGTAGTTTGTTTGGTGGATAGAGATTATATCCATCTTGTACACAGTGGCATGTCACTGGTCTTTGCGACATGAATCATATCATGTGCGCTTTACTGTCCTTTATTTCATTTATTTAGTGAACGTTACCCAAAAAAAAAAAACATGCTGCTTGAAAAGAACCGTTTGGTAGGACCAAACTACGTGGACTGGCTCCGTAACCTCAGGATTGTTCTAGGTATGGAGTCTTTGACTTTTGTCCTCGATTCCCCTACACCGCAAGTCCCAGGGACTGATGCGAGGGACGACGACCGGGCTGCGTATGTCAAGTGGCAAATAGACGAGCCAAAGGTCAAGGGCTATATACTCCTATCAATGAGCAATGATTTGCAGCGAAGCCACTCGGAAATGGAAGTGGGCGCCATTTTGCTTCATTTGAAGGAGCTCTTTGGTGAACACTCCAGGAGTGCTCGCTAATCTTTGACAGAGCAACTGTTTCATTGCAAAATGGATGAGGGCAGCGCGTTAGAGAACATGTGCTGAAAATGATCGGTTTGATCGAGAGACTCGATGCACTCGACTTCCTCATGGACAATGAGCTCCAAAACGATCTCGTGCTCCAGTCACTGCCGGCTTCCTTTAATTCCTTCATTGTGAATTATAATCTGAATAGGGTCGAGATGACATTAACTGAGTTGATGAACCAGTTGTCAACGGCCCAAACTCAGATGAAAAAGATAAAGGGAAAGGAAGTGGCTCTTGTTACGACTTATAAGACTCGGAAGTCGATTAGAAAGAAAAAGTCGGACAAGCCCATTAAGCCCAAGGGAGGAGTTTCAAAAGGCAAGGCCAAGAAAAACGTGTCTAAAGGCGCCAAGCCCACGGACAAATGCCTTCACTGCAATGAGCTCGGCCATTGGAAGCGCGATTGCCCGAAGCTAGCCGCCTCAGGTAAAGAACTTTATGTTTTAGAAACTAATTGTTCTATGACTGTGTACTCCACTTCATGGATCCTAGACTCAGGAGCTAGCGCTCACATTTGTGTTTCAAACCAGGGTCTGGAACGAAGTAGGAGGTTGGCGGATCGAGAGGTCATGATCAACGTAGGAAGCGGACATAGTGTGCCGGCGACCCACATTGGATCAAGAACTCTTGTTTTATCTTGGAAATAAATGCGTCGGAAGTGCAACTTTACTTAACGGATTATATTATCTAAATGTCAAAGATAAAACTGAATCTGTGAACACAATTACCAAAAAACGAAAATTAGAGACCAATATGAGACAATTGTGGCATCTTCGACTTGGTCATGCAGGAGATCAAAAAATTCGTGAGTTAGAGAAAAATGGCATGATTAAGCCGTTGGGTTCGGACCCTTATCCGACTTGCGAATCGTGTATCCTTGGAAAGATGACTAAGTCTCCCTTTACTGGGACTTTCCAAAAAGCCACAGAACTTCTCACTTTGATTCATACAGACGTTTGTGGGCCATTCGGGGAAGCGGCTCGAGGTAATTTCCACTACTTTATTACCTTCACCGACGATCATTCAAGATTTGGGAAGGTATATCTTATGAGATACAAGTCTGAAGCCCTTGATAAGTTCAAGGAATATAAGGCTTTAGTAGAAAAACAAACTGGGAATCATATAAAGGCCATTCGATCTGATCGAGGTGGCGAGTACATGAGTCTCGAGTTTGACGAGTTCTTGAAAGAGAACGGGATCATTTCACAGATGACACCGCCGGGAACACCACAATTAAATGGTGTGTCCGAACGCAGAAATCGAACCCTGTTGGACAAGGTTCGATCAATGCTAAGTTACACAGACCTGCCACTGTCGCTGTGGGGTCATGCGTTATTAACCGCAACGCACATTTTAAACCGAATCCCTTCTAGTTCTGTCGACCAGATCCCTTATGAAATATGGACTGGTAGAAAGCCGAGCTTGAACCACATAAGAATATGGGGTTGCCCCGCTTTTGTGAAAAAGCTCAAGACAGAAAAATTGGAATCGAGAGCTGTGAAAGGACGTTTTGTCGGGTATCCTGAGGATTCCATGGGATACCAATTTTACTTCCACGACGATCAGAAAATCGTTGTAGCCTTTCAGGCTCACTTTCTCGAAGAAGAGTTCGTTCGAGAAGGTGGAGTGGGTCGTGAAGTAACTCTTGGAGAAACGACAGAAACGATTTCACAAACTCCAGTGTTAGAAGACACAGTAGAGCAGTCCAAGACGCAATCAGAGTTGCGCAGGTCTGGTAGAGTATCTCGCCAGCCTGAGAGTATGGAATGGTACACGTCGAGCACGGGGATGCTGCGACGGGGGGTAACGTCGGGGACGACCCCGCTACCTATGACCAGGCAATGACGGATATAGACTCCGTAAGATGGCTTGAAGCTATGCAAGTCGAAATGGATTCAATGCACGAAAATCAGGTTTGGACACTTGTTGATCTCCCCGATGGTTTTAGACCCATTGGGTGTAAGTGGATCTTCAAGAAAAAGATTGGATCAGACGGACTGGTGGATACATACAAAGCTAGGCTTGTAGAGAAAGGTTATAGTCAAAAAGAAGGAATTGACTATGAGGAAACCTTTTCGCCCGTTGCGATGATGAAGTCCATTCGGATATTACTTGCGATAGCAGCGTATAACGATTATGAGATCTGGCAGATGGATGTGAAAACCGCGTTCCTAAATGGATACCTCAAGGAGGAAATATATATGGAACAGCCAAAGGGTTTTACATCACAAAAGGATGCTCATAAAGTATGCAAATTGAATAAGTCAATTTACAGACTTAAACAAGCCTCTAGGAACTGGAATCTTCGGTTTGATGAAGTAGTTAAGAGCTACAGATTCATAAAGAACGAAGATGAACCATGCGTCTACAGAAAAAGCAGTGGGAGCAAGATATCGTTCCTCGTATTGTACGTCGATGACATCCTTTTGATAGGAAACGATATTGGGATGCTGTCGATGGTGAAAGCATGGCTTTCGACCGAATTCTCCATGAAAGACTTGGGAGAAGCGACCTACATCCTAGGAATTCGTGTCTATGGGATAGAACGAATAAGATGTTAGGGCTCTCCCAAGCCCTATACTTAGAAAAGGTCCTGAAACGATATAACATGGACAATTCTAAGAAAGGGTTCTTACCTATGGGGCATGGGATACATCTCTCCAAAGCTATGTGTCCTCAAAGTGAGGCAGATAGAAAAGAGATGAATGGAATCCCCTATGCATCCGCAGTGGGTAGCTTGATGTACGCGATGCTTTGCACGCGACCGGACATAGCATACGCTGTGAGCGTAGTCAGTCGATTTCAAGCCAACCCGGGTAAAGAACACTGGACAGCAGTCAAGAATATCCTCAAGTATCTTAGAAGAACAAAGGATAGGCAAGGGATGACTCTGGAAAAGCGACCGCATAAAAATTTTCGCTAGAGAGAGAAACTAGAGAGAGAAACCAGAGAGAATTCGTAAACCCAACGTGTTCGGCCGCCGGGGCAGTTTTCATCGCCTACCACCGCCGTTTTTGGCCACTCCCGGATAGAGTGTGACCAGCCGGTGGCAGGGACCTCCATCACCGGCGTTAGTCCGGCGTTTGGAGGGTTACACCACGTGCTTTTACTCTTTGGCAATGTTTAGTTGCCATGTTGGATAAAAACTTAGCCCATGTCCTATAAATTATAATAAATTGGACACTTGTTTAGTTATTTATTAGGCCACATAAACACCAAAATAAATAATAGCATTTAGCCTATGGTGAGACAAAGACTATTATGCCCTTCGTATACAAGCTCAGTCCTAGTCATCTTTATCTTTTCTTCCGTAAAAAACAAATAACATGAACGAATTTTCTTCATGCATATAATACATCTTCTTGCAATGATTTTTTTTAACTCAACTTCAAAAACGAGAATCTTAACTCCACATATCTTTGTAAAAATACAGACAAAAACACCAATTTGTTGACATATGAGTTAATTTTAGTCATATGCAACTAATAACTCTAACTAGCTTTGAAAAGCACGAAGTCAAAAAAAAACGTGGTTTTACCTCGATAAAGTCGTGCGTTGAAGAAGCTTGTTGACGTTAATGGCTCGTCTCGCCAGTGCTTGTTGCAAAGAGAATAAGCTAGGTCATGTTCGCAAAAGAAGAAATGGGAATTGAAGTTGGGGATAGGGCACGATCGATCTATGTACAGCAAGGGCAAAATGGTAAAATGTATTATTAGAAAGGGCTTGTTAAGCCTTTACTAATTTATCTTACAATGAATTCAGGATTAATTGTATTCAAGCCCGATATTATTTTCTATGGCTTTTCAATTGTAATGGGCTTTATTTTAGTAAACCAAACATAAGATAAAGTTTGACTATTTGTATAATCTGCTTTTATCATACGAACTAAACGCGGCCTTTGAATTTTTTAATTTTTTAGGATCCTAGTTATGACATCTTCTTCTTCCATGGATGGTTCAAAGCTCTCGGCATCTTCTAATTCATGCGATCCACGCTTGCAACAACCAGATCTTGATGGACTACGTTCTGCATACCCAGAGTTTGCCACGCAATTATCGGCGTTTGCATCTTTGAAGGCGCGGGTTCAGGATCACGACCCGACGATGGATGCATCGGCGGAGATGACGACGTTTTTGCATGATCCATCTATTTCCGGCGAAGATTTGGTGCATCTGGAACATCAAGCAGAGAATAATCCAGTTTTGGTAAAGATCCTTGCATATCTTCGGGCAAATATGGGAATATCCCGTCCAGGTTCGACGTATCTGCACCAAGATCGGGCTATGGATTCATCTATTTCCGGCGAAGATTTGGCGCATCTGGAGCAGCAAGCAGAGAATAACCCAATTATGGTAAAGATCCTCGCATATCTTCGGGCAGATATGGGAATATCTCGTCTAGGTTCGATGTATCTGCACCAAGATCGGGCACCCACAAATAGAATGCCTTGTATGGATTCATCTATCTCCGGCGAAGATTTGGCGCATCTGGAGCAGCAAGCAGAGAATAATCCAATTATGGTAAAGATCCTTGCATACCTTCGGGCAGATATGGAAATATCTCGTCCAGGTTCGATGTATCTGCACCAAGATCGGTCACCCAAAAATAGAATGCCTTGTATGGATTCATCTATCTCCGGCGAAGATTTGGCGCATCTGGAGCAGCAAGCAGAGAATAATCCAATTATGGCAAAGATCCTTGCATATCTTCGGGCAAATATGGGAACATCTCGTCCAGGTTCGTTGCACCAAGATCGGGTTCCCAAAAATAGAATGCCTTGTATGGATTCCTCAACGACGGATTGGGCTGAGATTGGATCCATTCTCTACAATTCGCTTTCAGAAAATATTCCCGGATTTAGCGAACGATTTGATGTGGCAGCGTTCGAAGATCTAATTGGGCGCGTTCATGGAGCTCCACCGGAGCAGCAACCACCACCGTCGACACATATGGCTAGCGAATCGCTATACAGGCCGGACACACGGAATAATCCTATGCGCCCGTGGACCCGCCGCCAACGGCGCTACCCGGACATTATCGGCCCACTACGTGACCCACGGATTGGAAATGACCGCCCTATACGCCCAGGCACACCACCGCCGCCATCTGGCATGGCCTTGATCAACGGTGATGCGTCAGATGATCCAAAGATGAAGCCGCAGTCACCGACCACGATGGCTGCGAGGAACGAGGTTAGGGCCGATGCTGATGGGCCTAGGGTTTCACTGTCCCGGGTTGCTGATGGGCCCAAGAAGTCGTCGCCCAGGGTTTCGCTGTCTAGGGCTGCGGCGGAAGGAACTAGGGCTTCAACGTTTAGGATCTCGCCGTCTCGGGTTTCCACTTATGGGCCTAGGGTTATCAATCCTAGGGTTTCGCCGTTAAGAACTCACCCGGCTGTACCTCATGGGCTGCAAACCATGGCACCATTGCCGACGCGCAAGGAGGTGTCTACCTCGCCGCACGTAAACCCTCAGCCATCGTTTGCTGCGGTAACTCGCGGGACGGTGCACGAAGAACCACCTCGCAAACCAAGCCCTACACGCTATACCTTGACATATACAGCCCCAACTCTCAAGGACGGTGTCGCGGAGGCCTGCCCATCATGGGAGGTCGCAAAGAGGGGTGCGGCACGTTGGGACAATACCCTCGTAGGGTATTTTCTGGGGAAAAAACCATATTTCCCGTTTGTTGAACGGCATTTCCGTTCAATTTGGGAGGAACTGTTGGAGGTACGCGCAACGGCCAACGGTTTTTTCAAATTCAGATTTGCAACCGCGGCAGCAGCCAATGCGGTTCTTGAAGGAGGACCGTGGCTCATGCAAGGTCAACCCATGTTCCGCTTGGCGAACGGGGATGTCTCTCGAGAAAATTCAGCACACCCATGTTCCGCTATGGGTGAAATTGCGTAACGTTCCGGGCGAGTTCTGGACACAGGAGGGGTTAGGCATTGTCGCTAGCGTCGTCGGGAAGCCACTCTTCGCAGATTCTATGACGATTTCAGCGGAACGTATTGACTACGCTCGGGTATGCATATCAAAGAATCTCCAGGAGCCTTGAAAGCTTCAATATTCGTATTCCACGTGAAGGTGGAGGATCTGACGGCGCGGTTACAGTTCGTGTCGAGTACAAATGGAGGCCGCGGAAGTGCTTCTTATGCAGTGCATGGACCCACGGGGCGGGAACATGTCCCTCTCGTCGAACCCAACAGCCACGATCAAATACGGGACCGAGGCAATCCACGGGGCTGCGCACATCGACGATGCCGAAGAAACCCCAGAATGGCCCACACACACGGCGCGAATGGAGAAGAGTTGGTCATCCCGACAAGGGCAAGGAGGTTGTTGTTCCACCCACCAACATGGAGCAAGATCACGAGCCGCGGCTGCAGGAGTACCCGAAGCCTGTAGATGGATGTTCAACAAGTTCAGTCAACGCGCAGCAGGGAGCTATTGTACTAGCTAGCATTAACCCATTCGAGGTTCTTGCGGACTTGGACGACTTGGACACGACGAACACACTTAAGGGTCCTGAAGCAGCCCTTCTCGACGTGTGCCCATGATCCCAATCGCCGTTTGAAATGTACGTGGTCTAAACAGGGTAGACCACAGATGGGCGGTGGGGGATATTATTACTAAGCATAAGCTGTTGATTATCGGGCTGTACGAGACACGGGTCTCCGAGCAGAATGCGGCTGCCCTTTCACATTCTACCAGGGCTTGGAGTTGGTTCTTTGAATACGATAATGGGCCGGCATCTCGTATCTGGGTGGGCTGGGATGCCCGCCTAGTTACTGTCACAATTCTTGCGTACACCACTCAGACCATTCACTGTAAGGCGACGATCCTTGCGGAGCGTGAGGATTTCTTCATCACATTCGCATACGGTCATAATCAGAGGGTGTCCCGACGCGACCTTTGGACAGATCTCATCGAGACCTCACAGCTGCACGCAAACTCACCATGGCTTGTTATGGGGGATTTCAACGCGATCATGGCAAACACGGACGCGCGGGGAGGATCGGCCACGGGGGGCTGTCCGGAGATGATTGCATGCATGACTACATCGGACCTCGCAACCCTGCCATGCACGGGGCAACTCTACACGTGGTATAACCAGCAAGGGGGCCGTCGGGTGTATGGCGACGCCTCGATAGGATGCTTGGCAACCCCTCTTGGTTCGCTAGATTTGGGGACCTTACTTATCATTGCGCAACCCCTGCTACATCGGACCACTCTCCACTCATCCTGGCGACTACAGCTAGGGCTTCTGAGAGGAATAATTCTTTTCATTTTGATAATTTTTTGGCGCAGGATCCTCGTTTTCTTCCTATCGTGGCGAAAACTTGGAGTCTGCAAGCAAATGGATACCCGATGTATGTAGTCGTCCAGAGACTGAAAGCGATGAAGAGGGAACTACGACAACTACGGCGAGACAAGGGTGATCTCAATCGTAACGTGCTCGAGGCGCGCAAATTTCTAGAGATTGCTCTGGACATGGCGGCAAACTATCCATTGGAGGATCAATTACTAATCTTGGAGAAGCAATGTCGGCTTGTGTATGCCAAAGCGGTCGAATTGGAGCATTCGGCACTCCTTCAGCGGGCGAAAGTGGCATGGCTCAAGGACGGTGACCAATGCACTTCTTTTTTCTTAAAGAAAGTGGCCACACGGCGGGTTGGAAATCGTATCTTCCACTTGGAGGATGAGGCGGAAAACACGTTCGAGGGTGGTGCACAAGTGCGGGCTGAATTGGTCCGATATTACTCGGAACTTCTCGGGCAATCCATGCGGACAACCCCAATATCCGCCTCTGACGTCGCGCCTTACTTCGGGGCAGCGCTCAGCACAACCGACGCGGAGGCAATGGTTCAGCCTGTCACTGATGTGGAAATCAACAACGCGTTGCATGCAATGGGAGATAACAAATCGCCAGGGCCAGACGGGTACTCCGCGGTTTTCTACAAGCGGGCATGGCACATCATCGGGGAGGATATCTCGTTCGCCATCCGAGATTTCTTCCGGACGGGATGCCTCCTAGGGGAGCTGAATTCGACCCTTATCACCCTCATTCCAAAAGGGGATAATCCACGCATGGCGAAGGATTTTCGACCGATTGCCTGCTGCAACGTTCTCTATAAGATCATCTCCAAGATCATTGCTAATCGGCTACGAGACAGCTTGGGGAAACTTGTCCACCCTACACAGACGGCATTCATCCCTGGAAGGCGTATTTCCGACAACATTCTCTTAGCCCAAGAGATTTGTCACGGATACAATAGAGCCGGGCTGCCTGAACGGGTGGCTCTTAAGGTCGACCTCGCCAAGGCATATGATAAGATTGAGTGGGATTTTATCTTTGCCACACTTCAGGCACTTCACTTTCACCCGACCTTCATTGGGTGGGTCCGGTCATGCCTCACGTCGACGCATTTTTCCATCAACATCAACGGTAGGCCGGAGGGTTTCTTCAAAGGACGGCGGGGTCTCAGACAAGGCGACCCCATATCACCTTATCTCTTTGTGTTGGTGATGGAGGCTTTACATGGAATCATAGCGTCCCGCATCAACCTTAGCAGCAGCTTCCGATACCATTGGCGATGAGGCCACATCCCTCTTCATGTTGACCTTCGCCGATGATCTTCTTCTTTTCTCGCAGGCGGACGTTCAATCAGTCAGTATCTTCCGCGACAGCCTCGAGCTTTTTGCTTCGCTTTCAGGGCTACGGGCAAACTCCAGTAAAAGCGAGATGTTTATCTCGAAACGGGCAGAACGACTGAAGGGTACACTCCACGCTGTTATGGGCTTCCCTATCGGGTCTCTTCCTGTGCGGTACCTGGGGGTCCCCCTTATCACATCGCGATTGACTATCGATGATTGCGCCCCCTTATTACGTTCTATTGATCGTCGGCTTGGTTCTTGGACCAACCACTCGCTCTCATACGCCGGGAGGGTACAGCTCATTCGATCGGTCCTTATGACTATCCATGTCTATTGGGCGGGAGTCTTCTTACTCCCCAAGGGAATCATCCGCAGTATCGAGAAGCGTCTTCGAGCTTTCTTGTGGAAGGGATCTAGCGCGAAAGTGGCATGGACCGACGTATGCGCACCAAGGGACGAAGGGGGACTTGAACTGAGATCGATTGAGGTGGAGAACAAGGCGCTGATGATGCGTCTTATTTGGAACATTCTCAGGGGAGATGAGTCTTCGATATGGGCCACATGGATACGACGGACGCGGCTGCACAACACATCCTTCTGGACCATCAGATCCACGGCTAATACCTCATGGAGCTGGAAGAAGCTCCTCAAGCTCAGACCCATCATCCGGCCACTTCTAGAGTTCCGCATTGGGAATGGAGCGAATACACGCCTCTGGACTGACCCATGGCTACTCACGATTCTGCTGGTGGAACGGTACCCGCGTGGTCCATCTGTTATGGGCCTCCCACTTGATTCACGATTGAGCGCGGTGATTGATGAGTCGGGATGGCATTGGCCAGGACAGACAATGGTGGAGTTCATGTATTTTGCTGGTCTCCTACCTCCCATTCAACACGGTGAGATGGACACGATTCGATGGTGGGGGACTCCCAATGGCGTCTTCTCTACTCACTCCGCGAGAAATTGCATACACAACATTCTCCGCCTGCATTCTGGACCAACCTGTTCGGAGGCCCTATCTCGATACCACGGCATGAAGTCATTCTATGGCTGGCGATTAGGGAACGCCTGGCGACGAGGGACAAGCCATGGGTGGCCGCAGCAGCAGGAAGTTCAGCTTGCCTCTTGTGTGATGATGGCCATGCTATAGAGACAACACAGCATCTTTTCTTTGAGTGTTCATTTTCCAGACATTGCCTACAGTCTTTGCAGGAAAAGTTACGTTTTGGATGGCCTTACACGGACTGGATCGAAGGGGTTCACTGGGCTGCTCAAAGGTGGCGGGGCAAGCACCTCGCATGGATGGGGCCCCGACATGCGCTTGCATCGCTTGTCTATCACCTATGGGCCGAGCGCAACCTACGATGGCGGGAAGGAAGACGAAGACCTCCTACTCATATCGTTGCGGACGTCGAGACTACACTCTGTATACGGCTCTCTACCCTTGGAGGGAAGTATCAGCTACAGTCCTGTGCGCTTCGACGTGTTTGGCGCATTGCGTGGCCGAGCACGTAGTCACTTGCTTACAGTCTGCTTGCTTGCTTTTGATGTTTGCTTGCTCGATTGGATTGCTTGCGTTGATTATAGGTAGCATGTTACCGAGCGGTGCAGCTTATTGCTGCTGAACATTGTATCTTTCCACATTTTATTTTAATGACCTTTTCCCAAAAAAAAAAAAAGAACAAAGGATATGATGCTAGTCTATGGAAATGGAGAATTAGAAGTGGAAGGATATATGGATTCGGATTTCCAGTCAGACGTGGACGACCGAAAATCAACTTCAGGTTTCGTCTTTACACTCAACGGTAGAGCAGTATCTTGGAAAAGTTCAAAGCAGAGCACAACTGCTGATTGGATATGTGTTAGGGATATGCCCTCGAATGCTATACGAGGATTGGATATGTATAGGGCATTAGCTTATTTATCATTCGATTGTCAATGTAATCAAACATTGTTTTGCGTATTAATAAAGGCATTATTCGTTTATTGGTTATATGAGTTCTTTACTTAGCTTCGGGTAAAGCAATAAATGAATAAATCCAAATGTGTCGAGTTGAGTCACTGTTCTCGATGGGTACGAGAGAGGAAGGCACCAGTGGACTCTTAACCTCGAACATAAAATGTCCATAAGCCTTAGGTTTCAGTTGGGTGCTGGAAAACCAATCATGGCTTATTTGTAGGTGACTTACCGTGTGCCGATATACCGCTTGGAAGCGGAAGTCATGACTTGTGATACGAGTCGAATCAAGGGATTGAATCGTTTCATGGACACTGACTCGCAGGTCGTACGATCAAACATGGCTTATTACTCAAGGAGTGTCCATGATCGACGACAAAACTATAGTAGTCTGCTTGAACCTTAAACCAATAGGGACTTTGACGGAGTTGACTTTGATGTCTTGACTATCACTGGTTTCGCTAGATCCGATTTGCTATTGCATGGGTCAGCGGGACAGATGCGGTCTTGATGGATATTTGTGATTGCCGGGCTTAGACCGCCGAGCACGGATTCACAGTCTCGCAAGTAATCGAGACAAGTTTCCTATGAGAATGACGACGGGAAATTACAAAATCATTGGCCAAAGTATTAAACTAACTCATGTTAGACATGGAGGGTAGTTTGGTAATTTGCCTCGTGTCATTTTATCATAGTATCGAGTTTAGTGAGTTTGACAAATACCATGGCTCTCACTCGATCGGGACACAGCTGAAGGGTTTGTACGTAGTACTATAATCTATAGTTAGGTTCTGGAATAAGACTAGTTCGAAATTCGTGCTCAAGTCGGGATCTGTCCGGTACTGCGGGATTGGCTAGGCACCTACCGGACTCTTGGATTCCTCCCTTGCGATTGAGTCGAACCTAGAGAGTCGGGCTTAAAAAAGATCATCAATGTGTACCGAGAAGGAGAGATTGTGTTTTGGGCCTTAACGGGCCTCGGGTCGTTATGCCACGCCTTATTGGGCCTCGGGGTCATTAAGTGGACCGAAGTCGGACTTCATATGAAACTAACTTTAAGACTTAGGCTTGGCTAAGTGCTTAGAAAGACTTGAGGGAAGAATTGGAATTCAACCCTAAGCCGAGAAATTCGAAAAATGCCTTAAAGGGTATTTTCGTAATTTACAAATATGATAATAAAAATATTTGGAATATTATTTATTAAAACTAAAATTCGAATTTATATTTTATATAAATTTCGAAATTTATTTACCATATTTGAAGATATTTTAATATCTTAGTTAGTTTTCTATTTATAGTATGTTCCTTTAATAGAATTTTGAATTCAATTAGGAGAGAGATATTTTGGCAAGAATATCTCTCATATTTAGGAACAAATATTTCGAGATTTAAGCTTTGTTTAGGGCTGAAAATTTCGTCCTCCCCTACTATAAATAAGGGTGAGACCCTCGTCAAAGAAAAAGACACGGGAAGAGAATCGACGCGAAATTTCTCGACCCGAGAATCGAAACACGAACACACAAACGCAAACCACTCTCTCGACCGACGGATCAATTCTCTCTAGCCATCTTCGGAGAATCGAAACCGTGGTACACTGCGAGGTTGGCGTGACGATCTAGACGATACCCAACACGACCGCGGCCGACGACGCAATCGACGAGGAGCTGCCACTCGCTTCAAAGGTAATCTCTCACGGGTATGACCCGCCCTATTACGTGTCAACGTGATTAGAGTTTTCGATCCGAGCTGCGAAGGAACCCGGAAAAATTTTTATTCTGCACCGTATCCCGGGGCATTGCGTCTCGGGTACAAACCGGGTACTTTTCCCAACAGAAATGCCCCTGATAAACAACCCAAATGCCTTGTTGACCAAGTTGAATGCCCCTTTGAACGAGTCGAATGCTTTGTTAAACAACTCAAATGTCTTGTTTACCATGTAATGCCTTGTTGACCAAGTCGAATGCCTTGTTGAAAAAGTAGAAATGTATTATATGCCTTGTTGACCAAGTCGAATGCCCTTTCGAACATGTAGAACGCCTTGTTGATCAAGTAGAACACCTTGTTGATCATGTCGAATGCCTTGTTGATCAAGTCGAATGCCTTGTTCAACAAATCGAATGCTTGTTGAACAACTCGAATGCTTGTTCAAAAACTCATGCCTTGTGGCCAATTCATGCCTTGTTGACCCTGTCATGCCTTGTTGAACAACAGGAATGCCCTGTTGAACAAGTCAAACGCCTTGTTGAACAAGTTGAAGTCCTTGTTGAAAAAGTCGAATGCGTTGTTGAACAAGTCGAATGCTTGTTGAACAAGTCAGGCCTTGTCGACCAAGTCGTGCCTTGTTGAACAACTAGAATGCCCTATTGAACAAGTCGAACGCCTTGTTGAACAAATCGAATTCCTTGTTGAACAAGTCGAATGCCTTGTTGACCAAGTCATGCCAAGCCTTGTTGACCCAAGTCACGCCTCGTTGACTAAGTTGAATGCCTTGTTAACCAAGTAGCATGCCTTGTTGAACAAATAGAATGCATTATATGCCTTGTTAGCCAAGTCAAATGCCTTGTTGAATAAGTAGAACGCCAGGTTGATTAAATCAAATGCCTTGTCGACAAAGTTTCCGTTTTGAACAAGTAGAATGCCTTGTTGAACAAGTCGAATGCCTTGTAGAACAACTCAATAGACTTGTTGAACAACTCAAATGCCTTGTTGAGCAAGTCAAATGCCTTGTTGAACGAGTCGAATGCCTTGTATGCCATTTTGACAAAGACGAATGCCTTGTTGACCAAGTAGAATACCCTGTTGACCAAGTCACGCCTTGTTGACAGTAGAATGCCTTGTTAACCAAGTAGAATGCCTTGTTGAAGAAGTAGAATGCATTATATGCCTTGTTGACCAAGTCGAATGCACTTTAGAACCAGTAGAGTGCCTTGTTGATCAAGTCGAATGCCTTTTGACCAAGTCAAATGCCTTGTTGAACTAGTCGAATGCCTTGTATGCCATTTTGACAAAGTCGAATGCCTTGTTGAACAAGTACAATGCCTTTTATGCCTTGATAGCCAAGTCAAATGCCGTTTTGAACAAGTATAATGCCTTGTTGAACAAGTCGAATGCCTGGTTGAACAACTCAATTGCCTTGTTGACCAAGTCGAATGCATTGTTCACCAAGTAATGCCTTAAAGAACAAGTCAAATGTCTTGTTCAGCAAGTCGAAAGCCTTGTATGCCTTGTTGAAAAAGTTAAATGCCCCTGATAAACAACCCAAATGCCTTGTTGACCAAGTTGAATGCCCCTTTGAACGAGTAGAATGCCTTATTAAACAACTCAAATGTCTTGTTTACCAAGTAATGCCTTCTGGAGCAAGTCGAATGCCTTGTTGACCAAGTCGAATGCCTTGTTGAAAAAGTAGAAATGCATTATACGCCTTGTTGACCAAGTCGAATGCCCTTTCGAATAAGTAGAACGCCTTGTTTATCAAGTAGAACGCCTTGTTGATCATGTCGAATGCCCTGTTGATCAAGTCGAATGCCTTGTTGAACAAATCGAATGCTTGTTGAACAACTCGAATGCTTGTTCAAAAAGTCATGCCTTGTGGCCAAGTCATGCCTTGTTGACCCACTCATGCCTTGTTGAACAACAGGAATGCCCTGTTGAACAAGTCGAACGCCTTGTTGAAAAAGTTGAAGTCCTTGTTGAACCAGTCGAATGCGTTGTTGAACAAGTCGAATGTTTGTTGAACAAGTCATGCCTTGTCGACCAAGTCGTGCCTTGTTGAATAACTAGAATGCCCCATTGAACAAGTCGAACGCCTTGTTCAACAAGTCGAATTCCTTGTTGAACAAGTCGAATGCCTTGTTGACCAAGTCATGCCAGGCCTTGTTGACCAAGTCACGCCTTGTTGACTAAGTTGAATGCCTTGTTAACCAATTTGAATGCCTTGTTGAACAAATAGAATGCATTATATGCCTTGTTAGCCAAGTCAAATGCCTTGTTCAATAAGTAGAACGCCAGGTTGATCAAATCAAATGCCTTGTTGACAAAGTCGAATTCCGTTTTGAACAATTAGAATGCCTTGTTGTACAAGTGGAATGCCTTGTAGAACAACTCAATAACCTTGTTGAACAACTCAAATGCCTTGTTGAGCAAGTCAAATGGCTTGTTGAACGAGTCGAATGCCTTGTATGCCATTTTGACAAAGATGAATGCCTTGTTGACCAAGTAGAATACCCTGTTGACCAAGTCACGCCTTGTTGACAGTAGAATGCCTTGTTAACCAAGTATAATGCCTTGTTGAAGAACTAGAATGCATTATATGCCTTGTTGACCAAGTCGAATGCCCTTTAGAACCAGTAGAATGCCTTGTTGATCAAGTCGAATGCCTTTTGACCAAGTCAAATGCCTTGTTGAACTAGTCGAATGCCTTGTATGCCATTTTGACAAAGTCGAATGCCTTGTTAAACAAGTACAGTGCCTTTTATGCCTTGATAGCCAAGTCAAATGCCGTTTTGAACAAGTAGAATGCCTTGTTGAACAAGTCGAATGCCTGGTTGAACAACTCAATTGCCTTGTTGACCAAGTCGAATGGATTGTTCACCAAGTAATGCCTTAAAGAACAAGTCAAATGCCTTGTTCAGCAAGTCGAAAGCCTTGTATGCCTTGTTGAATAAGTCAAATGCCCCTGATAAACAACCCAAATGCCTTGTTTAACCAAGTTGAATGCCCCTTTGAACGAGTCGAATGCCTTGTTAAACAACTCAAATGTCTTGTTTACCAAGTAATGCCTTCTGGACCAAGTCGAATGCCTTGTTGACCAAGTCGAATGCCTTGTTGAAAAAGTAGAAATGCATTATATGCCTTGTTGACCAAGTCAAATGCCCTTTCGAACATGTAGCCTTGTTGATCAAGTAGAACGCCTTGTTGATCATGTCGAATGCCCTGTTGATTAAGTCGAATGCCTTGTTGAACAAATCGAATGCTTGTTGAACAACTCGAATGCTTGTTCAAAATGTCATGCCTTGTGGCCAAGTCATGCCTTGTTGACCCAGGCATGCCTTGTTGAACAACATGAATGCCCTGTTGAACAAGTCGAACGCCTTGTTGAGCAAGTTGAAGTCCTTGTTGAACAAGTGGAATGCGTTGTTGAACAAGTCGAATGCTTGTTGAACAAGTCAGGCCTTGTCGACCAAGTCGTGCCTTGTTGAATAACTAGAATGCCCTATTGAACAAGTCGAACGCCTTGTTGAACAAGTCGAATTCCTTGTTGAACAAGTCGAATGCCTTGTTGACCAAGTCATGTCAAGCCTTGTTGACCAAGTCACGCCTTGTTGACTAAGTTGAATGCCTTGTTAACCAAGTAGAATGCCTTCTTGAACAAATAGAATGCATTATATGCCTTGTTAGCCAAATCAAATGCCTTGTTGAACAAGTAGAACGCCAGGTTGATCAAATCAAATGGCTTGTTAATAAAGTCGAATTCCATTTTGAACAAGTAGAATGCCTTGTTGAACCAGTCGAATGCCTTGTAGAACAACTCAATAGCCTTGTTGAACAACTCAAATACCTTGTTGAGCAAGTCAAATGCCTTGTTGAACTAGTCGAATGCCTTGTATGCCATTTTGACAAAGACGAATGCGTTGTTGACCAAGTAGAATACCCTGTTGACCAAGTCACGCCTTGTTGACAGTAGAATGCCTTGTTAACCAAGTAGAATGCCTTGTTGAAGAAGTAGAATGCATTTTATGCCTTGTTGACCAAGTCGAATGCCCTTTAGAACGGGCGGAGAGCCTTGCGAATGACCTCCACGGTCTCATCGGTTTTCTAAGGGGACAGTTGCCTGTACGAGATCTAGGAGTTCCGCTACTTCACTCTCGATTGACGCTAGCAGATTGTAACCCATTGTTACACAAGGTTGATGCGCGACTGGGATCATGGATTAACCGCTCCCTGTCATATGCGGGGCGGGTTCAACTTATCAAGTCGGTACTGACTACCACGCATGCGTATTGGTCGGGGGTTTTCCTATTGCCGAAGGGGATCATTGCGCCTTTGGAGGCTCGTTTTCGACGCTTTCTCTGGGCAGGGTCGCCGGCAAAAGTTGCGTGGGTGGACATTTGCTTACCTGTTGCTGAGGGAGGTCTTGGAATTCGTTCGATTGCAACGTATACCAAGGCCCTCTTTTTGCGGCATTTATTAGAGTGTTGTCTCCCGAGAGGAGAGCTCGATTTTGGGTGGAATGGTTGCTTCTCAATCGACTCCGCTCCAATTCTTTTTGGGTGGTGCGTCTTGCACCTAATGACGCTTGGAGCTGGAAGAAGATGTTGAAGTTACGGCCTCTACTTAGGTCACTCATTTCTTTTCATATAGGAAATGGTTCTTCCATTTCCCTATGGAAGGACCCCTGGTTGTTTTCATATCCATTGATGGATCGTTTTCCACGAGGCCCGCTGGTTATGGGACTACCACATGATGCTCCTCTTAGCGCTGTTATCTCGACACATGGGTGGATGTGGCCTGCTCAATCTACAGTTGAGTTCATTGAGCTTAGTCCACATCTACCAGCAGTGGACCCGTCACGTCGTGACTTACTGCGGTGGGAAGGCACTCCGAATGGTCATTTCTCAAAAAAATCAGTCCGAGAAGTGATCCGGTGGATTGGGCTATGCTATTTGGCGGATGTTTACGAGTTCCACGCTATGAATTCATTCTATGGCTGGCGATTCGGGGACGTCTTTCGACTCGAGAATTTGCATGGGTGGAACAGCGAGCGGGAACAGATACATGCCTGTTGTGTGACAATAACATACGAGAGACACATAACCATTTGTTCTTTGATTGTCGCTTCTCGAGACGCTGTTTGAGGCTTTTGAGCCACCTTATTAGATGGAGATGGCCGTTTTGTGAGTGGCGTGTTGATGTCATATGGGCAGCGGCTAAGTGGCGAGGGTATCATCTTTACCATGTAGCCTATCGTCATGTTTTGTCGTCGCTTGTTTATCACATTTGGCAGGAACGGAATACACGGTGGAAGGAGCATAGACGCGGCTCCCCTGAGCAAGTGATTGCTTTGGTTCTGGCGAATGCTTGTTTACGATTGGACACTGTAGCACATAGATATCCTTTACAAGTAGCTGCTATTCGCTGTCTGTGGCGAGTTGCATGGTAGCTTGTTTCGAGCTTTAGTTGTCGTCGCAGTCGTAGTTGATGTCGTTGTTATCCGATAGCTTGTTATCGGTTGTTTGCGGCATGAGTTTCTACTCATACGTGCTATTTTGTATTTTTCTCTTCATATATATATATAATGGGACATTCATCCAAAAAAAAAAAGAATACCCTTTAGAACCAGTAGAGTGCCTTGTTGATCAAGTCGAATGCCTTTTGACCAAGTCAAATGCCTTGTTGAACTAGTCGAATGGCTTGTATGCCATTTTGACAAAGTCGAATGCCTTGTTGAACAAGTACAATGCCTTTTATGCCTTGATAGCCAAGTCAAATGCCGTTTTGAACAAGTAGAATGCCTTGTTGAACAAGTCGAATGCCTGGTTGAACAACTCAATTGCCTTGTTGACCAAGTCGAATGCATTGTTCACCAAGTAATGCCTTAAAGAACAAGTCAAATGCCTTGTTCAGCAAGTCGAAAGCCTAGTATGCCTTGTGAAAAAGTCAAATGCCCCTGATAAACAACCCAAATGCCTTGTTGACCAAGTTGAATGCCCCTTTGAACGAATCAAATGCTTTGTTAAACAACTCAAATGTCTTGTTTACCAAGTAATGCCTTCTGGACCAAGTCGAATGCTTTGTTGACCAAGTCGAATGCCTTGTTGAAAAAGTAGAAATGCATTATATGCCTTGTTGACCAAGTCGAATGGCCTTTCGAACAAGTAGAACGCCTTGTTAATCAAGTCGAATACCCTGTTGATCAAGTCGAATGCCCTGTTGATCAAGTCGAATACCTTGTTGAACAAGTCGAATGCTTGTTGAACAACTCGAATACTTGTTGACCAAGTCATGCCTTGTGGCCAAATCATGACTTGTTGACCATGTCATGCCTTGTTGAACAACTAGAATGCCCTGTTGAATAAGTCGAACGCCTTGTTGAACAAGTTGAAATCCTTGTTGAACAAGTCGAATGCCTTGTCGACCAAGTCATGCCTTGTTGACCAAGTCCTGCCTTGTTGAACAACTAGAATGCCTTGTTGAACAAGTCAAACGCCCTGGTTAACAAGTTGAATTCATTGATGAACAATTCGAATGCCTTGTTGACCAAGTCATGTCATGCCTTGTTGACCAAGTCATGCCTTGTTGACTAAGTTTAGTGCCTTGTTAACCAAGTAGAATGCCTTGTTGAACAAGTAGATTACATTATATGCCTTGTTGACCAAGTCGAATGCCCTTTAGAACAAGTGGAGCGCCTTGATGATCAAGTGGAATGTGTTGTAGACCAAGTCGAGTGCCTTGCTAAACTAGTCGAATGCGTTGTTGAACAAGTCGAATGCCTTGTTCACCAAGTAATGCCTTGCAGAACAAGTCGAATGCCTTGTTGACCAAGTCGAAAGCCTTGTATGCCTTGTTAAAAAAGTCAAATGCCCCTGATGAACAACCCAAATGCCTTGTTGACCAAGTCGATGCCCCTTTGAACGAGTCAAATGCCTTGTTAAACAACTCAAATGTCTTTTTTACCAAGTAATGCCTTCTGGACCAAGTCGAATGCCTTGTTGAAAAAGTAGAAATGCATTATATGATTGTTAACCAAATCGAATGCCCTTTCGAACAAGTAGAACGCCTTGCTGATCAAGTCGAATGCCCTGTTGATCAGATCGAATGCCTTGTTGAACATGTCGAATACTTGTTGAACAAGTCGAATGCTTGTGGACCAAGTCATGCCTTGTGGACTAAGTCATGCCTTGTAGACCATGTCATGCCTTGTTGAACAACTAGAATGCCCTGTTGAACATGTCGAACGCCTTGTTGAACAAGTCGAAGTCCTTGTTGAACAAGTCCAATGCCTTGTTGAATAAGTCGAAGTCCTCTTTGAACAAGTCGAATGCCTTGTTGACCAAGTCATGCCTTGTTGACCAAGTCACGCCTTGTTGACAGTAGAATGCCTTGTTAACCAAGTAGAATGCCTTGTTGAACAAGTAGAATGCATTATATGCCTTGTTGACCAAGTCGAATCCCCTTTAGAACCTGTAGAGTGCCTTGTTGATCAAGTCGAATGCCTTTTGACCAAGTCTAATGCCTTGTTGTAATAGTCGAATGCCTTGTATGCCGTTTTGACAAAGTCGAATGCATTGTTGAACATGTACAATCCCTTTTATGCCTTTAGCCAAGTCAAATGCCATTTTGAACAAGTAGAATGCCTTGTTGAACAAGTCGAATGCCTGGTTGAACAACTTAATAGCCTTGTTGAACAACTCAAATGCCTTGTTGAGCAAGTCAAATGCCTTGTTGAACTAGTAGAATGCCTTGTATGCCATTTTGACAAAGTCGAATGCCTTTATGCCTTGTTAGTCAAGTCAAATTCCCTTTTGAACAAGTAAAATGCCCTGTTGAACAAGTCGAATGCCTTGTTGACCAACTCAATTGCCTTGGTGACCTAGTCGAAACCTTGTTCACCAAGTAATGCCTTGCAGAACAAGTCGAATGCCTTGTTGACCAAGTCAAAAGCCTTGTATGCGTACACCGTTATTTCCCGACGCTTTTACGATCAGCATGGAGCGTATCGATTTTGTGCGCGTTTGCATTATGAAGAAGATCGCTGATCCATATGTTGAAGCTTTCAACCTTCGCCTACCCAATACGGACAGGGTGATCACGATTCGAGCGGAATATGAATGGAAACCGCCACGATGTTCGATTCGACTATGGGTCATTCGACTGGTGCATGCCCCATGACCGCCCCAACGGCCCCGAAGGCTACGACAAAACGAGCAGCCCCAACTATTACGCGGATCTGGCGTCCAATCGCGAAGGCCAAGTCGACGGGTGAGACACACCGCGTAGCCACTGAGCAACATAATAGGCCTCTCGTACCCATTGTCTCTAGCGAGCAGTAGGGAGAATGTTCCAGGCAACCTCATCATGGATCCTCTCCAGACTCGGCGGGTACGGGAGGCGTAATTCGGCCAACCATCGAGAATAGCATGGTGGTGGTGCCAAGCCCTGCTCAGATGACACCACCTCCTACGAACCCGTTTGACATGCTTCACCTCATTAATGAAGATGGGGACTTCCTACATCCGGGCCCTGATAATGACGCAGCCCTTCATGGGGTTGTCTTATGATACCATTTTGGCTGCTGGAATATACGTGGTCTCAACAAGAGAGACCATGGGAGAGCGGTAGGGGATTTGATTCGTCGTTTTGACCTTAAGCTTGTTGGATTGCTAGAGACACGAGTAACAGTGGCAAACGCTGATTCGATTGCCAACAGTATTAAGCAGTGGGCATGGTTCTTCGATTATGATATGGGCCCCGAGAAGCGTATCTGGCTAGGATGGGACGCGCGATATCTTCGTGTTGATGTTATCGGGATGACGACGCAAGCCCTACACTGCAGAGTTCTATCGTTGGCGACTCATCTGGTTTTCTTTATTACATTCATTTATGGGCTCAATCAGCGGGAGGAGCGCTGCGCATTATGGGATGAGTTAGTTACGATCTCCGAAGCTCGCGCGGATGACGCTTGGTTAGTGGTCGGTGATTTCAATGCGATAGTGGAACCTAATGAAGCACGGGGAGGATCTCCACATCCAGCAGACTATCATGATCTGACTCGATGTCTCATCTCGGCTGATCTTCATAACTTACCATGCTCGGGTCAATATTTCACGTGGTTTAATCAACGACGAGGTGATGCAGGTATTTGGCGCCGTTTGGACAGGATGGTTGCTAACCCGACGTGGTTTGCTAAATTTGGGGATCTTGGATATCGATGTGAACTACCAGCCACTTCTGACCATTCTCCTCTTATTCTGGAGCCGGGGCGATCGACGTTTTCTCGAGGTACGGTGTTTCGATTCAATAATTTTCTCACGTCGGATCCACAGTTTGGCTCAGTCGTAAGCTCAGGGTGGCAGCTTCCTATTTCGGGATACCCGATGTTTGGGGTCCTTGCACGTCTGAAGGCCCTCAAGCGAGCGTTCAAGGATATGAGGCGTGCTAAAGGGAATCTGGCACGTAACGTGGTGGAGGCGCGAAATTTCCTTGACATTGCCCAGGAGTTTGTCTCATTGTACCCGCATGATGATCGTTTTCTGGTACTACAATCTATATGTCGACGTCTCTATGCAGCTGCGGTAGCAATGGAGCAATCGGCCCTAGCACAACAGGCCAAAATGACTTGGCTCAAAGAAGGCGACCGTTGCTCCGCTTTTTTCTTCAAGAAGGTTGCCATACGACGAGTGGCAAACCGTATCTTCTCGCTTGAGGATGATGATGGGAACTTAATTGAAGGGGAGCCACAAGTAAAGGGCGAGCTTCTTAGACACTACAAGAACCTCTTGGGTACGACCGCTCGGAGCGGCCCGCTGGATCGCTCTGCTATCTATGCGGCCATATCTCGTACATTACCCAATCATGCACCGGGAGATCTACTTCGGCTCATCGACGAAGGTGAGATTAAGCTGACGCTTTCTTCTATTACGGATGACAAAGCACCGGGTCCGGATGGTTTCACTTCGGCTTTCTTTAAAGCCGCTTGGCCTACTATTGGAGGGGACATCATATCTGCTATTCAGGAATTTTTTCGTACAGGCCATCTTCTGAGGGAGCTGAATACTACACTTCTTACGTTGATCCCTAAGCGGGACTCCCCACGACGACCTGCTGACTTTCGGCCTATATCGTGCTGTAATGTCTTATACAAGATTATTTCGAAGATCTTGGCTAATCGTCTGAAGACTTATCTCCCAGGTTTAGTGGATGTCTCCCAGACTGCATTGATCCCTGGTCGCAGGGTCAGCGATAATATTCTCCTCGCTCAGGAGTTATGCTTTGGCTACCGGAATCAGAGCTTACCGGCACGGGCTACGCTGAAGGTTGACTTGGCAAAGGCATACGATCATGTCGAGTGGGAGTTTTTAGTGTGTGTGTTGGAGGCCATGGGTTTTCCTTCGCGGTTCGTTGCATGGATCCAGGTGTGTTTGACGACTCCTTATTACTCGATCAATATCAATGGTCGAGCGGAGGGTATTTTCCGGGACAGCGGGGTCTTCGTCAGGGCGATCCTATATCTCCGTATCTTTTTACGTTGGCCATGGAGGTGCTTCATGGTATTCTTCAGAACAAGATTCTTTCGGAGGGGAGATTTACTTTCCATTGGAGATGCGAGCCTTCCCGTATTTTCATGCTGACATTTGCCGATGATCTTCTTCTTTTCAGTCACGCGGACACTGAATCCATCCAGACTTTCCGAGAGGGGTTGGATGAATTTGCGATACTTTCAGGGTTAAGAGCTAACCCTGGAAAGAGCGAGATGTTTCTTTCCAAACGGGCGAGCGGCTGCCAACCCTTATTATCTATTATGGGTTATCCTTTAGGCAATTTACCAGTGAGGTATTTGGGTGTCCCGTTACTTACATCACGACTGACTATTCAGGACTGTAATCCACTTCTACAGCGCATTGACCAATGCTTAGGCTCTTGGCTCAATCGCTCTCTTTCATATGCTGGGAGGGTACAGTTGATCCGTTCAGTCCTTGCTGCGCTGCATGAGTATTGGTCCGGGGTGTTCATCCTGCCCAAAGGCGTTATTAGAGTGATTGAGCAACGATTCAGATCGTTCCTCTGGGCGGGTTCTGCTGCCAAGGTTGCTTGGGATGATGTATGTTTCCCGGTGGATGAGGGTGGTTTGGGCATTCGCTCGCTTGTGGACGATAACAAGGCCCTTCTTCTTAAGCACCTATGGAGTATTCTGAGCAAGGATCCCAATTCTATTTGGGTATCGTGGCTTCTCCAGACGCGACTGCAAAATCGCTCGTTGTGGACTATATCGGAAACCGCCCAATCGGCGTGGAGTTGGAGAAAACTCTTACAACTTCGCCCTATGCTTCGATCGAAGGTTAGTATCCGTATTGGTAATGGCGAAACTATTTAGTTGTGGCAGGACCCATGGATCGATGCTACGCCGCTTCTGGAACGATTTCCACGGGGACCGATGATTATGGGCCTTTCTGATGATTCACGTTTGAGTCGAGTCATTGCTAGTGACGGTTGGAGGTGGCCAATGACTTCCTCGATGGAATTTCTGATGATTGAACCCGTGCTCCCGGACGTTCACCCATTGGAAGTTGACTCTTACCGATGGCTACCGTCTCCCACAGGACTTTTCACCACTGCTTCTGCTCGGGATGCGTTCCGGCAGAAACGCTCGCCGGTTCATTGGGCAGCCCTATTTGGGGGGGTGCTTAGGGTCCCAAGCTATGAATTCATCTTATGGCTTCCTATTCGTGAACGCCTAGCTACCAGAGATAAGCCTTGGGTTGCGCTCAAGGCCGCGTCGAGTGCTTGCTTATTGTGTGACGCGGATGAGATGGAGACGATCAATCACCTTTTCTTTGATTTGCCCATACACATCTCGATGCTTACGACTTCTTCGGCGGCAG
Source organism: Linderniella brevidens (assembly GCA_004919715.1). Lineage (NCBI taxonomy): Eukaryota > Viridiplantae > Streptophyta > Magnoliopsida > Lamiales > Linderniaceae > Linderniella > Linderniella brevidens. Next base: position 20,232,176 of record SWDC01000154.1, read on the forward strand.
ATTCGGTTTCTCTGGCCATACCGCGATTGGCAGCAGGGGATTAGGTGGGCTGGCCTGCGTTGGAAAGGTATGCACCTCCAGCATCTGGCATATCGACATGTTCTGGCTTCGACGATTCACCACATCTGGACTGAGCGAAACCACCGTTGGACCGATGGCAGACAGCAGCATCCCCAGCAGCTCGTTGAGGATATTGTGAGGGTATTGCTTATGCACCTATCATTACTACCGTGTCGATATGAGCTATAGTATTGTGCCCTGCGTCGCCTGTGGCATATTGCTTGGTAGATGTATGAACGTTATTTATGGTAGTTTGTTTGGTGGATAGAGATTATATCCATCTTGTACACAGTGGCATGTCCCTGGTCTTTGAGACATGAATCATATCATGTGCGCTTTACTGTCCTTTATTTCATTTATTTAGTGAACGTTCCCCAAAAAAAAAAAAGCCTTGTATGCCTTGTTGAAAAAGTCAAATGCCCCTGATGAACAACCCAAATGCCTTGTTGACCAAGTCGAATGCCCCTTTGAACGAGTCAAATGCCTTATTAAACAACTCAAATGTCTTTTTTACCAAGTAATGCCTTCTGGACCAAGTCGAATGCCTTGTTGAAAAAGTAGAAATGCATTATATGCTTGTTGACCAAGTCGAATGCCCTTTCGAACAAGTAGAACGCCTTGTTGATCAAGTCGAATGCCCTGTTGATCAGATCGAATGCCTTGTTGAACAAGTCGAATGCTTGTTGACCAAGTCATGCCATGTGGACCAAGTCATGCCATGTTGACCATGTCATGCCTTGTTGAACAACTAGAATGCCCTGTTGAACAAGTCGAACGCCTTGTTAAACAAGTCAAAGTCCTTGTTGAACAAGTCAAATGCCTTGTTGAATAAGTCGAAGTCCTCTTTGAACAAGTCGAATGCCTTCTTGACCAAGTCATGCCTTGTTGACCAAGTCATGCCTTGTTGACCAAGTTACACCTTGTTGACAGTAGAATGCATTGTTAACCAAGTAGAATGCCTTGTTGAACAAGTAGAATGCATTATATGCCTTGTTGACCAAATCGAATGCCCTTTAGAACCAGTAGAGTGCCTTGTTGATCAAGTCGAATGCCTTTTGACCAAGTCAAATGCCTTGTTGAAATAGTCGAATGCCTTGTATGCCATTTTGACAAATTCGAATGCATTGTTGAACAAGTACAATCCCTTTTATGCCTTGATAGCCAAGTCAAATGCCATTTTGAACAAGTAGAATGCCTTGTTGAACAAGTCGAATGCCTGGTTGAACAACTCAATAGCCTTGGTGAACAACTCAAATGCCTTGTTGAGCAAGTCAAATGCCTTGTTGAACTAGTAGAATGCCTTGTATGCCATTTTGACAAAGTCGAATGCCTTGTTGAACAAGTACAATGCCTTTATGCCTTGTTAGCCAAGTCAAATTCCCTTTTGAACAAGTAGAATGCCCTGTTGAACAAGTCGAATGCCTTGTTGACCAACACAATTGCCTTGGTGACCAAGTCGAAACCTTGTTCACCAAGTAATGCCTTGCAGAATAAGTCGAATGCCTTGTTGACAAAGTCAAAAGCCTTGTATGCCTTGTTGAAAAGTCAAATGCCCCTGATGAACAACCCAAATGCCTTGTTGACCAAGTTGAATGCCCCTTTGAACGAGTCAAATGCGTTGTTAAACAACTCAAATGTCTTTTTTACCAAGTAATGCCTTCTGGACCAAGTCGAATGCCTTGTTGAAAAAGTGCTCCATCAAAGAATTAAAACGTGCTCCATCAAATCTAGAGGCGAACGATGGGTATTCCCGCCTTAGTGAATCAATATCTCGTGAACAATCTTTCGGATCCGAATTCTTCATCGATGTAGAAGATCCACTCATTATCGATCCATACATGAGGGATGTCGATGCCATTGTCAAGCAAAGTCGAAAAAATGTAAAACCAAAACTCAAAAAATGAGAATCAAACCCTCCAAAGCCGTCTGATCCCGGCGATGGAGGTGCGCCACCGTGTTCCGCCGCCCGTCAACACGCCGTAGAGATTTTGGAGGTAGTTTGTAATGAATCTGGACTATATTATGGATGATATTCGTTAAGGAACTCTAGAGAGAGATGAGAGAAAAATCCCCTAGAGTGAGAAAGTAGCTCGTAATGTCGACGTGTTCTACAAGGCATTCCACTAGGTCAACAGTACCTCTATGGGTTAAGTTATGGAATGTCCCAAGCGAATTCTGGACTCAGGCTGGTTTGGGGATCGTTGCTAGTGCTGTGGGGCAGCCCTTGCTTGCTGATGGCGTTACAACAAGTGGAGAGCGTATTGATTTTGCACGTGTTTGTGTACTTAAGAAGCTTGCTGACCCGTTTGTGGAGCACTTTTAATATTCGACTGCCGTTAGAGTGTGGGGGTACATCGGGTGTGGCAACTGTGCGGGTGGAGTACGAATGGAGACCAACCAAATGTCTGAAGTGTGCTTCTTGGAATCATGCGTCGACGGCGTGTATGATGTCCTCCGATGGACAAAGCGCACCGGGAAAACGACCGGATCCTCGGCTGAGGGCTGTTCGGGTGGGTGGCAATAAGCCACGAGTAGAGGGGCGGCAGGTGGGAGCAAAGGGCAAAGCAGCACGGGTGGAGTCACATGTTGGGGCAGATGGGGTTCGAGCGGAAAATGCAGGGGCGGTGATTCCTAGCGCACGTGTAGAGTGGATGCATGTGGGCGCAAAGGGCAAAGCCGTGAGGGTGAAACCACGGGATGGGGCAGCTAATGGTAGAAAACTGGCCCGGTCAACAGAGTGTACTGGATGATTGTCGACATCGTCTCGGACCACAGAGCCACATTCGCGGGTGGTGCCCGTGCATGAGGAGGTTGGGTTGGCCTCTAACTCTTTCGCTATTTTGCACTCGTTACGGGATGAGGATAATGATCCTCCTTTTTCTACGGGCCCTGAAGCAACGGCAGCTCCAATAGGGGGTGATCCAGGATCCCTGTAGGTGTGTAGAATGTGCGTGGTCTCAATAAGAAGGACCACGGAAGGGCGGTGGGGGAGCTAGTTGTCGATGTCGTTGTTGATATCGTAGTTGTACCCGATAGTATGTTATCGGTTGATGCGGCATGAGTTTTTTTCCTGCGTGCGCTTTTGTATTCTTCTTTTCATATATATATATAAAGGGAAATTAATCCAAAAAAAAAAAAAGAAATGCATTATATGCTTGTTGACCAAGTCGAATGTCCTTTCGAACAAGTAGAACGCCTTGTTGATCAAGTCGAATGCCCTGTTGATCAGATTGAATGCCTTGTTGAACAAGTCGAATACTTGGTGAACAAGTCGAATGCTTGTTAACCAAGTCATGCCTTGTGGACCAAGTCATGCCTTGTTGACCATGTCATGCCTTGTTGAACAACTAGAATGCCATGTTGAACAAGTCGAACGCCTTGTTGAACAAGTCGAAGTCCTTGTTGAACAGGTCAAATGCCTTGTTGAATAAGCCGAAGTCCTCTTTGAACAAGTCGAATGCCTTGTTGACCAAGTCATGCCTCGGTTACCAAGTCACGCCTTCTTGATAGTAGAATGCCTTGTTAACCAAATAGAATGCCTTGTTGATCAAGTAGAATGCCTTTAGAACTAGTAGAGTGCCTTGTTGATCAAGTCCAATGCCTTTTGACCAACTCGAATGCCTTGTTGAACTAGTCGAATGCCTTGTATGCCATTTTGACAAAGTCGAATGCCTTTTTGAACAAGTACAATGCCTTTTATGCGTTGATAGCCAAGTCAAATGCCGTTTTGAACAAGTAGAATGCCTTGTTGGACAAGTCAAATGCCTGGTTGAACAACTCAATAGCCTTGTTGAACAACTAAAATGCCTTGTTGAGCAAGTCAAATGCCTTGTTGAACTAGTCGAATGCCTTGTATGCCATTTTGACAAACTCGAATGCCTTGTTGAACAAGTACAATGCCTTTTATGCCTTGTTAGCCAAGTCAAATTCCCTTTTGAACAAGTAGAATGCCCTGTTGAACAAGTAGAATGCCTTGTTGACAACTCAATTGCCTTGGTGACAAAGTCAAAACCTTGTTCACCAAGTAATGCCTTGCAGAACAAGTCGAATGCCTTGTTGACCAAGTCAAAAGCCTTGTATGCCTTGTTGAAAAAGTCAAATTCCCCTGATGAACAACCCAAATGCCTTGTTGACCAAGTCGAATGCCCCTTTGAACGAGTCAAATGCCTTGCTAAACTAGTCGAATGCCTTGTATGTCATTTTGACAAAGTCGAATGCCTTGTTGAACAAGTACAATGCCTTTTATACCTTGATAGCCAAGTCAAATGCCGTATGGAACAAGTAGAATCCCTTGTTGAACAAGTCGAATGCCTGGTTGAACAACTCAATTGCCTTGTTGACCAATTTGAATGCATTGTTCACCAAGTAATGCCATAAAGAACCAGTCAAATGCCTTGTTGAGCAAGTCGAAAGCCTTGTATCCCTTGTTGAAAGAGTCAAATGCCCCTGTTAAATAACCCAAATGCCTTGGTGACCAAGTTGAAATGCCCCTTTGAACGAGTCGAATGCCTTGTTAAACAACTCAAATATCTTGTTTACCAAGTAATGCCTTCTGGACCAAGTAATGCCTTCTGGACCAAGTCGAATGCCTTGTTGAAAAGGTAGAATATCATTATATGCCTTGTTGACCAAGTCGAATGCCCTTTCGTACAAGTAGAACGCCTTGTTGATCAAGTTGAATGCCCTGTTGATCAAGTCGAATGACTTGTTGAACAACTCGAATGCCTTGTTGAACAAGTCGAATGCTTCTTGACCAAGTCATGCCTTGTGGACCAAGTCATGCCTTGTTGAAAAAGTCAAATGCCCCTGATGAACAACCCAAATGCCTTGTTGACCAAGTCGAATGCCCCTTTGAACAAGTCAAATGCCTTGTTAAACAACTCAAATGTCTTTTTTACCAAGTAATGCCTTCTGGACCAAGTCGAATGCATTGTTGCAAAAGTAGAAATGCATTATATGCTTGTTGACCAAGTGGAATGCCCTTTCGAACAAGTAGAATGCCTTGTTGATCAAGTCGAATGCCCTGTTGATCAGATCGAATGTCTTGTTGAACAAGTCGAATACTTGTTGAACAAGTCGAATGCTTGTTGACCAAGTCATGCCTTGTGGACCAAGTCATGCCTTGTTGACCATGTCATCCCTTGTTGAACAAGTCGAACGCCTTGTTGAACAAGTCGAAGTCCTTGTTGAACAAGTCAAATGCCTTGTTGAATAAGTCGAAGTCCTCTTTGAACAAGTCGAATGACTTGTTGACCAAGTCATGCCTTGTTGACCAAGTCATGCCTTGTTGACCAAGTCATGCCTTGTTGACAGTAGAATGCCTTGTTAACCAAGTAGAATGCCTTGTTGAAAAAGTAGAATGCATTATATGCCTTGTTGACCAAGTTGAATGCCCTTTAGAACCAGTAGTGTGTCTTGTTGATCAAGTCGAATGCCTTTTGACCAAGTCAAATGCCTTGTTGAATTAGTCGAATGCCTTGTATGCCAGTTTGACAAAGTCGAATGCCTTGTTGAACAAGTACAATCCCTTTTATGCCTTGATAGCCAAGTCAAATGCCGTATGGAACAAGTAGAATGCCTTGTTGAACAACTCGAATGCCTGGTTGAACAACTCAATTGCCTTGTTGACCAATTTGAATGCATTGTTCACCAAGTAATGCCATAAAGAACAAGTCAAATGCATTGTTCAACAAGTCGAAAGCCTTGTATCCCTTGTTTAAAAAGTCCAATGCCCCTGATAAACAACCAAAATGATGGTGACCAAGTTGAATACCCCTTTGAAAGAGTCGAATGCCTTGTTAAATAACTCAAATATCTTGTTTACCAAGTAATGCCTTCTGGACCAAGTTGAATGCCTTGTTGACCAAGTCGAATGCCTTGTTGAAAAAGTAGAAATGCATTATATGCCTTGTTGACCAAGTCAAATGCCCTTTCGAACAAGTAGAACGCCTTGTTGATCAAGTCGAATGCCCTGTTGATCAAGTCGAATGCCTTGTTGAACAACTCGAATGCCTTGTTGAACAAGTCGAATGCTTCTTGACCAAGTCATGCTTTGTGGACCAAGTCATGCCTTGTTGAACAAGTCGAACGCCTTTTTGATCAAGTCGAACGCCTTGTTGAAAAAGTCAAATGCCTCTGATGAACAACCCAAATGCCTTGTTGACCAAGTGGAATGCCCTTTCGAACAAGTAGAACGCCTTGTTGATCAAGTCGAATGCCCTGTTGATCAGATCGAATGCCTTGTTGAACAAGTCGAATACTTGTTGAACAAGTCGAATGCTTGTTGACCAAGTCATGCCTTGTGGACCAAGTCATGCCTTGTTGACCATGTCATGCCTTGTTGAACAAGTCGAACGCCTTATTGAACAAGTCGAAGACCTTGTTGAACAAGTCAAATGCCTTGTTGAATAAGTCGAAGTCCTCTTTGAACAAGTCGAATGCCTTGTTGACCAAGTCATGCCTTGTTGACCAAGTCACGCCTTGTTGACAGTAGAATGCCTTGTTAACCAAGTAGAATGCATTATATGCCTTGTTGACCAAGTCGAATGCCCTTTAGAACAAGTAGAGTGCCTTGTTGATCAAGTCGAATGCCTTTTGACCAAGTCAAATGCCTTGTTGAATTAGTCGAATGCCTTGTATGCCATTTTGACAAAGTCGAATGCCTTGTTGAACAAGTACAATCCCTTTTATGCCTTGATAGCCAAGTCAAATGCCGTATGGAACAAGTAGAATGCCTTGTTGAACAAGTCGAATGCCTGGTTGAACAACTCAATTGCCTTGTTGACCAATTTGAATGCATTGTTCACCATGTAATGCCAAAAAAACAAGTCAAATGCCTTGTTCAACAAGTCAAAAGCCTTGTATCCCTTGTTGAAAAAGTCAAATGCCCCTGATAAACAACCCAAATACCTTGGTGACCAAGTTGAATGCCCCTTTGAACGAGTCGAATGCCTTGTTAAACAACTCAAATATCTTGTTGACCAAGTCGAATGCCCTTTCGAACAAGTAGAACGCCTTGTTGATCAAGTCAAATGCTCTATTGATCAAGTCGAATGCCTTGTTGAACAAGTCGAATGGTTGTTGACCAAGTCATGCCTTGTTGACCCAGTCATGCCTTGTTGAACAACTAGAATGCCCTGTTGAACAAGTCGAACGCCTTGTAGAACAAGTCGAAGTCCTTGTTGAACAAGTGGAATGCCTTGTTGAATAAGTCGAAGTCCTTGTTGAACAAGTCGAATGCCTTGTTGACCAAGTCATGCCTTGTTTACCAAGTCACGCCTTGTTGACAGTAGAATGCCTTGTTAACCAAGTAGAATGCCTTGTTGAAATAGTAAAATGCATTATATGCCTTGTTAACCAAGTCGAATGCCCTATAGAACAAGTAGAGTGCCTTGTTGATCAAGTCGAATGTCTTTTTACCAAGTCGAATGCCTTGTTAAACAAGTCGAATGCCTTGTTGATCAAGTCGAATGCCTTGTTGAACAAGTCGAATAGCTTGTTGACCAAGTCATGCTTTGTTGACCAAGTAGAATACCTTGTTGAACAAGTAGAACGCCTTGTTGATCAAGTTAAATGCCTTGTTGACAGAGTCAAATGCCCTTTTGAACAAGTAGAATGCCTTGTTGAAAAGTCGAATGCCTTGTCGAACAACTCAATTGTCTTGTCGACCAAGTGGAATGCTCTGTTAACCAAGTCATGCCTTGAGGAACAAGTTGAATGCCTTGTTGACCAAGTCGACAGCCTTGTATAGCTTTTTCAACAAGTCTAATGCCCTTGTTGAACAACCCAAATGCCTTATTGACCAAGTCGAATGCCCTTTAGAACAAGTAGAGCGCATTTGATCAAGTGGAATGCCTTGTTGACCAAGTCGAGTGCCTTGCTAAACTAGTCAAATGCCTTGTTTATCAAGTCGAATGTCTTGTTGACCAAGTCATGCTTTGTTGACCAAGTATATGTTGGGAAAGGTTCCCGGTTTGTACCCGAGACGTAACGCCCCGGGATACGGTGTGGAATAAAATTTTTTCCAGGTTCCTTCGCAGCTCGGATCGAAAACTCTAATCACGTTGACACGTAATAGGGCGGGTCATACCCGTGAGAGATTACCTTTGAAGCGAGTGGCAGCTTCTCGTCGATTGCGTCGTCGGCCGCGGTCGTGTTGGGTATCGTCTAGATCGTCACGCCGACCTCGCAGTGTACCACGGTTTCGATTCTCCGAAGATGGCTAGAGAGAATTGATCCGTCGCTCGGGAGAGTGGTTTGCATTTGTGTGTTCGTGTTTCGATTCTCGGGTCGAGAAATTTCGCGTCGATTCTCTTCCGTGTCATTTTCTTTGACGAGGGTCTCACCCTTATTTATAGTAGGGGAGGACGAAATTTTCAGCCCTAAACAAGGCTAAAATCTCGAAATATTTGTTCCTAAATATGAGAGATATTCTTGCCAAAATATCTCTCCTAATTGAATTCAAAATTCTATTAAAGGAACATACTATAAATAGAAAACTAACCAAGTTGAATGCCCCTTTGAACGAGTCGAATGCCTTGTTAAACAACTCAAATGTCTTGTTTACCAAGTAATGCCTTCTGGACCAAGTTGAATGCCTTGTTGACCAAGTCGAATGCCTTGTTGAAAAAGTAGAATATCATTATATGCCTTGTTGACCAAGTCGAATGCCCTTTCGAACAAGTAGAACGCCTTGTTGATCAAGTCGAATGCCCTGTTGATCAAGTCGAATGCCTTGTTGAACAACTCGAATGCCTTGTTGAACAAGTCGAATGCTTCTTGACCAAGTCATGCCTTGTGGACCAAGTCATGCCTTGTTGAACAAGTCGAACGCCTTTTTGAACAAGTCGAACGCCTTGTTGAAAAAGTCAAATGCCCCTGATGAACAACCCAAATGCCTTGTTGACCAAGTCGAATGCCCCTTTGAACAAGTCAAATGCCTTGTTAAACAACTCAAATGTCTTTTTTACCAAGTAATGCCTTCTGGACCAAGTCGAATGCCTTGTTGCAAAAGTAGAAATGCATTATATGCTTGTTGACCAAGTGGAATGCCCTTTCGAACAAGTAGAACGCCTTGTTGATCAAGTCGAATGCCCTGTTGATCAGATCGAATGCCTTGTTGAACAAGTCGAATACTTGTTGAACAAGTCGAATGCTTGTTAACCAAGTCATGCCTTGTGGACCAAGTCATGCCTTGTTGACCATGTCATGCCTTGTTGAACAAGTCGAACGCCTTGTTGAACGAGTCGAAGTCCTTGTTGAACAAGTCCAATGCCTTGTTGAATAAGTCGAAGACCTCTTTGAACAAGTCGAATGCCTTGTTGACCAAGTCATGTATACCAAGTCACGCCTTGTTGACAGTAGAATGCCTTGTTAACCAAGTAGAATGCCTTGTTGAACAAGTAGAATGCATTATATACCTTGTTGACCAAGTCGAATGCCCTTTAGAACCAGTAGAGTGCCTTGTTGATCAAGTCGAATGCCTTTTGACCAAGTCAAATGCCTTGTTGAATTAGTCGAATGCCTTGTTGAATTAGTCGAATGCCTTGTATGCCATTTTGACAAAGTCGAATGCCTTGTTGAACAAGTACAATCCCTTTTATGCCTTGATAGAGTCAAGTCAAATGCCGTATGGAACAAGTAGAATGCCTTGTTGAACAAGTCGAATGCCTGGTTGAACAACTCAATTACCTTGTTGACCAATTTGAATGCATTGTTCACCAAGTAATGCCATAAAGAACAAGTCAAATGCCTTGTTCAACAAGTCGAAAGCCTTGTATCCCTTGTTGAAAAAGTCAAATGCCCCTGATAAACAACTCAAATGCCTTGGTGACCAAGTTGAATGCCCCTTTGAACGAGTCGAATGCCTTGTTAAACAACTCAAATATCTTGTTTACCAAGTAATGCCTTCTGGACCAAGTTGAATGCCTTGTTGATCAAGTCGAATGCCTTGTTGAAAAAGTAAGAATGCATTATATGCTTTGTTGACCATGTCGAATGCCCTTTCGAACAAGTAGAACGCCTTGTTGATCAAGTCGAATGCCCTGTTGATCAAGTCGAATGCCTTGTTGAACAACTGGAATGCCTTGTTGAACAAGTCGAATGCTTCTTGACCAAGTCATGCCTTGTGGACCAAGTCATGCCTTGTTGAACAAGTCGAACGCCTTTTTGAACAAGTCGAACGCCTTGTTGAAAAAGTCAAATGCCCCTGATGAACAACCCAAATGCCTTGTTGACCAAGTGGAATGCCCTTTCGAACAAGTAGAACGCCTTGTTGATCAAGTCGAATGCCCTGTTGATCAGATCGAATGCCTTGTTGAACAAGTCGAATACTTGTTGAACAAGTCGAATGCTTGTTGACCAAGTCATGCCTTGTGGACCAAGTCATGCCTTGTTGAACAAGTCGAACGCCTTGTTGAACAAGTCGAAGTCCTTGTTGAACAAGTCAAATGCCTTGTTGAATAAGTCGAAGTCCTCTTTGAACAAGTTGAATGCCTTGTTGACCAAGTCATGCCTTGTTGACCAAGTCACGCCTTGTTGACAGTAGAATGCCTTGTTAACCAAGTAGAATGCCTTGTTGAACAAGTAGAATGCATTATATGCCTTGTTGACCAAGTCGAATGCCCTTTAGAACCAGTAGAGTGCCTTGTTGATCAAGTCGAATGCCTTTTGACCAAGTCAAATGCCTTGTTGAATTAGTCGAATGCCTTGTATGCCATTTTGACAAAGTCGAATGCCTTGTTGAACAAGTACAATCCCTTTTATGCCTTGATAGAGTCAAGTCAAATGCCGTATGGAACAAGTAGAATGCCTTGTTGAACAAGTCGAATGCCTGGTTGAACAACTAAATTGCCTTGTTGACCAATTTGAATGCATTGTTCACCAAGTACTGCCATAAAGAACAAGTCAAATGCCTTGTTCAACAAGTCGAAAGCCTTGTATCCCTTGTTGAAAAAGTCAAATGCCCCTGATAAACAACCCAAATGCCTTGGTGACCAAGTTGAATGCCCCTTTGAACGAGTCGAATGCCTTGTTAAACAACTCAAATATCTTGTTGACCAAGTCGAATGCCCTTTCGAACAAGTAGAACGCCTTGTTGATCAAGTCAAATGCTCTATTGATCAAGTCGAATGCCTTGTTGAACAAGTCGAATGCTTGTTGAACAAGTCGAATGGTTGTTGACCAAGTCATGCCTTGTTGACCCAGTCATGCCTTGTTGAACAACTAGAATGCCCTGTTGAACAAGTCGAACGCCTTGTTGAACAAGTCGAAGTCCTTGTTGAACAAGTGGAATGCCTTGTTGAATAAGTCGAAGTCCTTGTTGAACAAGTCGAATGCCTTGTTGACCAAGTCATGCCTTGTTGACCAAGTCACGCCTTGTTGACAGTAGAATGTCCTGTTAACCAAGTAGAATGCCTTGTTGAAATAGTAAAATGCATTATATGCCTTGTTAACCAAGTCGAATGCCCTTTAGAATAAGTAGAGTGCCTTGTTGATCAAGTCGAATGTCTTTTTACCAAGTCGAATGCCTTGTTAAACAAGTCGAATGCCTTGTTGATCAAGTTGAATGCCTTGTTGAACAAGTCGAATAGCTTGTTGACCAAGTCATGCTTTTTTGACCAAGTAGAATACCTTGTTGAACAAGTAGAACGCCTTGTTGATCAAGTTAAATGCATAGTTGACAGAGTCAAATGCCCTTTTGAACAAGTAGAATGCCTTGTTGAAAAGTCGAATGCCTTGTCGAACAACTCAATTGTCTTGTCGACCAAGTCGAATGCCCTGTTAACCAAGTCATGCCTTGAGGAACAAGTTGAATGCCTTTTTGACCAAGTCGACAGCCTTGTATAGCTTTTTGAACAAGTCTAATGCCCTTGTTTAACAACCCAAATGCCTTGTTGACCAAGTCGAATGCCGTTTAGAACAAGTAGAGCGCATTTGATCAAGTGGAATGCCTTGTTGACCAAGTCGAGTGCCTTGCCAAACTAGTCGAATGCCTTCTTTATCAAGTCGAATGTCTTGTTGACCAAGTCATGCTTTGTTGACCAAGTATATGTTGGGAAAGGTACCCGGTTTGTACCCGAGACGCAACGCCTCGGGATACGGTGTGGAATAAAATTTTTTCCGGGTTCCTTCGCAGCTCGGATCGAAAACTCTAATCACGTTGACACGTAATAGGGCGGGTCATACCCGTGAGAGATTGCCTTTGAAGCGAGTGGTAGCTTCTCGTCGATTGCATCGTCGGCCGCGGTCGTGTTGGGTATCGTCTAGATCGTCACGCCGACCTCGCAGTGTACCACGGTTTCGATTCTCCGAAGATGGCTAGAGAGAATTGATCCGTTACTCGGGAGAGTGGTTTGCGTTTGTGTGTTCGTGTTTCGATTCTCGGGTCGAGAAATTTCGCGTCGATTCTCTTCCCGTGTCTTTTTCTTTGACGAGGGTCTCACCCTTATTTATAGTAGGGGATGACGAAATTTTCAGCCCTAAACAAGGCTAAAATCTCGAAATATTTTTTCCTAAATATGAGAGATATTCTTGCCAAAATATCTCTCCTAATTGAATTCAAAATTCTATTAAAGGAACATACTATAAATAGAAAACTAACTAAGATATTAAAATATCTTCAAATATGGTAAATAAATTTCGAAATTTATATAAAATATAAATTCGAATTTTAGTTTTAATAAATAATATTCCAAATATTTTTATTACCATATTTGTAAATTACGAAAATACCCTTTAAGGCATTTTTCGAATTTCTCGGCTTAGGGTTGAATTCCAATTCTTCCCTCAAGTCTTTCTAAGCACTTAGCCAACCTAAGTCTTAAAGTTAGTTTCATATGAAGTCGACTTCGGTCCACTTAATGACCCCGAGCCCAATAAGGCGTGGCATAACGACCCGAGGCCCGTTAAGGCCCAAAACACAATCTCTCCTTCTCGGTACACATTGATGATCCTTTTTAAGCCCGACTCTCTAGTTCGACTCAATCGGCAAGGGAGGAATCCAAGAGTCCGGTAGGTGCCTAGCCAATCCCGCAGTACCGGACAGATCCCGACTTGAGCACGAATTTCGAACTAGTCTCATTCCAGAACCTAACTATAGATTATAGTACTACGTACAAACCCTTCAGCTGTGTCCCGATCGAGTGAGAGCCATGGTATTTGTCAAACTCACTAAACTCGATACTATGATAAAATGACACGAGGCAAATTACCAAACTACCCTCCATGTCTAACATGAGTTAGTTTAATACCTTGGCCAAGGATTTTGTAATTTCCCGTCGTCATTCTCATAGGACACTTGTCTCGATTACTTGCGAGACTGTGAATCCGTACTCGGCGGTCTAAGCCCGGCAATCACAAATATCCATCAAGACCGCATCTGTCCCGCTGACCCATGCAATAGCAAATCGGATCTAGCGAAACCAGTGATAGTCAAGACTTCAAAGTCAACTCCGTCAAAGCCCCTTTCGGTCTAAGGTTCAAGCAGACTACTATAGTTTTGTCGTCGATCATTGACACTCCTTGAGTAATAAGCCATGTTTGATCGTACGACCTGCGAGTCAGTGTCCATGAAACGATTCAATCCCTTGATTCGACTCGTATCACAAGTCATGACTTCGCTTCCAAGCGGTATATCGGCACACGGTAAGTCATCTACAAATAAGCCATGATTGGTTTTCCAGCACCCAACTGAAACCTAAGGCTTATGGACATTTTATGTTCGAGGTTAAGAGTCCACTGGTGCCTTCCTCTCTCGTACCCATCGAGAACAGTGACTCAACTCGACACATTTGGATTTATTCATTTATTGCTTTACCCGATGCTAAGTAAAGAACTCATATAACCAATAAACGAATAATGCCTTTATTAATACGCAAAACAATGTTTGATTACATTGACAATCGAATGATAAATAAGCTAATGCCCTATACATATCCAATCCTCGTATAGCATTCGAGGGCATATCCCTAACAATCTCCCACTTGCACTCAATGCCATGCGCTGTTGTATCTATACCCATCTTCTCGAGATGTTTGTTCAGCACTGCCTGAGATAAAGGCTTGGTGAATGGGTCGGCCACGTTGTCCGCAGTCGCAATCTTCTGGACGGCTATGTAGCCACTCTCAACGAATCCTAACACGTGGTATTTTCTTTCTATGTGTTTGGATTTACTGTGAGATCTTAGTTCCTTCGCTTGCGCGATTGCACCACTATTGTCGCACCACAGTGGCAGTGGTTTTTCGGCAATCGGAACCACTTGCAGTTCTTCCAAGAACTTTCTCATCCAAACTCCTTCTTTAGCTGCCTCTGAGGCGGCTATGTACTCAGCCTCGCAGGTGGAATCAGCAGTTGTGCTCTGCTTGGACTTTTCCAAGATACTGCTCCACCGTTGAGTGTAAAGACGAAACCTGAAGTGGATTTTCGGTCGTCCACGTCTGACTGGAAATCCGAATCCGTATATCCTTCCCTTCTAATTCTCCATTTCCATAGACCAGCATCATATCCTTTGTTCTTCTAAGATACTTGAGGATATTCTGACTGCTGTCCAGTGTTCTTTACCCGGGTTGGCTTGAAATCGACTGACTACGCTCACAGCGTATGCTATGTCGGTCGCGTGCAAAGCATCGCGTACATCAAGCTACCCACTGCGGATGCATAGGGGATTCCATTCATCTCTTTTCTATCTGCCTCACTTTGAGGACACATAGCTTTGGAGAGATGTATCCCATGCCCCATAGGTAAGAACCCTTTCTTAGAATTGTCCATGTTATATCGTTTCAGGACCTTTTCTAAGTATAGGGCTTGGGAGAGCCCTAACATCTTATTCGTTCTATCCCTATAGACACGAATTCCTAGGATGTAGGTCGCTTCTCCCAAGTCTTTCATGGAGAATTCGGTCGAAAGCCATGCTTTCACCATCGAGAGCATCCCAATATCGTTTCCTATCAAAAGGATGTCATCGACGTACAATACGAGGAACGATATCTTGCTCCCACTGCTTTTTCTGTAGACGCATGGTTCATCTTCGTTCTTTATGAATCTGTAGCTCTTAACTACTTCATCAAACCGAAGATTCCAGCTCCTAGAGGCTTGTTTAAGTCCGTAAATTGACTTATTCAATTTGCATACTTTATGAGCATCCTTTTGTGATGTAAAACCCTTTGGCTGTTCCATATATATTTCCTCCTTGAGGTATCCATTTAGGAACGCGGTTTTCACATCCATCTGCCAGATCTCATAATCGTTATACGCTGCTATCGCAAGTAATATCCGAATGGACTTCATCATCGCAACGGGCGAAAAGGTTTCCTCATAGTCAATTCCTTCTTTTTGACTATAACCTTTCGCTACAAGCCTAGCTTTGTATGTATCCACCAGTCCGTCTGATCCAATCTTTTTCTTGAAGATCCACTTACACCCAATGGGTCTAAAACCATCGGGGAGATCAACAAGTGTCCAGACCTGATTTTCGTGCATTGAATCCATTTCGACTTGCATAGCTTCAAGCCATCTTACGGAGTCTATATCCGTCATTGCCTGGTCATAGGTAGCGGGGTCGTCCCCGACGTTACCCCCCGTCGCAGCATCCCCGTGCTCGACGTGTACCATTCCATATCTCTCAGGCTGGCGAGATACTCTACCAGACCTGCGCAACTCTGATTGCGTCTTGGACTGCTCTACGGTGTCTTCTAACACTGGAGTTTGTGAAATCGTTTCTGTCGTTTCTCCAAGAGTTACTTCACGACCCACTCCACCTTCTCGAACGAACTCTTCTTCGAGAAAGTGAGCCTGAAGGGCTACAACGATTTTCTGATCGTCGTGGAAGTAAAATTGGTATCCCATGGAATCCTCAGGATACCCGACAAAACGTCCTTTCACAGCTCTCGATTCCAATTTTTCTGTCTTGAGCTTTTTCACAAAAGCGGGGCAACCCCATATTCTTATGTGGTTCAAGCTCGGCTTTCTACCAGTCCATATTTCATAAGGGATCTGGTCGACAGAACTAGAAGGGATTCGGTTTAAAACGTGCGTTGCGGTTAATAACGCATGACCCCACAGCGACAGTGGCAGGTCTGTGTAACTTAGCATTGATCGAACCTTGTCCAACAGCGTTCGATTTCTGCGTTCGGACACACCATTTAATTGTGGTGTTCCCGGCGGTGTCATCTGTGAAATGATCCCGTTCTCTTTCAAGAACTCGTCAAACTCGAGACTCATGTACTCGCCACCTCGATCAGATCGAATGGCCTTTATATGATTCCCAGTTTGTTTTTCTACTAAAGCCTTATATTCCTTGAACTTATCAAGGGCTTCAGACTTGTATCTCATAAGATATACCTTCCCAAATCTTGAATGATCGTCGGTGAAGGTAATAAAGTAGTGGAAATTACCTCGAGCCGCTTCCCCGAATGGCCCACAAACGTCTGTATGAATCAAAGTGAGAAGTTCTGTGGCTTTTTGGAAAGTCCCGGTAAAGGGAGACTTAGTCATCTTTCCAAGGATACACGATTCGCAAGTCGGATAAGGGTCCGAACCCAACGGCTTAATCATGCCATTTTTCTCCAACTCACGAATTTTTTGATCTCCTGCATGACCAAGTCGAAGATGCCACAATTGTCTCATATTGGTCTCTAATTTTCGTTTGTTGGTAATTGTGTTCACAGATTCAGTTTTATCTTTGACATTTAGATAATATAATCCGTTAAGTAAAGTTGCACTTCCGACGCATTTATTTCCAAAATAAATATCGCAAATATTATTACTAAAGCGGAACTCATATCCGTTTCCGCTCAAAACGGGAATATAAATAATATTCTTAAGCCCTCTGGGCAATACTAAACAATCAGAAAGCAATAACTTATGTCTACTAGATAAAACAAGAGTTCTTGATCCAATGTGGGTCGCCGGCACACTATGTCCGCTTCCTACGTTGATCATGACCTCTCGATCCGCCAACCTCCTACTTCGTTCCAGACCCTGGTTTGAAACACAAATGTGAGCGCTAGCTCCTGAGTCTAGGATCCATGAAGTGGAGTACACAGTCATAGAACAATTAGTTTCTAAAACATAAAGTTCTTTACCTGAGGCGGCTAGCTTCGGGCAATCGCGCTTCCAATGGCCGAGCTCATTGCAGTGAAGGCATTTGTCCGTGGGCTTGGCGCCTTTAGACACGTTTTTCTTGGCCTTGCCTTTTGAAACTCCTCCCTTGGGCTTAATGGGCTTGTCCGACTTTTTCTTTCTAATCGACTTCCGAGTCTTATAAGTCGCAACAAGAGCCACTTCCTTTCCCTTTATCTTTTTCATCTGAGTTTGGGCCGTTGACAACTGGTTCATCAACTCAGTTAATGTCATCTCGACCCTATTCAGATTATAATTCACAATGAAGGGATTAAAGGAAGCCGGCAGTGACTGGAGCACGAGATCGTTTTGGAGCTCATTGTCCATGAGGAAGTCGAGTGCATCGAGTCTCTCGATCAAACCGATCATTTTCAGCACATGTTCTCTAACGTCGCTGCCCTCATCCATTTTGCAATGAAACAGTTGCTCTGTCAAAGAGTAGCGAGCACTCCTGGAGTGTTCACCAAAGAGCTCCTTCAAATGAAGCAAAATGGCGCCCACTTCCATTTCCGAGTGGCTTCGCTGCAACTCATTGCTCATGGATAGGAGTATATAGCCCTTGACCTTTGGCTCGTCTATTTGCCACTTGACATACGCAGCCCGGTCGTCGTCACTCGCATCAGTCCCTGGGACTTGCGGTGTAGGGGAATCGAGGACATAAGTCAAAGACTCCATACCTAGAACTATCCTGAGGTTACGGAGCCAGTCCACGTAGTTTGGTCCTACCAAACGGTTCTTTTCAAGCAGCATGTTTAAAAGATTCGTCATAGTAACTAGAAAGAAAATAACTCTGCAGAAGATAAAGATCACATAGTTAGGTTTATTCTATCATTCATCAAGCGCAAACACGGACTTTTCGTTTCGCTTGACTCCCACTATTTTTCTCGAAAATTCTATTCTCCCGATTTAAGAATTTCGGAAACTTCGTTGAGTAGTTTCATAGTGGAGTTGAGGTCCCCGACTCGATTAGACATGCCTCAGCCTTTAACGCAATATTTGGCCTGCCTAATCGATCGAAGTCGAGTTTCACTCGAACCCATCCTATGAGTATTTCAACTATCTTTGTCTCAGTCAGTGACCCTCACGGCTAACCCTGCATTTTGGGTATAACTGTCTAAGTGCAACCTAATCAACTTATGCTCTAACCGCACATTTGAATTCCGCCTTGCTGCCTTACGCTTCGTGGGGCGGAATATGCTATGGTGAGCGTCGTCAAACGAACCCGAAACGCTAATGTTAGGGCTTGATGTACGGCGCCAACTTACTCGGAACAAACCGTACAAACTCCCTAACACCAGACATCTCAAGCATGATAGAAGACAGGAACCCAATTCCTTTTCTCACTTAGTATTTATCAAACGGGAGAAAAAACCTTTTTCACATAAGAGCACATAAAGCATGCATATCATTTCACAAATCGACACGCACGTAAGTAGTAAATAAACCCTAGGAAAATAAACTACAAGGCAACACGAACGGGTTATTTATATTCTAGCCCTATTACGTGAATTATGTGTATGTGGCTTCAAAAAATCATCGGTTCTCCGTATGGGCTTTGAAGTCGACAATCGCCCTTCATCATTCGAACGGCCTCCAAGTCGTCGATCGTCCACCAAGTCATCTTCTCCCGGGGAGTCGTCAACCGTCGAACAGCTTCGTGTATTCTAAACTAAGCCTAATCTAATAAAGACTTTGAAGTACAACACGGGGGGATCATCAGTCCCAAACAACCCGTAAAAGACAAATACAACCCGGGGGGACGAGGCCCTTAACAAATAACCCGGAAAACCAAATAGAAATCCTAAACCCGTAAGTGTGCCTTAAATCATAATCATAACGAGCACGTTGACAATTTCATGAATTCTAACCGAAACCGACAATTTGGGCCTTAAATGGGCCAGGCCCGATAAAAAGGCCCGTTAGGGTTTTTGGGCGAAAAACCCTAGGCGGCCGTCGTGTCCCGGAGGCTGCAGTTTCGTGCGGGTACGCGGCTGTCCGCGCGCCGCTGGCGCTGCCGTCAGAGGTGGCACCACCATCACAGCGGTGTGCCGCTGCCCGAGGCAGCGGCGCGGTGGTTCGGGTCTTCGTTGCCCGAACCCGCGGCAGCGGATACGCCGTCGCACGGCGCGTTGCGCGTGCGGCTGTCTGCGTGTCGCATCTCGGCGGTGGTGCCTTCGACCCCGTCGAGCGGTATGGTGGTCGTGGGTTGGCAAGCGACGCATCGAGCAGCCCCACGCGCCTAGTGCGTTGGCTTTTCGATCGTCTCCCACGAGCCTCGTTTCGATTTAATCATGTTATGATTCCGATCACGAGCCTGGCTCTGATACCACTGTTGGGAAAGGTACCCGGTTTGTACCCGAGACGCAACGCCCCGGGATACGGTGCGGAATAAAATTTTTTCCGGGTTCCTTCGCAGCTCGGATCGAAAACTCTAATCACGTTGACACGTAATAGGGCGGGTCATACCCGTGAGAGTTACCTTTGAAGCGAGTGGCAGCTCCTCGTCGATTGCGTCGTCGGCCGCGGTCGTGTTGGGTATCGTCTAGATCGTCACGCCGACCTCAGTGTACCACGGTTTCGATTCTCCGAAGATGGCTAGAGAGAATTGATCCGTCGCTCGGGAGAGTGGTTTGCGTTTGGTGTTCGTGTTTCGATTCTCGGGTCGAGAAATTTCGCGTCGATTCTCTTCCCGTGTCTTTTTTTTTACGAGGGTCTCACCCTTATTTATAGTAAGGGAGGACGAAATTTTTCAGCCCTAAACAAGGCGAAAATCTCGAAATATTTGTTCCTAAATATGAGAGATATTCTTACCAAAATATCTCTCCTAATTGAATTCAAAATTCTATTAAAGGAACATACTATAAATAGAAAACTAACTAAGATATTAAAATATCTTCAAATATGGTAAATAAATTTCGAAATTTATATAAAATATAAATTCGAATTTTAGTTTTAATAAATAATATTCCAAATATTTTTATTACCATATTTGTAAATTACGAAAATACCCTTTAAGGCATTTTTCGAATTTATCGGCTTAGGGTTGAATTCCAATTCTTCCCTCAAGTCTTTCTAAGCACTTAGCCAAGCCTAAGTCTTAAAGTTAGTTTCATATGAAGTCCGACTTCGGTCCACTTAATGACCCCGAGGCCCAATAAGGCGTGGCATAACGACCCGAGGCCCGTTAAGGCCCAAAACACAATCTCTCCTTCTCGGTACACATTGATGATCCTTTTTAAGCCCGACTCTCTAGGTTCGACTCAATCGGCAAGGGAGGAATCCAAGAGTCCGGTAGGTGCCTAGCCAATCCCGCAGTACCGGACAGATCCCGACTTGAGCACGAATTTCGAACTAGTCTCATTCCAGAACCTAACTATAGATTATAGTACTACGTACAAACCCTTCAGCTGTGTCCCGATCGAGTGAGAGCCATGGTATTTGTCAAACTCACTAAACTCGATACTATGATAAAATGACACGAGGCAAATTACCAAACTACCCTCCATGTCTAACATGAGTTAGTTTAATACCTTGGCCAAGGATTTTGTAATTTCCCGTCGTCATTCTCATAGGACACTTGTCTCGATTACTTGCGAGACTGTGAATCCGTACTCGGCGGTCTAAGCCCGGCAATCACAAATATCCATCAAGACCGCATCTGTCCCGCTGACCCATGCAATAGCAAATCGGATCTAGCGAAACCAGTGATAGTCAAGACTTCAAAGTCAACTCCGTCAAAGCCCCTTTCGGTCTAAGGTTCAAGCAGACTACTATAGTTTTGTCGTCGATCATTGACACTCCTTGAGTAATAAGCCATGTTTGATCATACGACTTGCGAGTCAGTGTCCATGAAACGATTTAATCCCTTGATTCGACTCGTATCACAAGTCATGACTTCCGCTTCCAAGCGGTTTATCGGCACACGATAAGTCATCTACAAATAAGCCATAATTGGTTTTCCAGCACCCAACTGAAACCTAAGGCTTATGGACATTTTATGTTCGAGGTTAAGAGTCCACTGGTGCCTTCCTCTCTCGTACCCATCGAGAACAGTGACTCAACTCGACACATTTGGATTTATTCATTTATTGTTTTACCCGATGCTAAGTAAAGAACTCATATAACCAATAAACGAATAATGCCTTTATTAATACGCAAAACAATGTTTGATTACGTTGACAATCGAATGATAAATAAGCTAATGCCCTATACATATCCAATCCTCGTATAGCATTCGAGGGCATATCCCTAATAGTTGAACAAGTCGAATGCTTTGTTAACCAACTCATGCCTTGTTGAAAAGTAGAATACCTTGTTGAACAAGTCGAATGCCTTGTCGAACAAGTTCACTGCCTTTTTGAACAAGTCGAATGCCTTGTTCAACAACCTGAATGCCTTGTTGACCAAGGAATATCTTGTTGCCCAAGTCAAATACCTTGTTGACCAAGAAAGACCTTGTTAAACAAGTCGACTGACTTTTTCACAAGTACAATACCTTGTTGAACAAGTCGAATGCCTTGGAGAAAAAGTCAAATGCGTTGTTGACCAAGTAGAAGCCATCTTGAGCACGTCGAATGCCTTGTTGAAAACGTTGATTGCCATGTTGACTAAGTACAATGCCATGTTGAACTAGTAGTATGCCTTGTTGAACAAGTGAAACGCCTTGTTGACCAAGTCAAATGCCTTGTCTAACAAGTTGAATGCCTTGTTGCCCAAGTCGAATGCCCTGTTGACTAAGTAAAGCCTTGTTGAACAAGTCAAATGCCTTGTTGACCAAGTCGAATGCCTTGTTAACCAAGTCGAATGCCCTTTTGATCAAGTCGAATGGTTTGTAGAACAAGTCGAATGCCTTGTTGACCAAGTAGAATGCCTTGTTGAAAATGATGAATTCCTTGTTGACCAAGTAGAGTGCCTTTTGAACAAGTTGATGGCCTTGTTGAACAAGTACAATGCCTTGTCTGCCTTGTTGACCAGGTCGAATGCCCTATTGAACAAGTAGAATGCCTCGTCGAACAAGTCAATGCCTTGTTGAACAACCCAAATGCCTTGTTAATCAAGTCAAATGCCTTGTTAAGCAAGTCGAATGCCTTGTTGACCAAGTCGAATGCGTCGTTTACCAATTAATGCCTTGTTGAACAAGTCGAATGCCTTGTTGTAAAAGTCGAATGCCTTGACCAAGTAGAATACCTTGTGGACCAAGTGATACCTCTGGTACCAAGTAGATTGCCTTGTTTACCAAATCGAATGCTTTGTTGAAAAAGTTGAATGCCTTGTTGAACAAGTCAAATGGCTTGTTTACCAAATAATGCCTTGTTGAACAAGTCGAATGCTTTGTTAACCAAGTCATGCCTTGTTGAAAAGTAGAATACCTTGTTGAACAAGTCGAATGCCTTGTTGAACAAGTTCACTGCCCTTTTGAACAAGTCGAATGCCTTGTTCAACAACCTGAATGCCTTGTTGACCAAGGAATATCTTGTTGCCCAAGTCAAATGCCTTGTTGACCAAGAACGACCTTATTAAACAAGTCGACTGACTTTTTCAACAAGTAGAATGCCCTGTTGAACAAGTCGAATGCCTTGTTGACCAAGTAATGTCTTGGAGAAAAAGTCAAATGTGTTGTTGACCAAGTAGAAGCCATTTTGAACACGTCGAATGCCTTGTTGAAAACGTTGATTGCCTTGTTGACCAAGTACAATGCCATGTTGAACTAGTGGTATGCCTTGTTGAACAAGTGAAACGCCTTGTTGACCAAGTCAAATGCCTTGTCTAACAAGTTGAATGCCTTGTTGCCCAAGTCGAATGCCTTGTTGACCAAGTAAAGCCTTGTTGAACAAGTCTAATGCCTTGGTTAACATGTCGAATGCCTTGTTAACAAAGTCATGCCTTATTAACCAAGTAGGATGTCATGTTGAACTAGTAGAATGCCTAATGTAATAAGTCGAATTCCTTGTTGAACAAGTAGAATCCCTTGTTGACCAAATCAAATGCCTTGTTGAACAAGTCGAATACATTATTGATCAAGTCCAATGCCTTATTGACCAAGTCGAATGCCAAGTTGACCAAGTCGAATGCCCTTTTGAACAAGTCGAATGGTTTGTAGAACAAGTCGAATGCCTTGTTGAACAAGTAGAATGCCTTGTTGAAAATGATGAATTCCTTGTTGACCAAGTAGAGTGCCTTGTTGAACAAGTTGATGTTGGGAAAGGTACCCGGTTTGTACCCGAGACGCAACGCCCCGGGATACGGTGCGGAATAAAATTCTTTCCGGGTTCATTCGCAGCTCGGATCGAAAACTCTAATCACGTTGACACGTAATAGGGCGGGTCATACCCGTGAGAGATTACCTTTGAAGCGAGTGGCAGCTTCTCGTCGATTGCGTCGTCGGCCGCAGTCGTGTTGGGTATCGTCTAGATCGTCACGCCGACCTCGCAGTGTACCACGGTTTCGATTCTCCGAAGATGGCTAGAGAGAATTGATCCGTCGCTCGGGAGAGTGGTTTGCGTTTGTGTGTTCGTGTTTCGATTCTCGGGTCGAGAAATTTCGCCGATTCTCTTCCCGTGTCTTTTTCTTTGACGAGGGTCTCACCCTTATTTATAGTAGGGGAGGACGAAATTTTCAGCCCTAAACAAGGCTAAAATCTCGAAATATTTGTTCCTAAATATGAGAGATATTCTTCCCAAAATATCTCTCCTAATTGAATTCAAAATTCTATTAAAGGAACATACTATAAATAGAAAACTAACTAAGATATTAAAATATCTTCAAATATGGTAAATAAATTTCGAAATTTATATAAAATATAAATTCGAATTTTAGTTTTAATAAATAATATTCCAAATATTTTTATTACCATATTTGTAAATTACGAAAAACCCTTTAAGGCATTTTTCGAATTTATCGGCTTAGGGTTGAATTCCAATTCTTCCCTCAAGTCTTTCTAAGCACTTAGCCAAGCCTAAGTCTTAAAGTTAGTTTCATATGAAGTTCGACTTCGGTCCACTTAATGACCCCGAGGCCCAATAAGGCGTGGCATAACGACCCGAGGCCCGTTAAGGCCCAAAACACAATCTCTCCTTCTCGTTACACATTGATGATAGTCAAGACTTCAAAGTCAACTCCGTCAAAGCCCATTTCGGTCTAAGGTTCAAGCAGACTACTATAGTTTTGTCGTCGATCATTGACACTCCTTGAGTAATAAGCTATGTTTGATCGTACGACCAGCGAGTCAGTGTCCATGAAACGATTCAATCCCTTGATTCGACTCGTATCACAAGTCATGACTTCCGCTTCCAAGCGGTATATCGGCACACGGTAAGTCATCTACAAATAAGCCATGATTGGTTTTCCAGCACCCAACTGAAACCTAAGGCTTATGGACATTTTATGTTCGAGGTTAAGAGTCCACTGGTGCCTTCCTCTCTCGTACCCATCGAGAACAGTGACTCAACTCGACACATTTGGATTTATTCATTTATTGCTTTACCCGATGCTAAGTAAAGAACTCATATAACCAATAAACGAATAATGCCTTTATTAATACGCAAAACAATGTTTGATTACATTGACAATAGAATGATAAATAAGCTAATGCCGTATACATATCCAATCCTCGTATAGCATTCGAGGGCATATCCCTAACAGTTGAATGCCTCGTTGAACAAGTACAATGCCTTGTATGCCTTGTTGACCAGGTCGAATGCCCTATTGAACAAGTAGAATGCCTTGTTGAACAAATTCACTGTCCATTTGAACAAGTCGAATGCCTTGTTCAACAACCTGAATGCCTTGTTGACCAAGGAATATCTTGTTGACCAAGCCGAATGCCTTGTTAAACAAGTCGAACGCCTTGTTGACGACGTCAAATACCTTGTCGAGCAAGTCTAATGCCTTGTTGACCAAGTCAAATGCCTTGTTGACCAAGTAAAGCCTTGTTGAACAAGTTAAATGCCTTGTTGACCAAGTCGAATGCCTTGTTAACAAAGTCGAATGCCCTTTTGAACAAGTAGAATGCCTTGTTGAAAACCTCAAATGCTTTGTTGAACAAGTAATCTCATGTTGACCAATTCGAATGCCTTGTTGAACAAGTCGAATGCATTGTTGAACAAGTCAAATGCTTTGTAGAAAAAGTCGAATGCATTGTTGACCAAGTGATGCCTAGTTGACGAAGTAGAATGCCTTGTTGAAAAGGAGGAATTCCTTGTGAACCAAGTAGAATGCCATGTTGAACTAGTAGTATGCCTTGTTGAACAAGTGGAATGCCTTGTTGACCAAGTCAAATTTCTCTCGAACAAATCGAATGCCTTGTTGACCAAGTAAAGCCTTGTTGACAAGTCAAATGCCTTGTTGAACAAGTCGAATGCCTTTTGGACCAAGTCGAATGCCAAGTTGACCAAGTCGAAGGCCCTTTTGAACAAGTCGAATGGTTTGTAGAATAAGTCGAATGCCTTGTTGACCAAGTAGAATGCCTTGTTGAGCAAGTCGAATGCCTTGTTGACCAAGTCGAATGCGTTGTTTACCAATTAATGCCTTGTTGAACAAGTCGAATGCCTTGTTGTAAAAGTCGAATGCATTGACCAAGTAGAATACCTTGTTGACCAAGTGATACCTCTGGTACCAAGTAGATTGCCTTGTTTACCAAGTCGAATGCTTTGTTGAAAACGTTGAATGCCTTGTTGAACAAGTCAAATGCCTTGTTGAACATGTCGAACGCCATGTTGAACAAGTCGAATGCTTTGTTAACCAAGTCATGCCTTGTTGAAAAGTAGAATACCTTGTTGAACAAATCAAATGCCTTGTTGAACAAGTTCACTGTCCTTTTGAACAAGTCGAATGCCTTGTTCAACAACCTGAATGCCTTGTTGAACAAGTCGAACGCCTTGTTGACGACGTCAAATGCCTTGTTGAACAAGTCTAATGCCTTGTTGACCAAGTCAAATGCCTTGTTGACCAAGTAAAGCCTTGTTGAACAAGTTAAATGCCTTGTTGACCAAGTCGAATGCCTTGTTAACAAAGTCGAATGCCCTTTTGAACAAGTAGAATGCCTTGTTGAAAACCTCAAATGCTTTGTTGAACAAGTAATCTCATGTTGACCAATTCGAATGCCTTGTTGAACAAGTCGAATGCATTGTTGAACAAGTCCAATGCTTTGTAGAAAAAGTCGAATGCCTTGTTAACCAAGTAATGCCTTGTTGACCAAGTAGAATGCCTTGTTGAAAAGGAAGAATTCCTTGTTAACCAAGTAGAATGCCATGTTGAACTAGTAGTATGCCTTGTGGAACAAGTGGAATGCCTTGTTGACCAAGTCAAATGCCTTGTCGAACAAGTTGAATGCCTTGTTGACCAAGTAAAGCCTTGTTGAACAAGTCAAATGCATTGTTGAACAAGTCGAATGCCTTTTGGACCAACTCGAATGCCAAGTTGTCCAAGTTGAATGCCCTTTTGACCAAGTCGAATGGTTTGAAGAACAAGTCGAATGCTTTGTTGACCAAGTAGAATGCCTTGTTGAAAATGATGAATTCCTTGTTGACAAACTAGAGTGCCTTGTTGAACAAGTCGAATGCCTTGTTGAACAAGTACAATGCCTTATATGCCTTGTTGACCAGGTCGAATACCCTACTGAACAAGTAGAATGCCTGGTTGAACAAGTCGAATGCCTTGTTGAACAACCCATATGCCTTGTTAATTAACTCAAATGCCTTGTTGAGCAAGTCGAATGCCCTGTTGACCAAGTCGAATGCGTTGTTTACAATTAATGCCTTGTTGAACAAGTCGAATGCCTTGTTGTACAAGTCGAATGCCTTGTTGACCAAGTAGAATACCTTGTTAACCAAGTGATGCCTTGTTGACCAAGTAGATTGCCTTGTTTACCAAATCGAATGCTTTGTTGATCAAGTTGAATGCCTTTTTGAACAAGTCAAATGCCCAGTTGACCAAGTAATGCCTTGTTGAACAAGCCGAACACCTTGTTGTACAAGCCGAACACCTTGTTAAACAAGTCAAATGCGTTGTTGACCAAGTAGAACGCCTCGTTGACCAAGTCGAATGCCTTGTTAACAAAGTCGAATGCCAAGTCGACCAAGTCAAATGCCCTTTTGAACCAGTCGAATGCCTTGTTGAAAAACTCAAATGCCTTGTTGACCAAGTAATCTCTTGTTGATCAAGTCGAGTGACTTGTTGAACAAATTGAATGTCTTGTTGAACAAGTTAAATTCTTTGAAGAAAAAGTCGAATGCCTTGTTGACCAAGTAATCTTTGTTGACCAAGTAGAATGCCTTGTTAAAATGGACGAATTTCTTGTTAACCAAGTAGAATGCCATGTTGAACTAGTAGTACGCCTTGTTGAACAAGTGGAACGCCTTGTTGACCAGGTAAAGTGGCTTGTCGAACAAGTCGAATGCATTATTGACCAAGTAAAGCCTTGTTGAACAAGTCAAATGCTTTGTTGAACAAGTCGAATGTCTTATTGACCAAGTCGAATGCCAAGTTGACCAAGTCGAATGTCCTTTTGAACAGGTCGAATGGTTTGTAGAACAAGTCGAATGCCTGGTTGACCAAGTAGAATGCCTTGTTAAAAATGATGAATTCCTTGTTGCCCAAGTAGAGTGCCTTGTTGAACAAGTATAATGCCTTGTATGCCTTGTTGACCACGTCGAATGCCCTATTGAATAAGTAGAATGCCTCGTTGAACAAGTACAATGCCTTGTTGAACAAACCAAATGCCTTGTAAATCAAGTCAAATGCCTTGTTGAGCAAGTCGAATGCGTCGTTTATCAATTCATGCCTTGTTGAACCAATCGAATGCCTTGTTATAAAAGTCGAATGCCTTGGCCAAGTAGAATACCTTGTTGACCAAGTGATGCCTTGTTGACCAAGTAGATTGTCCTATCAAAAGGATGAATTCCTTGTTAACCAAGTAGAATGCCATGTTAAACTTGTAGTATGCCATGTTGAACAACTGGAACGCCTTGTTGACCAAGTTAAATGCCTTGTCGAACAAGTCGAATGCGTTGTTAACCAAGTAAAGCCTTGTTAAACAAGTCAAATGCCTTGTTGAACAAGTCAAATGTCTTGTTGACCAAGTCGAATGCCTTGTTAACCAAGTCGAATGCCAAGTTGACCAAGTCGAATGCCCTTTTGAACAAGTCGAATGCTTTGCAGAACAAGTCGAATGCCTTGTTGACCAAATAGAATGCTTTGTTGAAAATGATGAATTCCTTGTTGAACAAGTAGAGTGCCTTGTTGAACAAGTCGAATGCCTTGTTGAATAAGTACAATGCCTTGTATGCCTTGTTGACCAGGTCGAATCCCCTATTGAACAAGTAGAATGCGTCGTTGAACAAGTCGAATGCTTTGTTGAACAACTCAAAATGCATTGTTAATCAAGTCAAATGCCTTCTTGAGCAAGTTGAATGCGTTGTTGACCAAGTCGA
The DNA here is from genome assembly GCA_004919715.1 of Linderniella brevidens. NCBI lineage: Eukaryota > Viridiplantae > Streptophyta > Magnoliopsida > Lamiales > Linderniaceae > Linderniella > Linderniella brevidens. Next base: position 20,260,783 of record SWDC01000154.1, read on the forward strand.
ATGCGTCGTTTACCAATTAATGCCTTGTTGAACAAATCGAATGCCTTGTTGACCAAGCAGCATACCTTGTTGACCAAGTAGACTGCCTTGTTTACCAAGTCGAATGCTTTGTTGAACAAGCCGAATGCCTTGTTGAACAAGCCGAACGCCTTGTTGAACAAGCCGAACGCCTTGTTGAACAAGCCGAACGCCTTGTTGAACAAGTCGAATGCTTTGTTAACCAAGTCATGCCTTGTTGACCAAGTAGACTACATTGTTGAACAAGTCGAATGCCTTGTTGAACAAGTAGATTGCCGTTTTGAACAGGTCTAATGCCGTGTTGAACAACTCAAATATCTTGTTGACCGAGGATTGTCTTGTTGACCAAGTCGAATACCTTGTTGACCAAGTAGAACGCCTTGTTGAACAGTCGAATGCCTTGTTGAACATGTTGAATGTTTTTTTGACAAAGTCATGCCTTATTGACCAAGTAGAATGCCATGTTGAACAGGTCGAATGCCTAATTGAATAAGTCGAATGCGTTGTGGAACAAGTAGAATGCCTTGTTGAACAAGTCGAATGCATTGTTATCAAGTTCAATGCCTTGTTAAACAAGTCGAATGCCCTTTTTATTAAGTCGAATACCTTGTTAAACAAGTCGAATGCCTTGTTGACCAAGTCGAATGCCTCGTTTACAAAGTATTGCCTTGTTCAACAAGTCGAATGCTTGTTGTACAAGTAGACTGCCTTGTTGACCGAGTCAAAAGCCATGTTGACCAAGTCAAATACCTTGTTGAGCAAGTCGAATGCCTTGTTGACCAAGTCGAATGCGTCGTTTACCAATTAATGCCTTGTTGAACAAGTCAAATGCCTAGTTGAACAAGTCGAATGCCTTGTTAACCAAGTCGAATGCCCTTTTGAACAAGTCGAATGCATTGTTGACCAAGTAGAATGCCTTGTTGAAAATGATGAATTCCTTGTTGACCAAATAGAGTGCCTTTATTGAACAAGTCGAATACCGTGTTGAACAAGTACAATGCCTTGTATGTCTTGTTGACCAGGTCGAATGCCCTATTGAACAGGTAGAATGCCTCGTTAAACAAGTCGAATGCCTTGCTGAACAACCCATATGCCTTGTTAATCAACTCAAATGCCTTGTTGAGCAAGTCGAATGCCTTGTTGACCAAGTCGAATGCGTCGTTTACCAATTAATGCCTTGTTGAACAAATCGAATGCCTTGTTGTACAAGTTGAATGCCTTGTTGACCAAGTACAATACCTTGTTGACCAAGTGATGCCTTGTTAACCAAGTAGATTGCCTTGTTTACCAAGTTGAATGCTTTGCTGAGCAAGTTGAATGCCTTGTTGAACAAGTCAAATGCCTTGTTGACCAAGTAATGGCTTTATGAACAAGCCGAACGCCTTGTTGAACAAGTCGAATTCCTTGTTAGACAAGTTGAATGCCTTGTTGACCAAGTAGAATACCAAGTTGAACAAGTCTAACGCCTTGGTTAACAAGTTGAATGCCCTTTTGAACAGGTGGAATGCCTTGTTGAACAACTCAAATGCATTGTTGACCAAGGAATGTCTTGTTTACCAAGTCAAATGCCTTGTTGAACAAATCGAATACCTTGTTGACCAAGTAGAATGCCAAGTTAACCAAGTCGAATGCCAAGTTGACCAAGTCGAATGCCCTTTTGAACAAGTCGAATGGTTTGTAGAACAAGTCGAATGCCTTGTTGACCAAATAGAATGTCTTCTTGAAATGATGACTTCCTTGTTGATCAAGTAGAGTGCCTTGTTGAACAAGTCAAATGCCTTGTTGAACAACTACAATGCTTTGTATGCCTTGTTGACCAGGTCGAATGCCCTATTGAACAAGTAGAATGCCTAGTTGAACAAGTCGAATGCCTTGTTGAACAACTCATATGCCTTGTTAATCAACTCAAATGCCTTGTTGAGCAAGTCGAATGCCTTGTTGACCAAGTCGAATGCGTCGTTTACCAGTTAATGCCTTGTTGAACAAGTCGAATGCCTTGTTGTACAAGTCGAATGCCTTGTTGACCAAGTAGATTGCCTTGTTTACCAAGTCGAATGCTTTGTTTATCAAGTTGAATGTCTTCTTGAACAAGTCAAATGCCTTGTTGACCATGTAATGCCTTGTTGAACAAGCCGAACGCCTTGTTGAACAAGCCGAATTCCTTGTTGAACAAGTTGAATGCCTTGTTGACCAAGTAAAATACCTTGTTGACCAACTAGATTACCTTGTTGAACAAGTCGAATGCCTTGTTGAACAAGTCGAATGCCTTGTTGAACAAGTTGAATGCCCTTTTGAGCAGGTCGAATGCCTTGTTGAACATGTCGATTGCCTTGTTGACAAAGTCATGCCTTATTGACCAAGTAGAATGTCATGTTGAACAAGTAGAATGCCTAATTGAATAAGTTGAATGCCTTGTTGACCAAATCAAATATCTTGTTGAACAAGTCGGATGCCTTTTTGATTAAGTCGAATGTCTTGTTAAACAAATCGAATGCCTTGTTGACCAAGTCGAATGCCTCGTTTACAAAGTAATGCCCTATTGAACAAGTAGAATGCCTCGTTGAACAAGTCGAATGCCTTGTTGAACAACTCATATGCCTTGTTAATCAAATCAAATGCCTTGTTGAGCAAGTCGAATGTCTTGTTGATCAAGTCGAATGCTTCGTTTACCAATTAATGCCTTGTTGAACTAGTCGAATGCCTTGTTGTACAAGTCGAATGCCTTGTTGACCAAGTAGATTGCCTTGTTTACCAAGTCGAATGCTTTGTTTATCAAGTTGAATGCCTTCTTGAACAAGTCAAATGCCTTGTTGACCAAGTAATGCTTTGTTGAACAAGTCGAATGCCTTGTTGAACAAGCCGAATTCCTTGTTGAACAAGTTGAATGCCTTGTTGACCAAGTAGAATACCTTGTTGACCAACTAGAATACCTTGTTGAACAAGTCGAATGCCTTGTTGAACAAGTTGAATGCCCTTTTGAACAGGTCGAATGCCTTGTTGAACATGTCGATTGCCTTGTTGACAAGTCATGCCTTATTGACAAAGTAGAATGCGATGTTGAACAAGTAGAATGCCTAATTGAATAAGTTGAATGCCTTGTTGAACAAGTAGAATGCCTTGTTGACCAAATCAAATATCTTGTTGAACAAGTCGGATGCCTTTTTGATTAAGTCGAATGTCTTGTTAAACAAATCGAATGCCTTGTTGACCAAGTCGAATGCCTCGTTTACAATGTAAGGCCTTGTTCAACAAGTCAAATGCTTGTTGTACAAGTCGTTTGCCTTGTTGACCAATTTTTGCGTGGTTGACCAAGTAGAATACATTCTTGACCAAGTAGAATGCATTGTTGAACAAGTTGAATGTCTTGTTGACCAAGTCATGCCTCGTTGACCAAGTAGAATACCTTGTTGAACAAGTCGAATGCTTTGTTGAACAAATCGAATGCATTGTTGATCAAGTCCAATGACTTGTTGAACAAGTCTTTTTTTTTGGTAAAAGCCCGTATATAAATAAATAGTAAGGAAGTCAGTACATGCTTAACAGGACCACGCAACACGCCAAAGCCGCCTAATGGCCGCAATCTGCGAAGCATACTTTGCAGAGAGACCATTAAGACGCAAACAACAAATGTCCAAAACACCAGCAACTAATCGTTCCGGCGAGGTCGTAACATTCTCACGCCACCGCCGATTTCGAGCAAGCCAAATATGATATACCAGGGATGCCAGAAGATGCATAGACGCCGCATGCAATAAATGATGCCCACGCCACCGTTGCGCAGCCCAAAGAAAACCCTGCGTCCAGTCCCGGTGAGGCCAGTCCCAGCGTACCCGCCTCCGAAGGAGCCTCAAACAGCGGCGAGAGAAATCGCAGTCGAAAAAAAGATGGGAAGCTGTCTTCATCTGAGCCGAGGTACAAAGTCCGCAAGCCTGTGTCCCCGCTCTAGTAGCAACCCAAGCCTTATCCCTAGTCGAGAGTCGGCCACGAACACCCATCCAGAGGGAGAACTCATGTCGAGGGACCCGTAAAGGGCCACCAAACAGACTCGCCCAAAGCACACCGTCCTGACGAGGCCGCAGCGCCTCCCGAATGAGTCTCGCAGAAGCAACGCCATCGGCAGACCCACGCCAGGAAACACTGTCCCGGCGGTCGGGACGAACCGGGGGTAGCTCGGGACTAAATTCAAGATACTCCACAGTAGTACGACCCGGCCAGTTCCAGCCCTGCGCAGAAATAACAGAGGCAAGACGGGTGCCCACAGGGAGGCCCATAGCAACAGGTCCCCGAGGAAAGCGATCCAGAAGGGAACCACCTGGCAGCCAAGGATCCTCCCACAAACAAATGGAGTTACCGTTACCAATGTGGAAGACAATGTGACTCTTCATTTCCGCCCTAAAACTCAATAACTTTCGCCAGTTCCAAGATAAAGTCGAAGAAATAGGAGCCGTCCAAATAGTATCTGACCTCAACCGACTTGCATACAGCCAGGTCACCCAAATAGAGTCCGGGGCCCGCGTAATGACCCGCCACAAGAGGCGAAAAAGAAGAACCTTATTATCAACCGCCACCGAACGAATGCCCAAACCGCTCTCCGCAGTGGGCAAACACACGTCAGTCCATGCCACCTTAGCTGTAGACCCCGCCCAAAGAAACTGACAGAATTTTGCTTCTAAAGCCTGCACCACACCCTTGGGGAGAAGGAACACCCCCGACCAGTAAACGTGCAGAGCCTGAAGAACAGATCGGATCAGCTGGACACGTCCAGCATAAGAGAGGGTCTGGTTCAGCCATGAACCCAGACGATGATCAACGCGAGATAAGAGCGGGCCACAGTCAGCAAGCGAAAGACGAGAGGTAATAAGTGGAACCCCCAGATACCGAATCGGCAAAGAGCTCAAGGGAAAGCCAAAAATGGGCTGCAGCTGCGGTGCGAGAGAGAGAGCCGGGCGGGAGAGAAAAAACTCACTCTTAGCCGGGTTAGGATATAAACCCGACAGAGTCGAGAAACAGTCCACCGACGCCTTAAGGACCCCAACAGAAACCTCATCAGCGTGGCAAAACAATAACAGATCATCCGCAAAAATAAGCATAGGTAAGGAAAGAGGCTCACACCGCCAATGATAACAAAACCTTGGTTCCTCGCTAATACGCTTACAAACAATGCCATGGAGAACCTCCATAACTAAAGTAAACAGGTAGGGAGAAGTAGGGTCACCTTGACGAAGACCCCGCTTGCCATCAAAGTACCCCATGGGTCGACCACTGACGCTAAGGGAGAACGTCGTCGTAGTAAGACAGGTCCTGATCCACTCGATAAACCGCGGATGGAGTCCCATCGCCTGCAGCGTAGCCAAAACAAAACTCCATTCCACCCGATCATAAGCCTTCGCCAGGTCTACTTTGTACAGCGCACGAGGGGGATGACGATGGCCGTTGTAGCCATGACACAGCTCCTGGGCAAGAAGGATGTTATCTGAGATGTGACGTCCCGGGATGAAGGCAGTCTGGCAACCTTGAACAAGACTAGGACGGGCAGGCTTGAGCCGATCAGCCAAAATCTTCGAGATAATCTTGTAGATAACATTACAACACGAGATCGGCCGGAAATCCGAAGCCCGCCGAGGAAACTCCACCTTCGGTATAAGCGTAAGCCAAGTACTGTTCAGACCCCGCAAGAGGCGCCCCGTGACAAAGAAGTCCCGGATCGCAGCAGTGACATCGGGTCCCACAACAGACCACGCAGCTTGGAAGAAAGCCGCGGTAAAGCCATCAGGGCCCGGAGCCTTCTCAGCACCCATAGAAAAAACAGCTTTACGCACCTCCGCATCATCAAGGGGAAGGACCATAGAAGCGGCCGCCGACTGTGAGAGCCTACGTGAATGAAATCTTGGACATCAGGTAACAGCACCGGCGAAGGAAGAGAGGATTTGCCAAGAAGATCCTCGTAAAAACCCAGCAACTCAGAATCAACCGCATCCAAAGACGTCAGCAACTCACCGGAGGCGGATTCAAGAGTAAGGATCCTGTTATACGTACGTCTGAGCGCAACCTTACGAAAGAAAAAAGCAGAGCACTGATCCCCATCCTTCAGCCAAGCCATCTTGGCACGCTGTGCCAACGCCGAGTGCTCCACCTCAACTGCTCTCGTATAGACCGACCTACAGCAACGTTCGAGCAAGCGGAGACCGTCATCGAAAAGATGGAGCGAAGTGTACCGCTGGGCAACGTCTAAAAACATCCTCGCCTCGGAAACGTTCACTGCAAGATCACCTTTGGCCCTACGCAGCTCAGAGAAGAGAGGCTTAAGCCGCTTCAGGCGATCAACCACCGTGAACATCGGAAACCCACAAACCGGGCGATCCCAAATGCTGCGAACAACAGAAATAAAGCCCGGATCCTTAGTCAGAAAATTCTCAAACCTGAAGCAGGTCCGATAAGGCGAATGATCAGACGTAGCAGGGAGACCACCATGAACATAAGCATCCGGCCAGGCCGCGAACCAAGTAGGATTCGCCAGAATACGATCGAGTCGCCTCCAGATAGCAGATGCTCCTCCTTGCTGGTTAAACCACGTGAAAGGTGGACCAGTAGATGGAATAGTCGAGAGATCCGCTCGAAGAAGCGCAGTACCAAACTCAGACATGCCCAGCAAATTCGGGGATCCCCCTCGCCCCTCAGCCGAACACAAGATGGTATTGAAATCCCCCGCCACCACCCACTGGTCGTCAACCCGAGAGGAGGAGAACTGAACAAGCTCATCCCATAAAGGTAACCTCTCCCCACGAATTGAGCGACCATAAGCAAATGACACAAAAAGAACGGACCCGGACCCCAGCTGCACAACCCGACAATGAACAACCTGATCAGTGGAGGCCAAAATAGTGACCGAGATGGCCGTCGGGTCCCAACCCACCCAAATACGCGAGCCTGGGCCAGCCTCATACTCAAAAAACCAGGACCAAAGGGGCCGCAATCCCTGCGAAAGACGGGTGGCATTTTCCACGTGGACCCTTGTCTCAAGCAAACCAACCAGCTGAATACCCTGTCTCGAAATCCACTCCCCCGCCGCCTTCCTGTGGTCTACCCTATTTAGACCACGGACATTTCATGAGCCGATTCTGATCATGGGACACCCGGGAAGCGGGCAGCTATAACTTCAGGGCCCGAAGTGGTTGAAGTATCCATATCGCCAGAATCAGTGGATCGGAGGACAGCAAAAGGATTTGTAGAATCCAGAAAAGAAACAGAAACATCCCCGCTCCGCTCGGGTGGGGGTGAGAACCTTGAAGAACTACCTGAAGGCATGGAACCCCCATGCAGCTGCCCATCCGCAGCGGATGAGATCACCCCACGAGGTGGAATGCGCACAGCTTTACCACGAGCTCCCACTTGTCGCCACTCCGACCCCTTAGACGAGGAGCATGTAGAAGGCGAGAGGATTCCAGGAGGCCCGGCTGATGCCTTAGACGCAACAGCAGTGGGTGGGGTAGCAACCTTAGGAGGTGAGCGGACTTGTCTGGAAGAGGAGGGATCAGGACGGGAGGTCGGTCGTGAACCAGTAGCCACGATGGGCTGCGAAGAACGAGGAGAGCGATTCCGGGAACCTGGCGCAGGCCCACCCTTCGAAACACCCGAGGGTGGGGGTCTCGGCCGGTTAGGGCAATACATTGGCCCATGGGTCCAAGTGCTACAACTATCACATCGTGCCGGCTTCCATTCATACTCCACCCGGACCGGAATAAGACCCGTCACTCCGCCCTAAGCATTAGGCATGCGAAGGTTAACAACCTCAATGAAGGGATCAGCGAGGCGCTTCATGACACAGACGCGCGCAAAATCAATGCGCTCCCCATCCGCCGTTATCCCGTCAGTAAACAACGGCTTTCCCACCGCACTCGCAAGGACTCCGAGCCCCTCGGCAGTCCAGAATTCTCCAGGCACGTTCCACAATTTCACCCAGAGAGGAACGTCGGTGATCTCCTGCCTTTCAAATGACATGCCGGGGCGCCATTCCTCAAGGAATAAGGGCTGCCCATTAAGGATCCACGGGCCACCCTCAAGAACGTCACGCATGGCCGCCTCCGAAACAAAACGGAACTTGAAGAAGCCATTAATCGTCGCACGAACTTCAACCAGCTCCGGCCAACGAGCCCGCCAATAACGCTCAACGGTTGGGAAATATGGTTTTCGTCCCAAGAAAAAACCCACCAGCGTGAACGCCCAACGCGACAAGCCGAGCTTAGCAATGTCCCACGACGGTGCAACTTCAACAATTCCATTAACAATTCCCGCCGGGGCCGTAAATGAAAGAGGAACCCGACGCGTAGCCCGTTCCCGTCTATCTCCATGCACGTGGCGTGGCTCGGCCGCCCTAGCAGCCACCCGCGTGAACGTAGCTGTGGGCTTTGGCAAAGAGCGACGGGCATGCCCGGGAGACGGCATGGGGAGAAGTCCATGAGCCACCATCCTCGGGTCCTCGGGTCCGACCTCCGTGGCCCCAACTCCCTCCTGGACCTCGTCCATACGCACATCCCGGCCCTCATCGGAAACGTGTGACTCTTCGGCAACCACAGCAGCAAGCGATGACTCTTCGGCTCCCGGAGCCCGATCTTCAGTCGTAGACGCGGCAATGGCCCCTGCGGTCGCCCGCGCCATCCCGGCGGACCGCGCGCCAGTGATGGCTAGGTCCGGCAGCAGCCCATCATTGGTAGAATCGCCCTGGCCCGCATCACCATGGCGTGACTCTTCGGCTCCTCTAGCGCGATCAGCTTCCATGGACGAATCAAAGGCCCCCGCGGCCGCCAGCGCCGCCCCTTCAAGCAGGGCACCGGTGATAGGCTGACCCGGCCGCGCCCGTTTGCATGAGTGGGACGCGATCGTCCCCGCCTTGGCCAATATGGACGAGCTGCGTTCCGGCGCTCAACACGGCCGGAAGGTGAGGGGTCAGCTGCATGGGAAACGTCATACAGCGGGTTTGGGTCGCCGTGGAGGAGAGGAGATGAGGCATCGGCGGTGTGGGTCACCATCGGCCCGCCGTTGAGACGGTCGACCAAGGCGGTGAACTTGGCCATGTCAAAATCGATAGGGAACGAAGGATATGCGGCCGCCAATGCCGGCAGATCGGGCACCGCCACTGCCATGGGGCCGGGCGTGAGCGGAGGACCATCGGAGGCAGCCTCCATGGTCGGTGGGATGGTGGTGAAAGGTTGAAAAACCGTTGGAATTCTAGAGAGAGGTGAGAGCGTTTTCTAGAGAGAGAGATATGTCCTTTTTGTCAAGTCGAATGCCTTCTTAAACAAGTCGAATGCGTTGTTGAACAACTCAAATGTCTTGTTGACCAAGTCGAATGCCTTGTCAAACACATCGAATGCCTTGTTAGACAAGTCGATCCTTGTTGACCAAGAAGAATGCCTTGTTGACCAAGTATAATACCTTGTTGAACTAGTCCAATATCTTGTCGAACAAGTTGAATGCCTTGTTGAACAAGTAGAATGCCTTGTATGCCTTGTTTACCAATTCAAATGCCATTTTGAACAAGTAGAATACCTCGGAGAACAAGTCGAATGTCTTGTTGAACAACTCAAAGGCCTTGTTGACCAAATCGAATGCCTTCTTGACCAAGAAAGGCCTTGTTAAACAAGTCGAATACTTGTTCAACAAGTAGAATGTCTTGTTGAACAAGTCGAAGTAGAATGCCTTGTTGAACAAGTCGAATGCCTTGTTGACCAAGTAATGCCTTGGTGAAAAAGTCGAATGTCTTGTTGACCAAGTAGAATGTCATGTTGTACATGTCGAATGCCATGTTGAAAAAGTCGATTGCCTTGTTGACCAAGTAAAATGCCATGTTAAACTAGTAGAATGCCTTGTGGAACAAGTCGAACGCCTTGTTGACCAAATAAAGCCTTGTTGAACAAGTCGAATGCCTTGATGACCAAGTCGAAAGCCTTGTTCACCAAGTTGACCAAGTCGATTGCCTTGTTTACCAAGTCGAATGTTTTGTTGATCAAGTTGAATGCCTTGTTGACCAAGTAATGCCTTGTTGAACAAGTCGAATGCTTTGTTAACCAAGTCATGCCATGTTGACCAAGTAGAATACCTTGTTGAACTCGTCGAATGCCTTGTTGAACAAGTTGAATGCCCTTTTGAACATGTCGAATGCATTGTTGAACAACTCGAATGCCTTGTTGACCAAGTTGAACGCCTTGTTGAACAAGTCAAATGCCTTGTTGACCAATCGAATGCGTCGTTTACCAATTAATGCCTTGTTGAACAAGTCGAATGCCTTGTTGTACAAGTCGAATGCCTTTTTGACCAAGTAGATTGCCTTGTTTACCAAGTCGAATGCTTTGTTTATCAAGTTGAATGCCTTTTTGAACAAGTCAAATGCCTTGTTGACCAAGTAATGCCTTGTTAAACAAGCCGAATGCCTTGTTGAACAAGTCGAATTCCTTGTTGAACAAGTTGAATGCCTTGTTGACCAAGTAGAATACCTTGTTGACCAACTAGAATACCTTGTTGAACAAGTCGAATGGCTTGTTGAACAAGTTGAATGTCCATTTGAACAGGTCGAATGCCTTGTTGAACATGTCGATTGCCTTGTTGACAAAGTCATGCTTTATTGACCAAGTAGAATGCCATGTTGACAAAGTCATGCTTTATTGACAAAGTCATGCTTTATTGACCAAGTAGAATGTCTTTGAACATGATTTTATCTTTTTCGTGCAAGGTCTGTCGCAGGTCTTTGGCGAAGGCGATACACAATCATCCATGATGGTGGCCACCGACGAATGCAAAGAAGATGATGACGAGCCTGTGACGAAAGTCCACGAAAGTAAAGAGGAGGACAAAGTAAAGAACTTGATCAAAGAGCCACCTTTCTTAGAGTTGAAACAATTGCCCGAACATCTCGAATATGCATTTTTAGAAGGCGAGTCGAAGCTACCAGTGATAATATCTTCAAGCCTCGAAGGCAGGCAAAAAGACCAGTTGAAGGTGCTGCCATAGCACAAAAAGGCATTAGCGTGGAAGATATCCGACATTGGGGGATTAGCCCAAGCTTCTGCACACATAAGATTCTCATGGAGGATGACTTCAAACCTGTCGCCCAACGATAAAGGAGGCTAAACCCCAACATGAAGGATGTCGTAAAGAAGGAGGTCATTAAGCTACTGGATGCCGGAGTGATCTACCCGATCTCAGATAGTGCATGGGTGAGTCCCGTCCAAGTGGTTCCAAATAAAGGAGGGATGGCGGTCGTTTCCAACGAAAAGAATGAGTTGATTCCGACGAGAACCGTAACTGGATGGCATGTGTGCATTGACTACAGAAAATTGAATGACGCCACGAAAAATGATCATTTTCCTCTACCCTTGATTGATCAAATGCTTGAAAATTTATCAGGACATGCATTTTACTGTTTTCTTGATGACATGTCAGGTTACTTGTAGATTCCAATAGCTCCGGGGGACAAGGAGAAGACGACATTCACCTGTCCGCTTGGTATGTTTGCTTATCGACGGATGTCATTTGGTCTTTTGCAATGCCCCAACCACGTTTCAGCGATGCATGAAGGCGATCTTCGACAAATTGGTGGGCGAAATCATGGAGGTGTTGATGGATGATTTCTTAGTTTTTGGTACCTCTTCCGATGCTTGTCTAATTAATCTTAAATATGTGTTAGTACGCTGTGAAGAGACTAATCTAGCACTTAATTGGGAAAAATGTCATTTCATGGTTCGAGAGGGTATAGTCTTGGGACACAAGATTTCTTCTAAAGGAATCGAAATGGATCGGGATAAGGTAGAAACAATAGAAAAGCTACTTGTTCCCTCGAACGTGAAATCTGTTAGGAGTTTTCTAGGTCATGCAGGATTCTATCGAAGATTCATTAAAGAGTTTTCAAAAATTGTACGACCTATGTCTAAGCTGCTAGAAAAAGATGCTACATTTGACTTTAATGATGAATGCATTAATGCTTTCAATTTTCTTAAGGAAAAGTTGATCTCTGCACCTATTACGGTTGCTCCTTATTGAGAGTTACCATTTGGCTAGTGACTACGCACTTGGAGCTGTACTGGGACATCGAAAGGATAAGCACTTTCGGCCGATCTACTATGCGAGTAAGACATTGGACTCAGCCCACTGCAACTACACCACCACCGAAAAGGAGCTTCTCGTTGTTGTATTCGCCTTAGACAAATTCAGGTCATACCTTATTTTGACTAAAGTTGTTGTTTTTACTGACCATTCTGCATTGAAGTACTTGCTAGCGAAGCCAGACGCCAAGCCGTGGCTTATTCGATGGATCTTGCTCCTTCAAGAATTTGATATTGAGATCCGCGACAAGAAAGGTGCCGAGAACGTGGTAGCGGATCACCTCTCTCGACTAGAGGAATCCGAGATACTGAACCCCGACAACAAAACAATCCACGACACGTTCTCAGACGAACATCTATACGGCATAAAAGTGGTAAATAAAGAAGTCCTATGGTTTGCAGATTTTGCTAATTATCTTTTTGCGAGGATCCTACCAAAAGAGTACACGTCAACAAAAGAAGAAATTAATTTTCGACTTGAAATATTACTTTTGGGAAGACCTTTTTCTTTTCAGGAGATGTGCAGACCAAGTCATTCGACGTTGTGTTTCTTTCCCCGAAACAATGAAGATTATCGAGCATCGCCACAGCAGATCTGCCGGATGATACTATGTAACCAATCGCACTTCTCAAAAGGTGTTAGAATGTGGATTCTACTGGCCGACGATCTTTAAGGATGCTCATAGATACGTTGACACGTGTGATCAATGTCAACGAGCAGGTAATATCTCAAAACGCGATGAAATGCCCCAGAACTTTATTTTAGTATGCGAAGTATTTGATGTTTGGGGCATAGACTTTTTGGGCCCTTTTCCTAGCTCGTACGGTAACAAGTACATTATTGTGACTGTTGTGTCTAAGTGGGCCGAGGCCCAAGCCCTACCCACTAACAATGCGAGAGTCGTTAAATTCTTACGAGCGTTGTTCTCACGGTTCGGGACACCTAAATGCATCATTAGTGATAGATAAGGGTACTCATTTTTGTAACACCCAATTTGAATGAACCTTGGAAAAGTATGGTGTTAAGCATAGTGGCCAAGTAGATGTTGTAAATCGGGAGCTGAAACACATCCTAGAGAAAACCATAGATGCACTTTGGGCTTATAGAACGGGGTACAAGACACCCATATGTACTACACCGTATAGACTAGTTTACGAAAAGGCGTGTCACCTTCCCGTCGAATTAGAACATAAAGCCTATTGGGCAATTAAGTCGGTAAATCTTGATTTGGAGCGAGTCGGTGAAAAATGTAAGCTCTAGGTCAATGAGTGGCGTTTGTTGGCATACGATAACGCGAGAATGTATAAAGAACGTTTAAAGGCTTATCATGATAAAAAGATTAAGCAACAGAGAGAATTTCAAGAAGGGGATCAAGTACTCCTTTTTAATTCTCGACTTAGGCTCTTTCCCGGAAAGTTAAGATCGCGTTGGTCTGGACCATTCATTATTACTCGTGTTTTCCCTTACGGTATTGTCGAGATTATAATGATGAGCAGGGAACTTTCTAGGTTAATGGCCAACGATTGAAGCATTATTTCGGAAGCGAGAAGGCACCAAGTGATAACGAGGTCATGTACCTCGACTTCAAGCTAGCGTAAAGCGTGAACAGGTACGTCCGGCTTACGACGTTAAAGAAGCGCTTCTTGGGAGGCAACCCAGGTATTTGCATTCACCTTTATTTTAGTTTATAACTTAATATTAGTTGCATGTCACGTTTATTTATCGCTATCGAAATATATATATATATATATATGTAATATATATATAATAATAATAAATAAAATGAATAACAATAATAAAAGGGGAGTTGAATGATTGAGGCGAAAATGAGCGTGGAAACATAACAATTACATCGATAGAAAGCGTGTTACAACCCGATACATAAAAGCTTGGAAGCTAAAACTTCCTTGCTTTAGTAAGCACGATTACATAGTGATTATATGCAATCACAATGCGTAACGACCCACGCCACAAAAGCGGTGATTGCAACCCCGAGCAAACCCAAAAGGATGAACAACTCAGGCTTGAGCCTTTCTAGACTTTCCATCCTAAAGTTTTCTTGGGGGATGTTCTCACGTTCCTCTTCTTCTCCAAAATTATACATTGCGAAGCTTAAATGATATAGTCGGAGAAGATTTATGTTGTGGTGCAGTAAAGCCTACATCGAGCACCACCTATTTATAGGCATGAGTGCAACGAAACGATATGGCATCATTAATTTCGCAATCCGATTTTTTCTTCAAAACGCCGTCTTTTGATTTGTGGAATACGGCTCCATCATGAACAAAATCGGATTTGGCTTTTTTGTTACAAAATCATATCCATAATCCCTATAAAAGATTTTGATGTCCATGCGTTATGTCACACCTTATGAACAATAGTTCCACTCAAGTTTATGTCAGTACCATATTTACGAGCCCAACTATAGACCTACGTCAAGGTTGGCTTAACGTTGTAACATCTCAATAGAGCAGGGTATGGTTAAACTTAAGCAAAACCTGTGTCTTATATGAACGGTCGTGTTTTACAAGCCAGACTCTTTTGCAAATGCTTAGTTAGGCAAGAGCACGGCTAGGAGCCAAACAACCACGGCCGTGTATCAACCACGCAGGACATCATCAACTGTACACGGCCACGTTTTCTCCTAACACGACCATGTTAGGATTTACTTGAGAATTTCAAAGCCTCGGCGAAGACACACGACTTGTACCAAGAACTACACTGTTGTGTACATCCATATGAGAAAGACTCTCACTTTGGGAAGTTTACACGGCCGTTGGCCACTAACACGGCCGTGGGGATTTAAAATATATATATATATAAAATAAATAAATAAAAATTATAAAAAAAAAACAAAAAAAAACAAGGCGTCATAATTTTCCAACCCAGCGTGTCCAGACGCCCACACGGCTTAACGTCACATGACACGGCCGTGTAGCTTGTCACTAAAATTTGGTTGAGCCTCGGCGAAATCACACGGCTTGTACAAAGTCTGCTACGGCCGTGTTTCCTTCAAATGAGAACGACTGCTTCGACAGGTTTACACGGTCTCGCGGTCGTTACCACGGCCGTGTGACGTTCAAAAAACAAAAAAAAAAGAATAAAAATATATATTTATAAAAAAAATTAAAAAAATAAAAATTAAAAAATAATTAATAATCGCGCGTTTTAAGCACAGCTTCTGTAGTTGTATACACGGCTGTGTGTGGAGCGGATTCAACATTAAAAAGTCTCGATCGAGCCACATTTGACACACACACACATACAGCCGCGCGCACACAGGCGAACACATAGCCGCAAACACCAAACACGCGTTTGAATTCCTCCACCTGAGCTCCGGCGACACCCACAAGAGCGTACATGCACTACCTAACCTCTTGTTCAACCTAAATCTAAGTGAAAAAGGTATGATTATCTTATAAACCCTAAATATCGAAAATGATTTCTTGAATTTTGGTCGATGTTTGCCTTGATATATGATTGTTTGGGTTAAAGTTAAGTCGTAGACACCTTGGGCTAACTAATTTCATCGATTTTGTTGGTTTGATTTTGTCTCTTCTCATACGCATTGAATGTGTTCGATGAAATGTCTTACCCAAATTTTAATGTTGATGCTCATCCACGAATTTATTATTCATGAATGGTGTTGATTTTCGACTTGGACTTGCCCAATTTCACTTGAATGCTTGATATACTCATGTGATTTTGATTTTATATATTCATTGGAATTTGACATTCTCGTTCAATGTTTACGATAGTTTGGTCGAGTCGAGTTGGTTAATCTTTTATGTTATTTTTCGAGATTCATTTTCCGTTTTGCACAATGTCTCGTAGAAATCCCTCTCGTGCTAGCTCATCCCGTAACCCAAACGCTATTCTACCGCCACACAATCGGCGACGAGCAAATACCAAAACGGCCGAAGATTTGCTTGCGGCCATGACCTACTTCGTCGGTAATCCTCGAGAATAACGTTACGAGAAGCTGAAGGGCATGGCATTCATGCGCACCGATCGACTTCATCGAGAGATGCTCGAGCACCTCCATATCCTCCAACAAGTCGATAACTACATCTCTAATAGTAGTTGGGACGCCCTCTTCAGCATCGACGAAGAGGCTTCCGAGGAGCTCACTCCCGAGTTCCTCGCCACCTTCTCCTTCGACGAACACGCCCATAGAAGCGGAGTCCAATTTCGGTCATTCAATAGGGATAGGGTAACGGACGTCGATTTTCTGTGTGAGGCCTTGGGATGTGATGTTCCAAGAATCAAGAATGCCAATGACCCCAATCCCCAAGATCGCTACAACTCTGTTCTCGACAAGAAAGCCGAGAGAAACGCGCGTTGACACACGATGATATGCCCGTGGGGACTAAACCAAGTTGCAGCCGAGTATAAGACTACGCAATCGGAGGCCTCCTCGTTGCAAGCACCGGGACTAAGGCACATTCATCGACTCTTTACTACCTCTGTCACCCCACGAGGAGAGTCCAACGGCGTCGTCACCCTCCGGAATCTCTTCTATCTTTTCCGAATGTTCAACGGGCATAAGGTCCACCTTGGGATCGCCATGGCCCACGGCTTTAGAAAGCAGTCCGAGGCACACGAGAATGGGAAGATTGTCGTGGGACCGTTCATCACTAAGGTGGTGAAAGGTTTGGGGTATTGGCCAGCAAATACGCCGGAAATTACGAAAGTTGGCGGGTAAAAGTCATTGAACGCCGCAATGTTGTGTAGGATGAGGATGATCTCTAAGTTATCGGGATGGGTCAAGGAGAACTACTTCTATCAATGGCACAAGAACTATTGCCACCACACCGACATCCCACAGCTCTTTGCATCGAAGGTCCGATACCGGTGCCAATCGACCCCACATTCGGCGGACCTTCACACTCGGCCGACCCTTCTTCATTCGCTCCCGAAGGATCATCAGGCGCCGACCCCTACATGACAGCTGCAGACTTCGACGACCGTTTCAATGCCTTCCGGAAGATATAGCTCAGCAGCGAGCTCAGGATCGACAGTACTACGAGAAGACACGAGCTCAGGATCGACAATACTACAAGGAGGCTCGGAATGCGGATAAGCAAGAGAAGTCAGCTGCTCATCGCCGCCACGAGGTGGAGCAGCGAAAGCTCCAAAATAGGCAGGACCGTCAGGAGAAGGCGATGAAGAAGGTGCAAGATGCCTTGAAGTTGCTCGCGGAGTCCCGTAAGCTCGTTGACCAAGGAGATAAATCATCGTCATGCGACAATGATTCGCACGAGTCATCACCGGAACCCGAGTTCTAGTTTTATTTTATCTTTATGTTGTTTGTTTTGTGAACTTTACATGCTTGGATGTACTTTTCCTTGATCCCTACTATCACTTGCTAGGACCATTACGGTTTGGTAATATTTGTTTTGACGTCTTTTGATTTCTTTCCAATTTCCACGTCTGGAAAATGTCACAAGGGAACGTCCAAACGATACCTACGTGAAGCAAAATGTTGAACCCACTCAAACCATCAAGTGTTGGGAGGAGGACTTGCTGCTCAAACTCCAACAACACACCATGGTCATGGATCAATCAATTCAGGGGAGGTCGCGCATTTAAATAAATTTATCTTTCCATTTGTTCATTTAATTTATACGTTGGGGGCGACGTATTTCTCAAGTGTGTGGAGGGAAATTTATATGCGTGAACAAATAATTTTTTTTAGTGTGCATGAATCATTGAGAAATGCATGTTGTGTATAGTGTGCGAGTAGTGCATAGTTAATTTCTACCTTGAACTTTCTTGTGTGATTCGTGTTGATACTGCTTACGGTATTGTTGTGTGACAATGAGGAAGTCAAGAGGGAGTAAGTCCATAGCCAAAGTTACTGACCACGACTGATCACCGTAGTAAGCCACTTTGAGCATTAACCTGTTTATTTGCAAAAACCCAAAATTATAAACCACTGACCTAAGAGACAGCGAAAGTGGAATTTGAGTGCCCAAGTGGAAAAGCATAGCTATGTCATCGAAAAAAACAGAGAGAGAGCCTCCTTGACGATAATCTCTCGCTAAGAACTCCTCCATCGATAATCTCTATCCCGCAATGGGACTAAGAGAAGAGAAGCTTAGCGGCACGAGAATAGAGGAGTTTAGATAAGAAAAATAAAATAAAAAATATTATAATGTGAAAAAAATTTGAGGTGGCAAGAGCTAGCCACGATGTATGCGGCGCGCTATCATACAACGGCACAAGACCAACACTACCTCTATGATTTATCCGATAAAAGTTTACTCCTCACTTGTGTCAGCTGGACCTAAACAAATCCGGAGAAGACCTTCTGATTCATGCATTAGCACCGAGAGTAGTAGATTTACAATCCACTTGCGAGATTTTGGTAAGGACTAAGCTATTGCATGAATTGAGTGAATTCACCGACATATTAGCCTATACACCGAGTGATTTGAGTGAATCCCAGCGAGGTACGAGTCTTGAGTAATGTTGCTAGGGGAATTCGTGTTCTTACGAGTTAAGCATTAGTGTAGTGTTTCGAATTTCTTGCACTATTCCTTTTCATGTTTTCTATCTTAAATGAGGAGTTGCAAAGACGGTGTCGAACATTTTCGTGTCATTTCTCAGTTCTAATTTGCTTGAGTACAAGCAAAAGCTTAAGTGTTGGGAGGTTTGATAAACGTATTTTTATACGTTTATCTCCATCGTATTTAGGTCGTAACTTGTTTTATTTGAGTTATCAAGATTTTACATATTTAGGTCGAAACTTGTTGAGTTATCAGTTGAATGCCTTTTTTATCAAGTCGAATGACTTGTTGAACAAGTCGAATGCCTTGTTGAACAACTCAAATGCCTTGTTGACCAAGTAATGTCTTGTTAACCAAGTCGAATGCCTTGTCAAACAAGTCGAATGCCTTGTTGAACAACTAAATGCCTTGTTAACCAAGTCAAATTCCTTGTTGAGCAAGTCGAATGCCTTGTTGACCAAGTCGAATGCCTCGTTTACAAAGTAATGCCTTGTTAAACAAGTCAAATGCTTGTCGTACAAGTCGACTTGCCTTGTTGACCAAGTCATGCTTAGTTGACCAAGTAGAACACCTTGTTGACCAAGTAGAATGCCTTGTTTACCAAGTCGAATGCTTTGTTGAACAAGTTGAATGTCTTGTTGAACAAGTCGAATGCCTTGTTCACCAAGTAATGCCTTTTTGAGCAAGCTGAATGCCTTGTTGAACAAGTTGAATGCCTTGTTGATCAAGTCGATTGCCATGTTGACCAAGTAGAATACATTGTTGAACAAGTCGAATGCCCTTTTGAACAAGTCGAATGACTTGTTGAACAACTCAAATACCTTGTTAACCAAAGAATGTCTTGTAGACCAAGTCGATTGTTGAACAAGTCGAATGCCTTGTTGACCAAGTCATGCCTTATGGACCAAGTAGAATGCCATGTTTAACTAGTAGAATGCCGTGTTGAACAAGTCGAACGCCTTGTTGAACAAGTCGAACCCCTTGTTGAACAAGTCGAACGCCTTGTAGAACAAGTCGAACGCCTTGTTGAACAAGTCGAATGCCTTGTTGACCAAGTCCAATGCCTTGTTTAACAAGTTGAATGCCATGTTGACCTAGTAGAATGCCTTGTTGAACCACTTGAACGCCTTGTTGAACAAGTCGAATGCCTTTTTGAACAAGTCCAATGCCTTGTTGATCAAGTCGAATGCCTTGTTGGGCAAGTCGAACGCCTTGTTGAACAAGTCGAATGTCTTGTTGACCATGTAATGCCTTGTTTAACAAGCCGAACGCCTTGTTGAACAAGCCAAACGCCTTGTTGAACAAGTCGAATGCCTTGTTGACCAAGTCATGCCTTGTTAACTAAGTTGAATACCTTATTGAACAAGTTGAATGCCTTGTTGAACAAGTTTAATGCCCTTTTGAACAAGTCGAAAGCCTTTTTGAACAAAGTCGGAATCCTTTTTGAAAAACTCAAATGCCTTGTTGACCAAGGAATGTCTTGTTGAACAAGTCAAATGCGTTGTTGACCAAGTAGAATACCTTGTTGAACAAGTCGAATGCCTTGATGACCAATTCATGCCTTATTGACCAAATAGAATGCCATGTTGAACTAGTAGAATGCCTTCTTGACCAAGTAAGATACCTTGTTGAACAAGTCGAATGCGTTGTTGATCAAGTTCAATGCCTTGTTGACCAAGTTGAATACTTTTTTTATCAAGTCGAATGCCTTATTGAACAACTCAAATGCCTTGTTAACCAAGTCGAATGCCTTCTTAAACAAGTCTAATGCCTTATTAACCAAGTAGAATGCCTTGTTGAACCAGTCTAATGCTGTGTTGACAAAGTTGACCAAGTAGAATACCTTGTTGAACAAGTCCAATATCTTGATGAACAAGTTGAATGTCTTGTTCAACAAGTAGAATGTCTTGTATGCCTTGTTGACCAAGTCAAATGCCATTTTAAACAGGTAGAATGCCTTTTTGAACAAGTCGAATGTCATGTTGAACAACTCAAATGCCTTGTTGACCAAGTCGAATGCCTTGTTGACCAAGTCGAATGCCTTGTTGACCAAGAAAGGCCTTGTTATACAAGTTGAATGACTTGTTCAATAAGGATAATATTGTAAGGAAGTGTGTGGATATGATTGAGCTAGGAAGTACCAAAACAAGTTCTTGAACGTTCGGGATATAAGGTAAGTGAAATCTAACTCCAACGCATAGACATATTATTCGGCGTTTATAATATACGTGCTTTGATGATTCGATGATTTTTCTTTGGTGGGTTATCTCCTGTTAGTTGATATTTGCATATGAGGTACGTGAGTTCATGAGCATATCATTCATAAGCATATACGGACATATATATTTAGCGGTGTTGTCGAGTATTAGTAGGTCCTGTGATGATTGTCAGAAACGATGTATATATGCCGACCATTGGTACCTTTTGGGGCTGATTACTATGACACAATTGGCGGAAGGGGTGTTCAGGGCAGGGGCGGCCTGGGTAGAAAGCCCTAGCGTAGGCATCCCCGAGTAGGCCTCCGTCATATATTGAGGCAGAAGGGGTGACCTAGGGAAACCTAGCGTAGGCTACCTAGAGTAGGCCACTATTATATTATTGATGTATGAGCGACCTGAATGGGGCGACATTGAGTCTGCAACCTAGAGAAACCTAGTGTATGCTACTAGCGTGGGAAACCGCGTGGCAGAAGGGGCGACCTAGGGAAACCTAGCTTACACTACGTCGAGTGGGCCACTATCATGTTATTTATTGAGCTCTTTGTGGTGTATAGTAATTTAGCCACGGGCCCAGTAGAGGAGAGGAGAGTGATGGGTCACTTTGAGATGTCGAGTCACACGTAGATATGATGAGGATTTGCATATTTTCATAGCATGCATGATTTTTTGCTTAGTGAGCTTCTAGCTTATATAGTTCATGCCTTGTAGGTGATGGTGATGATATCGCATGACTGACGTAGACAGCGAGGATGGCCTTTGGAGCTTCAACAGGCTTTTGAGATAGACTGTATATGGATGACGACCTCTGAGGCGGGCGAGTCTGTTTGTTACGTATCACGATGGTGTAGGAACGCTTCAAAGAAATATTTTGAAAAAAGTACTTCACACTCATGTTCGTGCTATGAGGTTGAACGAGTTTACAAATTTACGACAAGGAGTTATGACACTTGCAAAATATATTCGCAATTTTGAGCAGTTGTCAAGGTTTGTCATACACATGGTACGTACTGATGCTTTGAAAGTAGAGCGATTTCTCGAGGGCCTGAAGCTTGAGCTGTATCGAGACGTCAACATGGCTGCCACTCAGGGAGTCACATATGCAAAAGCTGTAGAAAGGGCTTTGGTGGCAGAACAAGGTGAAATGATGACCGCTCGTGCCGAAGAGGCGAAAAGAAATTTGTGCAAGGACAGAATTGGGCTGAAGGCAATAAGAAACGACAATCGTAGTCAAAGGCCACAGACCAAATTTCCCGAGTAGACCAAGACCTCAACAATGGCTGCAGAATCAGAAATTCAATCCTATCCAACAGGGATCCCAAACTAAGATCCTACCTATTCAAGGTGCGGACGTAAACACTCAGGGTACTGCTACTAGCAAATCAAGTGCTTTATATGCGGAAAAGAGGGACACTATGCAAATTTGTGTCTAGAGAACCAAGGCGTGAACCAATAAAAGCCACAAGGCGTACCTGCTAGAGTTTTCACGATTACGTCCGATGAGGCGGAGGCAAACCCTTCAGCGGTGTCATGTACGCTATTTATACACAATATGCCGACATCCATACTAATAGATTCAAGAGCCACACATTTACTTGCATCATCTAAGTAACTAACGAGGCTCGGTATAACACCTCACCTGTCCAACTTCAACTACAATGTGACGATTCCTCATGGAGCTTCAATCCAGACAAATCATATTCTCGAAGACTGTGTGGTCCTGATTCATAATAAGGTGTTACATGTCGATCTGATCGTAGTTCCTACGAATGATTACGATGTCATCCTTGGTATGAATTTGTTGTCAAAGTATGGATTGATAATTGACTGCAATAAAAAGGCGATCACATTTCATTTACCAGAAGAAGAGCCTTTTACTTTCAGAGGAGTCGCGACAAGCTGTAAAATTCCAAAACACTAAGGCTCGTCGATTGGTAGATGATGTTTGTGAGACTGGTCTCATTTATGAAATAAAGGGAGAAGAACAACCTCAATCAAACCTCTACCTATTGTCAAAGACTACGAAGACGTATTTCTAGATGATCATCCTGGTCTACCACCCGATCGGGAGATAGAGTTTTCCATCGAGCTACCACTCGGTACAACTCCAATATCGAAAACTTCATATCGAATGTCTCTGACCGAGTTAAAGGAACTGAAGACACTTGGGGACCTTATTTCTAAGTACGATATATTTTTACTTGGGTTACTTAAGGCGCTTGTATCTGTTTAAATTGCATCTTCTATCTCTTCTAGTATTTGTCCACGGTGGACCTGGTTCTTGACTATGACATGGAGCCGGAAAACAAATCTGGAAAGATTGGGACCCATGATCTTTATGGTGACTATTGAAGTTGCTTCATTACAGGCCGTTCACTATAAGGTATTTTCTCCCTAGGATCGTTCGTCTTTCTTTGTCACCTTTGTGTATGGACATAACTCCCGTGATGAACGGCGAAACCTCTATGATGATCTTATTACTACTTCTGAGAGTCGTGTTGATGGGGCTCGTTTTGAGATATTTTAATGACATTGTTAGTCTGGACGAAGCGAGGGGAGGATCGCCTAATCCCACGAAATTTGAGGACCTCCAGAATTGTCTTTTCTCTGTTGATCTCACGTTTTTGCCTATGGTGGGAACTTTTACACTTGGTATAATCAGCAAAGGTCTTCCACGGGCATATGGAGACATCTAGATTGCATGGCAGCGAACCCAGCGTGATTTGCTGCATTTGAATATACTAAGTACCGAAGTGTCTTGCCGTCCCCTTCGGATCATAGACCGTTTGTGCTGGAGGCTGCCCAACAGTCCCGCCCTAGAGGAACTTGCTTCCGCTTTGATAATTTCCTTATCCACGATCCATGATTTCTCCCCGTACTCACCTCCATTGGAACACGCGAGTGGATGGGTTTCCGATGTACATAACAGTTGCGAGATTAAAGCTTCTAAGCATATTATAAAAGAATTGCGTAGCGAGAAAGGCAATCCCCACCACAATGTTGTGGAGGCCCGAGATTTCCTTGCTATCTGCGAGGAGTTTACCTCGCGGTATCCTTCGGGAGTTTCCCTCCATGTTCTCGAGCGCGTATGTTGACGTCTTTATGCCTCAGCCATTACCATGGAACATGCAGCCCTTGCTCAACGCGCGAAGATGACTTGGATTAAGGAGGGAGACAAGTGTTCCTCCTTTTTGAAGAAGGTTACTTTGTGGCGAGCGTCAAATCATATTTTTTTCTTAGAGGGTGACGATGGGGTCATTCATGAAGGCGAGGAATTGGTCAAAGCGGATCTGCTACGGTATTACCAAGACTAACTTGGTCGAACCGTGTCTACACGCCCTTCCTCTTTCTCGGAGCTGCAGCATTACCTTACACACCATCTTACACCTGTCGATGCCGCCCACATGATCCGCCTAGTTTAGGATACGGAGAGTCGGGATGGATGATGCAAAAGCACCTGGCCTAAGAACTGTGATTTCCTCACTACAACATCCACACATAGGTTAAGTTCTCCACTTATATGCATCTTTCCACGAATGTTGCAAAAGAAAAAAAGAATAGACCATTGTTTCGCACTGCGGTGAATCAGACCCTCACCACTCCTCAACCAAATAAGAACCTACGTTCCTGAAGTTCCTAATTTTTCCATGGGATGAAAGTTCTTGATTAAATTCTCCTTCGTCATACCTATACATCTATCACAGATGGAAAGTATTTTCCTTTCTTTGTCCAACTCGATTTGGATTACCAGAATAGAACATTGAGCTTAAGACCTTTCAACAAAATTTCATCTTTCACCCAAACTTTTGACCAAAAAATGATGATATTTAAGCATACTTTATGACCAAGATTGTGAGCTATAATGAATCGTTCCGTTCTATTATAATTTTTATTCTTCAAGAAC
This sequence comes from Linderniella brevidens, assembly GCA_004919715.1. NCBI lineage: Eukaryota > Viridiplantae > Streptophyta > Magnoliopsida > Lamiales > Linderniaceae > Linderniella > Linderniella brevidens. The sequence goes on from SWDC01000154.1 coordinate 20,285,529, forward strand.
CGTCCAAGTCAAAAGCGGCACGAAAAGACATGCTATCAAAAAATCATATTTTCCAACAAAATTACTATACACTGCACACTAACCTGATCTCGAGCTTTGCATTATCAACGTCGCCCAAAATTCGTTATCAGTGAGTGACACGAACCTAAGCTTGTCCAATGCCTGAACAATAAATCAATCGCAAACATGCACTCATCACTAACCAAACAACACAAAACGAACTCAAAAAGCTTAAACTCACATATGAAGCATTTGAGATATCCTTATTCCTTACTGTAGAGAGAGTTGATAATTTTATCCATGAGAGGTGCGGCCTAGAACTAAACCTTCTCAGCATTCGTTTGAAGTGTTATCCACGACATCGCTTCAGACTCTATAAAATGCATAAAAATTTACTTAATAATCACAAATAACTCACTAACATGAACATTATTTACGCCACTAATGTTTAATAACATATATGATTCCTTGGACAGCTGCATAAATAACTTTAAATGGGGATATATATAAACATCACGATTCAATCTGCGCCAGCGAAGTACTCATGGACTTACACCATATAAAGTACATCGAAAAACCAATTTCCTTCTCAATATTTTTAATAGTACCTACCAAACCCCTATATTTGGGCAAACCAATCGCATCCCCAGCCACAGCTTTCTTCTGCATGTATCCAACGGAATCGTACATACCTACATGAATTCAGACCAGTGATACATCAAACCATATGAAAAGAATATTGGTAATTTTTGTTGACAGAAGTTCAGAACTGCCATACAACTGGCCTAAAAATAGGCACTTAGATATAAAAAAATCTTTTAAAAACAACGATCAAGTTCATAAATATAAATTATAAACGAAAATTATGATACCTCGCCGAACGAAGCATCGAAAACAATGCTGGAAAAGTTAAGGCGAACGAAATATCCGATTGAGCTCCGCCTTCTTCGACCATCTCAAATAAAAAATGGAATCTGAAGAAGCAAAATGAAATGACAACCTTGCTTGATAGTGGGGAGGTTGATTTTCTTTACTTGGAAATTTCATCGTGTGTGGTTTCTGAAAAGCTAATTTTCTAAGCAATTACTTTTATAAATAAAGCATATGGGACACATGTCAGCACTCTATGAAACCTACATTTAAATGTATATTAAACTAGTTTTTTGCCCGTGCACGAGTCATACAATATAAATATATAATTTATTTTATAAAAATAATTTAATTACGTTGGGGGTGGGTTTATAGGACTTTGTATGCTAGAGATCTTTTATAACATAACATATCATATCTTAAATTAAAATTTTTATAAATAACATCAAAAAAATTAATATATCAAAATGAAAGATAATATTAACTAAAGTTAATTGCATCATATTTGTTGTCGTTTGAAGAGTAAAAAATTATACTCTTCCTCTCATTCGACTTTAAAAAATACGAAACTTTAATTTCATCATCGCATGTTTTAGGAGCACGCAGAATGAAAACGAATTCTGACTTCAGACGACAATTTAAGTAATCTTCAATTAGGAATGACCCATCATCTCCACCCTAAATTATTGTCAAAAAAAGTTAATAAGTTTATGAATTTTTAATAAAAATGGACCGTGTAGACAAAATTACCTCATTGTAAATTTGCTTTCAGTCATATGCTGATATGCCCAATATGATTTTTGAGTGATCATTCCAACATGTCAACTATTTGAAACATGATTTATCACTTATAGTTTTCTTCAATCTAAACATGAAAGTTACATAACAAATGTAGAATAAAATAAATAAAAAAATTAGACATTGATATTCTAATCCAAAAATAATTTGCATGTGAATGTAAGTGATTACCTCGGGATAGAGGATAACACCAAACGATATATATGCAAAAATCATCTGTAACTTTGTTGACCGTACAGAAAGGGCATGATTCATACCAAATCGTTGCCATATCTATTTGGTCTATGAATGCTCGTACACGAAAGTTTTGTACCTGCATTTTGCTATTTAGATATTATTTTTTTAACATACAATAGTTTTTATTTTACGAAAAATGAAAGTAAATCTTACGCTTTCAACGACTCTATAATCATTTAATTTTATCGAAACAGCATCAAGCAAGCACTGCACTTGGTGTATTGTTTTTCCTCTTCTCTGGCTCAATGAAATGTGATTCTATGCAATATTATTACTGGCATATCTGAAATATAGTGACACGTTATATGCACACGAATAGGTATAAATGTTTAACTAAACTTTAATAAAAAAAAATACCATTTAGGAATCTCGTTTGCATGTTCGATGTTTGGATCGACAAAAACTCTGCTAAATCATGTTGTATTTAAATAAGCATCTAAAAAAGTTTCATCAGAATTAGACAATTAATGTAAAATAAGCGTCGAACATGTCGAACTCACCATTGAAACTCGTCACTTCTACTCTGGATACGGCGAGAAGTAGAACTTTTTTTGCGTAACAAAAATGTTCATAACAATGTGTGGCAAAATTTCCCCAGAGGGAAAGTTTTATTATTTGCATGCTGAAAAAAAATAAGTAAATAGTTAGAACATATTAATTAGGTTTTCAAAAAAATATAGATATTGTATCAAGGTACCTCGTATCACAAAGCAAGACATTTCGAACGTGAGTTTGGACGGAGTTGCCATTTTTTTTTATCGAAAGTAACATTTTCCAAGTCACCGACATAAACTACTAAGCCAATTGCATCTGAGATAAACATAAGAAAAGATCAATGTATAACGGTTTACAAAAAGTGAAAAGATAATGTGTACTCACCGACTAAGTAATCCTTGTGGGTAGCATAACGTGGAATTGCACCAAGTTTATCAAACCGAAAGTTGTATAGATGAATATCATCATCAAATTGTTGTTGATAATCTTCGATTTTGGTAGACCGATGAAACGTCAACTTATAATCATTCCGAATGGGCCAATCCAAACGTGAAGCAGGCTCTACACTTAGATTTTCAATGTAATATACGTTCCCTACTTTCATAATATCTCGATAACTTTCAACATCGTTGTTTTGTAGAGTTACTTGTATTTCGCTTCCCTGAAAAAAATGTTGTTAATACATAACATTATTAATGCAAAAATTGATGATAAATAGTAAGGTTTAGCAGGAAGTAAAAAGTATTTTCATACTTCGACATCAATGAATATTAAATTTTGCACTTTATACTCTCTATTAGATCTTAATATAACATGAACATCGTAGCGCCACAGTAACCGTCCTCACAGATTCCACATATAATTATTGAGGCATATATGTCTAACTGGCTTATATCTGAGATGATCCATCTACAATTATTTAAGACAATCAATTGCAATTAAATTAACTACAATTAGAATCAATGTCAATGTAAAAAAATAAAGAACAAAAAAATGCAAAACAATTTAATTGAATTAGAGTAAAGGAAAAAACATTTTAGATAAATATTTTAGCTACATGTTGGATAAAACTTCACTATACACAACATTCTTTGTAACATTTTCATGTAAATCACTCTTATTGACTAAAGACGGGATAACGCAACATAAAGTTGTCAATGGCTAAAGACGGGATTTGAAAGATATAAACCAACCAAATGTAACGTTTGTCCCTGACTTATTAATTGTCATCGCAAAAGCCAATTTCAGAGGAAATTGCCTTCTTCTTATAGACACGCTTCTTGGTTGGATGGTGATAAGTCAATCCATGGTATGAGAACATTCTTCCCCGTCTTTGGCCCCGATATTACTGTTGCTTCAATGACCTTATCTCCTAGCTTGTAAATAACCAACCGCGTTCCATTGCACAAACCAATAGATTGATTCATGTTTCTCAATAAAATAATCGGTGCTCCTACTTTTAGTTCTAGACAATGGTTTGGAAGACCCGAGAAATTTGTTGAATGGAGCAGCTCTATGGGATTCATGTCTTCCATTGATTCAACAGCATCCGCTGAACATATTCTATCTGAACTCAAGTAAATGCGAGAGTTTCCAGGAAGCAGCGATAATATTTTTGAATTGAGATTGTCAACATCACTACTGGTTGGTGCTAGTATTGCTCGTTCCTTAAGGTAAACCAGCTAAGAATAACGTGATGTAAGGTCATGATACGTTGCAGCAATTAGGTTTTCAGAACCGTGCGCATCGTCTTTTATCAAGAAATCCATCGGAATATCAATCCAATTTGACTCAGCGTTGCTTGTCAGAGATCTTCCAGGTGATCTACCGTCCCCTATTTCTAAGATCCATTTCCCGAATTGTGTCATGCTGTGTAAATCTTGACTGGAAATATTACCACGATCAAGACGCATATTTATTTCCAACTTCATTAAGTGACATTGACCCCAAAAATGAGCACGGTGCAACGTAGATGCAACAATTGCTTCGCGACCACGCAACAACCGGTAATATTTGTCTGAAGTCACCTCCTAATACAAACAATTTTCCACCAAATGGCAAATTATTGTCACAAATATCTTTGAAGTGACGAACGGCCTCAAATGCTAGCCTATTAGTCATAGGAGCCTCATCCAAGATTATTAATGACGCAATTCGAATTAGTTCGGCTCGTGAAGATATTTTCTCAAATGAACATACAGAATTCTCAGTAGGATTTAGTGGTTATCATAAACGTAGAATGAGCGGTTTTACCACCAGGTAATAATAAAGCAGCGATTCCAGATGATGCAACTGAAATAACAATTTCTCTTTCAGATCTAAATTTAGAGATAAGTGTATTCCACAGGTAAGTCTTTCCAGTTCCGCCACTACCATGGACGAAGAATAAGCCACCATTATTTCGGAGTGAGCGCTCATAATGTTTGAGAATACCTTATATTGGTCTGAATTTAGCCCACGAGCGAGACGTTCGTAATTTCCCATCTCTAGTGACGTATCATAGTCGATTTCATCTCTTATCAATCTATTGGTGGCACGTTGAATATCATCGAATGATGGTTGAGGCATTTGTGGATAATCTTTCAATGACTTGCCATTTTTATTGAGGATATGCTCAATTTCAAGAATACCCAAATTACGACGATCTTAATCTGTGAGGCGCAATTCAAAATTGTTAGTTTGACGCTGAATCATGTACTCAATATCATCAGTCTTACATTTCCAATGTGTTTCTCATAATGTTGTTGTATCGGCCATTTCAGTGAACATTAGTATCGAGCAACACATTTTTTCGTAGTTGTGAACCATAGGTCCAAGTAGCTGCTTCTCTTAAAGCGTAATGTCATTCATTGTTGTCGTCAAGTAATCCCAATTCAAGACATGCTTCCTGAAATGTAGGTTGAAGTACTCCCCTCACCGTTCGTAAATCCTCATAGGACATTGTGCCACGAACCTTCGTAAGGAGCATCCTGAGATAGTATCTTTCACCAGCATTCAGATGCGTAAAAGGTAGTCTACCAATTGAAACTCGTTGACGTTTTCTCCAAACTTTATTTTGTCGGTTCCATAACCACTATGTTGGAAAATCCGAATACGCCAAAGATCGAGCTTCTTGATACCGTCTGTTCGCGTCGAACAACATTGTCAACATAGTGTTTTGTGGTTGATTAATTACATCATGCAGATTATCATTGTCATGAAAGACAATGTTTTGATCACCTGGCAAATGAAATTGCATTCTCTCAACAGAAGGGTATTGATGTTGTAGAGCGAACTCAAAAATCCTCCAACATGCTTCAATGGCAGACACATAACGGCAATCCAAATATTGCTTTATCTCATCAACACGATGTGGTTGTGCACCATCAATGTTATTTTCGCGTATCAATATCTTCAATGACAAATGTAGCTCGATCATGACCCTTATGGATGTACTTGTATATGTACTTACCACGCTTCAGACTGCTACGCGTTCAACATTTATGTGGGCATCATATTTAACACATAGATCTCTATTGAAGCGTACTACCCATCTGTTATCGATTTCCCGACCATTAGGTAAAGTTGTCGAATCTGTTATTCTGCGCATGTATTGCACGAAGCTTCGATCATCAATAACCGTCTCGCCACAAAATTTTTATGAATAATGCTTTGAGCACTTTCCATCAACTAAGCATGGACCACATGGTCCATGAATCGTAAACTTAGTGACAGTTTCATATGCAAGGGGGTCATTGTCTTTATCAGGAATCTCTGCATTGATGAATTTGTTAACATCCTCTATACGTGTAGGCTTATCACCTAGAGCAACGGTAATAAGTATGTGTGCATGTGGAAGTCCACATTTTTGGAATTCAATAACATACAAATCTGCATTAATTTTTCATATTAGTGTTAGTTAAAATATAGTAGGTAATTCTAAAATTAAACTATTATAAATAAATAAAATTACCGGCAATGACCCCTCCAAGCATTCGTTTATCCTTCAAATCATGTAATAATTCTTTCATTTTTAGCTTGAAAACTCGAGCGACAATGTCGGGACGATCTTCGACTCGTTCGTATTGAAGTAATTCCCTAGTTATTTCTGGCCAATTCGGATTACACGTAAAAGTGATGAAAAAATCATGAGGACCCATTGTGCGACATATTGCAACTGCATCCTGATAATGTTGCATCATGTTGCGTATTCCGCCTGTAAATGATGATGGCAATATATACTTTCTTCCAACAGAATTTGCATTAACATCCCCGCTTAAGACAGCATCTTGAATACCTCTGTACAATTCTGTGCGCAACCGACCTTGGTTACATTTGATGTAAAGAAGACGGTTTTGCTCAATAGCACAATATACGTCGACAATAAATTGTTGGTATAGGCGACCTCCTCTGACCAAACTTTTGCCATCCTCTTCCCTATCTTGGATTCAAAAGGCATAAAATAGTCTCATTGTAACTCTATCCCTAGAGTTACTTGAAGATTGGTATGTCGACTGACCAACCATCTGTTCCATAAGGAAATAACAACGGATATTGGAGTGGCACATAAGCTGGATGAGTTTAATTTATCCTTTGTAAGTTACCACTCCTTGTTTGTAAAATCACATCTCGGTGTCCCAAGTCTTCTGTAGAATCACCGACCAATAAAGCAGCCACTTCAGTTGATGTTGGACGTGTATATTGTATACCTTCTCTTGCTTGAATGAGACGTATAGGCAGATTTATGATGTTTGTTTGCCCGAACATCATATCTCTAGCACTACGAAAAACTGCAACGTAAGGGTTTACATTATCAAGCATGTCTTGTAGGCCACGAAGTGTATCACCGTTTATTTCCGAAATAGTCGATGATCTAATGGCATTCAGACGATTGAAAACCTCATTTTCCGTGTCATAAATATACAGTTGCGCAAATTTAGGTCCATTACCCGGTTTGGGGATTAATGACCCTATTTGATGGTAATTGCTACCACAAATACGGAAAACATAAGGTCCCCTACCATAATTGACATTGTTGTCAATCCGCCCACCCATAGAAGTAAAAGCCAATAATGAATTGTACGTTCGGATTTTGTCTTTGAAGATTGATTGTGTTAGCAGCGATTGAAGGAATGGTGGTGATACTGGAATATTTGGTAGTCGAACTTGACCGCTTCCACAACATAATTGAAATCTTGGATGTGTCAAGCTACTATCTCGAACTTTTTCAGAGACACACATTATGGCATTACAATTCGGGCAATTGGTTCTTCTCTCTCCAATCTCTAGACGTTGCGAGAAATGAGATCTTCGATTTGTAGTAGATGTTTCTACAAAAATAATTTTTTTAATGTATGATTTAATATTGACATGTTTTGAGATTAAAAAATATTTACAAATTTAAAAAAAAAATTACCAGCTTGATTTTGGGATCTAACATGAATATTTGTAGATCTTCTAGAATTATTATTGCGTACATTTGTCAACCTCGCAGCTCGAGCTTCTCGTTGTAATGACAATTGATGCCTCCTTCTTGTTTGCATATAATGAGGTGAAGAAATACTGGATCGGTCACTAGGTGATTCCATAATTTTTTTATACTGATTGACGATGTATGATACCTAAAATCATATGGCTTATTAAGTTTTTAAATTATTAACTTGTATATATATTATATCAGATGCAAGAAATAATAAAATGGACAGCGTATGAAATGCTATATTGACGAAACATATATAGACGTATATCATGCCTTAATATATAAAAGATAATGAGCGTCTGATGTCATAATAATTTTTTTTTGGGGAACGTTCACTAAATAAATAAAATAAAGGACAGTAAAGCGCACATGATATGATTCATGTTGCAAAGACCAGTGACATGCCACTGTGTACAAGATGGATATAATCTCTATCCACCAAACAAACTACCATAAATAACGTTCATACATCTACCAAGCAATGTGCCACAGGCGACGCAGGGCACAATACTGTAGCTCATATCGACACGGTAGTAATGATAGGTGCATAAGCAATACCCTCACAATATCCTCAACGAGCTGCTGGGGATGCTGCTGTCTGCCATCAGTCCAACGGTGGTTTCGCTCAGTCCAGATGTGGTGAATCGTCGAAGCCAGAACATGTCGATATGCCAGATGTTGGAGGTGCATACCTTTCCACCGCAGGCCAGCCCACCTAATCCCTGCTGCCAATCGTGGTAAGGCCAGAGAAACCGAATCTGCCGCCGAAGAAGTCGTAAGCATCGAGATGTGTATGGGCAATCAAAGAAAAGGTGATTGATCGTCTCCATCTCATCCGCGCACACAATAAGCAAGCACTCGACGCGGCCTTGAGCGCAACCCAAGGCTTATCTCTGGTAGCTAGGCGTTCACGAATAGCAAGCCATAAGATGAATTCATAGCATGGGACCCTAAGCACCCCCCCCCCCAAATAGGGCTGCCCAATGAATCGGCGAGCGTTTCTGCCGGAACGCATCCCGAGCAGAAGCAGTGGTGAAAAGTCATGTGGGAGACGGTAGCCATCGGTAAGAGTCAGCTTCCAATGTGTCAACGTCCGGGAGCATGGGTTCAATCATCAGAAATTCCATCGAGGAAGTCGTTGGCCACCTCCAACCGTCACTAGCAATGACTCGACTCAAACGTGAATCATCAGAAAGGCCCATAATCATCGGTCCCCGTGGAAATCGTTCCAGAAGCGGCCTATCATCGATCCATGGGTCCTGCCACAACCAAATAGTTTCGCCATTACCAATACGGATACTAACCTTCGATCGAAGCATAGGGCGAAGTTGGAAGAGTTTCTCCAACTCCACGCCGATTGGGTGGTTTCCGATATAGTCCACAACGAGCGATTTTGCAGTCGCGTCTGGAGAAGCCACGATACCCAAATAGAATTGAGATCCTTGCTCAGAATACTCCATAGGTGCTTAAGAAGAAGGGCCTTGTTATCGTCCACAAGCGAGCGAATGCCCAAACCACCCTCATCCACCGGGAAACATACATCATCCCAAGCAACCTTGGCAGGAGAACCCGCCCAGAGGAACGATCTGAATCGTTGCTCAATCACTCTAATAACGCCTTTGGGCAGGATGAACACCCCGGACCAATACCCATGCAGCGCAGCAAGGACTGAACGGATCAATTGTACCCTCCCAGCATATAAAAGAGAGCGATTGAGCCAATAGCCTAAGCGTTGGTCAATGCGCTGTAGAAGTGGATTACAGTCATGAATAGTCAGTCGTGATGTAAGTAACGGGACACCCAAATATCTCACTGGTAAATTGCCTAAAGGAAAACCCATAATAGATAATAAGGGTTGGCAGCCGCTCGCCCGTTTGGAAAGAAACATCTCGCTCTTTCCAGGGTTAGCCCTTAACCCCGAAAGTATCGCAAATTCATCCAACCCCGCTTGGAAAGTCTGGATGGATTCAGTGTCCGCGGTGACTGAAAAGAAGAAGTTCATCGGCAAATGTCAGCATGAAAATACGGGAAGGCTCGCATCTCCAATGGAAAGTAAATCTCCCCTCCGAAAGAATCTTGTTCCGAAGAATACCATGAAGCACCTCCATGGCCAACGTAAAAAGATACGGAGATATAGGATCGCCCTGACGAAGACCCCGCTGTCCCGGAAAATACCCCTCCGCTCGACCATTGATATTGATCGAGTAATAAGGAGTCGTCAAACACATCTGGATCCATGCAACGAACCGCGAAGGAAAACCCATGGCCTTTAACACACACACTAAAAAGTCCCACTCGACTTGATCGTATGCCTTTGCCAAGTCAACCTTCAGCGTAGCCCGTGCCGGTAAGCTCTGATTCCGGAAGCCAGAGCATAACTCCTGAGCGAGGAGAATATTATCGCTGATCCTGCGACCAGGGATAAATACAGTCTGGGAGACATCCACTAAGCCTGGGAGATAAGTCTTCAGACGATTAGCCAAGATCTTCGAAATAATCTTATATAAGACATTACAGCACGATATAGGCCGAAAGTCAGCAGGTCGTCGTGGGGAGTCCCGCTTAGGGATCAACGTAAGAAGTGTAGTATTAAGCTCCCTCAGAAGATGGCCTGTACGAAAAAATTCCTGAATAGCAGATATGATGTCCCCTCCAATAGTAGGCCAAGCGGCTTTAAAGAAAGCCGAAGTGAAACCATCCGGACCCGGTGCTTTGTCATCCGTAATAGAAGAAAGCGCCAGCTTAATCTCACCTTCGTCGATGAGCCGAAGTAGATCTCCCGGTGCGTGATTGGGTAATGTACGAGATATGGCCGCATAGATAGCAGAGCGATCCAGCGGGCCGCTCCGAGCGGTCGTACCCAAGAGGTTCTTGTAGTGTGTAAGAAGCTCGCCCTTTACTTGTGGCTCCCCTTCAATTAAGTTCCCAGCATCATCCTCAAGCGAGAAGATACGGTTTGCCACTCATCGTATGGCAACCTTCTTGAAGAAAAAAGCGGAGCAACGATCGCCTTCTTTGAGCCAAGTCATTTTGGCCCGTTGTGCTAGGGCCGATTGCTCCATTGCTACCGCAGCTGCATAGAGACGTCGACATATAGATTGTAGTACCAGAAAACAATCATCATGCGGGTACAATGAGACAAACTCCTGGGCAATGTCAAGGAAATTTCGCGCCTCCACCACGTTACGCGCCAGATTCCCTTTAGCACGCCTCATATCCTTGAACGCTCGCTTGAGGGCCTTCAGACATGCAAGGACCCGAAACATCGGGTATCCCGAAATAGGAAGCTGCCACCCTGAGCTTACGACAGAGCCAAACTGTGGATCCGACGTGAGAAAATTATCGAATCGAAACATCGTACCTCGAGAAAACGTCGATCGCCCCGGCTCCAGAATAAGAGGAGAATGGTCAGAAGTGGCTGGTAGTTCACATCGATATCCAAGATCCCCAAATTTAGCAAACCACGTCGGGTTAGCAACTATCCTGTCCAAACGGCGCCAAATACCTGCATCACCTCGTCGTTGATTAAACCACGTGAAATATTGACCCGAGCATGGTAAGTTATGGAGATCAGCCGAGATGAGACATCGAGTCAGATCATGATAGTCTGCTGGATGTGGAGATCCTCCCCGTGCTTCATTAGGTTCCACTATCGAATTGAAATCACCGACCACTAACCAAGCGTCATCCGCGCGAGCTTCGGAGATCGTAACTAACTCATCCCATAATGCGCAGCGCTCCTCCCGCTGATTGAGCCCATATATGAATGTAATAAAGAAAACCAGACGAGTCGCCAACGATAGAACTCTGCAGTGTAGGGCTTGCGTCGTCATCCCGATAACATCAACACGAAGATATCGCGCGTCCCATCCTAGCCAGATACGCTTTCCGGGGCCCATATCATAATCGAAGAACCATGCCCACTGCTTAATACTGTTGGCAATCGAATCAGCGTTTGCCACTGTTACTCGTGTCTCTAGCAATCCAACAAGCTTAAGGTCAAAACGACGAATCAAATCCCCTACCGCTCTCCCATGGTCTCTCTTGTTGAGACCACGTACATTCCAGCAGCCAAATGGTATCATAAGACAACCCCATGAAGGGCTGCGTCATTATCAGGGCCCGGATGTAGGAAGTCCCCATCTTCATCAATGAGGTGAAGCATGTCAAACGGGTTCGTAGGAGGTGGTGTCATCTGAGCAGGGCTTGGCACCACCACCATGCTATTCTCCATGGTTGGCCGAATCACGCCTCCCGTACCCGCCGAGTCTGTAGAGGATCCATGATGAGGTTGCCTGGAACATTCTCCCTGCTGCTCGCTGGAGACAATGGGTACGAGAGGCCTATTTTGTTGCTCAGTGGCTACGCGGTGTGTCTCACCCGTCGACTTGGCCTTCACGATTGGATGCCAGATCCGCGTAATAGTTGGGGCTGCCCGTTTTGTCGTAGCCTTCGGGGCCGTTGGGGCGGTCATGGGGCATGCACCAGTCGAATGACCCATAGTCGAACACGTCGAACATCGTGGTGGTTTCCATTCATATTCCGCTCGAATCGTGATCACCCTGTCCGTATTGGGTAGGCGAAGGTTGAAAGCTTCAACATATGGATCAGCGATCTTCTTCATAATGCAAACGCGCGCAAAATCGATACGCTCCATGCTGATCGTAAAAGCGTCGGGAAATAGCGGTGTACCAACCTCGCTGGCCAAGAGTCCTAATCCCTCCGGAGTCCAGTATTCCGATGGGAGGTGGCGAAAAAGACCCACGTCGGGACCTCATCATGCGGTCGTTTTTCCAAAGTCATCCCTTGCCGCCACTCCTCAAGAAAGAGGGGCTGGCCATACAATAACCATGGGCCACCCTCCAAAGCATCAACCATCGTAGCCGTGGAGTCGAAACGGAATTTGAAGAAGCCATTTGAGGTAGCACGCACTTCCACCAGCCCCGGCCATCTTGTGCGGAAATCGCGATCCACATGTGGGAAGTAAGGTTTGCGTCCCAAGAAATATCCCACCGCTGTATTAGCCCATCGAAGGCAGCCCTTCGACGCTATCTTTAGTTGGCTGAACCTCAATCATTCCATTGACAAGCATAGGTGCAGTATACTGGAGGTGAACCCTATCAGTCCGTCGACGAGTATCGGTAGGTGGAGATGGACGTCTCCCTTTGAGAATATCTGCGAACGATGGCGTCAGAACGGGTTCAGAAACCTTAGTGTCATTCCCATGTTGTATTGCCGATATGATTCCCGGCGTGTTCCCACCATTGCCCGCTGATGTAGGCGTCGCCGGAGCCTCCAAATTTATCCCGATGTCGGTGTCGTTTAACGTCGGCCTTGGTACTTCGTTCGGTCGTGGCGGGGCAGCCAATGATTCAGCTCCTGGACCGTTCACCGGGGCTTTTATGGCCGGCGTGATGATTGTTGGCGATGTGATCATTGCCGAGGTCACTATGGAATTCACGGCGTGTGGTTGGGGTACCGCAGATTGAGAATCGCACAAAGATAGCCCCAAATCTTTACGAAGATAATGCAAGATCTTTTCCATACTAGGGTGGCCCTTTGCATTTTCAGCCAGATATGCAAGATCTCTTCCCGAAATAGCCTCTTCCAATTCATTCTCAACCGTGTCTAGGTTCAATGAATCTTGCGCAAGCGTGTCTAGGTGCATGAATCTTGCGCAATTTCAAGCGTGTCTAGGTGCAATGAATCTTGCTCAATTGCAGGGGTGTCTAGGTTCAATGAATCTTGCGCAATTTTGGTTGTCACGTCCGACATGTCCCCTTGTCGATCGGCTCTCCGGCTAGGTGGTGGCGGCGTTCCCGGTCGATGATATTGCATAAACAACTAAGCCAATTTTACTTTATTATAGTACGCCGAATGTATATATTTTTTTTTTAAAAAATGTTTGTAGTTGTATCTATACTGAAGCGTAAAAGAAAATATCATATATAAGTAAGATTTATTTTCCAAACAAAATATGGATGAGAAGTATTAACAGAATCATAAGTTGAAATGTAAATTTTTTTAAGATAATAAAATATTAATTGACTAACAAAAAAAATTAAATAATATTCTTATAATGTTTCTTATTAGAGAAAGTTATACACTAAACATAACATTGATATGATTCAAACTATTATTATATCGCTTTCCATAGCATTTATGGATAAAAATATCATTGACTTATACTAATTAAAAAAATATAGAACTAATATTTTATATGTTAAATAAAATGCATCGTCGTGGCTACGCGCCAAATAATTAGAATATCTTAGAGGTACAATTCCTGCAGTGACTAACATCAGCTACAATCATATTAATCAAAAATCCATATAAAATAAAGAATATTTAATATATTTAAAATCATCGAACGAAAAATTGGAAAATCCATCAAACAGATCATTGTCAAATTGAACAAAATCCAATTAATTTTAAAAATGCATCAGCTACTAAATGATTGAAAATAAATAAATAGATTAATAAGATCGAGTGAGAATAAATATTACTGAAAAATTGATTGTATAAAAAGATATGATATATAAGAATATTATTCTTAATGACGTGACTTATATTAACAAAATTAACTGAATTTATGATAAAAAAATATTATCACGCAAGATTAGTAATACAATGATAAAAACTAAAATGTAAAAATTAAAATAAACGTTTTAATATAACATGTAGTTTCGAGTTACCCAATTAGGTGGTTGAAAAGCATTGAATTGAAGTAAAATACGGAATAAATAAAACAATAAATATGAAATAACAAATTTGACCTAATATGTAGTCTTTAATATAAGTAAGTGGGTAATAAAAATAAAAGATGTTATTCAGATACATCATATAAAATAATCATTAGAAAGAAAGACAAACGCTCTTGAAATAAAGGATTTCACTCAATTCAGGACCAAAATACAATACATTAGTAATAACCATATAATGTTAATTTACAAACAGGAATAGGAAAAAAAAGTCAAAAAAATGAAATCAATCCCGGAAAAAACCAATATAAGAGCGATAACTCGTTCATGTTAATTTACAAACATGAATAGTGAAAATAATCGAAAAAATATGCGTTAAAAAAATACAATACATTGGCGATAACCCGATCATGTTAATTTACAAAAATGAATAGGGAAAAAAACTAAAAAATAAAATAAATTATAAATCTGTGTTACCTCAATCACAATGTAGAAGACACCTTTCCCACAAAACGCAAGCCGACAGAGTTTAAAATTTACTTCCCTGCATCAAATAGTACATATACTGAACGACACCTCGTAAATCATATAAAACTACACATTTCCCAACCACGTAAGTCCCCAATTTTTTATATAACTTTACTTCATCAGATAATACAAATTATTGAAACTATTTCATTGGAAAAAAATTATTGAAATTATACATTATATAATAATTAAAACTATATAAAGAAAAAAAGAAAAAGAAAACTAAGAGACAGAAAAAAAAACGAAAAATACCAATATAATAGCGATAATTCGTTATGTTAATTTACAAACATGAATAGTGAAAATAACCCGAAAAATATGCGTTAAAAAAATACAATACATTGGCAATAATCCGATCATGTTAATTTACGAAAATGAATAGGGAAAAAAACTAAAAAAATAAAAAAAAAATTATAAATCTATGTTACCTCAATCACAATGTAGAAGACACCTTTCCCACAAAACGCAAGCCGACAGAGTTTAAAATTTACTTCCCTGCATCAAATAGTACATATAACCTCGTAAAATCATATACAACTACACCTTTCCCAACCACGTAAGTCCCCCAATTTTTAATATTACTTTACTTCATCAGATAATACAAATTATTGAAACTATTTCATTGGAAAAAAATTATTGAAACATAAATTATATAATAATTAAAACTATATAAAGAAAAAAAGAAAAAGAAAACAAAGAGACAGAAAAAAAACGAAAAAAAAATGAAATTCTCGATTTTTACATTATTAATGAATCTATTTATAGTGAAAACTATTATTTAATATTATTTTTAACCCATAAACAGTTCCAGCTCATCGTCTCTCTCCTTCATTACTACTGTTCATCGTCTTCAACCTCATAAACACCGATTACAATACACAGAATCCATCTAACAAAAACTTCCAAATTAAACGAAGCCCTAAATTTACTAAAGGCTACAGCATAAAAATACTGAAAAAAAAATAAAAAATAGAGGTAGCAGAGGAACAGTGCCCGCTTTACATAGCGGAACACTAATCAAGCCGCCATATTTAACGTGGGATTTGCAGGGCCGTTGGAGCTCCATCATCTCAATACTTCGCGTCCAAAGCTACGTTTGACGTAACGTTGGAGATGCTATAAGAATAAAGTCAAACAAAAACATGGTACCTACCTAAAAAAAGTCGGGAGTCACTTTGAAATCTGCACCGATAATATTTCTTTAATTTTTATTTGAGACTGCAAAAGAATTCGATTGAGAAAGGCTTCAGCAAATTTAGTTTATATTTGTGGAATTGAAATTTTAAAAATGTAATCACGTACATGGTGGATGGAGGTTACGCAATAGTGGGTTGTTATTTTTTATGTCCAAAATTTTCGGCTGGTTTGTGCCGATATTTTCTATTTTTTATATGTTCCTTTAATATTTTATTCTTCAACTCCAATGCTTGAACGTGGCATAGTAGTGGATCTATATTTATAATATATTTATTTTTTAAATTAAATGAGATTCGATCGTTTAGGTTTCTGCATTTGGTTTATTTATGTGAACGTGAGGTAATTAATATCTATATTTAAATAATTTCTACTTAATATTTGAAATTGAAGATAACACGTGGCAGCCTCACAGAAGACATACATTTAAATGTATATATAAGATGTATATTAACATAAGAGATATTTATATATATATATATATTCTTTTTGTTTTGTTGTTTTTTCTTTTCAAAATGTCAATATATGTATGCTAATATTTATACAAATTAAGCTAAACAAATATTACTAATAATTTACTAATATTGCCACCCCTCAAAAATTCGATATGTGCTCCCCCTTAAACCTCTAATTGTAGCTCCCCCTTAATATTACTTCAATAAAGTTCGTACTATAAAAGATTCGTGAGGCACAACCGATAAATGTAGGCGAGCTCTAATGTTAGAAACCAAGAAGTGAAAGAGTTTTTTATCCAAAGTCTTGGTGAATAAGTCGGCGAGCTGTAACTCGGTGCAAATAAGATACATATCGATTGTCCCTTTTTCCACATGATCTTTTATCGTGATACTCGAGGTCTATGTGCTTCATGCGTGAATGGTGTACAAGATTGCAAGTAATTGCTATTGCACTCCTAGAGCCACATAAATAGGTACGTTATTTAGATCAAACACATAATCCCGAAGTTGCCTTCGCATCCACAAAATTTTGAGAACAGCAACTTGCAGCAGCAACCTACTCCGCCTCGGTAGTGGAGGTAGACACACAATTATGTTTCTTGGATGACCACGTTACTAGTTTGTCACCTAAGAACTGCGGCCCACCGATGGTGCTTTTCGTGACTATTCTACACCCTGCAAAATCTGCAAACCGTTTAAGTTAAAGCCAGAGTTTTTAGGATACCATAGTCCGAGAGTTGGTGTCCCTTTGAGATATTTCATGATCCTTTCACGGGTAGCATGTGTGATTCATTCGGATTTGCGTGAAAGAAGACACACAAGCACGTGGAGAACATGATGTCGGGCCGACTCGAGGTGATATATAGCAACGATCCAATCATTCCTCTATATGTGGTTGGGTTCACTAGCTTCTCGGTGGGGTCTGAGTCAAGCTTGCACATAGTGGACATTGGAGTGCTCTTCGGTGTGCAATTGTCCATGTCATAGTTCTTCGAGATGTCATGGATGTACTTGGATTGGTTGATGAAGATCATATCCGAGAGTTACTTGACTTGCAGTCGCAGGGAAGAATTTAAGCTCCCCGATCATGCTCATTTCGATCTTGGTCTTCATGACATCTCCGAAGTGCTCGCACATATCGAGGTTGGTAGACCCAAAAATAATGCCATCCACATGGATTAGGACCAGTAGATTATTTGATCCTTGTCTCTTGATGAAGAGAGTAATGTTAATCTTCCCTTTTGTGAAGCATGACTTGACCAAAAAGTCCGATGGGACGTAATACCAAGCTCGAGGATCCTGTTCGAGTCCGCAGAGTGCCTTGTCTAAGTAGTAGACATAGTCAGGGTGAGTAGTACTCACGAATCCTTCAGGCTGTGCCACGTAGACTTCTTCTCTCAAGACACCGTTATGAAAGGCTGTCTTGACATCTATTTGATATTTTGTGATGTTTTTGTGCGCAGCATATGCGAGGAGGAGTCTAATTAAATCGATTCGAGCAACGTGAGCAAAAGTCTCGTCATAGTCAATTCCTTCCTATTGGTTGTAGCCATCAATCGAGCCTCTTTTCTGATCATGACACCCTCTTCACCCTTCTTGTTTTTGAAGATCCACTTACTTACTATGATGGTTTTGCCTTGAGGTCTCAAGACTACCATACATTTAGTCATTCGAACTGATGGATCTCTTCTTGCATTATCGTTCTCCAATCAGGGTAAGCTAATACCTCTGTAACTTTGGTTGGCTCAATCTGACTCAGAAAGCACGCATATAGACTCTCGTTGGCCGTTGATGAACGTGTGCTTTGTTGATTTGGATCTCCTGATATTTGAGTAGTAGATGGGCTCGGGTCCATTTTCTCTCATGAGTTGGTTGACATTGTTATCGTTTTGTGGATCCACAAACTCCATCTCGATTGATGTGGAGATCTCATTGGGGTGGGGGGTTTGCCTCAATTTCAGCATTTTCTTCGTTTTCTCCATTCCCTTTGTTAACTCCCAATGACTTTAACGTCTTGATGTGTAGGAGCATCATTGGCCACAGTTGGTTGTTCTACAAGTGGTACCCATGCAACATTGGGAATGACGTATGGAAGGGCTGTTGTTTGACGAGGGATTGAGTAGAAGTGCTCGAACAGATGCTCCAAGTCCTCATTTTTTTTTTGTCTCTGAAGTTGAAATACCTTCCACTTGTGTAGAGTTGTGTTGATCTTTTGTCAACACTCTAATTAAGCCAGGTTCTGGACTGATTTGAACATAAGCCATAGTGTCAGTTTCGTTGAATGTAACGTTGACACTCTCTTTTCTTTAAGATAGACTCGATACGCCTTGAATGTGGAGGAATACCCTATGAAAACAGCTTCGAAAGCTTTCGGGTCAAATATTCCTCGATCCTCTCTATCATTTGCAATGAAGCACTTGCAACCGCAAACCTGAACGAACCATATGTTTGGTATCCTTCGATTAATAAGCTCCTAAAGAGTCTTCCCGAAACGTTTGTGGATGCTAGTCATATTTTGAGTGGAGCATGTTGTGTGAACTTCTTCTGTCCACAGGAAGTGAGGAAGGCCAAAGTGGATAAACATCGTACGAGCTGCTTCCACGAGAGTTATGTTCCTTCTTTCTACTAATCCATTTTGTTTTGGAGTCTTAGCCGTAGAGAATTGCTGAGAAATTCCAAGTGTTGGTAAAAAGCACTGAGGCGTTGATTTTGGACTCAATGTCGTTGTCCGTACGAATAACTTGGATAGTGCTCTGCAGTAAGTTCTAAGTAGTCTTAAAAAATGTGATGATCAGCTCGGCGGTCTCGTCTTTGGTTCTCAGATATCGCGTCCAAGTGTATCTTGAGAAGTCATCCACTATTACAAGTGTAGGTACTTCCTTCCGTTGACGCTTTGAACTCGCATTGGGGCACATAGGTCCATGTGGAGTAGCTCTAAGGGACGAGACGTACATGCGATCTGCTTCATCTTGTGGGAAGTTTTCTTTATTTTTTTCAATTCACAAGTCGAGCAGAGATTCTCCTTGTCATACTTCAAGGATGGAAGTTCAGTGACTAGTTTGTCGGAGTGTAGCTTATTCAAATCCATGAAGTTGAGATGAGCGAGACGTTGATGCCAAATATTGCTTTGTTGAAGAGAAGCCTTTGACAACGAGCATATCGTTATAGCTGGTCGGACATTTTTTAAGTTGATGGTGTAGAGATTTGAGTTCTTGCACTGGTAGAGTATAACTTAGTCGTTCTCATCGCTCACATTGCACCCTTCAACTCTGAAGTTGACATGCATTCCTTCGTCATAGAACTGACATATGCTGAAGATGATGTGGATGAGCCCTTCTACGTACAAGACATCATTGATCGTGAGATTTTCATGGATGAGGTCTCCATATCCTAGAATAGAAGCGGATTGATTGTTCTCGAAGCCGAACTTTCCACTAAAGCGTTCAGTGTAGTTGCTCAACAGATCTTTAGGCCCATTCATGTGTGTGAAGCAACCAGAGTCAAGAGATCTGCAAAAAAAATTAGATAGACTTAGGTACCCTTTCAAGGATGGGTCCTCCCTTATTTGTAGCAAACGGTTCACACTCCCTAGATTCTAGATGGATTTCCAGGGCAGGTTTGGTCAAATTACTTTGCTCGTTTTCCGACTTGGGAACCCATATCTTTTCAATTCCTAAGGGATAAAAAGTCTTAGTACTTGATTTGAGTTCAAATTTGGTTATCCAATTTTGTCTCGAAATTAGCGGCTTGGCCTTAGGGTTAGGATGTGGTGCCATTGCACTTGAAGGTGTAGTTTGCTTAGGTACCCAAGATTGTCGGGAGCGATTGAGCTTTGGATTTCGTGTGCTTAGGCTTGGAAGTTGTACATTTCTTCTTATTGTCGTGTTTAGCACAAGATTTAGTAGAAGAGGGTACTTTCTTCTCGGTTTTCGTAGTGTTGGTTTTCCTATGACGAGAGATTTATCATTCAAAATTTCAAAGGAAATCAAACGCTTTTCATTATGAAGCTTCACAAACTTAGAAAAAACAGTAGGAAATGTAGACATCGGTCTGAAATACATAAAGAAGGCGTTACGCCCGAGATAGATCTCAACCTAGGGCGGGACTAGAGACAAATGTAGCTTCTTTTAGAAAAAAGAGTAGCGTTCTTCGTTCTATTCTGAGCCACTTTCTTCTTCTCTCATGTACTAAAGGACTCGCCTATAGGCACACATAAAGTAGAATTAGTCATGATATTCTTGTGGGAAGAAGATTTTGTACCTGCTTGACTAAAATTCTGGACTTTAGTCTTCGAAGTGTATTTTGAGGTCGAAGCTTTACTTGAGACAGAGTGTCTTTCTAACGAAGAAATTTTTTTTAAAAGATGTTCTTTTTCATTTCAAAAAGCTTTTCGTTCAAGATCAAGCGATGAGTGCAAATCAACTATTTTACGTATTATCTCTGGGAAATATACGTTAGAGTTACTTCATTTTCCTGACGTGGGTTTTTTTTCTCTGAAACTTGAAGCTTCAGTTAGAGGATAGCGGAATGGGGGATAATCAAAATACGGAGGAATTTCTCGTATATTATAAATATCGTTTAGTTTGTATAGTTAAACGAGATTTCGGCTCGGGCTTTTCTTTCTCGCTTTTTGTCCTCAAGAGCATCAATTTTTGATGCACTTGTGAAAGCCATGAGCTTCGTTAATCCTAATCCCATGTACTTCATGTCATAAAGTTGACGCGAAGTCACCTTTTTCAAGTTACAAGGGTTTTTAAAATCATAGGCCTTCTTTAGGATTATAGAATTCTATAACCTTAGGCTGATTAAGAAAAGTTGTTTGATCTGTTTGACCTCGTCTTGCTAGGATATCTTCTAGGATTCTATTTTCGAGTATAGTCATTTACGTTCAGTAAGGACTGCATCGTAAGATAGTTTTCTTTTATATCTCAGAGGTATTGTTGCTCTCTTTTAGATCACAAATTTCAGCTTTAAGTTTTACTATAGATGTTTCTTGGCTCGTGATTAACATCGTTGTGAGCATAGATTCACTTCCCATATGCTTTCTAAGAATAGTTTCGTTATTAGCTAACCTATCATCTAGTTCTTTACTAGTTCTTTCGCTACGAAGTGTAGCAAATTTGTTTTCTAGTTCTAATAAACTATTAAAGTCAGGGGATTCTACCTTAGCTTCGAACGAGGAGGCCTCAGAGTTGTTTTTGTGTCCTCCGATCGATCGTCATCCGAGTCAGCTTCCTCTACGTCAGCCATCACTGCGAGGTTCTCGGGCTCGCTCTCTGAAGTTTCTTCGAGACAGTGGTCTTGCTCGGCCATTAGAGCTACTCCTGCTTCCTTTTGTTTGGACTGTTGAAGCTTCTTGTTGTAGTTGCTCGCATCCTTCTTCTAGGGCAGGAAACACTCTCTAGACATGTGCACGAGCTTCCCACAGTTGTAGCATTTAAGTGGTGTGGCATGTCTAGGCTTCGGTTTACTCGGGGTCCTTCGATGGTTGACGGGAGCTTGATGTTCTTTGCTTGTTGGCGGATGAAGATGATTTTTTCTTGAAGAATTTCTTTGTCATCATCTTCACCAAGTCCATTTGCTTCTTGAAGTACTTCATGTCGGAGTTGTTATCTTCCGAAGAGCTAGGGCGCTTTACCGACTTGTCCTTGTAAGACCTTGAGCTTCGTTTGATGCGCTTGTCGGTGGCTAGGGCTAATGGCTCAACTATGCCCTTTACATTCAAATCGTCCTCAACCTTGCACACGTCCTCGATGTATGGAGCAAGGTTGTCGAAGACATTGTGGATGTCGAATTCATCGAGGTCATTGCTTTGCCTAATTTGAGTGGAAATCTTCTTCCACTCCGGCAGTAGAGATGAGAGAAACCTGATGTTGATCTCCATAATAGTCTTGATGACTTTGATCTTTCTCATCTCATTGATCATTGTGAGGAACCTCTGATAAGTTTATCCGATGTCCTACACCTTTTTAGCCTTGAAAGAGCCATACGCGGTGAGGGTGCTCGCTTTCCTTGCCTTTACACCGATATACGTGCCATGCATCATCTTGTTAATCTCTTCCCCATTCCCTACGGTTGATATGGAGTCGATTTGTAAAAGGATGTCATTTGGAATAGATTGAAGTAGAGTTCTTGGCCGTGATGTCTGCTCAGGCCAAGAATTATCGTCGTATTTTTCGGGGGTCTTTAGGTCTCTGGAGGGGAGGATAGGTGGGTTGTTTGTGTTGTCTCCAGCTACGGTTGTCCAGACCTTAGCTAGACCTTTGGTGAGGGAGACAAGGATATCTGCTCAATTTTCCTTATTTTCCAAGAAATTGAGGAAGCGGATCTTCCACACTGTGTATTCTCCTCTTTTGAGGATGGGGGACGAACATCACTTCCCAGTGAGAGAGCGCCCACTTTTGTTGAAGGTTATGTTTTGATCGATTTACGTGAGGTAATTGAGGAGAAGTTTTGATTCTCGAAGTTTGAGTGTTTATCGAAAATTTTGGTTTCGAAAAGCTTTGAGTACGAAGATCAGGTTTTGAAAAAAATTTCTTTACGAAAATTATTTTTTAGTATTATCGTCTTAAGCAAATTGCGGTTACGAAAATCGTTTTACGAAAATCTTTGTTTGTGTGGTCTTATGAAAATCGTGTTTTGCGTAAAGATCGCCTCACAAAATTGCTTCTGCGACGGTTTTGCATAACTCGTTGCGAAAACCTATTTTGCGTGGTCGTCCAAAAATTGGGTTTTGCGTTAAGTTTTGTCTTACGAAAAAATTTTGGTTCCGAAAATCAATTTTCGTAGTGTTACGGTAGGGCCAAAAATTTTGAGCTACAGTAGTTCCTAAAAAAGATTTTAAAGCTAGGCTCTGAAAATCTATTTTCATAATATTTTTCGGAACTTGTTTTCGTAGACTAAAAATATTCCGAAAATTATCAGACACGAATTTTGCGCAGAAATCTTTCAAACTTGATGAAAAATTCTGGGTTCTTTCCCAAAAACTTTCGGAGATGTCCTAAAACACTAAACGAGTTGAATAGTAACAAAAATAGGTTGAAAATCACTCGAAAAGAAAAGAACACTTGAAGTTCACTACGAACACAAAAATATCAATAAACTCGGAATAAACTAGGAGAAATCCAAATGAAAAAGGCTCAATCGATCACGCTAGGCTCTGATACCAATTGAAGAACCAGATTCAACCTAACGAACAACAATTAATGGTGGGAATCACGCGAGTTATTTGCTAAAACCTTGAGTGTGTTTGTTTGCATGTTTACTCTCAAGCTACTGTAGCGGCTCATATTTCTATAATGATTCCCATTAATAAAAGTGTAGGGTTTTAGTATTTATACCCCAAAACTAGGTATAAGATACTTTGGCCCCTAAAAAACTAGTTACATAGATATATCACTAAACTCTACTAAATATAATCTAGTTCACTTAAATGAAATTACAAGACAAAGACTTAATAAAATACATTGGACATTATTTAGATCTAAGAAAATGCCTCGTTGAACAAGCTGAATGTCTTTTTACCAAGTCGAATACCCGTTGATTAAGTTGAATGCCTTGTTGACCATGTCGAATACCTTGTTTAACAACTCAAAAGCTTTATTGAACAAGTTAAATGTCTTGTTAAACAAGTCAAATGCATTGTTAACCAAGTCGAGTTCCTTATTGAATAAGTGGAATGTTTTGTTGACTATGTAAGGCCTCATTGAATAAGTTGAATGCCTTATTGACCAAGTCGAATGCCTTGTTGACCTAGTTGAATTTCTTGTTGACCAAGTTGAGTGCCTTGTTGAACAAGTCGAATGCCTTGTTTACCAAATTAAATGCCTTGTTGGACAAGTCAAATGTCATCTTGACCAAGTCGAATGCCTTATTGACCAAGTTGAATGCCTTGTTGAACAAGTCAGATGCCTGGTTGAACTAGTTTACTGCATGGTTGTCAATGTAATGCCTTGTTGTCCAAGTCGAATGCCTTGTTGTCCAAGTCGAATGCGTTGTTGAAAAAGTCGAGTGCCTTGTTGACCAAGTAATGCCTCGTTAAAAGTCGTATGCCTTGTTGACCAAGTCGAATGCTTGTGAACCAAGTCAAACGTCTTGTAAACAAAGTCGAATGTCTTGTTCACCAAGTCGAATGCCTCGTTGAACAAGTCAAATGCCTTGCTCACCAAGTCCAATGCATTGTTAAACAAGTCGAATGCATTGTTGATAAAGTGAAATGGCTTATTGATGAAGTTAAATGCCTTGTTGAACAAATCGAATACCTTATTGACAAAGACGCTCGACTTGTTGACCAAGTCGAATTCCTTGTTGCCCAAGTCGAATGCCGCGTTAAAACAGTCGATTGCCATGTTTAACATGGTTAATGCCTTGTTGAAAATGTGGAATGCCTTGTTGACAAAATCGAATGTCTTGTCGACCAAGTCAACTTGTTGACCAAGTCAAATAATTTGTTGACCAAGTTGAATGCCTCGTTGAACAAGTCGCCTCGTTTACCAAGTCGAATGCCTTGTTAACCAAGTCGAATGCCACATTGAACAAGTCGAATGCCTTGTTGAACATGTTGAATGCCTTGTTGACAAAATTAAATGCCTTATTGACAAAGCCGAAAGCTTGGTTGATCAAGTCGGATGTCTTGTTTACCATGTAAAATGTCTTGTTGGACAAGTCGAATGCCTTCTTAAACAAGTCAAATGTTTGTTGAACTAGTTGAATGCATGGTTGACCAAGTAATGCTTTGTTAAACAAGTCAAATGATGTATTGAATAAGTCAAATTCCTTAGTAACTCTTAGTAACCAAGTAATGTCCTGTTGACAAAGTCGAATGCCTTGTGATGAAACTCAATGCCTTGTTGTCAAAATTAAATGCCTTGTTGACAAAGTCGAAAGCTTGCTTGACCAAGTCGGACGCCTTGTTAGCCATGTAGAATACCTTGTTGGACAAGTTGAATGCCTTCTTGAACAAGTCAAATGCCTGTTGAACTAGTTGAATGCATGGTTGGCCAAGTAATGTTTTGTTTAGCAAATCAAATGACATATGAATACGTCGAATTCCTTAGTAACCAAGTAACGCCTTATTGACAAAGTCGGATGTCTTGTTGACAAAATCGAATGCCTTATTGACCAAGTTGAAAATCTTGTTGCCCAAGTCCAATGTCTTATGTACCAAGTCGAATGCCTTGTTGACCAAGTAGAATGCATTGTTGACCAAGTCGAACGCCTTGGTAACAAAGTCGAATGCCTTCTTGACCAAGTCGAATGCCTCATGAACAAGTCGAGTGCCTTGTTCACCACGTCAAATGCCTTATTGAAGAAGTTGAATGCATTGTTCACAGAGTTGAAATGCCTTATGTACCAAGTTAAATGACTTGTTGACCAAGTCAAATGCTTTATTGAACATGTCGAATGTCTTATTGAACATGTTGAATGTCTTATTGACGATGTCGAATGCCTTATTGGCCATGTCGAATGTCTTGTTGACCAAGTCAAATTCCTTGTTGCCCAAGTCGAATGTTGCGTTGAACAAGTTCAATGACTTGTTCAACATGTTAAATACCTTGTTAACTAAATTGAATGTCTTGTTAACTTAGTCGAATGTCTGGTTGACCAAGTCGAATGCCTGCTTGAACAAGTAAATACATTAATGGACATGTCAAATGGCTTGTTGATCGAGACGAAGGCCTTCTTGAACGAGTCAAATGCCTAGTTGAACAGGTTGAATGTCTTGTGACCAAGTAATGCCTCGTTGAACAAGTCGAATGCCTTGTTGACCAAGTTAAATGCCTCGTAGAACAAGTCGAATCCCTTGTTTACTAAGTTGAATGTCTTCTCGAACGAGTCGAATGCGTTATTTACCAAGACAAATGGAGTTGACCAAGTTATGGCTTGTTGAACAAATCGATTTCCTTGTTGAACAAGCCGAATGCCTTAATTACCAAGTCAAATGCCTTGTTGACCAAATAATGTGTTGTTGAAAATTTTGAATGCCTTGTTGACCAAGATGCCTTGTTGAACAAGTTGAATGCCTCTTTGACCAATTTGAATGCCTAGTTGACAAAGTCGAATGCCTTGTTTACCAAGTCGAATGCCTCATTGAACAAGACGAATGTCTTGTTCACCAAGTCGAATGCCTAGTTGAACAAGTCGAATGTATTGTTCGCCAGTGAAATGTCTTATTAACCAAGTCGAATGCATTGTTCACTAAGTCGAATGCCTTGGCGAACAAGTTGAATGTCTTGTTGACAAAGTCGAATGCCTTGATGGCCATGTTGAATGCCTTGTAGACCGAGTTGAATTCCAAATTGACCAAGTCAAATGCCTCGTTGAACTAGTCAAATCCCTTCCTTACAAGTCGAATGCCTTGTTGAACAACTTTAATTCTTTTTCGACCAAGTCGAATGCCTTGTTTAGCAAATCGGATACCTTGTTAAACAAGTCAAATGCCTCGCTGAACAAATCAAATGCCTTGTTAACCAACTCGAATGCCTTGTTGAACAAGTCGAATGCTTAATGCCTCGTTCAATAAGTCGAATGCCTTGTCGACCTCATTGAATTCCAGTTGACCAAGTCGAATGCATTGTATAACAGATGGATGCCTTGTTTACAAAGTTGAATGCCTTGTTGGATGAATTTGAAGAAGTTTAATACCTTGTTAACCAAGTCAAATATCTTTCGCACAATTTAGATGCCTGGTTGAACTTGTTGAATGCATGGTTGACCAAGTAATGCCTTGTTGAACAACTCAAATGCCTTGTTGACCAAGTCAAATTCCTTGTTGACCATGTCGAATTCGTTGTTGAACTAGTCAAATGTCTTGTTGACCAAGTAATGTCTCATTGAACAAGTCGAATGCCGTGTTGAAAAAATCAAATGCCTTGTTGACCTTGTCGAAAGCCTTGTTGACCAAGTGGAATGCCTTGTTCAACAAGTCGAATGCGTTATTTACCATCTTGAATGGAGTTGACAAAGTTATGCCTGTTTTAACAAACCGATCCCTTCTTGAACAAGTCGAATACCTTGTTTACAAAGTTGATTGCTTTGTTGACAAAGTAACGACTTGTTTAAGAATTCCAGTGCCTTATTAACCAAGTAGGATACCTTATTGAACAAGTCGAATGCATTGTTGACCAAATTGATTGCCTTGTTGACAAAGTCGAATGCCTCGTTGAAAAAGTCGAATGCCTTGTGCACCAATTCGAATATCTTGTAGAACGAGTCGAATGTATTGTTCAAAAAGTGAAATGCCTTATTGTTCATGTTGAATACATTATACATTGTTCACTTAGTCGAGTGCCTTGTTGACAAGTCGAATGCTTTGTTGATCAAGTCGAATGCCGTGATGACCAAGCTGAATGTCGTGTATACCAAGTATAAATTAAAGTTGACCAAGTCAAATGCCTCGGTGCACAAGTCGAGTGCCTTTTTAACAAAGATGTCTTGTTGACCAAGTCGAATGTCTTGTTGAACAACTCGAATACCTTTTTGAACAAGTCAAATGCCTTGCTGACAAAGTCGAATGCGTTGTTAAACACGGTGAATGCCTTGTTAACCAAATCAAATGCCTTGTTGATTAAGTCAAATGCTTCGTTAACTAAGTAATGGCTCGTTGAATAGGTCGAATGCTTTGTTGAGTATGTCAAATGCTTCGTTGACTAAGTAATGGCTCATTGAATAAGTCGAATGACATGTAGTGAAATGTCTTATTGATCAAGTAGAATGCATTGTACACTAAGTGGAATGCCTTGTTGATCAAGTCGAATGCTTTGATGACCTAGGTTAATGTCGTGTAGACCAAGTAAAAATACAAGTTGACCAAGTCAAATACATCGTTCAACAAGTCGAATGCCTTGTTAACCAAGTTGTGTTGAACAAGTTTAATGTCGTGTTGACCAAGTCGAATTCTTTATTTAACAACTCGAATACCTTGTCGAACAAGTCAAATGCCTTGTTGACGAAGTCGAATGCCTTGTTGAAGTTAAATGTCTTGTTCACCAAGGTGAATTCCTTATTAATTAAGAAAGTAATGCCTCATTGAATAAGCCGAATACCTTGTTTATTTAGACCAATGTCTTGTTGACCAAGTCGAATGTCATGTTTACAAAGTCGAATGCCTTGTTGAACAAGTCGAATCCCCCATTTACCTAGTCAAATGCCTTATTTAACAAGTCGAATGCAGCGTTTACCAAGTCGAATAGTGTTGACAAAGTTATGACTTGTTTAACAAATTGATTTTTTTTTGGATGAATGTCCCATTATATATATATATATATATGAAGAGAAAAATACAAAATAGCACGTATGAGTAGAAACTCATGCCGCAAACAACCGATAACAAGCTATCGGATAACAACGACATCAACTACGACATCGACTACGACGACAACTAAAGCTCGAAACAAGCTACCATGCAACTCGCCATAGACGGCGAATAGCAGCTACTTGTAAAGGATATCTATGTGCTACAGTGTCCAATCGTAAACAAGCATTCCCCAGAACCAAAGCAATCACTTGCTCAGGGGAGCCGCGTCTATGCTCCTTCCACCGTGTATTCCGTTCCTGCCAAATGTAATAAACAAGCGACGACAAAACATGACGATAGGCTACATGGTAAAGATGATGCCCTTGCTACTTAGCCGCTGCCCATATGACATCAACACGCCCACTCACGAAACGGCCATCTCCATCTAATCTGGCGGCTCAAAAGCCTCAAACAGCGTCTCGAGAAGCGACAATCAAAGAACAAATGGTTATGTGTCTCTCGTATGTTATTGTCACACAACAGGCATGTATCTGTTCCCGCTCGCTGTTCCACCCATGCAAATTCTCGAGTCGAAAGACGTCCTCGAATCGCCAGCCATAGAATGAATTCGTAGCGTGGAACTCGTAAACATCCGCCAAATAGCATAGCCCAACCCACCGGATCACTTCTCAATCGGATCGCTTCTCGGACTGATTTTGTCGAGAAATGACCATTCGGAGTACCTTCCCACCGCAGTAAGTCACGATGTGACGGGTCCACTGCTGGTAGATGTGGACTAAGCTCAATGAACTCAACTGTAGGTTGAGCAGGGCCACATCCACCCATGTGTCGAGATAACAGCGCTAAGAGGAGCATCATGTGGTAGTCCCATAACCAGCGGGCCTCGTGGAAAACGATCCATCAATGGATATGAAAACAACCCAGGGGTCCTTCCATAGGGAAATGGAACCATTTCCTATATGAAAAGAAATGAGTGACCTAAGTAGAGGCCGTAACTTCAGCATCTTCTTCCAGCTCCAAGCGTCATTAGGTGCAGGACGCACCACCCAAAAAGAATTGGAGCGGAGTCGATTGAGAAGCAACCATTCCACCCAAATCGAGCTCTCCTCTCGGAGACAACACTCCATAAATGCCGCAAAAGGAGGGCCTTGTTATCCGTTGCAATCGAACGAATTCCAAGACCTCCCTCAGCAATAGGTAAGCAAATGTCCACCCACGCAACTTTTGCCGACGACCCTGCCCAGAGAAAGCGTCGAAAACGAGCCTCCAAAGCCACAATGATCCCCTTCGGCAATAGGAAAACCCCGGACCAATACGCATGCGTGGTAGTCAGTACCGACTTGATAAGTTGAACCCGCCCCGCATATGACAGGGAGCGGTTAAGCCATGATCCCAGTCGCGCATCAACCTTGTGTAACAATGGGTTACAATCTGCTAGCGTTAATCGAGAGTGAAGTAGCGGAACTCCTAGATATCGTACAGGCAACTGTCCCCTTAGAAAACCCATTAGACCATGGAGGTCATTCGCAAGGCTCTTCGCCCGCTTGGCAACAAACATCTCGCTTTTGGCCGGGTTCGGATGAAGTCCAGAAAGCATTGCAAATTCCACTAATGCTTCCTTGATAACTCCAGCCGACACAAGATCGGCATGACAGAACATGAGGAGATCGTCAGCAAAAGAGAGCATAGAAAGTCTATTCGCCTCGCATCGCCAATGATAACGGAACTGAGGCTCACGGCTGATCCGATGTGTGACGATGCCATGTAGCACCTCCATGACTAATGTAAATATATACGGCGATATAGGATCGCCTTGCCGAAGACCACGCTTCCCTGCAAAGTATCCCGCTGGGTGTCCATGGATATTAATCGAGAAAGTCGTCGTGGTCATACAACATCTCACCCAATGGATAAAGATAGGATGAAACTTCATAGCCGTGAGCGTGGCTAACACGAAGCTCCACTCAACTTTATCATAAGCCTTAGCCAGGTCAATCTTGAAGGTTACACGAGGAGGGCGCCTATTGCATCGATAGCCTGAACAAATCTCCTGTGCTAACAAGATATTATCACTAATGCGTCGCCCAGGGATAAACGCCATCTGAGAAGAGTGAACCAAACTTCCTAACCATGGCTTGAGCCGATTGGCCATAATCTTCGAGATAACCTTGAAGAGAACATTACAGCACGAAATTGGCCGAAAATCCGACGCTTTCCTCGGGGAATCACCCTTTGGAATAAGTGTAAGAAGCGTGCTATTCAGTCCTTTTAGCAAATGGCCTGACGAAAAAAACTCCTGGACGGCCTGAATCAAGGCATCACCAATAACTCCCCACGCTGCCTTGAAAAACCCCGCCGAATAGCCATCCGGTCCCGGGGCCTTTTCATCCCCCATCGAGAAAAGTGCCTCCTTAATCTCTGAAGCCTCCACCTTCCGAATCATATCAGTTGCAGCCTCATCAGATAGCTTCCTTGCTACGAATGGTGCAATCTCTCGTGGCTCAACGGGAACCTCCCTCGCTGACTGTCCCAATAAGGTCTGGTAGAACCGAATCAACTCTGCTCGAACGCTATCTTCTCCTTCAAAAACCTCGCCCATATCACCTTCAAGGGAAAAAATGCGGTTAGTCGCACGACGCAATGCCACCTTCTTAAAGAAATAAGAGGTGCATTGGTCCCCATCTTTAAGAAACGCCAACTTAGCACGCTGGGATAAGGCAGCATGCTCGATCTCGATGGCCTTCGCATACACCCTCTTACAGATACGCTCCAACTCATGAAATCGACTTTCCATGGGAAAAAACGTCGCAAACTGCTGGCACACATCAAGAAAGTGTTTGGCTTCACTAACATTCACCGCAAGGTCACCCTTTACCCTTCTCATCTGTCGGAGAATGGGTTTCAGTAGTTTCAGTCGTCGTACCAGTGTGTACATCGGGTAACCCTGGATCCGAATCTGCCAAATCTTCTGGACATGTAAAAGGAACTGTGCGTCATGGGTCAGAAAATTATCGAAACGAAAAGGACCGCCTCGGGGACTTCTGCGCACCAACTCGAGAAGTAGCGGGCTATGGTCCGATGTCGATGGGAGAGCCGCGTGGTAGGAAATATCAGGATACTTGGAGAACCACGTGGGATTACCAAGCATACGATCAATACGGCGCCATACACCTGCATCCCCTCGCTGTTGGTTATACCATGTGAAAAATTACCCCGTATAAGGCAAGGTGACAAGATCTGCAGCAACAAGACATTCTCGCATATCACCCATATCGTGGGCGTTGGGTGACCCTCCCCTCGCTTCGCCTGACTCTAAGATGGTATTGAAATCACCCAATACCAGCCATGGATCCTCCGCCCGCTCCTCCGATCGGATAGTAATGTCGTACCACAATGCAACCCGCTCCTCTCGCCGGTTTTTCCCATAGATAAAGGAAATAAAAACCGTCTCACGCGACTCCCGGGAGAAAACTTCACAATGTATCGCTTGGTCCGAAAGCCCAAGAACCGATACCTGAAGAAACACGGGGTTTCATCCTACCCATATTCTCGTACCGGGGCCCTCTGTGTAATCATAAAACCACGTCCACCGCGTCCGTAGACCATTCGACACCATCGCAGCATTAGTGCTAGCCACTCTCGTTTCCAACAACCCCATTAATTGAATTTCAGACTTAGCCACGAGCTCCCCCACCTCCCTCGCGTGGTCCCTCTTATTGAGACCACGTACATTCCATACGCCGACAGGGATCATGGATCACCCCCTCCCGGGGCTGCCATAGCTTCAGGGCCCATAGAGATAATGAGATCGTCATCCTCATCTCGGAAGGTGTGTAGGATAGCGAAAGAATTCGATGCCAATCCATCTGCGTCATGTACCGATTCGTCACACGCATGTGGAGCCGTGGTCCCATACGATGTCGAGGGTCCACTATCTGCCCGCCGAGTCACCTCACCATGATTCCGCGCACTAGCACGATTTGCCCTCTCAGTGGACTCCACCCTAACAGCCTTGCCCTCTGCACCCACCTGTCGCCACTCAACCCGGGATCGAGTTGCCATTATCCCGCCTTTGCTATCTCGAGCCCTGACTGCCGGACCGGGCCTACGAGACTGTTGGCCCGTTACTTGTGAACAACCCATAGGAGTATTCGACAACTGTGTAAGCGGACGACAACCTTGCACTTGCTGCCCGGCTGGAGATGTCGGGCATGCCACAGCCGTGTGAGTCCATGACTTGCACTTCGAACATTTTGTTGGTCTCCATTCGTACTCCACCCATACGCTAACCACACCCCCTGAACCCCCATCTTCCAACGGCATCCGTATATTAAATTGCTCGACAAACGGATCAGCAAGTGTCTTAAGCACACAAACTCTCGCGAAATCAATGCGCTCGCCTGTAGTAGTAACGCCATCAGCAAACAACGGTCGCCCCACCGCACTGGCCATGATTCCTAGTCCCGCCTGAGTCCAAAACTCGCTCGGTACATTCCATAACTTAATCCAGAGCGGCACTTCAACAATGTCTCGTTTCGCAAATGACATACCTGACCGCCAAACCTCCAAGAATAATGGCTGCCCTTGCATGAGCCATGGACCTCCATCAAGAGCCCCGTGCATTGCATTCTCCGATTTAAATCGGAATTTGAAAAACCCATTAATGGTTGCCCTAACCTCCACTAAAACAGCCCAGATCGAGCGCACAAACCGTTCCACAAAAGGAAAGTATGGTTTCTTCCCAAAAAATAGCCCACCAAAGTGTGTTCCCACCGGGCAAACCCTTGACGTGCTACCTCCCATGTTGGGCAGACTTCGGCTATTCCATCAACTATCATTGGTGCCGTGTAATTCAACGAGACCCGCTTCGTTGCGGGTCGTGTACGTCGTGCTGATCCTTTGGTCACATTTGCATAAGTTGGTGCGGTACGTTTCTCAGGAGTAGTTCCGATGACCGCACGCGGAAGATTTATATGTGCTGCAATAGTCGGCTGCGGCGTCGTACCCGTCCCCTTGCGAATCTTTTCCATCGTGGCAGACACCTTTGTCGTCGGTCGTTGCTCATCCATATGTTCATTTGACGGCGTAGATTGCATTGGTTGTTCCGCAATCGAGGCGGCCCCACAATCCTCCAAAGGCAGAATATCAAAACCGGGATCTTTTCCATTAATGTCGGGATCTTTGCCATTAAATTCCTCCAAGGGCAGGATATCAAAGCCGGGATCTGTTCCATTAATGTCGGGATCTTTTCCATTAAAATCAGCCACGGGCAGGATATCAAAATCGGGATCTTTTCCATTAATGTCGGGATCTTTGCCATTAAATTCCTCCAAGGGCAGGATATCAAAGCCGGGATCTTTTCCATTAATGTCGGGATCTTTTCCATTAAAATCATCCACGGGCAGGATATCAAAGCCGGGATCTTTTCCATTAATGTCGGGATCTTTTCCATTAAAATCGAGATATCCTGGCAAGCTTAATTTGTGACGAAGATATGTTATGATCTTTGCCATAATAGGATGATCCCCATAATGATTGGCCAAAAAATCAAGATCCTCTCCCGAAATAGATTCAACAATCGGGAACGGAGATGTCGTTGTGGAAACCCTAGCCGCCATAATTTCCGTTCGCTTTCCTGCTTCAACCACCACTTGATCCCGCCGATTGGATCGTTCATTTTCAGATTCCTCATCCACCACTCGTCGCAGCGGTGGAGGTGTACCCGATCGTCGTCGGAAACTCGCCCTCGTATCAGATTCCGCACGCAAAGGAGCAGTAACCGTAGTGGCACGTCGTGTTTTCCCACCATCGAACACACACCGAGAATCAGATCGTCTCACAGCCACTACATCCCGGCCATGCACTCTATCAAGAAGATTGTTAAATCGCGGACCATCAAAACGCTCCGCAAATGCCGGGTAATCCCGGGACAGTAACTCCACATTAACACGATTCAGATCAGATTCCAGCGACTGCGATGAAGATCCACTCATTGTCGATCCACACATGAGTGAAGTCGAAGCCATCTTCATGCAAATTCGAAATAAAAACGAAAACTAAAAGATGAAACCCTCCAAAGCCGTTTGATCCCGGCGATGGAGGTGCGCCACCTTGTATCGCCGCCCTTTAATCCGCCGTGTAGATTTAGAGAAAAATATGATGAATCTGGACTGAATTATGGATGAAATTCGTGTAGGAATCCTAGAGAGAGGAGAGAGCAAAAATGCCTAGAGAGAGAGAGCATTCCCATTGGATTGTTGAACAAGTAAAATGACTGGTTAACAAATTGATTCCCTTGTTAAACAAGTCGATTGCCTTGTTTACAAAGTCGAATGCCTTGTTGAAAAGGTAATGCCTTGTTGAACAATCTTGAGCGCCTTATTGACCAAGTATAATAACTTGTCGAAAAAGCCGAATGCCTTGTTCACCAAGTTGATTACCTTGGTTACAAAGTTGAATGCCTTGTTGACAAAGTCAAATGCCTCGTTGAACAAGTTGAATGTCTTGTAGAACGAGTTGAATGCATTGTTCAAAAAGTGAAATGTCTTATTGTTTTTGTCGAATGCATTGTTCACACAGTCGAGTGGCTTGGTGAACAAGTCGAATGCTATGTTGATCAACTCGAATGTCTTGATGACAGAGTTGAATGCCGTGTAGACCAAGTAAAAATCAAAGTTGAGCAAGTCAAATACATCGTTGAACAAGTCGAATGCGTTCTTAACAAAGATGCCTTGTTGAACGAGTTGAATGTCTTGTTGACAAAGTCGAATGCCTTGTTAATTAAGTAATGTCTCGTTGAATAAGTCGAATGTCTTGTTTATTTAGAATAATTCCATGTTTACCAAGTCAAATGCCTTGTTGAACAAGTCGAATCCCACATTTACCAAGCCAAATACCTTGTTTAATAAGTCGAATGCAGTGTTTACCAAGTCGAATGGAATCGACCAAGGATGCCTTGTCGAACAAATCGTATGCCATCTTGAACAAATTCAATTCCTCTTTGAACAACTTGAATGTCTTGTTCACCAAGTCGAATGCCTTGTTGAACAAATCGAATGTATTGTTCACCAGTGGAATGTCTTATTGACCAAGTCGAATGCATTGTTCACTAAATCGAATGCTTTGTTGAAAAGTTGAATTCCTTGGTGAACAAGACGAATGTCTTGTTGACAAAGTCGAATGCCTTGATGACAAAGTAGAATGCCTTGCAGACCAAGTCGAATTCCTTGTTGAACAAGTCAAATACCTTGATGACCAAGTCAAATGCTTCAGTAAACAAGCCGAATGCCTTGTTGAATATCAAGAATGTGTTGTTGACCAAGCCGAATGCCTTTTTTAACAACTCGAATACATTGTTGAACAAGTCGAATGCCTTTTTGAAGAAGTCAAATGCCTTGTTAACCAAGTCGAATATCTTTCGAACAATTCAGATATCTGGTTGAACTTGTTGAATACATGGTTGACCAAGTAATGCCTTGTTCAACAACTCAAATGGCTTGTTTACCAAGTCAATTCCTTGTTGATCACGTCGAATTCATTGTTGAACTAGTCAAATGTCTTGTTGACCAAGTAATGCCTCGTTGAACAAGTCGGATGCCTTGACAAAATCAAATGCCTTGTTGACCTTATCGGAAGCCTTGTTGACCAAGTAGAATGCCCCGTGGAACATTTCGAATACGTTATTTACCAAGTCGAATGGAGTTGTCAAAGTATGCCTTGGTGAATAAATCGATTCCCTTGTTAAACAAGTCGATTGCCTTGTTTACAAAGTCTAATGCCTTGTTGACAAAGTAATGATTAGTTGAACAATTTTGAGTGCCTTATTGACCAAGTAGAATACCTTGTTGAAAAAGCCGAATGCATTGTTGATCAAGTCGAATTCGCCTTGATTACCTAGTAAAATGTCGTGTAGACCAAGTAAAAAATCAAAGTTGACCAAGTCAAATGCCTAGTTGAACAAGTCAAATGCCTTGTTAACAAAGATGCCATGTTGAACGAGTTGAAAACCTTGTTGACCAAGTCGAATGTCTTGTTTAACAACTCGAATACCTTTTTGAAAAGGTCAAATGCCTTGTTGACAAAGTCGAATGCTTAGTTGAACACGGAGAATGCCTTGTTAACCAAGTCGTATGCCTTGTTGATTAAGTCAAATGCTTCGTTGACTAAGTAATGGCTCAGGTAATAAATCGAATGCCTTGTTCACCAAGTGAAATGTCTTATTGATCAAGTCAAATGCATTGTACACTAAGTGGAATGCCTTGTTGACAAGTGGAATGCCTAGGTGAACAATTCGAATACTTTTTTGATCAAGTCGGATGCCTTGATGACCTAGTTGAATGCCGTGTAGACCAAGTCAAATGCCTTGTTGAACGGGTCGAATGCCTTGTTAAACAAATTGAATGTCTTGTGTACCAAGTCGAATGCCTTGATTAACAACTCGAATACCTTGTCGAACAAGTCAAATGCCTTGTTTACCAAGTACAATGCCTTGTTGACAAAGTCGAAATCCTTGTTGACCATGTAATGCGTCGTTACCAAGTCAAATGAAGGTTTACCAAGTCAAATGCCTTGTTTAACAAGTCAAAGGCCTTTTTTATTTAAACAAATGTCTTGTTGACCAAGTTGATGCCATGTATACCAAGTCGAATGCTTTGTTAAGCAAGTCGAATCCCACATTTACCAAGTCAAATGCCTTATTGAACAAGTCGAAGGCAATGTTTACCAAGTCGAACGGATGACCAAGGAAGTCTTGTCGAACAAATCGTAAACCATCTTCAACAAGTCCGATTCCTCGTTGAACAAGTTGAATGCCTTGTTGAACAAGTCGAATGTATTGTTCACAATTAGAATTTCTTATTGACCAAGTCGAATCCAATGTTTACCGAGTAGGCCTATGGTACACACGCATTTCTTTCGTCATTGATAAACTTAGTAATACTTTGATAGATCTGTACACATGACGCTATGTCTTATGTGAGGATTATTTTGAGCCTATGAGCACCCATATAAATATTTCATGCTCAATTTCTTTCTTGGTTGTGTGAAGTAGTGCATAATCCTTTTCTCTCTAGAACTTGCTTGTGCGATACGCTTTCAAATTACTTAAGGTGAGATTGTATGGAAATGAGGATGGCATTAGGAATTAAGTCCATAGCCAAAGTGTCCTTACACGACTGATCACCGTAGTTAACGACTTTGAGCCTGATCCTGTTTATTTGTGAAAACCTGTAATTATAAGCCACTGCCCCGAGAAACTTTCAGATTTTATCTAATCGATTAATAGCAGAAGTGGAGGTTGAGTGCCAAAGTGGAAAAGCGTAGCCCGACCGTCATACAAAAAACTCCTTGACGATAATCTCTCGTTAAGAACTCCTCCATCGATAATCTCTCGCCCGCAAAGGCACAGGAGAAGAGGAGCTTAACGGCACGAGAAAAGAGAAGCTTAGATATGTGGGATAGATGGAACCCTTCCTTCGAAAATCTCTCCTGCTAAAAAAACAGAAAGAAAAAAATTGAGAGAGAAGGGCTTAACCAAAGGTTGATGGACCGATACAAAAAAAGGTGAAAAGATTTCAGGGCGGCAAGAGGTAACCACGATGTTATGCGACACGCTATCGAACAATGGCATACAACCAACACGACAACATCCAATGGAATTTTACTCCCCAAAATTGTTAGTCGAGCCCATAAAATCGGGAAAGATCTTATGATCCATGCTTGATCACCGAGAGTAGTAGATTTGCAATTAATTTGAATGTTATGGTAAAGTCTAGATTACGGCATGACTTGAGTGAATTCATCGATATATTAGCCTATACACCTAGTGATTAGAGTGAATTTATGCGGGGGTACGAATCTTAATTAGTATTTCTAGGTAAGTTTGTGATTGTTAGGCTTTAATTATAAGTGTCATGCTTGAGATCGCTTATCTACTCTCATATCATGAATTTTACCTTGAATGAAAAGTTGCGAAGAAGTCGTGCTGGGTTTTGTGCTTATTCTTATTTCTAATTTGCTCGAGGACAAGTAAAAGTTCAAGTGTGGGGGGGTTTGATTAACGTTTTAATATGTTTATCTTGATTATAAATAGGTCATACTTTGAGTTAATCGTAGTCGTTTCTGCATCTATTCGTGTTATTTATACTAATTTTATGTTTAAGTAACATAAAACGGTACTTGGGAGAAAACCGAGCGAAAACGGAGCAGAAAACGACTCAAGTTCGTCCCGCTGGCACCGTCACGGCATGTTGACACCACGTCCATGCCGTAACGATCAAGGCAGAACAAGAATTAACTACCATGAAATCGTCACGGCATGTTGACACCTCGTGCATGCCGTGACGATCAAGGCAGAACAAAAATAAGCTCCCAGAAACTCGTCACGGCATGTTGACGCTCAGTCTATGTCGTGACGACCAAAGCAGAGAGAGATTTAGCTCCCAGGAAATCGTCACGGCATGTTGAGCACTCGTCCATGCCGTGACGATCAACAATAAAAGGGCTTTGCTCTTCGTCCATGCCGTGACGGTCCACAATTATGCTGTGACACGTGCTAAAGACTATAAAAGATCATTTTGAAGCTCTAAATATGAGTCCAATCTTCCACAATTCGAAACACACAACCTAAAAGACCTAAAAGGATGCTATAGAACCCTAGGAAACACCTCAGTGATTCCTATGGTTCACAAGAGGAATTCAACAAAGAATCATCGCGTCATCGGACGAGGAACAAAGGAATTCTTCGAGACTTCTCAAAATACATCCGTATAGGGAAGAATTATGAATCATATGTCCTTGTTCTCTATCTATTTCGTTGTTTATCCATGTATCATGAGTAACTAATCCTCGCTTGTGTTTGGAATGAGATGAGCGCTAGGTAGAATCGTTGTTTTGGCGTAGAGTGCTCGTGAACGCGTGTATTTGATTATTTATCGTTTATGAATATATCTATTCGACCCAATATGTCTATGTGTTGAGTTGATTCTTCGTATCAATATGTCTATGTTTGATTCGATGTTTGGTATCGTTTAGGGCGATAGCTAAATAATGATTCGACCTTTCATGAGCGTTAGGACTCGATTATAGGGCAACAGCAAATAATCGACCCTTGTATTAGGTAATTGCTAAATTAGATTCTCACAAATGTCTAGGGTGACGGCAAATTTTGGAGTGAGTTGAAATTACTGCGATCTAATCGATAGTCACACAGTTACGGTAGTTTACGACTTAGTCGATGACACCTAATGGGATTCGATATTCCGAGCACATCTTTATTATCTAAAGTTACTCATGGTTATTTAGTAGTATCTTTTAGTCCTTTATCTCGTGTTAGTTTAGGTGTCGGAATTTAGTTTCAAAATTTATAATTCGTAAGACATTTATTAGGCTATATATTGAGTCGATAGGTTAATACTAGTAATCAAGTCTATTCCTCGTGTTGATCTATCTACACAGTAGCGATAATTTAATATAGCATTTGCTTATGCAATCTAATACCAGCTGGTCCAATTAGCAAAAATAAAAATTGTCACCAACCATACAAGATGTTAATGAGATCCACACCAACTTTAAAGTCTATTAAATACGACAATCCCATATTCATGTATACTAAAAGAGAAAGTGTATCAAGACATGACGTCATTTATCCTTTGATGATTTGGAAAAAAATTACTTACATTACCATGTGTATTGTTGGTTCCATTTATGCCAAATACAGCCAACTAACCAAGGCAAGAAGCTAAAGGATATGATAAAACAAACCAAAAAGTTTTAAAAAAAAACATACCTAGAGGATATAGTCGTTTCATCCTTCGCCCACTCCAGCTTCCTATTAGGACTCAATGGAACAGTGAATTCATTGCTTTCCTTGCCTGTCTCTGTTCCTCTATATAAATTAGAGATGGAATGTTCCGACCTCCCTCTGCTCATTCCACTTTTCAATCAGGAAAAAAAATGAAGATCAACCGGTAACAGTAACAATATGCTACCACAATGATGATTTTTCCACGGGCGTTAATATGGAATAATTCATAACTCAGAAGGTTCACATGTCCAAAACTGTTAACTTAGATCTAATAGACAAATGTAGATGCTGAAAAGCAAATGAAATATAAGCAGCGTTGGACTTACATATTTTCCAG
This sequence comes from Linderniella brevidens, assembly GCA_004919715.1. NCBI lineage: Eukaryota > Viridiplantae > Streptophyta > Magnoliopsida > Lamiales > Linderniaceae > Linderniella > Linderniella brevidens. The sequence continues at coordinate 20,326,661 of SWDC01000154.1, forward strand.
GACAAAGAGAACAAAAGTATTTGGTGAGTTTCTCGCAATAGTCAGAATCACCCCCTTTGGCAGCTACACACCTGACAAGATATTTGAAAGATGATATCAGAGCCAGATGAATGATTTTTTTCTAATGCCTTGTTAACCAAATCGAATGTCTAATGCTTTGTTAACCAAATCGAATGCATTGTTTAACTACGTCAAATGCCTTGTTGAACATGTCGAATGCATTGTTTACCAAATCGAATGGAGTTGACCAAGTTATGTCTTGTTAAACAAATTGAATGTCATGTTGAACAAGTTGGATTCCTTGTTTACCAAGTCGAATGCCTTGTTGACCAAGAAACACTTTGTTAAATAATCTGAATGTCTCGTTGACCTTTTCGAATACCTTCTTGACCAAGTCGAATGCCTTGTTGACCAAGTCCAATGCCTTGTTTACCAAGTCCAATGCCTTGTTGACCAAGTCGAATGCCTTTTTTAACAACTATAATACATTGTTGAAGAAGTCAAATGCCTCGTTGAACAAGTCCAATATCTTGTTAACCAAGTCGAATCCCTTGTTGAATAAGTCGAATGCTTTGTTGACTAAGTAATTCGTCATTCAATAAGTTGAATGCCTTGTTGAGTATGTCTAATGCTTTGTAGGCCTAGTTGAACTCCATGTTGAACAAGTCGAATGTCTTGTAGAACAAGTTGAATGCCTTGTTGGACAAGTTGAATTCCTTGTTGAATAAGTCTAATGCATTGTTCGACAAGTCGAATTCCTTTTTGAACAATTCTGATGCCTGGTTGAACTTGTTGGATGCATGGTTGGCAAAGTAATGACTTGTTATACAAGTCAAATTCCTTGTTGACAAAGTTTAATTGCTTATTTACCACTTGGAATGCCTTGTTGAACTAGTCAAATGTCTTGTTGACCAAGCAATGCCTCGTTCAACAAGTCGGATGCCTTGTTTACAAGATCAAATGCCTTGTTGTCGTCGTCGAATGCTTTGTGGTCTAAGCGAATCCTTCGTTGAACAAGTCGAATGCCTTGTTCACCAATTTAAATGCCTTGTAGAACAAGTCAAATGTATTGTTATCCAAGTGAAATGTCTTAGTGATTAAGTCGAATCCATTGTTTACTACGTCGAATGCCTTGTTGACAAGTCGAATGCCTTGGTGAACAAATTGAATGTCTTGTTGACCAAATCAAATGCCTTGATGACCAAGTAGAATGCTTTGTAGACCAACTCGAATTCCAAGTTACCAAGTCAATGCCTCGTTGAACAAGTTGAATGTCTTGTTTACCAAGTTGAGTACCTAGTTGAACAACTAGAATGCCACGTTGACCAAGTCAAATGCCTTATTTAATAACTCGAATACCTTCTTGAAAAAGTTGAATGCCTTGTTGTACAAGTTCAATGCCTTGTTAACCAAGTTGAATGCCTTGTTGAACAAGTCAAATGCTTTGTTGACAAAGTAATTCTCATTCAATTAGACAAATGTCTTATTGAGTAAGTCACTTGTTGACCTAGTCTAATGCCTTGTAGACTTAGTTGAACTCCATGTTGACCAAGTAGAATGCTGTTGAACAAGTGGAATGCCTTGTTGAATAAGTCGAATGTATTGTTGACCAAGTAAAATGTGTTATTGACTAAGTCAAATGCCTCGTTGAGCAAGTCGAGTGTCTTGCTAAATAACTTGAATGCCTTGTTGACCAAGTCGAATTGTTGAATAAGTCGAATGTATTGTTCACAAAGTAGAATGTGTTATTGACCAAGTCGAATGCATCGGTCACTAAGTTGAATGCCTTGTTGATTAAGTTGAATGCCTTGTTTACAAACTCAAATGCTTTATTGAACAAGTCGAATGTCTTGTTTACCAAGTCGAATGCGGTATTTACCGAGATGAATGTCTTGTTGAACTAGTCTAATGCCTTATTTACAAAGTCGAATGGCTTGTTTACAAAGTCAAATGCCTTGTTGAACATGTCGAATGCAGTGTTTACCAAATCGAATGGAGTTGACCAAGTTATGTCTTGTTAAACAAATTGAATGTCATGTTCAACAAGTTGGATTCCTTGTTTACCAAGTCGAATGCCTTGTTGACCAAGAAATGCTTTGTTAACTAATTTGAATGCCTTGTTGACCTTGTCGAATGCCTTGTTGTCCAAGTCAAATGCCTTGTTGAACAAGTCGAATGCCTTGTTGAGCAAGTCGAATGTATTTTTCACCAGTGGAATGTCTTATTGACAAAGTCGAATGCATTGTTAACTAAGTCGAATGCTTTTTTGACAAGTTCAATCCCTTGGTGAACAAGATGACTAAGTTGAATGCCTCGATGATCAAGTACAATGCCTTGTAGACCAAGTCGAATTCCTAGTTGACCAAGTCAAATGCCTCGTTGAACAAGTCGAATGCCTTATTTACCAAGTCGAATGCCTTGTTGAACAACTAGAATGCCTTGTTGATCAAGTCGAATGCCTTGTTTAACAACTGCAATACATTGTTGAAGAAGTCAAATGCCTCGTTGAACAAGTCAAATGCTTTGTTAACCAAGTCGAATGCCTTGTTGAATAACTCAAATGTTTTCTTGACTAAGTAATGCCTCATTCAATAAGTCGAATGTCTTGTTGAGTAAGTCGATTGCCTTGTTGACCAAGTTTAATGCCTGATAGACCTAGTTGAACTCCATGTTGACCAAGTTGAATTCCTTGTGGAAGAAGTCGGATGCCTTGTTGACCATGTAATGCCTCGGTAACCAAGTCGAATGCAGGTTGACCAAGTCGAACGCCTGTTGGCCAAGTCGAATGCCTTCTTGATTTAGTCGAATGCCTTGTTGACCAAGTCGAATGCCATGTTCATCAAGTCAAATGCCTTGTGAAACAAGTCGAATGCCTGTTTACCAAGTCCAATTCCTTGTTGAACAAGTCAAATGCAGTGTTTAACAAGTCGAATGGAGATGACCAAGTTATGCATTGTTGACTAAATTGAATGTCATGTTGAGACATTGAATGCCTTGTTGAACAAATCCAATGCCTTGTTGACCAAGTCAAATGTCTCGTTGAACTAGTCGAATGTCTTGTTGAACAAGTTGAATGTATTGTGCACCAGTGGAATATCTTATTGACCAAGTTAAATGCATTGTTCACTAAGTCGAATGACTTGTTTACAAATCGTATGTCTTGGTGAACAAGTCGAAGTCTTGTTAACCTTGAATGCCTTGATGACCAAATTGAATGCCTTGTAGACCAAGTTGACCAAGTCAAATGCCTCGTTAAACGAGTCGAATACCTTATTTAACAAATCAAATACCTTGTTGAACAACTTGAATGCCTTATTAACCAAGTCGAATGCCTTGTTGAAAAAGTCGAATGTATTGTTCACCAAGTAGAAAGTCTTATTAACCAAGTCGAATACCTTGTTTACTAAGTCGAATGCATTGTTGACAAGTTGAATGGCTAGTAGACCAATTGGATTTCCTATTTCACCAAGTGAAATGCCTCGTTGAACAAGCCGAATGTGTTATTTACCAAGTCAAATGACTTGTTGATTAAGTTAAATGTCTTGTTGAGCATGTCGAACGTCTAGTTTAACAAGTCAAATGCCTTATTGAACAACTCGAATGACTTGTTTACCAACTCGAACGCCTTGTTGAACAAGTCAAATGCCTTGTTAAACAAGTCGAATGCATCGCTTACCAAGTCAAATACTTTGTTGATCAAGTTGAATGCAATGTTTACCAAGTCGAATGGAGCTGACCAAGTTATGCTTTTTTGAACAGATTGAATGTCATGTGAACAAGTTGAATGCCTTGTTTACCAAGTCAGAAGCCTTGTTGACCAAGAAATGCCTTGTTAAACAATTTAAATGTCTTCATTACATAGTCGAATGCCTTGTTTACCTAGTAATGCCTTTTTCAATAAGTTGAATGCCTTGTTAACAAAATAGAATGCCTTGTTGACCAAGTCGAATGCCTCGTTTACCAACTTGAATGGAGTTGACTACGTAATGCCCTTTTAAACAAATCGAATGCCTTGTTGACTAGTCGAATGTCTTGTTTTCCAAGTCGAACTTGTTAACCAAGAAATGTCTTGTTGACCTAGTCGAATTCCTTGTTTACCAAGTCCAACACATTCTTCACAAGAATGCCTTCTTGACCAAGTTAAATGTCTCGTTAAACAACTTGAATCCATTGTTCACCAAGAGGATTGTCTTGTTCACCAAGTCGAATGCCTTATTAACCAGTCGAATGCCTTGGTGAAAAAGTCGAACGCCTTGGTTACCAAGTCAAATGCCTTGATAACCAAGTTAAATGCCTTGTTCACCAAGTCGAATTCCTAGTTGACCAAGTCGAATGTTTCGTCGAACAAGTCAAATCCCCGGTTGAACTAGTTAACTACCTTGTTGACCAAGCCGAATGTCTTGTTGAACAAGTAGAATGCCTCGTTGAACTAATCGAATGCCTAGTTAACCAAGAAAGGGTTTTTTGAACAAGTCGAATGTCATGTTGACCAAGTCGAATGCCTTTTTGAACAAGTTAAATGCCTTGTTGACCAAGTCGAATGCCAATTGACCAAGGAATGTCTTCTTGAAAAAGTCAAATGCTTTGTTGAACAAGTCGAATGCCTTGTTAACAAAGTCAAAAGTCTTGTTAACCAAGTCAAATGTCTTGTTGACAAGGTCGAATGCCTTGTTGATCAAGTCGAATGCCTAGTTGACCAACTATGTAACTGCCTGGTTGAATAAATTGAATGTCTTATTGACCAAGTCGAATGCCTTGTTGACCAAGTAATGCCATGTTGAACAATTTGAGTTCAGTTTGGACCAATTCGAATATCTTGTTGAACAAGTTGAATGCCTTGTTAACCAAGTTAGCCTTGTTGAACAAGTCGAATGCCTTGTTCACCAAGTTGAATGCCCCGTTGAACAAGTTGAATGCCTTGATCACCAAGTCAAATGTCTTGTTGAACAAGTTAAATGCATTGTTCTCCAAGTTGAATGCCTTGTTGTCCAAGTCAAATGCATTGTCACCAAGTGGAATGTTTTGTTGACCAAGTCGAATGCATTGATGAACAAGTCAACTGCCTTGTTGACCAAGTTGAATACCTTGTTGAGGAAGTTAAATGCCTTGTTGAACAAGTTGAATGTCTTATTCACCAACTCGAATCCCTTGTTCACCAAGTAATGCCTTGTCTAACAAATCGATTGCCTTGTTGAACAAATCTAATATCTTGTTGCCCAAGTCGAATGCCTTGTGCAATAATATGAATACCTTGTTTACCAAGTCGAATGCCTTGAATGACCAAGTCAAATGCCTTGTTAACCAAGTCGAATGCCTTGTTGACCAAGTCGAATGTCCGGTTCACCAAGTCAAATGCCTTGTTCACCAAGTAGCGTCTTGTTGAACAAACCGAATGTCTTGTTGGACAAATCGAATGTCTTGTTAACCACGTCGAATGTATTGTTGATCAAGTTGAATGCCTTTTGGACCAAGTCGAGTTCCATGTTGACCAAGTCGAATGGCTTGATGACCAATATGAATGCCTTGTAGACCAAGTCGTATTCCAAGTTGACCAAGTCAAATGCCTCATTGAATAAGTCGAATGCCTTGTTGAACAACGTGAATGCCTTGTTGAGCAAGTTGAATGGCTTGTTGAACAACTCGAATACCTTGTTGAGCAAGTTGAATGCCTTGTTAAATAAGTCAAATGCCTTGTTCACCGAGTTGAATCCCTTGTTGAACAAGTCGAATGCTTTGTAGACTAGGTAATGCCTCGTTAAATAAGTCGAATGTCATTAAGTCGATTGCCTTGTCGACCAGGTCAAATGCCTTGTCGACCTAGTTAAATTCCATGTTACTAAGCCGAATGTCGGGTTGAACAAGTGGAATACCTTGTTTACAAAGTTGAATGCCTTGTTGAAAAGTCGAATGCCTCGTTATCCAAGTCGAATACCCTGTTGAACAATTTATATGACTGGTTGAACTTGTTGAATGCATGGTTGTTGAAGTAATTCCTGGTTGAAAAAGTAAAATGCCTTGTTGATAAAGTCGAATTCCTCGTTGACCAAGTCGATTGTCTTTATAAACTAGTCGAACGACTTGTTGACCGAGTAAGTCCTCGTTCAACAAGTCGGATGTCTTGTTAACAAAATTGAATACCTTATTGACTTTGTCATATACCTTGTTGACAAAGTCGAATGCCTTGTTGACCAAGTCGAATGTCTTGTTGACTAAAAGTCGAATGCCTTTTGGACCAAGTCAATTGCCTTGTTGATGAAGTCTAATGCCTTGTTTGACAAAGTCGAATGCCTCGTCGAACAAGGCGAATATCTGGCTCACAAAGTTAAATGCTTTGTTGAACAAGTCGAGTGCCTTATTTACCAGGTCGAATGGAGTTGACAAAGTTATGCCTTTTTGAATAAATCGATTCCCTTGTAGAACAACTCGAATGCCTTATTGACCAAGTAATGCCTTGTTGAACAATTTGAATGCTTGTTAACCAAGTAGAATGCCTTGTTGAACAAGCAAAAATCATTGTTGACCAAGTTGAATGGCTTGTTGAACAAGTCGAATGTCTCGTTGAACAAATCAAATGTCATGTTCACCAATTCGAATGCCTATTAGAACAAGTCAAATATATTGTTCACCAAGTGAAATGTGTAATTGATCAACTCGAATGCATTATTCACTAAGTCAAATGCCATCTTGACAAGTCGAATGTCTTGGTATAGTCGAATGCTTTGTTGATCAAGTCAAATGCCTTGATAACCAAGTTGAATGTCGTGTAGACCAAGTCAAATTCCAAGTTGACCAAGTCAAAGGCGTTATGGAACAAGTCGAATGCCTTATTTATCAAGTCGAATGCCTTGGTGAACAAGTCGAATGCCTAGTTAACCAACTCGAATACATTGATGACCAAGTTGAATGCCTTGTATACCAAGTTAAATTCCAATGACCAAATCTAATGCCGCATTGAACAAGTCGAATGTCTTGTTGAACAACTTGATACCTTTTTTAATAAGTCGAATATATTGTTCACCAAGTAGAATGTCTTATTGACCAAGTAAAATTAATTGTTCACTAAGTTGAATACCTTGTAGACCAAGTGGAATTCTTATTTGACTAAGTGAATGCCTTGTTGAACAAGTCGAATGCCATGTTTTACCAAGTCAAATGCCTTCTTGATTCACTTGAAAGCCTTGTTGACCATTCGAATGCCTTGTTGAACAAGTTGAATATCTTATTGAACAACTCGAATGTCTTGTTGAACAAGCCAAATGCCTTGTTCACCAAGTCGAATGCTTTGTTAACAAAGTTGAATGCCTCATTTACCAAGTCAAATGCCTTGTTGAACAAGTTGAATGCAATGTTGAACAAGTTTAATGTCTTGTTTACCAAGTCGAATGGCTTGTTGACAAAGAATGCCTTGTTAAATAATTTAAATGCCTTGTTGACCAAGTTGAATGCCTTTTTGACCTAGTAATGTCTTGTTGAATACGTAAAATATCTTATTGACAAAAGAGAATCCCTTGTTGCCTTTTCTTTCAGTCGAATGGAGTTGATTACGTAATGTCATTTTTGAACTAATCGAATGTCTTGTTGAACTAGTCAAATGTCTTGTTTTCCAAGTCGAACTTGTTGACCTAGAAATGTCTAGTTGAACAAGTCGAATGTCTTGTTTACCAAGTCAAACTTCTTCACAAGAATCCCTTGTTGAACTAGTTGAATGCCTTATTGGGCAAGTTGAATACCTTGTTGAACAAGTCGAATACCTGGTTGAACAAGTCGAATGCCTGGTTGGCCAAGAAATGCATTTTTGAACAATTCACATGCCTTGTTGACCAAGTCGAATGCCTTTTTGAACAAGTCAAATAACTTTTTGGCAAAGTCGAATGCATTGTTGAACAGCTCGAATGCCTAGTTGACCAAGGAATACCTTGTTGAAAAAGCCAAATGCCTTGTTAAACAAGTCGAATGCCTTGTTGACAAAATCGAATGTCTTGTTAACCAAGTCAAATTCCTTGTTGACCACGAATGCCTTATTGATCAAGTCGAATGCCTCGTTTACCAAGTCTAATGCCTTCTAGAACAAGAGTCTTGTTTACCAAGTCTAATGGAGTTGACTATGTATGTCGTGTTGAATAAATCAAATATCTTGTTGAATAAGTCGAATTCCTTGTTGACCAAGTAATGCCTTGTTGAACAATTTGAGTTCCAATTGGGTCAATTTGAATGCCTCGTTAAACAATTGAAATTTTGCCTTGTTCAGCAACTCGAATACCTTGTTGAATAAGTTGAATGCATTGTTGACCAAGTCGAATTAATTGTTTACCAAGTTGAATGTTTTGTTGGCCAAGGTGAATGCCTTGATGAACAAGTCGAATGTCTTGTTGACCAAGTTGAATACCTTGATGAGCAAGTTATATGCCTTGTTGAATAAGTCGAATGCCTTATTCACCAATTTGAATACCTTGTTTAAAAAGTCGAATGCCTTATTGAACAAATCTAATGCCTTGGTGACCAAGTCGAATGCCTTGTGCAATAATATGAATGTCTTCTTTACCAAGTCAAATGCCTTGTGGTTGTAACCAAACACGAGCTACATTCTCTCTCTAGGGGATTTTTCTCTCATCTCTCTCTAGAGTTCTTTAACGAATATCATCCATAATATAGTCCAGATTCATTACAAACTACCTCCAAAATCTCTACGGCGTGTTGACGGGCGGCGGAACACGGTGACACACCTCCATCGCCGGGATCAGACGGCTTTGGAGGGTTTGATTCTCATTTTTTGAGTTTTGGTTTTACATTTTTTCGACTTTGCTTGACAATGGCATCGACATCCCTCATGTATGGATCGATAATGAGTGGATCTTCTACATCGATGAAGAATTCGGATCCGAAAGATTGTTCACGAGATATTGATTCACTAAGGCGGGAATACCCATTGTTCGCCTCTAGATTTGATGGAGCACGTTTTAATTATTTGATGGCTAGGATTAATGGCCGCTCCGATGGCAGAACGGAAGACGATCCTCATATTCCCGAAGGGGGCCGTGGCGGGGGTAATAGACGGAATGGAGTGACAATACTACAACCACTACGTGGTGCTCGGGTGGGAGCCGAATATCATCGACCGGGAACGCCGCCACCATCTAGCCGGAGAGCCGATCGACGAGGGGACGTGTCGGACGTGACAACCAAAATTGCACAAGATTCATTGAACCTAGACACCCCTGCAATTGCGCAAGATTCATTACACCTAGACACGCTTGAAATTGCACAAGATTCATTGCACCTAGACACGCTAGCGCAAGATTCATTGAACCTAGACACGGTTGAGAATGAATTGGAAGAGGCTATTTCGGGAAGAGATCTTGCATATCTGGCTGAAAATGCAAAGGGCTACCCTAGTATGGAAAAGATCTTGCATTATCTTCGTAAAGATTTGGGGCTATCTTTGTGCGATTCTCAATCTGCGGTACCCCAACCACACGCCGTGAATTCCGTAGTGACCTCGGCAATGATCACATCGCCGACAATCATCACGCCGGCCATAAAAGCCCCGGTGAACGGTCCAGGAGCTGAATCATTGGCTGTCCCGCCACGACCGAACGAAGTACCAAGGCCGACGTTAAACGACACCGACATCGGGATAAATTTGGAGGCTCCGGCGGCGCCCACATCAGCGGGCAATGGTGGGAACACGCCGGGAATCATATCGGCAGTACAACATGGGAATGACACTAGGGTTTCTGAACCCGTTCTGACGCCATCGTTCGCAGATATTCTCAAAGGGAGACGTCCATCTCCACCTACCGATACTCGTCGACGGACTGATAGGGTTCACTTCCAATATACTACACCTATGCTTGTCAATGGAATGATTGAGGTTCAGCCAACTAAAGAGATAGCGTCGAAGGGCTGCCTTCGATGGGCTAATACAGCGGTGGGATATTTCTTGGGACGCAAACCTTACTTCCCACATGAGGATCGCCATTTCCGCACAAGATGGCCGGGCCTGGTGGAAGTGCGTGCTACCTCGAATGGCTTCTTCAAATTCCGTTTCGACTCCACGGCTACGATGGTTGATGCTTTGGAAGGTGGCCATGGTTATTGTATGGCAGCCCCTCTTTCTTGAGGAGTGGCGGCAAGGGATGACTTTGGAAAAGCGACCGCATGATGAGGTCACGACGTGGGTTCGTTTTTTCCACCTCCCATCGGAATACTGGACTCCGGAGGGATTAGGACTCGTGGCCAGCGCGGTTGGTACACCGTTATTTCCCGACGCTTTTACGATCAGCATGGAGCGTATCGATTTAGCGCTCGTTTGCATTATGAAGAAGATCGCTGATCCATATGTTGAAGCTTTCAACCTTCGCCTACCCAATACGGACAGGGTGATCACGATTCGAGCGGAATATGAATGAAAACCTCCACGATGTTCGACGTGTTCGACTATGGGTCATTCGACTGGTGCATGCCCCATGACCGCCCCAACGGTCCCGAAGGCTACGACAAATTGGGCAGCCCCGACTATTACGCGGATCTGGCGTCCAATCGCGAAGTCCAAGTCGACGGGTGAGACACGCCGCGTAGCCACTGAGCAACATAATAGGCCTCTCGTACCCATTGTCTCCAGCGAGCAGCAGGGAGAATGTTCCAGGCAACCTCAGCATGGATCCTCTCCAGACTCGGCGGGTACGGGAGGCGTGATTCGGCCAACCATCGAGAATAGCATGGTGGTGGTGCCAATCCCTGCTCAGATGACACCGCCTCCTACGAACCCGTTTGACATGCTTCACCTCATTGATGAAGATGGGGACTTCCTACATCCGGGCCCTGATAATGATGCAGCCCTTCATGGGGTTGTTTTATGATACCATTTGGCTGCTGGAATGTACGTGGTCTCAACAAGAGAGACCATGGGAGAGCGGTAGAGGATTTGATTCGTCGTTTTGACCTTAAGCTTGTTCGATTGCTAGAGACACGAGTAACAGTGGCAAACGCTGATTCGATTGCCAACAGTATTAAGCAGTGGGCATGGTTCTTCGATTATGATATGGGCCCCGGGAAGCGTATCTGGCTAGGATGGGACGCACGATATCTTCGTGTTGATGTTATCGGGATGACGACGCAAGCCCTACACTGCAGAGTTCTATCGTTGGCGACTCGTCTGGTTTTCTTTATTACATTCATATATGGGCTCAATCAGCGGGAGGAGCGCTGCGCATTATGGGATGAGTTAGTTAGGATCTCCGAAGCTCGCGCGGATGATGCTTGGTTAGTGGTCCGTGATTTCAATGCGATAGTGGAACCTAATGAAGCACGGGGAGGATCTCCACATCCAGCAGACTATCATGATCTGACTCGATGTCTCATCTCGGTTGATCTCCATAACTTACCATGCTTGGGTCAATATTTCACGTGGTTTAATCAACGACGAGGTGATGCGGGTATTTGGCGCCGTTTGGACAGGATGGTTGCTAACCCGACGTGGTTTGCTAAATTTGGGGATCTTGGATATCGATGTGAACTACCAGCCACTTCTCACCATTGTCCTCTTATTCTGGAGCCGGGGCGATCGACGTTTTCTCGAGGTACGGTGTTTCGATTCGATAATTTTCTCACGTCGGATCCACAGTTTGGCTCTGTCGTAAGCTCAGGGTGGCAGCTTCCTATTTCGGGATACCCGATGTTTCGGGTCCTTGCACGTCTGAAGGCCCTCAAGCAAGCGTTCAAGGATATGAGGCATGCTAAAGGGAATCTGGCGCATAACGTGGTGGAGGCGCGAAATTTCCTTGACATTGCCCAGGAGTTTGTCTCATTGTACCCGCATGATGATCGTTTTCTGGTACTACAATCTATATGTCGACGTCTCTATGCAGCTGCGGTAGCAATGGAGCAATCGGCCCTAGCACAACGGGCCAAAATGACTTGGCTCAAAGAAGGCGACCGTTGCTTCGCTTTTTTCTTCAAGAAGGTTGCCATACGACGAGTGGCAAAACCGTATCTTCTCGCTTGAGGATGATGCTGGGAAATTAATTGAAGGGGAGCTACAAGTAAAGGGCGAGCTTCTTAGACACTACAAGAACCTCTTGGGTACGACCGCTCGGAGCGGCCCGCTGGATCGCTCTGCTATCTATGCGGCCATATCTCGCACATTACCCAATCACGCACCGGGAGATCTACTTCGGCTCATCGACGAAGGTGAGATTAAGCTGGCGCTTTCTTCTATTACGGATGACAAAGCACCGGGTCCGGATGGAGGGAGCTGAATACTACACTTCTTACGTTGATCCCTAAGCAGGACTCCCCACGACGACCTGCTAACTTTCGGCCTATATCGTGCTGTAATGTCTTACACAAGATTATTTCGAAGATCTTGGCTAATCGTCTGAAGACTTATCTCCCAGGCTTAGTGGATGTCTCCCAGACTGCATTTATCCCTGGTCGCAGGATCAGCGATAATATTCTCCTCGCTCAGGAGTTATGCTCTAGCTACCGGAATCAGAGCTTACCGGCACGGGCTACGCTGAAGGTTGACTTGGCAAAGGCATACGATCATGTCGAGTGGGACTTTTTAGTGTGTGTGTTGGAGGCCATGGGTTTTCCTTCGCGGTTCGTTGCATGGATCCAGGTGTGTTTGACGACTCCTTATTACTCCATCAATATCAATGGTCGAGCGGAGGGGAATTTTCCGGGACAGCGGAGTCTTCGTCAGGGCGATCCTATATCTCCGTATCTTTTTACGTTGGCCATGGAGGTGCTTCATGGTATTCTTCGGAACAAGATTCTTTCGGAGGGGAGATTTACTTTCCATTGGAGATGCGAGCCTTCCCGTATTTTCATGCTGACATTTGCTGACGATCTTCTTCTTTTCAGTCACGCGGACACTAAATCCATCCAGACTTTCCGAGCGGGGTTGGATGAATTTGCGATACTTTCGGGGTTAAGGGCTAACCTTGGAAAGAGCGAGATGTTTCTTTCCAAACGGGCGAGCGGCTGCCAACCCTTATTATCTATTATGGGTTTTCCTTTAGGCAATTTACCAGTGAGGTATTTGGGTGTCCCGTTAATTACATCACGACTGACTATTCATGACTGTAATCCACTTCTACAGCGCATTGACCAACGCTTAGGCTATTGGCTCAATCGCTCTCTTTCATATGCTGGGAGGGTACAATTGATCCGTTCAGTCCTTGCTGCGCTGCATGGGTATTGGTCCGAGGTGTTCATCCTGCCCAAAGGCGTTATTAGAGTGATTGAGCAACGATTCAGATCGTTACTCTGGGCGGGTTCTGCTGCCAAAGTTGCTTAGGATGATGTATGTTTCCCGGTGGATGAGGGTGGTTTGGGCATTCGCTCGCTTGTGGACGATAACAAGGCCCTTCTTCTTAAGCACCTATGGAGTATTCTGAGCAAGGATCCTAATTCTATTTGGGTATCGTGACTTCTCTAGACGCGACTGCAAAATCGCTCGTTGTGGACTATATCGGGAACCGCCCCATCGACGTGGAGTTGGAGGAAACTCTTACAACTTCGCCCTATGCTTCGATCGAAGGTTAGTATCCGTATTGGTAATGGCGAAACTAATTGGTTGTGGCAGGACCCATGGATCGATGATAGGCCGCTTCTGGAACGATTTCCATGGGGATCGATGATTATGGGCCTTTCTGATGATTCACGTTTGAGTCGAGTCATTGCTAGTGACGGTTGGAGGTGGCCAACGACTTCCTCGATGGAATTTCTGATGATTGAACCCATGCTCCCGGACGTTCACCCATTGGAAGCTGACTCCTACCGATGGCTATCGTCTCCCACATGACTTTTCACCACTGCTTCTGCTCGGGATGCGTTCCGGCAGAAACGCTCGCCGGTTCATTGGGCAGCCCTATTTGGGGGGGTGCTTAGGGTTCCAAGCTATGTTCATCTTATGGCTTCCTATTCGTGAACGCCTAGCTACCAGAGATAAGCCTTGGGTTGCGCTCAAGGCCGCGTCGAGTGCTTGCTTATTGTGTGACGCGGATGAGATGGAGACGATCAATCACCTTTTCTTTGATTGCCCATACACATCTCGATGCTTACGACTTCTTCGGCGATAGATTCGGTATCTCTGGCCTTACCGCGATTGGCAGCAGGGGATTAGGTGGGCTGGCCTGCGGTGGAAAGGTATGCACCTCCAGTATCTGCCATATCGACATGTTCTGGCTTCGACGATTCACCACATCTGGACTGAGCGAAACCACCGTTGGACTGATGGCAGACAGCAGCTCGTTGAGGATATTGTGAGGGTATTGCTTATGCACCTATCATAACTACCGTGTCGATATGAGCTACAGTATTGTGCCCTGCGTCGCCTGTGGCACATTGCTTGGTAGATGTATGAACGTTATTTATGGTAGTTTGTTTGGTGGATAGAGATTATATCCATCTTGTACACAGTGGCATGTCACTGGTCTTTGCGACATGAATCATATCATGTGCGCTTTACTGTCCTTTATTTCATTTATTTAGTGAACGTTCCCCAAAAAAAAGTCAAATGCCTTGTCGACCAAGGCGAATGCATTGTCGACCAAGTCGAATGCCTTGTTCAGCAAGTCGAATGTCCAGTTCACCAAGTATGGCTTGTTGGCCAACCAACGTCTTGTTGAACGAGTCGAATGCCTTGTTGAAAAAATCAAATGTCTTGTTGACCACGTGGAATGCCTTGTTGATCAAGTTGAATGACTTATGGACCAAGTCGAGTTCCATGTTGACAAAGTCGAATGCATTGTTGAACAAGTCGAATACCTTGTTTACCAAGTCCAATGGTTTGGTTAACAAGTTGACTGCCTTGATGTTTCAGATATAACCAAATATAAATACGATTATTCGAAAAAAAAGATGAATATGAATAGAATAGGGTGCTATTCGATTTGATTCAATCTTTTGCAACCATGCGCGTCTGGTATCGTGCATGGTGGTCGTGCGCTAGCTGCATGTAGGCACTTACCTGCCAGCAGTGTGCGGGCAAACTTGGCTGTGCGATGGGCTGTGCCTAGAGCAGCTCCACGCTAAAGCCTAACCGTGTTTGTCGTGCGCGTGTGGTTTGCGAAGATCCTGCATGTTCGGCGTGTACGGTTTTCCAGGGTGCCAGAGATCGCATTACATGGTGATGTCGAACCCTGTTCTGTCCGGGGTACGTATCCATTCCGTGCACACCCCGAGGCTAGCTACGACATTCCATGGTCACTGCCGCACAAGGTTTGGTGCTAGTCGTTCATCATGTCAGGGTCGTGCCATGCACGTTGTTGGTCGCTTCCCACCTCCCACTAATCTCGATTCAATCTTTTTCACGCTCCGGTTCGTGATGCATGCCTGCGCTACGATACCATTGTTAGGGATCGGTCGGTGGATTGTCAGAACCCGTGTTTCCCGAGAACGTGCTGAATTTAAAAAATTCAGGCGACGTCGATTCTCCTAGTACTGCTCAGATGAGCACATACCAAGACAACATGTTAAACAACCTTAAAACACAAAGATAGGGAACAAGTCATGATACCGAGTACTAGAAGATGGGTAGTGAAACTGTCCGGTCCAACAACGTTGCACGTGCGAGTGGTAACAAGCAAGGATAAAAGGCCCCTTTGGATGGCTAGAGGAGATATCTTCAAAGAGAGGCTCCTAGCTTTATGTGTGTTTTTCGAAAATCACAATGATGATTAGGGTTTGTTTCAAAAATCCCTAGGTGGTATTCATAATTTTCGAAACCGTAAGGTCCAATGACACTTACTTGTTTAAGATAAGATCTCCTTAAGGTCTTCTACCAGAATACGATCTTTCTAAAAACATCTCTCTTAAACATTTCATTTTCGAAAATATATATAGACATAATTTTCAAAATCTATATTATATCCAATATTAATAATTCTGAAACTTATATTAAGGTAAATACCAAATTTGTACCCCTCCAAGTAAGTTATGATAGAATACCAATTTTCCCCCGCAATATTTAAAACTTATTATCTAATAATACTATAAACATTTTCCACTAAATAAATAATTTCAACAAAGATCCAAATTAGTTTATTAATTTTGATTTTAACTGAAATGGACTTCTGAGTTCGATTTCTCTTTTAATTGGCATTACCTTGGTGATCCTTTTCAAACTCGACCCTCTTGGTTCGTCTCAAATGGCCATGAGAGGAATCCAATGGTTCAGTAAGCGCCTAGCTAATCTTGCGGTACCGAATCGATCCCAGGTTGCAACAAATTTAGATCTAATCTTTAAATTCACGAACGGACTATAGATTATCGTATCTACGTATAAACCCTTTACTGAATGTCCTGGTCGGTGAGAGACATACCTTATCAAACTCATTGAACACGGCACCATGTTAATTTGACTTGTGAAATTACTAAACTACCCTTCACGTCCCATGTGAGTTATTTTAAATGATTCGGTCGAAGACTTCGTAATTTTTCGCTCCCGAAATTCTCATAAACATAATCCTCGATTTACTTAATGTCGTGAATCCCGCTCATCGGTTCACGTCGGCAATTGTGCTCCGTTGTCGAGATCACATTTCGTCGTCAGCCACGCACCATGCAAATTGGGCCTAGCAAACTAGTGACAAGTCAAGACCCCGCGAATCCAATTAAGCGTTGACCCCTTTTGACTAAGGTTCACGCAACCTACGATAGTCAATCAATCGATCTATTGGACTTTTCAAGCATGCGATCGATCAAGACTATGAGTCAGAGTCCAAATACAGACAGTCCATTAATTCGTCATGTATCAATGTCACGAGCTCCTACTTCTCTACCGACACACTCACTTAAGACACGTCGACATGTCAGTCATACTTATCAATCTGATCACCATGTCGGAGATTAAGACTTGTGTACTATCAACATCGTGTCAACTCTCCGCCTATCACAATCAATGACTACCTCCACAGAATTTGGGTTTTATTTATTTATTTATTTATCTTTCTTATTGAAGGTCTAGATAAGAAGTTTGTGATAAATAAATAACATGCATTAATGTCGAATGAAAAATACAGCTAGTTCGATATTTATTTATTCAAAATAATTATTCGATTCCAATAATACAAATTAGAATATTATATAGGTCGTAACCCTGATTTCTATAATCATCGAAATGTCATTCTGACGGCACATTCCTAACACCGAGTGCTTATCTCTAACAATAGTATGATTGCTTGGACGAAAGAAAAAAGTCATAATATTCATCCTAAACTTCCCAGATAACTCTTCCATATATGATTCCATTTGAACCACCCACATCTTGTAATTTCTCTATCAAAGGTCGGTGGACCAACAACTTAAAATTTTATTTTATCTCCAAAGGTCTTGATAAATTTACACAAGTTCCCTAAGAAGGGTACTTTGATACCAATTGATAGTTCATGTATAACGACTACCACTTTAGTTTTTTAATCAAAAATATTGATGGACGAGATTGATTTAAATAGGTTACAATTCAGTTATAACTATATCATGTACATATCTAGTAAACGACGAAAGGGTGCTTGTCGTATACTTCATTGGGAGAATGTTAGGTTGAGACCATTTTACTATGTATTTATAACCAATTAACGTTCGAGCATGTTGACGTACATGTATTGTGGTATTAGTCGTATAGAAAATATCTTAAGTATGTTTCGTGGTCAATTATATTTAGAGGGGTTTGTTACATTAAATACGATGTGTGGAGCTATTTAATAATTGTGTAGAATTCATGGGGTCTGGATAGTAAATACCTAGTAGGCTATTTACGAACCAGTCTATTTTGATATCTATATATGTGACTGTGGTCCCCAAGTCCAGTACAGCGAAACATTTGCAGTCGTCACTCCCGTAAAACCCTAGTCACTGTTGTATAACGGTCAATCAGGGATCCCATCTTCTACGATCTAAAGGTCTCGCGCTTGGAAGGTCCACAAACTCGGTTCTACATAGGAATGTTAATTTTCAGGTATGATTTTATTCTGCAAAAGTATTTCTATTATCGTGTAGTATAATCCTTCTTTAATCTGATCGTTTACGGATCCATCCGGTTCAGATCCAACATCCATAGCTTACCCATCTACTGTTCTCATCTCATGCAAAGGCGCCCATTAGCCCATCAAGATGCGTGGGCCCAAATCGCTCAGAAAGCCCATAATATGTCATATCACTTCTTTCACGGAAAAAATTGTTATTTTTTCCCATTGCCTGCCTTTTTTTCCCCGAAACGATAGCTTGATAGATTAACAGAAAGATACATGAGCTAAATAGCCGAATAAAGCCCTCTCAATACAATCGAACGTCAAGTAAGAAATAAATCTCTACCAAGAGAGAATGTACGAACGATAAAAAAACAAAGAGAAATGACGCAAGAAAACGTATTAAAGTTTGAATAAAAACTAAAGAACTTACTACAAGACAATCTAAAACTTCACAACTAGTTCTATTAAACGTATCACTGTAATATTTTTCACTTTCTTTAGTCTCTAACTTCAAAATCTCGTCATCAAAGGATATGACACTCCAGAAGGGGAGCAACAACTCATATCAATGAGTCAAGCTATCCAAGTGAGAGCTTCATGAAAAAAAAGAGGTCAAATACGCAAACAGTACATATAAAGAAATGACAAAAAAAAATGGACTCTCCCAACCTCCGTTAATGGAGGAAGGGGGAGAATAGTCTTACTCTTTTTTTTTTTTAACAAGTAGAGAGAATCTCGAGCAATTTTTTGATTTCATTTTTCCGTTATATTTGGACAAGCCTCGTCGTCAAAATTTTGATATTTTAACCATCTATATTAAGCATAAAGGGCAAGGCAACTCGAGCATTGAAAGTGATGCATATCTTCATTTAGATCATGATTTTACCTCTACCGAGAATTTAAACTACATGGTTTTATTTTTATGTTGGCGCACTTATTTAGAACTAGTACAACATTCCATTATTTATTTATACGAACTAAGAGAAATATTACAAGACTATGATATCCATCTCCAAGTAACAAATAAAAACGATAACTAAACATGCATCAGTTGCTATTTTGTGCCTTGTCCTCTAGAGGATCATGCGAAGAAGCCGCAAGTCTTCTCAAGGAACGATACTGAAGCCTCACGTTTTCTCCGGTCTCAATTATCTTGAGCAAATACCTTTATAAGAAGAAAGAATTCCAGTTAGTATTATACTGAATTAGTAATTATTTCGCAGATAACGCAGTTCCGTTGATGAGGTCCAAATACAAAAGTTCCTTCACTTTAGATATTGAGTCAGGTTACTCTAACAATTGAGCAAGACAACGAGAGTTCGTTGCATTGCAGAGCTAATTAGTCTCCTCAACAGACTACTAACTAACCAGCCATTGAGACACTGGGATGTTATTACCGCTTCCTTGCCAACAAACTTCTCTGGCGTCCTTCGGTTTCCCTGCACGACACCTTTTCTAACCTAAGCATACGATTTCGAAAGAGAAAAAAAAAAGGATATACTTACCTGAATGACGACCTTCTCATTAACCGATAACGGATACTGTACAGCTCTTTGCAACCCATGTTCCCATGTTTCACCATTTTCCTAAAGTCTCATAGAGAAGCAGCATTATATATTATGCCTTCTTCAAATATTATTCACCAGAGAAGAAAAAAAAAATAATAAAGAGCTGGAACAGAGGATTCTAGTAGCACTTATGCTTTACCCTGTGTTCTTCCTTCCTGCGTTTACGAAGAGCTGCATTATGGAATAGCCTGTGATCATCCTCTTGCTTCACTGCTGCGGACGCGGCTCTCAGAGCTTCATAATACGATAATTAACAATATCACATGTGAACGGACAGGCGACATACAAATACACAATGCGAAATGAAAGTTTTAACATGATGTTGAGGAGGAGTACCATGATTAGGGATCAATAATCCAGCATTAATATCTGAATCACAGATTGCACATTTGGACTGCAACGGAGGAGAGGAAGGGAAAAGTAATGTGATTCTAAGCACAGATGGATCGATTAGTTAAACATGTGATGAGAAAACGTTTCGAAACGGTACAGTGGATTGATCTTACCGTTTCAACAACCTTTCGTAGCATCAGACCACCAAATGAATGCCCGCAAGAAACAAGCATAGCATCCTCCAGGAATGCACCACTGAGGAATTCCCGAATTAAATCCAAAATTTGTAATATGTTAATCGTACCGAGACAAACTTTCAAGGAATTTACAACATAGAAAGCATTCGAAACTTACGACAACGGGTCAGACAAAACACTTCTCAGTGATTGTCTCGTGATAGAATTATCTGGAATTGCCTGCCAATTACGGATCCAAAAGGAAAACGCCAACCACACAATTGTCACGTAATAGTCGTTAAAAATATTAAAATAATTCCTCAAAAGAAATTCGTACGTAATAATTGTCAGTCAAAACATCTCCCTCAGCTGAAAGGTCATCCATAAACTGGCTTACAGTTATTGGCATGTAGTTCTGAGGAATTACATGACCAACCGCAGCAATTGAAGAACAATCCAAGACTGCTTTGGCTTGTGGCATAAGCCGAAATGCTAGTGATGTCCTATATGCACATATCACAATTTTTGTTTCGATAAGTTTTGCGTCGAAGATGCATTGTTCGTATATCATGCCTTAGTCATCATGCCATTAAGTTTTCTTTTGTTTTTTCCCCACCGAAAATCTTAAACAAAATAAAAGCCTTAGAAAAACATTAAGGTCCATTTGAGTTTCGTTTTACCGTTGGTTTTGGTACGGGAGATATAAAAAAAAATTAGAATCCTTTTGGGAATTTAGGTGAAAATTTTTAAAAATTATGACAGATGCATGATCAATGTTAAACCACTATAAAACGTGATTCAAACGGACCGCGGGATTTACAAACATCAGATGATACCTTGCACCAAAAGCACTGTTAAGATTCTTAGGCATTGCTCGATATATAACAGCAGGGCGTAGTCCTGCAGTAACATGACTAAGAGCTTTTCCGGTAAGCAATAATAATTCCCCAGGTGCCAAGCAACCATCTGCTTGGTACCAATGCCCATTGGGGTCACGAACCTATGGTTGAGATATGAACAATGAACTGTAATACTTGCTTGTTGCATGAAATATATGAAGAAAACATATGCTAAACACTCCACGTAGTATGTCTGAATCCGATAGAAGATACAAATCAAAGCATTGGAATTACATACATTTTAAATGCAAGTGAAATGGGATTATATAGAACAGAGAAGCACCTGAAGGCCTGGGGTATCAGAGGAAATCAGCATTAACAAACCATTAACTGATTCACTAGTGGAAGCAAGACTGGCTTCACTAGAGACATCGGTTGATGGATGTGAGGGTATCTGGGCGAATGAGGCAACAAGAACTGATGAAGATGGCTCATTAGCAGGCAAAGGATTATCATCAAGCAAGCAATTAAAAACACTGCACAGCATAAATATTTTCGGAAGTCACTTCCAAACAGAAAAAGGACTGTTACACAAATTTATGAACAGAAAAAAACAGACATAAGCTACATTCACTACTCTCACTCGCTACGCAGCCGAAGATGCCTTGCTATAGCAGAGAGAGCTGCACGAGCCGCTCTTCCCATGCATCTAAATGCATCAGACATGCATGGAGGTGATGAATCTAAATCTTCTGAAGGCCTAACACAAAGGACAGCATTATCAGAAAATGTTCAAGCGGGAACATTGCATCAAAATTTCCACAAGTATACAAAAATCCTATTATATGAATTAGGATAGAATGTGCGAATTTAACAACTAAGAATCATGACCCAATATGTGAAGAAAACGATGATAGAAAATGGTCATCCGGCCTCGTGTTGTTAGTCAGAACTAGGGTTGCCTAAGAAGCACCACCCAGCCTAAAAAGATGATTGCAACACTGCGACCTAATAGAAATATAATCATGATTATGAGAATCAACGGTCACTTGACGATTTCAGGATATCTTATGAACATGCAATTGATTGCGACTCTATTTAATTCAGTGCAGGAAAGTCAGCTAAAGAACTTCTGATACAAATAACCTTCCGGCCCGGAAAGTGTAAACCCCTCTCGCGCTGTTTTTATTTCGAAAGAAGAAACGAGCTGACCCGAGCGCACATCTCAGCAGAGCGGCGTCGTCGGAGCCGAGCTGAATGACGGCGGCGTTTTGGCGGATCAGTGAAGTCGATAAGGCGTCCACGGCTTTGAGGTAGGTGGTGGTCGGGGGTCCATCGTGGGGCAAAATCTCGGAGAGCCGAATCCTATTCGGATCGCCCCAAGATGAATTGGGAGGATGGTGGTTGATATTATTTATCTGCTGATGAGTCATCATAATCTCTACTCAGCGGTGTTTGTTAGAAGCATCAACGGCGGATTTTGGTATATGACCTTGAAAGCCTCGGTATTTGTGGAGAGAGAGCAACTCCAACGAAAACACAAAAATTGCGATACTCATATTATGATTTAAATTCCAATGTTCTTCAA
Source organism: Linderniella brevidens (assembly GCA_004919715.1). Classification (NCBI taxonomy): domain Eukaryota; kingdom Viridiplantae; phylum Streptophyta; class Magnoliopsida; order Lamiales; family Linderniaceae; genus Linderniella; species Linderniella brevidens. The sequence goes on from SWDC01000154.1 coordinate 20,349,140, forward strand.
ATCGTTCGGAAAATGCACGGATTTGGATTTCGATTTCATCCAAATCCGCTTAATTTAAATGCTCATTATTTATCGGATTTTGAAATTTGATCACAAGATGTCTTCATAGCCCAGTCCACTATATATTTTTTTATAAATAATAATAATAACAGAAGGGAAACCCACATTTAAATACTTATTATAATATAAAATGTCAATTCAGTCCCTTGTCATTTTTATATGTCTAGTAGAATAAAGTTTTTACACATATATACTCATTTGACGAAGGTACAACATATAAGACATTTAGGTACCATAAAGAAACGTAGTGTGGTACATATTAGAGTGAAAAAAGGTACATACTAAAGCAAACAAAAGATACATCTCTTAGGAATATTTTGTAGTGTCCCTAAAATATTAAGTCTTGGTTCTATTTTTGTAATTAGTATGTAGTTGGTTTTGGGGCCGCTACGTAAATATTATATAAATTATGTCTTAGACCTTAATATACCAACTCATGTGGTATATAATGCCCCATTTACCCTTTTAGGGTTTTTGATCAAAGGAATTTATTTACAGGTCACCTTGAACTTTCCAAATTAGGAAATACGCACAAACATACACTACAAGGTGTTATTCGATTTTTAAGTTTTAATGCTATCTTTTGATCCTTGTTTGGTAGAAAAATGGACCAACAAGTGGTATCAGAGCAAATCGTGATCGATCAAAATGATTTGAATCTAGTTTCGTTCGATTTCAATATGGAAGAGCTTTTGGATAAACTTCATTTTCGATTTTTCATAGTCATATGGGCATTTTTGAACTTTTTTTTTACTGTTTTTATCCCCTTAAGAGCTTGATAAATCGTTCATAAGTGATTCTCTACTCTTTTGCATCGATTTCAGTCTAGTTTGAGTAAGTTTTGAACCAAAATCGAGTATGAAACTGGTCTTTTTCGTCACAGTTTTGATTTTGGGGTAGATGAATGTAACAGTACCCAGAATTCCGAACATCTCCCCGAAATTATTCAACACGTCGAAAATTTGTCTAACTTAGCTCATTTTTGAGAAACTTTGATCTGAAATTCGCCTGATTTTTCAGAAAAATTTCGGGGAATTTCAATATTCGGATAGGCTTACCCGAATTTCAAAATTGAATAGGATTACCCGATTTTTCAAAACTCGACTAAGAATACCCAATATTTAAATATTCGGTTTAGGATTACCCGATTTTTAACTTTCGGCAAAAAATACACGATTTTCAAATTTCGGGCAGGAAAACCCTATTTTCAAAATCGGACAACCTTACCCGATATTTAAAATTCGCCTAAGTTACTCGAATTTTTGCTTATTACCCGAGTATCATTTGATAATTAACAATTATCGGACAGATTTTCCCAACAGAGCATGGATAACCCGAATTTCATACTCATTCGATTTTCAAAGTGTGTTGAACGAATGTCGACTCAAGTGTTGAACGAAAGTCATCACACGAAATTCACAATTCTCGCCGACTAAACACTTCAAATTACTCATTGCCTGGGAATTATTTAACAATCATTTAAGAAATTTCCAAGTCCAAAATACAACAAATTTTCAATTTAAGGACATTGAAAAATTCTTATCCACTTTGATCAAAATCTCCTACTAAAACTTTTCTATACTTAGAATATAATTGTTCAAAACTAACCTTTCATTTCATAGATCTCTTTCACGTTACGATCATTACCAAACAATTTGGACGAGCTAAAAGGAAACTTTCACAATAATTACGCCTTATTAAACAAACAACAGGACGAGAAAGCTATTCTTAAGGAATCATTAGCCTTTTCAGAATCTAAAGCAAAAAACTTAACAGAATATGTAGAGAATAGCGAAAGACAAATTAGCAATATTAAGAAAAAAGTAAAGGAAAGCGAAAAAGAACGTGTAAATGTGTCTTCTCAATACGACTTGATCACAGAACGCGTTACTCTATAAGAAGGTCAAGTAATTGGAGGAGCTTCTTACAAAAAGTGGTCAAACCGATCAAACCATCTTTCTTAACCAACCAAAAGATGTAGAATTTTACAATCCTCGCGAAGGTTTGTGGTTCCAAAGTAAAACAAACCCACAAAAAGATGAAGTATTTTCTGTGTACGACATTAAACACTTTGGCTTAAGTCTGGAAAAACTTATGTCTTTTGTTGAATCGACAGAGGTGATCGAATCAGAAGAACATAAACAGAGAAACAAAAATTGGGCCCAAATTGCATTCAGTTACGCGGAGCTGAGCAATAGTTATAAAACTAGAAACACTCCGCTAACTCCGAACTTCATTTTGCCCTACGGACCCAAAAATCAAGAAAGTACTACCGAACAGGACAAACTCATTTATTCCTCCATTTATATTCCAGAGATAATTCGCAGGATGGGCGATTTAACTGCATCTCTGGAATCTGAAAGGAAAGTCCATTCAGAAGAAAGAACTGTTCTATTAAACAATATTTATACTCTTCAAAACTTTCATGATAAATACAAACCTTCCACTTCTTAAACTGTTTTCAAAACACATACGTGTAAATCCAAGAAAACAGATAAGAAAAACTCTTTTTCTCGTACTAACTCCTTATTGCATATGCCTACAGATCAAAGACTGAGTTCTAGAGAGATTAAGAAAGTTACGTCGGGTCGAGTGAATGAGGCAACTCTCTTTGATAAAAAGAAGAAGCCACCTTCGACTCTTGTTTCTCATGTGTTCGATTGTTCTATGTTTTCCAAAAAGTCGTCATGTATTGTCGCAGACCGTGTTTCACTGTTTTCTACTAAAGTGTTTTAAGTCTTGTTATGACAACTATGATTTACTTCATAACAAACATATCCGAAAAAATGCTTCCACTATACAAGGAAGAAAATAGTTATCTTCCCTTCTTCCTGATGGTGTATTCCGATGCAATACAGACAATCTCACAAAGCAAATAGAAAGAGATACACATCACTCGAAAATCTGGACAATGACAAGCAGACTAAAATTTTAAAACATAGACAAATGTGGATTTCAAAATCCCAACTGCACCCAATAGGCTATAATCGAGTCTGAGTTACTAAGTCAGTCATTCAACAAGCTGACATAAAACACAATATAACAACAAAAAGTTTGAACCCCTCACCTGCAACTAAAGAAGGACGCATCCCCGTATGGTTACCGAAGATTACTTAACTTGTTTTGCAGGTCCGCCATGTGTGGTACATAGACTAAGGTTGCTCCTCACACATGAAGGGAAATAAAGAGGTGTTGAGCAATTTTTCCGAGTGGCTTTTGCACAAATCAGTCCAAAACCTAAACTTCTACGAGAGTTGACGAAAGATCAACCAAGCACCTCCTTGGTGGGCACACCTTCAAATATTTCTACTCCAAGCGATGTGGATCTTGATTTGCTATTCGAGCATATCTATCCAAGACCACCGCCACCCACCGTTTATATCCCTTCTGCAGGCCCAAGCAATGACCCATCTCGCCTCCTACGATAGAAACTCTCCACATCGGTGAAGATACCGTACCCCCAACCGATTCATATATACCTCCAACCGAATCAGAATTTATTGCAAGCTCAGAAGATGGGACAACTCAAACCAGTTAGTCTGCACCAGAAGCATATTCAGCAGAGTCAGAGCCCCAACCGGATGAGCCAACCGGTCACAAATCATTCCAACTCAGGGAGTTCACGTGGAAAACGATATCACTGAACATTCCCACACACATGAAAAAATAATCGGGGATCCCTCTATTGGTGTTACAACTCGCGCTTCAAAGATCAATGAAAGTCTATACTCATGTTTTATCAGTCAAAAGGAACCGACGAAAGTAGCTGACGCGCTTACCGATCCAGACTGGATCATTGCTATGCATGAAGAAATAAGTCAGTTTGAGAGACTGGACGTTTGGAAACTAATACATAGACCGCAAGGGAAAACTATAATTTGACACTAAGTGGATCTTCAAAAACAAGAAAGACGAACAACGGGTCGTGATCAGAAACAAAGATAGGCTTGTGGCAAAAGAATACAACCAGTATGAAGGCATCGACTACGACGAGACCTATGCACTTGTTGCCGGAATTGAAGCCATTAGGATCTTCCTAGCTTTTGCTGCCCACAGACACTTCACGGTGTACCAGATGGACGTTAAGACTGTCTTCCTCAACTGAGTATTCAAGGAAGATGTCTTCGTCTCTCAGCCCGAAGGCTTTGTGAGCGAAGAGAATCCCGACTAGGTATACCGGCTGGACAAAGCCCTCTACGGACTCAAACAAGCTCCTCGATTACACGAAAGGGATTATTGACACGACTCTCTTCACCAAAAGAAGCGGATCTGATATAATGCTCGTGCAAATATATGTCGACGACATCATCTTTGGCCCGACGGACGCAAGACTCTGCATGAATTTTGGAGACATGATGAAGCAGAAATTTGAAATGAGCATGACGGGAGAGCTAAACTTCTTCTTAGGTCTTCAAGTCAAACAACTTCACGACGGAATCTTCATCAGTCAGTCCAAATACATCCACGACATCCTCAAGAAGTACAAATTGAACAACTCCACTCCTGTCAAGACACCAATGTCTCCTTCATGCAAGGTCGATGCGGATACCTCAGGAATCCGTCAATCAAACCACTTATCGAGGCATGATAGGATCATTGCTCAATCTCACGTCCGGTCGACCAGACATCATGTTTGCAACATGTCTTTGTGCTTACTTTCAAGCTGATCCGAAGGAATCCCATCTGCTAGTCGTAACGAGGATCTTCAAATACCTCAAGGACACCCAAAGTCTTGGTCTATGGTATCCTAAGGATTTCTAAACTCCAGACTCGTTGGATACACGGATGCAGACTACGCATGATGCAAGATGGACAGAAAAAGCACATCTGGAGCCGCTCAATTTCTAAGGGGTAAACTCGTAAGTTGGTCCTCTAGGAAATAAAATTGTGTCTCAACCTCTACAGCGGAGGCATAATATGTCGCCGCTGCGAGTTGTTGTTCGCAGATACTGTGGATGAGGATCCAACTACATATTTTGATCTTTTACTCAATAATATTATCATATTTAGCAACTCTAAGAGTGCAATACAAATAACTTGTAATCTCGTGCATCATTCACGCACGAAACATATAGACATTAAGTATCACTATATTAAGGAATGTGTGGAACAAGGCACCATCAAAATGCACTTCGTTAACACCGAACTGCAACTTGCCGACCTATTTACTAAGGCATTGGATGAACAATGATTTCAATTCCTCGTGTCTAAGTTAGGCATGTTGAACCTCAAGACATGATTGCCTCCATGAACTTTACAATGTGAATATGTGTCTTACATATTTTTTCTTATTTTCTATGTCGTTTTTGTGTGCAGAAAGCGATGAGGGGGGGGGGGGGTATTACTACTCTATCTAGGGGGAGTTTTTGAAAAATATGCATAAATTGAGGGAGAGTTTGAAATACTCTATCATTTTCTTAAGCAAATTGTATCCAAAATATTCCTTTGAAAACTGATTGAAATTATAATTTTCGGCAAAAATTTTAAAATTTCGCTAAATGTCAATTTTCGGCGTGTTTAATCATTATTTCATATAAAAGAACTAAATATCGGCGAAATATGACCTACCCGAAAAATCCACTTCACCCAAAAAATCTACAATAATCTCTATATTTACCGAGTTATCCGAAAATCCTCATTTCACCTTTTACTATTCAAAGCTCACCCGAAAAATTACTCAAAACCTCTCGATCTTTCCGACAAATCTGTTCAGTTTTTTACGTTAATCCATGTTTTTCTTCCACTTTAAGCACGAATTCAACCTAAAACGGTCAGGACGACTTCAAATTTGCGTGTTTTAACCAGTTTTTCATTGATTTATCAATTTTACGCAAATAAGGGTTTTACCTTTCGGGCGATTATTGTACACGCACTTGTGTCCACCCGAATATTTACTAGCTGAAGTTGGTCTACCCGAATTCTTCAAAACGGCGAATTTTGACTGTAGCAAACATTAATATTTTTACCCGAAAACTTCCACCCGACTTTCAAATACCCGATTTTAATCAAAATCGACGACGACTTTTTATAAAATGTTAACCGAAAATTAAACTTCACCCGAATTTGAATCAAAATCGGCGAAGAATTTCTAATATACGATTATCACTTAAGGTTACCCGATTTTCACAACATGTTTAAAACGAAATTCGGACATTAGATTACTTGAAAATCATCACCCGAATTCGACTTGAATTACATGAAAATTTCAAAAGTCGCCGAATGAGATTCTTATCCGAATATTCGAACTTGTCTGCACTTTGAATGTTTTTTTCTAAGTCCCAATTATATCGGGACGACAACTATATCAGGATGAATTATTTCTAAAGGGTTCAAAATTTACTAAGTCCCGAAATCCTTCCGCCTTAGAATTTATATCGAACAAATTTATATAATTATATGTTATATACACTAACTATTTATCCCGATTTTTCAGAACAAGATGGTGCGTACGATCGAATAAATCTTTCCTCGATAAAACTGGGCACAAAGAATCCCGAACAATCTCGAACTCGCATTCGAGAAAGCCTCATGCCCAGATCCCATCATACTGCAAATTCTACGCAACCACCCACTATACACCGCTCTATCCGAGTACGTCCCAGAAGTATATGTCCAATAATTCTGGGCCACTCTCACTAATCCCACTACAAGGCCAAACACTAACACCCTCACCGCCCCAATCGACCAAACACCCGTCGTCTTCAACCAATCCATATTACGCTCCCTTTTCCGCCTATCCTCATCCCTTAATTACGACCCACACCCCACTGAAAAGGAACTTCAAAATGATTTCCTCTTCATGGGTTACAAACTCGACGCCCAAAAATCCATACACCTCCCTACCTTCACCGCCAAGGATATTCCTCAAGCTTGGCGAACCCTTTCTCTAATCATTAATAAATTCCTATCCCCGAAACATAGCGGGCACGACCGATGCAACAGAAATATCATGCTCATTTTCCACGACATCGTACTTAACAAAAAGTATGATGTCGTTCAACTCATCTGTACGGACCTGCTCGACCAACTACGAAGACGAGACCTCCCCTCCACTTCAAAGAAAGTTCTACCCTACCTAAGATGGATGCTTGTCTTCGTCAAGCATTTCATGGACAACGTCCTGGACGTCGAGAGCCGAGATGCTTCGAAGGATACCAACTATCAAAGCTCGACTTTCTCCACTCATCAAAGACCAAATTCCATCGGGAGGCGACGTCAATACCAGAAGATCTCTTAAGGCTCGCCGATCCAACCAACCCGATCGTCGAGCTTATCTCCGGGACAACGAGCTCGAGGAGGTTCCTATGTTCCAACAAATCCTAGTTGGACCTACCCCGGGAACAAGCCTACCCAACGACCCAATTTTAGGTCTTAGACGCGCAACATCCCCCGCTCGCAAACAAAAGAAGAAATCAAAAGGGGGTGTTCGTAAGACGCGAATAGGAACGACGCACAAAACAAAGAAGCGACCGTAATCCTCGGCCCTTCTGTCCACTAATAGCCCGGACCGAACTCATAGGTACAGAAGACGACACTATCGTCTCCCTAGTAGAAGTCACAGATCGGGTCCAACCGCGCAATCACCATTACATAGCTACTCAACCATCTCCCAACAGATGGTTGTTTCACACATATACGAGGATCCACGAATACCATCAATACCTCGCTCGGAGGCAATCGATGTTGAAATCTGCAGTCCTCCGCCTCAGACTGCATCCTCCTTGATCACGGGTCTAGTGTCTCACCATCCAATGTTTTCACATTTCCTAGGACATAAACAGGCATTTTCGCACCTCCAGGTCTTAGTGACCTGGACAGAACGCTCTTCACCGTCTTCTGGTTGGAAACCAGTCGGGGACTGAGTGGAAGTCCCACAGCAGCCAACATCCCTGCAACTTATGAATTGGTCCATCAAACTGAGTCTGTCTCAGTTTCGATGCCAACGATGAGCCTATGAGGCCCTTGTTTCTCAAGTCATGTGTAAACAGACGGCATGTCAGTTCCCTCCACTGACATCGCGACGATGGAATGCCTTAGTGGCTCCGTCCCGTTATTTTCCCTCGCCTTGCAGACTTCGCCAAAAAAGGTCGAGGAATCCATAATGATGAAGGTCTACTCGGCCATCGAAACAACTGCTCGAGACAAAATAAAAGCCCCTATCACAGAAACCGAACATGTTGCATCTCCTACACTCGCTCCACCAACACACATCTCCAAAACAGGACCGTGGGACGTACCTATTGAAGAACTCCATGATATCCTACAGGCCCGGGTACAGTCCGCCCTCTATTTAAACGAGAGGGAGCAAAACATCAAGCTACGACTTACAACCCCGATGTCTTTCCGTGGGGAAGCGGAGCCGACGAAGCGTTCACGTGATGACCCAGATGATGAGGGTCGTCCCGAGGGGGAGAAGAGACAGAGAACAATATCTGAACCCCAAACGCAGCATATCACCCCAACCACCACCTCCCAAACTACCCAAACCACCACAACCAAAACCACAAAATCGAAGGTTTCTTCATCCCAAAAAGAAGCTGTCTCCGTAGACCACAATACCATCTCATCACCAGCCAATATAAGCCTCCCCTTACCTCAACATGTTATCCAAAAAGACCCCCAAATACCTCCTCTAACCTCTACCTTCCAGTTTCCTCTCCGACTATCGACGAGCCACTTGTGACTGTCGAAGAGCTCTACAACCCACACGACAAGGTGGAGAGTTGCATATTCAACGAAGAGTGGACGAATCAACCGGTGACTCCCGAATTAGCCAAGGGGATGATGGAAAATGCAAGATTCTTCCTGAAGAAGGCAGCCATCGACCTTTTTCGGATCGAATAAGAGGAACTCGAGGAGATGAAGACTACGAAGCAGACATCCCAAAACTTCCCAAGCTCCTCCAACACAGAGTCACGGACGAGGATGACCCGCCATTGAAGTCTAACATTGGAGAGATGTTTAACCTGCCTTGGAAAAATGCCAAAATCTTGGTGTCGTACCAAGAAGAGATTCGAAAAAGAATATGGAGGAAAGAGGACCGCATTAAGAAGCTCGACGAATTGGAGCTGCGAGGCATGACTCATCCCTCGGAGCATAGAGCCAGTCTACATCTGTTCAGCCTCCGTCGAAAACTTATGTTCGACGGAAAAGGAAGCGACGAGGCTCTCCAAAGAGACGAGAAGAAGATGCCAAGGATATCAGCTGTAATAGGGGTGAGGACGTCCAACTTTTGTTTAACCTTCTTCCCAATCCACCTAGTTCAAAGGTGGGATGGGACTACTGAAGAATTGAATGAAGCGGATCTCTTCTACATCAGAGCTGAAGACATCTACCAGAAGATCGAAAGCTACATGATGCTAGGAACTCTTCAAAACCGTGACATCAAGTTGGGCTATCAAACCTTAAAGAGATTTATGTTGCATCAAGTCAAGTACACCATAGCTCACGACCTTTAGATGGCGTTGGAGAGTAACTTGAAGACGGTGAACCTCGCGAAGCCTACTTTCAATCGCTCTGAAGCTGAAAGCTACGGTGAAGGCCACAACTTCAATGGAGAAGATCCCTCCTTGGTCTACATCGACTTCAAGGGCGAGAAAAGGCTTCTGAAGACATCGGAGATCTCCAAGTTCTGCGATGGAACTCTCTTGATTATGAGAAATAAACATAGAAAAAGTCTGCAAGAGCTGATGTTCGAGGAGAATGAGGTCCATGACAAGTTTCAGAAGATGATTGACATCATCTCTAAACGGCTTTCATACTGTAGAGTACAAGCTAGGACTTAGAAGATCTGTCTACGAGCTGGTGACACCCAGGAAGACAAAGAAGACTCTACAACAAAGAGGACATTAAGGGGGAGATTGTTAGGAATATTTTGTAGTGTCCTTAAAATATTAAGTCTTGGGGTTATTTTTGTAATTAGTTAGTATCTAGTTGGTTTTGGGCCGCTACGTAAATATTATATAAATTAGGTCTTAGGCCTTAATATACCAACTCATGTGGTAATAAGGCCTCATTTACCCTATTAGGGCTTTTGATCAAAAGAATTTATTTACAAGCCACCTTGAACTTTCTAAATTAGGAAACACGCACAAACACACACTACAAGGTGTTCTTCGATTTTTAAGCTTTAATGCTATCTAAAGAACCTTGTTTGGTAGAAAAACGGACCAACAACATCATATAAAGACCTTAGGTACCATAAGAAACGCATTTTGGTACCATACAAACGCGTGATGTGGTACGTAATATATATAAAAGGTACGTAAAGGAGTGAAAAAGGTACTCTCGGCGAAATGGGTACCTATGTGTAAAAACTTTTTCCTACTAGGTACCTGCATATAAAATTTACCTGACAGGAGACTGAATTGATATTTTTTTATACAAAGAGGTCTTTTTTGTAGTTTCACCATAATATAATAATAATAATAATAATAATAATAATAATAATTAAGGTTGAACGATGAGTCCAGCTCAATGAAAGCTCGGCTCGAGCTCATTATTGTCAAACTTGCGCTCACTCGTTAGTGCTCGAAACGTCGCGAGCTTGTTTTATTTTATTGTTTGTTATTGTTATTTTATTTTTTTTGTATTTTTTAACTTTTTAATAAAAAGTTCGAGGTGGAGCTCGATCACGAGCCTAAGCTCGAGCTCCATCTTGCATTTCGAATTTTGAAATTCTAACTTTTGCCAAACAATGGTTGAAATTAAGATTTTAAAACCCACAACTTAAAATCATTCGATTCTGTTCAAATACACGAATCCAAATGTATCCTTTAGGAAATATAGGAAATCTTTTATTATATCCTAGGTATTATATATATGTATTGATAAATAGATTCTACAATATTATGGTATGAACGAAATATAGAGTGGGAGAGATATAGATGTCAAATGGAATTATTTTCATGCCGGTACATAATCAATGGAACGTACATGATATTGGTAAAGAGTTTCTCAATCACATTAATTGCAAATCATGGATATGTATATATATATATGTATATATATGTATATATAGATGTATATATATATATATATGTATATATATATTTATGATAGACCTTGATATGTAAATTGACAAGTCGATAAAATTCATAATACTCATCCTTAGATGTTTATTAACGAATAAATATTTTAATCTGATAATCATAGCCGTCTCGTTAAAAACCTTATTAGGAAAAAGCTAGTGAAGGAAAAAAGAGTGCGTCATATATTTCTCCAACTATAGTAAATATTACTCAAGATATATGAGCCTTCGAAGCCCAATTAAACATAAAAGTTTCTGACACGTCCTCGGAGGAGAAAGTGCTTTAGTGAATATATCCGCAAGATCTTCACTGATCGAACTTGTTGTAAGTCAATTTCACTGGTCTTCTGAAGTTCATGTATATAGAAGAATTTGAGTAATATATGTTGGTTCTTTCGCCTTTGATGTACCCTTTTTAAAATTGAGTGATACATGTTGTATTATCTCCATATAAGATTGTCAAGTAACTCGTCGGATAATAACCCACAAGTTTGTTTTATATGTTTAATTATCGATCGCAACCAAATGGATTTTCTACTACCTTCAAGAATCGCTAATATTTAAGCGTGATCATGCGAAGTGATGGTTTAATATTGTTTAACAGACCGCCATGAAATAGCAGGTCCACATATGTAAATAGATAACTTGTTTGTGATTGAGCATTATGCGGTTCAAATAGAAATCCAACATCTACATATCCAATTAAATTTGTCTTTGATCCATTAGAACAATCACATATCAGTTGTTCCTTGAAGGTATCAAAAATTCGTTTAACCCCGTTATAATGTCTACGAGTTTATCACAATATCTCGCCAAATAAATTTCCTGTGAATACTATATCAGGTCGCGTGTGACTCGTAAGATACATTAGCGCTTTAATAATAGTAAAATATGGTACTTTGGGACCAAGTAATTCTTCATCATTTTCACGCGGGGTCTTTATTCACGTCTAAAGATCGAACAATCATCGGAGTATGTAATAGATGAGCTTTATTCAAAAACATTTTCAATACTTTTTCGTATATGTTTCTTGATGTACAAATACTTCATTCTTCAAATATTCAACCTTTACGTCAAGACATAATTTTATTTTCGCGATATCCTTCATTTAAACTCTCTTTTTAAACAATCAACAACTTTTGATAACTCTACAGAAGTTCCAATTATGTTAATATCATCAGCATAAACTATTATAACGACAGACTCATTTTTATGTCTTTTCATAATATACACGAACAAGTTTGATCATTTTCCTATCCATAATTCATTTAATATTCACTAAGGTGATTGTACCACATACGCCCAGATTGCTTTAATCAATAAGCTTATTTATCCAACATCTTGAGTTTGTGGCCCTGATTTTTCATGTAATTAAAATCCCTCGGGAAGTTTCATTTAAATGTCAATGTCAAATGCACTATATCTATATGAAGTGACACCATCGATAAGATGTGTATCAAGTCCCTCAGTACTCCCTGACTAATTATATCACGAAAATTGTTGCATCCACCATAAGAGAATAAGTCCCTCATAATCATTACCATGCCCTTGTGAAAAGTCTTTATGCAACAAGTTGTGCTTTATGCCGTACAAATTTGGCCTTTTTAATTTCGCTTTCTGTTGAAAACTCATTTATATCCAATCGGCTTTACATTTTCCGATATGCGGATTACAGATCCGAAAACTTTTTGTTTCTCAAAGTGATTTTAGTTCTGCCTCGAATATATCTTTCCATTTTGGCCAATTATTTATTTATCTACATTCTTTTGCAAACCATGGTTCAAGATCCTAATTCTCATTCATTTCATTTATCTCTTGTATCACTATGTTAAAAGAGAATTTATCGTCAACGTTGACTTTTTCTCGACTCCATCTAATTCATGTTGGACATTGTTTATCCAATATCTCTTCATTATCATTATTTTTCATTAGTTTCGTTCTCCTAATCAAATTGCACATCGACTCTTCTTTATTCGATAAATCTTCTATTGAACCATTCTTATTATTTGCTCATTTTTCTCTTTCGAGGATCTTTTTCTTTAGAACCTGATGGCCTACCATGCTTCTCATATGGCTTTGGCTCAGTATTATTTACGGTACGACGACCAAAACATAGATTTTTGCAGAGTATTTAAAACTTGTATATGTGACTTAGTCACTTTTTTTGAGTGAGTAAAGCTGTCTGGCAATTGATTTACTAATGTAAATGAATTATCTTTTGAAAGTTCACTTTCTTTCATTCGAGGATCATAATGGTTTAACGATAACTCATTCCAACTTATATTACTTTCCAGCTGTTTATTTTTTTCCCCAAATGTTGGAAAGTTTGATTCATCGATAGCTGGTAAATCTAGCCGTGATATATCTCTCGTTAAGTTCTAAATATTTTATTGTCAATGGAGATTCAAATCGAATATATATTCTCAACCTCCTTTGAGGTTCCAACCTGCACATAATAGGATTTGAGATAATATATGGTTCATGACCATAAATTATTTGTATCTGGGTGATACAATGATAATTTGTTAGCCTGATGCAGATTAGTGTCGCTGCATGTACAATAACATATCACAACAAGACGAGGGAAGTTTTTTACTTCATCAATAATGGTCTTTCAATTAATTACTAACGTTTAATCAATGATTTAGCAATACCATTTTACGTGTGAACATATGACACGTGATGTTCAACATCAATTCCTATTGACATACCATAATCATTAATACATTGTAAGTAAATTCACAAGCACTATCAAGCCTTATTTTCTTTATTGGATAATCTAGAAAATGTACCCTTAATCGAATCACTTGAGCAAGCAATCTCGCAAAGGCCACGTTTCACGTAGATAACAGACATACATGGGACCATCTACTTTGATGCATCAATTAATACCATAAAATATTTAAATGTTCCACATGATGCATGTAGTGGCCAACAAATATCACCATGTATACCCTCCGAAAATACTATTGACATTCTTCATATTCATTGGTGTTGGTCAAATAATTAACTTCTCTTTTGAGCGACCAACGTATGAAAATTCATTAGTGTAAAGAATCATCTATTTTTTTCTTCATCCACGTGAATTTTCAATTATGTTTTGCATCATAATTGTACCAAACAATAAATATACTGTCTTTACCAAACCTTTGGTTTACCATAGCATATGCTTCAATTATTCTAAGATATGTATAGTATAACCCAAAGTCAAGTGAATGTAATTTTTCTACAATTCTTTTGTCATTCGAAATGTTATGATGTGTGAATATTCAACATCTCCTTTTTCTACAGTCTCACCATGATATCCTTGATGTTGAATAGCTTTAAAGTTAATAAATTTTTTTTAGACTTAGGAGAATATAAGTCATTTTCAATTGTCAGCCTTATTTCTCTAGGCAGTTAAACATTAGCTCTTCCGAAAACCTCCAATTATATTTGTGTTGCACGTGCCTGATATAACATTGGCTTCTTCATATCAAGATGATCGAAGTATTTTTTATTTTTTAGAATCGCATTACTCGTTGGCCAGTTTACATAACAAAATTCACCATTGCACATGCCGTTATATACAAACACATAATAATCATTAACATATATTATCGAGAATGAAATGGATCATTGCAGGTATACATATGTCTTAAAATGACAATCTATAACTAAGCACAAAATAGTAAAGTACATAATAATTATACATAAATAAACCATAATAGAACAATTTTCTTTGATCAGAAAATATGCAGCCTCCAAACGAGTAGTTGCACTGACACTCAAAGTAGATGCATCTTGACAAAAATTCATTTCAATTTTTCTTTCTTTTTCCTTTGGTGATTCTTGATACATGGGTGTATGGCAATTCCGTCCAACTTAACGGTTAAATCAACCAGATAGCCAAAATTGCTCCAAATCGGTAACATTAAGCGTTCTCTCCGTTAATATGAATTCCTACTCTAATTGCCCCTAAATCGATAACTAAAGGTGACACCGCAAAACATTGGGGGGACAAAAAATGACATTCTCTCCGTTAATATGAATTCATACTCTGGGCTAATACGGCCTTAACCACAAAGAAAATTACTGTAGCATTATAAAGAAGAAAATCAATAACAAATCAAAGAAAATGTCGTTCAAATGTCTAAAGAAAGATAGAGAATATTTCCCTCACGGTGCTCAAGTCGCACGTCTCTCGTCGTGTTACCGATGAAACGTACCTTGGTCCGTTGAAAAACGTATGTATTTTTCATGTCTTTTCGTCCCTTTTAATGTTGGAGTTGAAAAGATATCAAATCCCACTATTTTTGGTAAAAGATTTTCCAAGATTTTGTCTAAGTCGGAGAGTCCACAACTTCCACGGTCGCGGGAATTTTGGGGCAGATTTTGTCGTTTTTTAATGTCCCCACTGCCAGGGATATTGATTCGGTCTGGTTTCGTCGCTTGACAACCAGGTCCTCACGATTCAACAAGGTGGGTTCCCGCTTGAGATATCGGGAGGAATGTTGTCACGCCCTAGAGAATTAGAGGGAATGGAGTTAGGGAGCAATACTTGAGAGCAGTTATATGCTAGTTAATTTTCACTTGGGCATTAAATGCACTCCCATGTCCGATATTTATAGCTACGACTTGGGCTTTCCAAGATGGCTATCGGGTTTACATTATAATTCTAGTGATGTATTGGGCTGCAAAGCCCACATTATATTTATCCAAATTTTCCTAATTTTCCTAATTTTCGGGCCTTGTTATGCCTAAATTATTATTCACACATATCATTAGTTCTCCACTTTCTCAGAATCGAGGGACGAGACGGAGAAAGTATTAACACGTAGTTTATAATTGGCTACGATATCGAACTCATATTTATTTTAATTTAGTACAATATATATATATATATATATGAATTTTGTGATCCGTTTTATGGGCTTGTACGTTTTGCTATAGCCCGTTAGATTATTATAAATAGAGCCCTCACTTCATATCACCCTCCTTCACTCTTGCTCACCTCTTGTTCGCGTCAGCCCACTGCACTTTGACAAGAGGAGTCTGCTTGATCGCTTTCTCCTCGACGCATCTCTGGTAAGCTTCCTCATCGACTCTCTTTTCATTTTTTTACTTTTATTTGGTCTGCTCCACCGGCCCTGTTTATTTGGCTCGAATCTGCCCGTCAGCGCTCGCTTGAACATTCAGGCTCTGCTGCTCCCAGCTGTTCATTTGCAAGCTCCGCTGCTCCTGTCGGTTCAAGGCAATCTCCCTTTCATCTTCGTTCGGAGCTGTCCTTGGACTGTTACCACAGGTGGGTTTCAATCAAGACAAAAGTACATAACCTTGGTCTGCCTGAGTGGGGAAGGAAACTCCCTTCATGCTTGTCTTGAAGCTATGGTGCTCTCATTCTCACACAAGTGGAGGTATCGCGTATCGCGGGGCTTTCTCCCTTGCTCCCACAACCGGGGGATCATTGGGTAACATGTTACGAATGAAGACGGGCCCTTTATTCGAGCCATGAGTGGAAACCGATATGTTGAAACATACGAGTGAAGCTCTTTATTCGAGCCTCAACCCTAAGTGGAAACCGATATGTTGAAAATGGACCATTTATTCGAGCCCCTCCGACGGAACAATTTTGGCGGCCCATCTTGGGGGTCTATTCAAGTCAGGTTTCCTTGAAAGACTAATCCAGACTACTTAGCTCATATTACTCGGAAGTTCTTGCTATAGGAGCATATCAGTCAATCAGGGTGAGATCATTTATTTGTTGTTGTTTATGCTAATGTCCGATATTTTTCATTTAGCTTGCTCCTTCTCAACCCCCCCTTTATTTTAGGTTCACAACATTTTTCGCAGGTTGGGATTGCATTGTGTTCGGCTTGAGCGAGAGCTTGAAGGCGTTAGGAACGAATATGAATCGAAACTTTCCACGTTGGAGGGGAAGCACACTGAAGAGCTGCAGCTCCAACCCTCAAGGATTGCCGAGCTAGAGAAGGAAATCTTTAGTCTGAAGGAGGAGAAGAAGAAAATGTTCGTGAGGTGACAGTTTTCCTCGACCGGGAGAAGCATATACGGGCCCGAGCGGTAGACGATTTCAAATCATCCCTTGAATTAAAATGTTGTGCAAAGAGCAAAAGATGATCGGAGCATGGGAGTTCCAAGCGTCCAAGGCCTTCGAGATTGCACGGTTGAACTTATCCAACTGTGACCATAAACAAGGATTTTTCAAGGCCGTTGCCCAAATTTATTTACTCAGGGGCAAGGACAATGACTTTGACAGAAAAAGGCTCGACCCCTTTGTTGATTAAGAACTAAAGTCGTATCGAGATGTCGATTTTCCTGAATAGTCCCTCGACCCATACAAGAACTTGGCATTTTCTCCTAAGGGAAATAATGATGTTGGCGGTCTTCTGTGGGATGGAGATAATGCTGACTACGATGATGCTTTTGTCGAGGTCGTGGAAGATGAAGCAGCTGCTGGCGACAACTAGTTCATCCATGTTTTAATATGTCTTGTCATGTTTTTCTGTCTTTTGAAGCTGTCGTTTTGATGATTTTGTTAAGACTGTCGTGCCTTGTTTTTGTTTAAGGGTTGTTTCCCTCTTATCGGCATTAATATTTTTGTTTGTTTAAGTAGCTCGATTTATCTATATAAAGATATCTCTACGAGTTTGTACATTTATTTCTATTCATATCAAACATCAAGCCGCTTTGTGTGAATGTTTTGCCCATCTGTCTTGCAAAAGTGATGGGTCGAACCGTTCTTTGGACATTTCACGGGATTTAACGAGATGTTTAACAACACGAACTCATTCATGAATGCTTTCTAATTTCGCTCATGGTCTACCAAAGACTGATAACCTGCATGGTTTCGCTTGTGAACGCTCATCGATCATCCTTTTCTCCTTGTGTGGTTTTTACTGTGAGTGCTCCTGTTGTTCATCTCCCGCCATTGGCTCTTTGTTTTGGTTGATGTTGTTAAAGTGCGGACGATTTATTTTTTATCATGTCCAATCGAATTTTGCTTATTTGAACCGGCTTGCAAAGGGTCGGCTTTGTTGCCCAATGTGTTCTCACATTAATTGAACCATACCTTGATCGAAGGTACTTTAGAACAAGCGACGATCGATCTCTATCCCTACATTCGACCCATGCTTGGTTTTTGTTTGCACGTTCATCTTTTTGTCAAAGATTTTGAAAACGTATACTTAGGATACTTTTGCCTTGGGAGCGTGGGAATGTCGTGTTAGCACTGGGAGCCTCTGGGGTGCTATAATGTGTGGGAACATCGGGAGCGTGTGTTAGCGCTGGGAGCCCTGGGAGCGGTAGAATACGCAGGGAGCGATTCATTAGCGTATGGAGCCGTGGGAGCGCTGTAATACGATGGGAGCACTTCGTCAGCGTAGGAAGCCCTGAGGGCGCTGGAATGTGTCCGGAGCACTTTGTTAGCGTATGGCGCCCTGGAATACGCAGGGAGTGCTTTGTTAACGTAGGGTAGCTTTGCCTTTAGCATATATTTAGGGAGATTTCTTTCGTCGCCCCTTCATTTGAACCCGAGAATTCGAACATGGTAACTTCTCTTCTGGGGTTTTGAAATGTTGAGGAGGACTTTTCTTATGACAAACTGACGTGCAGGGAGTTTTCTTATCTCTCAACAGTGGCTTGTCGTTTCTCCCCTCTAAGGGGATTTGGCCCTTTCACCTCTATAAGGAGGAGTTAGCCTTTTCACCTCTCTTCGGAGGACTTGGCTTTTCATCTCTACGGAGGACTTAGCTTTCCCCTCTTCAGAAGACTTGCCTTCACCCGGGAACTTAGCCTTTTCACACCTCTTCGAAGGACTTGGCTTTTCACCTCTACGAATGACTTAATTCGGAGGACTTGGCTTTTTACGTCTACAAATGGCACGTCCTTTTCACCTCTCTAAGGAGGACTTGGCTTTTCACCGCGACGGAGGATTTAGCATTTTCACCCCTCTTTGGAGGACTTGGCTTTTTGCCTCTATGAATGATAGTGCTTTTTACTTCTCTTTGGGAGATTTAACTTTTCATTGTTTTTCAATGGAAAAGTGATTTAAATTGTTTCACAACAAGCATCGATAATAATAAAAACATTTACATTGTTCGACTTGATTCTTACTTAATAGAGCCCTTCGGGGGAGTAGAAGGAAAACAAGGCACAAAAAGAAAGCAGAGAGCGCGATCTACGTCCTACATCAAAAGTAACAAAAGATCTGTTATACATAGAAATAATTGACGTGCAACAAAAGAAATCATGGAGAAAGCTCGAGGCTAGGTGTAAAATTCAGGTACTGAATAGACCATGTCGCGGGAGCTGATTTTCGCCGAGTGTCTCTAGCTTGTATGTAGATTTCAAAACTTCCACTACGCGGAACATGCCTGGATACTTCAACCTTCTTGAGGACGAGATCACCCACTTATAATGATCTTCCCCTCACCCGCTTGTTGTAAACTCTTTCCATGACATTTTTGCAGTGCATGATGCGAGCTAAGGCAATTCCTCTCTTCTCCTCCACATAATCTAATTCCATCGTTCATCCCCGATCGTTCTCCTCTTCATGGTAGTGAGAGACACATTGAGTTATAATCCATGTTGCAGCAGGAATAAAGGCTTATGAGCCATAAATGAGGCACAATGGGGTCTCTCCTGTTGTCGAGCAAGGAGTTATACGATATGCCCATAAAATGCTCGGAAGCTCCTCCACCCAATTATCCTTAGACTCTGCTAACCTCGCCTTCAAATGATGTAGTATAGTTCCATTTGTTACTTCAGTTTGTTTGTTCGCTTGTATGTGCCCAACACTTATAAACTTTGTTGGATAAGTAGCTCCCTGCACGAATCCGTTATCTGCTTTCCTTGGAATTGTGTTCCATTATCCGATATCAAGATCCAAGGGATCCCAAACGACAAGCAATATTCCTCCAGAGGAACTTCATCATTTTTTACTGTTGTTCTTGCCACAGTCTCTGCTTCGACCCATTTACTTAAGTGTCCGACTGCTAGAATCACAATTTTTTTCTAGCCCTTTGTCTGAGCCTCGCCTATTTATTCTGATGCATCAATGAAGACATTTAAGTCCCCAGCAATGGCCCATGGTCCCTTAATTGCATCGGATAATTTAATTATATAATCCCATAAGAGGTTTCGTATTTCAAGTTGTGGGCTCACATATATTGTTGAGAGTATCCAATCTGCTTGATCAGCTTGTTTAACGATGACAGTGATACTTTGGTCATTAGCAGTAAGAATACTAAGGTGGACGGACCTCTGAAGAATACTAAGCTGCTTGATCAACTTGTTTAACGCATGATAATCACATTTTCTATTTCCCGTGGAATGCGTGTTTCCATAAGAGCAAGAAGGCTTATGAGTAAGAATTAAGTCTAGAAGAGTATTCACGGACTCCGGGTCGCCTGCACCCCTACAATTCCAAAACATAGCTTTAAAATCATAATAAAATAATATATAGATAAGGAAAAACATATCCAGAATATATAAGATATAAACAAAGAAATCAAAGAACCAAAGACCCCTGATTTCCTTGGTTCACCGGCGGATGTCACCGCCACCTCTATCTCACACGGTCTAATTGTGTCGAGAGTACTTCCGACATATTCTCAATCACTTCGACACTATCGTCATATGTATCCAGAATCCCAGAGTTGTTGCCTGCAAAGTTATTATTAGCATCATCTTCAATGTTAGCGGCCAACCAAAGGGATTTTGGTAAGGGGTGGATTGAGATGATGGACTTTGTGGGTTTTTTGAGTCGTGGTGTTGTGGGCTAGGGATGCTAATAGTGTCGGGGTGAGTTATTGGATGAATATTTGTATGGGTATTTTCAGGGTATTGTGGGTTTAAATGGATGGAAAAATTTAGCTCATCAGGTGGAGTAGGATTAGATTTTGTTTCATATGAAGGAACTGGACAAAGTTGTTGTCAATAATCAGGTATGTGTTTCCTTGAGCAATCTTAGTCAGTTGATCTATATTCACATTCACTTGACCTTTTTGGATTTTACTTGTGGAACGAGTGGACTTTCTCTCAAATGGTTTTTTGTTTGAACTTGGAATTGTTTGGTGGTAGGCTCGTCCAAATGCACCATATTATCAGTCATTTGTCCATCACCCAATACTAAAAAGCGAGACACATTCACGTGTATCATTTGTTCTTTGCCTTTGTTTTTTGCATGATGCTTGGGTTGACTTTCCCTTCCTTGTCCTTTGTATTTGCCGTTAGGCTCCTTCATTATATGTTGCTTTAATCCTGCAGTAATCACCGACTCAGTATGATTTGAAGTATTTTTCTTAAAAGGGAATTCTTCCTCTCTACATTCAAATAGTTAATGCCCAAGTCGCTTTCCTTGGTAGGTCTACGAGAGAGGGTTTGCACTAAATTCAAACGGTCCATACATTGTCAGGCTGGTTGTGGTAGAGTTGAGCCTTGATGTTTTATTAGTTGGCTATTCGCTATATCCGCCTCACCACATTGTTCTTTACGATGACCATATAATCCGCATTAGATAAAAATTTGGTGAAGACCCTCATACTCGACCACTTGGCGGACTCCACTTACTAATATGATCGATATTAGTGGGGATGCAAGGTCGACTTCGACGCACAACCAAGGAAAACAACCTCGAAGCGACTCTTTCGTGTTTCTGTCCACTTTCACCACTTTTTCAATGCATGAACCTAATTGTTCGAGTATGTTGCGGTTAAAGTATTCAATTGGTACATCTGGAAAGCAAATCCATGTCAACATCGTTTTGATTAATTTCTTGTGTGCTTTAAAGTCGTGATGTCATTTCTTTACTGTGAGATAGTGTCTCATGATCACCCATAGTCCCCCTGTAGGACAAGTTTATAGTCTTCTTCCGATGAAACTGAACCATGTGTTAGCCCTATCTCATATCTACCATTTCAAACGGTCTCTGGTAGTTTCTGTTACCCCTTGGGGAATAGCCTCGCACGGTGAATTGCCCGAGCAGCCATAAGGTCCGAGGAGAGAACCCTCGAAGAGAGTCCTGAGGATCAGAAGGCGGGCGCTCCATTTACCGAAGACCCCTCATCGGGCAAGAAGAAGATCAACTCGTCAACCTCCTCGATCACTTACTCGAGGGTGATGTTGCCGAAGGGAGAGAGACCATTACATAGCCCATCGTGCGAGCCAGTGAATCGATTTAATGACAGAAGTTACGAGGCTCATTACGCCGATTCAAGACCGACGTTACGAGACCCGATAAGACGATTTAAGAACAGACGTTACGAAACTCATTACACCGATTCAAGGCCTGACGTTACAAGATCCGATATGACTATTTCAAGATCAAACGTTATTCAAGTTAAAAGAAGAAACGTCAC
Source organism: Linderniella brevidens (assembly GCA_004919715.1). Lineage (NCBI taxonomy): Eukaryota > Viridiplantae > Streptophyta > Magnoliopsida > Lamiales > Linderniaceae > Linderniella > Linderniella brevidens. The sequence goes on from SWDC01000154.1 coordinate 20,371,586, forward strand.
ACGCAAATCATTGCCCATTCAAGACCCCCAGATGACCGTTACGGCAAAAGTAAGTGAAGAGGCGCCCTTGTTCCTCTATAAGAAGGTACCTCAACACCTCATTTGGCAAAGTAAGAAAAAGATAACGAAAGAGGACCACTTCAAAAACTCATTCCCATAACGCGGGAGCCCACTCCTGAGTCTTCAAACACATACTTCATTACTGACTTGAGCGTCGGAAGGGGGTTCGCCGGCAACCCACCGGCTCCCCTTATAACTCAGTGTTTTCTGTAGGAAAGCAAAGTGACGAGAAGAGCAAACTACCGAAGGATAACCAGTTGCTCGAGGTCAAACGGCTCAAGAAGGGAAAGGCCTCCCTTGGGAATTTTCTCCGAACGCATCATTGGCGCCGTCTGTGGGAAACGCATAGACAAAAATTTATGGTGACAATCGGAGCTAATCCACCTCAGCCAAATGGAGGGGGAGGAGCTTTAACCCCGGAGATAATGGTCGACAATGCTAGTCGAAGCAATAAATGTGGCTAGGAATAGCGGACCCAACTTTGCGGAGATAGAAAAATTGAAGCGCAAAATAGAAGAAATGGGCAATATTCGCGAGCAAAGAGCCGAGAGCAGCCCGAGGAAGCAGAAGTAAGGACGCCCCGAACCAAGACTAAAAGGTCGAGCATCAACGAAGAGCGAGCAAGGGAAACCCGAAGGAAAAGGAAGGAAAATGAATTCTTTGAAACCTTACAAGATGAATATGGGGACAGCCCGGAACTCTCGAAATAGTCGCGCCATAGGAAATCTTTGGAGGAAACTCCCGAATCATCAAGGCACTCCGACAGGTCAAGAGAAAATATTAAGGAGCGCCGAGCCGCGACAATGTCCCCTGAACCACGCCGCAGACGCTACGAATCTGAAAGACATAGGAAGCGAAACTCAAGAGAAAGGACTACTTCCTGGGGGAGGTCTCCCAGACGTTTAAAACGAGACGAGATTCCAAAAATAACTCCTAAAACGCACGACCAAGAGAAGACCAATTGCAAGAAGGACGAGCTACAGAAATTGAATGAGGAAATTAAGGAGTTAAGGGAAATGACTACAACAAAACCTCCCGAACACTCCCCATGGGGAAGCCCATTCGTGGCAAATATATTGGGCGCGCCTCTGCCACCCCGATTTCGCATGCCAGAAATAGGGAAATATGATGGAACGAGCAATCCTGGAGAACACCTAGACACCTTTGAGGGTACGGAAACCCTATACCAGTTAGAAGACGCCATCAAATGTCGCATTTTCGCGACACCCTGGTATGGGGAGCGCAACGATGGTTCACACTTCTGCCCTCGGGAGGGATATCCCATTTCGAAGAATTGGCCGAGATTTTTTCGAGGCAATTCTCAAACAGCAGAAAACCACCCTCCTCGGCGGTCAATCTTTTCCACATAAGGCAGGGAGACAAGGAGACCTTGCGAATATCTCAGAAGGTTTAACCAAGCAAGGGTATAAGTCTCGGCAGCCACCGCAGACTTACTGATAGGTGCTTTTAATAATGTGTTGAGGGAAGGGGGCCTGTATCGATCGCTTATTAAGAGATGTCCTCGGAATATTGAGGAATTAATCACTCGCGACAAGTACATTCGAGTTGAAGAGCCTCAGAACCAGCGAAGGGAAGAAAAATATAAGACGGGAACCCCCTCTAAAAATTGAGAGAAGCGAACATTCGCCCAGTCTCATGATTTTAAAACAAGTGGACCATATGAAGCAAAATCCTCCCATTACAGATGGAGAGTAAATAAGATCAAGGCCTTAGAAATCTGCAACGAATATCGATTCTTGCGAAGGCCCACAGCCGTAGAAAGAGGACCGAGAAGGCCAATCTCCAACACGTTCTGCGACTACCATAGGGAGTACGGGCACACCACCGAAAAATGTGCCCGCTTGAGCGAGGAGCTCGATAAAATAATAGAAATTAACCCCCGAGCTCGAGCCTTACTAACCAAAGAGGGGGATGAAGCATATCGCGACGGGAGAAGTGATTCAAGGTCAAGGAGAAGTCCTTCTCCAAAACGGCGAAATTTCCTGCAAAGATACCCTGCTCAAAGATCTAGATCACCTCGACAAGAGGAGCCGATCAGAGAGATAGAAGGAATCCTCAAACGAATCAAGATGAGCCTCGGGCGCCTCCAAGAAACCATGCTCCGAGAAGAATTAACATGATCTCAGGAGGACCCACTGGAGGTGATTCGAACCGAGCTCGGAAGGCAGGAGCCCGACGACTGGAGAACATGGAAATCACTGTGGACAACAAGCGAAGGGGCCCACTTATCTGTTTTGGGCCTCAAAACTTCCATGGAGGGGAAGAATTGCATGACGATGCATTGGTCATCAGAGCTGAAATAGCCAATGATGTCGGACGGGTGTTCGTTGACAACGGAAGTTCCATTAACGTTTTATACAAAAAAGCATTAGATCAGATGGAAATGGGAAAGTATAAAGTCAATCCTTTAGCGACTGCTCTCTTTGGCTTTACGGGACATGCTATTGCAGCGTTAGGATATTTTGACCTTCCCCTCACCTTAGGGACAGGGAAAGTTCGGAAGACCCGTATCGTCCCTTTCACTATAGTGGATGCTCCTTCTTCTTACAACGTCATATTAGGAAGACCTGCTCTCAGCTCTTTCGGGGCTATAGCATCGACATTACATCAAAAGCTAAAGTTCCCTATCGGAAAGGAAGTGGAAGAAGTTTTGGGAGACACAAAATTGCTCGAAAATGCTATGTGGAGGAAGTGAGAAGTGAGATCAGGTCTACCAAAAAAAGATATAGAGATTATCTGAACGAAATGGAACATGTATTTGATAGAACAAGGAGAGAAGAACCCCCCCAAAGGAGACTGAAGAAGTAATAATTAAACTGCCCGAGGGAAAAGTAAATGTCGCCAAAAACCTGCATGAAGACTTAAAGAAAGAGCTTATCCTCCTGCTACAGGAGAACAAAGGAGTATTCGCCTGGACGGTTGAGGACATGGTCGGGATAAGTGGGGATGTAATAGAACACAAGCTCAACATATCCCCTGACGTCCGGCCTGTCTTTCAGAAGAAAAGAGAGTTAGGGATTGTCAAAGATGCAGAAGCAAAAGAGCAGGTGAGCGAGTTATTAAAGGCTGGACATATCAGGGAAATATAGTTCCCGAAATGGTTATCGAACGTAGTGATAGTTCCAAAGGCATCGGGCAAGTGGAGGATGTGCATGGACTTCCGAGATCTGAACAAGGCATGCCCAAAAGATTGCTACCCTCAGCCCCGAATAGACCAACTGGTGGATTCCACTTCTGAGTACGAGCTCTTATGCTTCTTGGATGCTTTCCAGGGGTATCATCAGATAAAACTAGCGCGCGAGGATCAAAGCAAAGTCGGTTTTGTAACCTCCGAGGCAACATTCTGCTACGTGGTAATGCCTTTCGGGTTAAAAAACGCAGGAGCCATGTATCAACGTCTGATGGATAAGGTTTTTAAAGGCCAGGTAGGAAGGAATGTGGAAGTGTACGTTGATGACATATTAGTGAAATCCAAAACCCAAAACGACTTCTTGGGAGACCTAAGAGAGACCTTCGCGACAGCCAAAATAGATAATCTAAAACTTAATCCATCCAAGTGCGTCTTCGGAGTACAATCGGGGAAATTCCTCGGGTATATGGTGACTCGGCGAGGAATCGAAGCCAATCCGGAAAAAGTAGAGGCGATAACAACCATGGCCTCACCCCGGAATATAACTGAGGTTCAAAAGCTCAATGGACGAATTACGGCCCTCTCGAGATTCATAGCTCGATCTGCGAACAAAAGCCTCCCTTTTTTTAGGGTCCTGAAGAAAATGAAAAAAATTGAATGGACGGAAGATTGTGAGAAAGCATTCCAAAACCTTAAAGAGTATCTCAAGACGTTGCCAGTGTTGAATAAGCCAAGATTGGGAGAAGAACTACTGTTGTATTTAGCAGTATCATCATAAGCCATCAGTTCAGTACTCGTCAGAGAAGAAGCCCGAGTACAAAAGCCGGTCTATTTCGTTAGCCACATACTGAATGGACCCGAGATCCGTTACACTACCCCAGAAAAACTAGCATTAGCACTGGTAATTACGGCCCGAAGGTTGCGACCATATTTCTTATCACATCCCATCACGGTTTTAACGGACAGCCCCCTGGGTAGGATAGTGAGTAAACCTGACAGCTCGGGAAGATTGATAAAATGGGCCACGGAGCTAGGCGAATACGGTATACGGTTTCGTCCCCTAACAGCTATAAAAGCCCAAGTCTTGGCAGATTTCATAGCAGAGACGGCCGAGAACGAGATCGCGGGAATATGGAAGATTTACGTTGATGGGTCCTCTTGTCAGAAAGGAAGTGGGGTTGGGATAGTCATGGTCCCCCGTGGGGGGAGGAAACTAATCTTTCCATTTATTAGACTTTCACGCCTTAAACAACGAGGCTGAATACGAGGCACTACTCACCGGGATGAGAACTGCCCAAAGGATGGGAGTCACGCGGGCAATTCTATTTTCTGACTCCCAATTAGTCATCCAGCAGGTCGGGGGAAAATTCAACGTAAAGGAAGAAAAAATGACTAATAATGTACGAGCTTATGAAGCGTTGAAGGAAAATTTTGAGGAACTGACCTTAACACACATTGGTCGGGCGGAGAATGCGAAAGCAGATTGCTTGGCGAAATGGGCGAGTGCCATGAACTCAGCCTCACCCAAGGGACTAAAGACAGAATTTGTGTCCCAAGTAGAATCATGTCGAGAAATGATCATGGAAATCAGCCCGGGTGATTGGAGGCATGAAGTATACCAATATCTATCGCAACAGTACCTACCCGAGGATAAGGAAAAAGCAAAAGTGGTCTTAAGGCAATCTCTACGGTTCACGTTGCTAGACGGAATACTCTACAAAAGATCACATATGGGACCATTACTAAGATTGTTTATCTGAAAGCGAAACCAGTGAAGTGATACGAGATATACATGAAGGGAAGTGCGGAAGCCACTTAGGGGTCATGGCTTTGGCTCAGAAAACAATTTTGGCTAGTTTTTTCTGGCCCACCATGAAGTAAGATTCGTTGAAAATGGTAAGAAGGTACACCCAATGTCAACGACACACTAACTTACAGAGGGCGCCTGCAAGAGAAATGAAATTAGTTGTGGCCTCCTGCCCTTTCGATACTTGGGGAATGGACATTGTAGGACCATTCTCCCAAGGCATAGGACAGAAGAAGTTCATACTGGTAGCGGTCGATTATTTTTCTAAATGGGTAGAAGCAGAAGCCTTGGTAAAAATCTCAGAGGCCGCCGTCATTAGTTTCATATGGAAAAACATAGTCTTCAGGTTTTGCATACCTAGGAAAATCGTGTCGGATAACGGAGCGCAATTCAGCGGAAAGCCATTGAGGGATTGGTGTAAAGGATTAAAATTTGAACAGGCTTTTGCATCTGTCATGTATCCACAAAGCAATGGACAAGCGGAGGTCACCAATCGAACCATATTACAGGGATTAAAGACTCGACTGGAGGGCTTGGATAAGGCTTGGTTCAGTGAATTACAGAGCGTCTTGTGGGCTTATCGGACCACTCCTCGAGAAGGAACTCGAGAGACACCGTTTAACTTAGTGTATGGCGCAAAAGCTGTTCTACCAGCAGAAATAGGACAGGGCAGCGCTCGGGTAGTAAGCTATTCAAATGGGAATGACGAACTCCGTGTGATGGAGCTTGATTTAATCGAAGAAGATCGGGATCGAGCATCATTAAGGATGGCCGTTTATCGGAGGAGGGTCTCACGCTCGTATATTCAGAAGGTCCATCTCAAAAAATTCGAAGAAGGAGAATGGGTGATGAAGGAAATCCTTAGTAAAAAAGGAAATTAGGACTAAAGTACGAGGCCCCTTTAAAGTGAACAAGAAGGTAGTAACCACCACTTATCAACTGGAAAGCGCCGATGGAAAGAAGCTGGAGCGACCGTGGAACGCTCGTTACTTAAGAAAATATTACCCTTAAGGGAGCTCCTTCTTCCCTCTTTTCCTTTTCGATGTTTCTATTTATTTGCACGTTTTTTCTTTGTTTCATGAGAAATTATGGCATTATAATTACTTAGCACAACGTTTTGAGCCACACCTTAGCAGTTAAAGCCCCAACCTGCTCGGGCCGCTCGAGCTTCAAGCCCCGGCAACCCGGGCACCTCGAAGACCCACCTCGCATAAGTCCTCCACGCGCGGACCGCTCGAGCTTCAAGCCCCGGCAGCCCCGGCACCTCGAAGACCCACCTCGAATAATCCCCCACGCGCGGGCAGCTCGAGCTTCAAGTCCCGGCAACTCGGGCACCTCGAAGACCACCTCGCATAAGTCCCCCACGCGCGGGCCGCTCGAGCTTCAAGCCCCGGCAATTTGGGCACCTCGAAGACCCACCTCGCATAAGTCCCCCACGCGCGGGCAGCTCGAGCTTCGAGCCCCAGCAACCCGGGCACTTCGAAGACCCCCCTCGCGTAAGCCCCGACTTATTCGGACAACTCGAACTTAAAAGACTCGGTCACTCCCAAAACACCGCTTGGTCCCCACAAATTTCGACAAAGACAACTCTACCCGAAGGTAAGGAGTTTTTTATTATTATTCAAATATTTATCACAAGACTAAGATAAGGGCACATTTTATTAAAAAGAACCATAACAAAAGTTTCCAAAGAACAAAGATCATAGTCTTGTCCGCGATACTTGGAACTCGAGCCCGACCGGGTTCTGTCACCCCCTCACCATCGGATCTTAGCACCTTGGTCATTAAATGCGGGTATAAGCCAACTGTAACAACCACGCCTGTGAAAAACCTGTCTCCGAGGCCTTTGAAAGCCCTCCGGGAGTTTAGAAAGCAAACGGATAGCTGGAGGCTGAATACCCATGAAGCCTAATCTGCTGGAGACAACTTTGGAAGCCCATATCGAAGTATTTAAAACGCTCAGGAAGGGAAGTGACCCCTTCTCCTCTGGGAAGGAATTTCTCCAAATCAAGCAACCCGTCCTGAGATGCCTCCAGTTGGCCTTGTAAGTCGGTGTTTAATGCAGAAAGATGAGATATCTCTTGGTCCCTAGTATCGGGTTGTAAAGGAACACCCGAAGGGCCATGCACCAACGGATGAGGGAACTCCTTGCGGTGGCTTAGGAAGGTACACATAAAGAATAAACCCGACTCATAGACGCACACCAACTGTCCTAAAGATCGGAGTCATCGACACCTCTGAGGGACTCTATATCCTCATCCGTCAGAAAATGCTCCATAAAATGACGAGCCGTCCACTCCTCGCCCCCAGCTAGAAAGATGGATGAGCGGAGAAAGCTCCTGAGGAGAAGGAGGCCCCTATCGAGGAAAAATTTCAATCGTCCCAGAGCGTCCTACTCCTTTTTAGAGAAGAACCTTGGGGAGGGGAAGGAGATAACAATGTAACAGGGGTTTTGCCTCTTTTTCTTCTAGGAGGGCCCCTCGAGCGATTTTTCTCTGAGATGGTCCTATTCATTCGGGTCTCTGCAAATAGAAAGGGGGAAAGAGATTATATAGCATATAATACCTTCATGCCAGAGTTTCTTAAAAAAAAGGAAGAGAAGAAAAAGGACGGAAAAAGGGAAAACAATAACAAGAGGACGGGATAAATCACATAGGTCTCCAATGATTTGGACATCCTCGGGTCCAAACCCAAAGTGGAAGAGGAGAGCGTCACGAATCAATTCAGAAATTACGAATCTCCTCCAGCCCATTACGCTCAAGAAAGTTCGCAATGATGGGTGAACAGACAGTGAAGAGGGATGATGATGACGACTCCAATACAATGATGTAAACCGCATGTCTGGATACTCACGAGGGTGCCTTACGTAAAAAAATTTACTCCTCCGCTCTGCGGGGGAAGGAGGGTTATCCTCAACAACCTCATTTCCTTGGCAGGGCAGAAGCGAAAATTCACCATCGGCCTTTTCTTCCCGGAGCAAAGAAGAACTAGTGACATTGTTAAAGGAAGTTAGGCATAGCGAATCAGCACTGAGAAGGAAAGCAATAAGCTATAGAAATCAGGTGTTAACTGGCTAGAACATATGCGGAGATGATCACAAAGCTCCCGAACCACAACAGGAATTGGAAAGCGGCCCCGATTCGACTTGGTCGAAGAAAAAGATAACGAAAGAGGACCACTTTAAAAACTCATTCCCATAACACGAGAGCCCACTCCTGAGTCTTCAAACATACTTCATTACTGACTTGAGCGTCGGAGGGGGTTCGCCGGCAACCCACCGGCTCCCCTTCTAACTCAGTGTTTTCTGTAGGAAAGCAAAGTGACGAGAAGAGCAATAACTACCGAAGGATAACCAGTTGCTCGAGGTCAAACGGCTCAAGAAGGGAAATGCCTCCCTTGGGGATTTTCTCCAAACGCATCAGTTTCCATAGAATGCGTACTCAATGTTGGAGTATCGAGTACGAGATATTACGTCCCAACACTTTGACAACTAAAGCTCCTTTGAAAGGTGCGAATATGCGACAGAGTTCTTTCGGGATTTTCACTTTGGACCATTTCAGAGAATCTTCGCTATCCTCGTCATGTTGCACGTACCCCTTTCAACCACCTTGAAATCTTCTTCCCCTTCTCCCGTGTAGTTGGTTCCTGAGTGATTGCTTTCAGTAAAGATTTATTTTAATCTTCCAGTTTTCCATACATTGGAGTTTTCTCCTTCTTCCATTGGATTAGCCTTTTGATCACCACTATGATCGCGTTTGAATTTCTTGTTATTGTGATCCATGTGTGCCAGAGGCGGTTGCTCGGGCGATGTGGTAGATAGACATCATTAGTAAAGATGCTTCTATGAGGTCTTTTGTCGAACAGCTGGTGTGATGATTGTTATTTTGAAAATATTTTTAAGTGGGTAACACTTTTGATTCGCTGATCGTTCGTTAACTTATAATTTGTGTGAATATAGTGCTTGTTGCTTTGACTTCTATGCAGTGACCTGCAAAATTCATCTCTTTTGGGCTTGTTATTTGGTTTTTTTTAGGCCTCTAAATTGGATTCATGCGGGCTACTCGTTAACGTCGGATCACTAGCTATTTTTACATGAGTTTCGGATCACTATTTAGCCAAGTCTTAAGGTTATGACGGAGAAAGTCGATCTCAGTGATCCCAAATTATGAGGATTTGTTGCATTATGATCATCACTAATAAATGCTTTTTTCCCTCAAAAAGAAAAATCCATTACTGACAAATTTCATGAATTTCGACACTAACTCAACGCAAGCATTTCTGACGGAAAGAACACAAATTTCGTTCTTTGAACAGCGGTCGTTATCCATTTCTGATTCTCCCACATACGATGTCTCCTTCGTGTAACATAAATATATGCAAACTAATAATTTCAAGGAGGGTTATATCTTAACATATCTTTCTTAACCTCTTGTGTTTATCTTTTTGCTAAACTAAATAGATGGATAAAGATAAAGCCAAACATTGATTACATATAGAACTTCTATATAGTATGCATTAGCCGGCCTGTGAGAGAGCATAGGAACAAGTCAAATAAAAAGCGATGCATGACATATATTAATTATATGATTAGTACGTATCATAATTATTGTTATTATTACACTTCATAGAAATGCAGTCGAGAATCGTTTTTTCTATTAAATCATCCATTTGTACATATCCATAAATTAATCCTAAAATGTTACACTTACACGCTAAAGCCAGAAAGAAAGTGATTATAATAGCTATGCAATCAACTAGTATAAACAGTTAGGCGCAGAAGAGCTCGTAGAAAACTCACTCAATTTTTGCAACAAGCCATCCATGGAGATCAATTCCCGCTCAGTCCCACAAACAAAAGTAAACGCAATCATAATTATTCTATATTCGTTCATAGTCACCATCCCTTTTTCTCAGTCGGCGATATACTTCAATCTCTCCACGTTCGAACCCAACGCATCCACCTTCCTCCTACAAGCGACGCCTCCAGCTCGGGCGGCAAGATAGAGCTGAACCTGGTCGACCCTTCATTCTGGCAGGTCGGCCACGTCATCTACAACGGGCAAGTCCCCCTGTGGGACCCAGACAGTGGGATAACCGCCGATTTCACCACACACTTCACCGTCGACGCGATGGGCCTTCCCAAGCACAGCGACAGGCTGGCGCGGGTTCGATATCCCGCCCAACTCGGCCGGAGGGTTCTTGGGCCTGTTCAACACCAGCAACTACAACTCCGGGACGAATCAGATAGTCATGGTGGAGTTCGACTCCTACTGCAACGTGGAGTGGGACCCGCCTTTCGAGCACGTGGGGATCAACAGGAACACCATCGCTTCGTCCAGTTACGTCCAGTGGAACGTTAGCTCGCACAGTGGGCAAGCAATCGATGCTTGGATTGCTTATAACTCGACGACGAGGAACCTGACCGTGTATTGGGGCCACCGAGGCGGCGAAAATTCGAGCCTTTCTTACCAGATTGATCTCAGGAAAGTTCTGCCTCAGTGGGTCACCGTTGGATTCTCGGCCTCGACCGGTAATAATCCCGAAAGGCACGTCCTTCGTTCGTGGGAATTCGGTTCAACTCTGGACTTGAAGCTGAAGGAGAGATCGAAGAAGAACAATGCTGCTGCTAAGGCATTGTTGCTGGGTGTGGGTTTAAGTGTTTTGGGTGGTTGCCTTTTCATTTCGTGTGCCTTGATAACGTACATGGTGATTCGGAGAAGACGAAGCAGACACGGTGATGAAGCAGGTGATGAGAGCAATCAAGAAATGGCGATTCTGACATCGTTGAACAACGATCTTGACCTGAAAACTGGACCCAGAAGTTTTTCTTACAACCAAGTGGCTTACGCTACTAATAATTTCTCGAGCTGCAGAAAACTGGGACAAGGCGGGTTCGGCGGAGTCTACAAAGGTTACTTGGTAGACATGGATTTGCCCATAGCCGTTAAGAGGTTCTCCAATAAGGGATCAAAGCAAGGGAAGAGAGAGTACGTAACGGAGATCAAAGTTATGAGCGGGCTGAGGCACAAAAACTTGGTCCAGCTCATAGGTTGGTGCCACGAGCAAGGCGAGTTCTTGCTGGTGTACGAGTACTTGCCAAACGGGAGCCTTGACCACCACCTGTTCGGTGAAAATCCCAGCAGCCTAAGATGGAAAACTAGGTATAACGTAGCCCTTGGCTTGGCCTCGGCGCTACTCTATCTTCACGAGGAATCAGAGCAATGCGTTGTACACCGAGACATCAAGTCCAGCAATGTAATGCTAGATTCTAACTTCAACGCGAAGCTGTGTGACTTTGGGCTTGCCCGGCTAGCCGACCATGAGCTCGGTCATCGGACCACCGATGTCGCCGGTACCTTGGGATATGCGTGCCCCGAGTATATGATGACGGGCAGGGCTAGCAAGCAATCAGATGTTTACAGCTTTGGAATTCGTAGCATTAGAGATTGCTACCGGGAAGAAATCGGTCGATCCGCGGGTCAATGGAATGGGTCTTCACAGAGTTTGACGGAACAGGTTTGGGAACGATATGAGGAAGATCGACTTGTTCCACGCGTTCAAGGGTTTGACCCGAAAGAATTTGAATGTTTGGTTATGGTCGGGTTGTGGTGTGCTAACCCGGATCCGACTCTGAGGCCCACGATTAGGCAAGCTTGTCGCGTTTTAAATTTTGAAGCTGCATTTCCGAATATTCCAAAGATTACTCAATAGTTTGTATAGTCGTACGTATTGACAATCACTCCCCTATTCACATTGGTATATTAATCCCACTCTCTCGGATTTTCAATATGTACGGAGTTGCCGTGGCGGATTTAGGAATTTTTTGACCAAGGGACCGTTATAACAATGTATATAATGACGACGGTGACAAGCTCAACGCTGAAGATAAAGTTTCATTTGCAAATGCAACATGTCGGATTTAGGATTTAGGAATTGTAATATTTGTTTGAGCTTATTTATTTGATATCGTATTTTCCTTTGAATCAATGGTCGTTATAATCTTAATATGGCTCGTCAAATTACTCATTTGGATGAAAGTATTTACAACGTTTTATATATCAAGTCCATAAGAAAAATCTAAATCGAAGTTAGTGACGAAACCAGAATTTTTAATTTGAAAAGCCCAATAATATTTCATCTAAATAATAAGAAATATTCATTTTATGACAAGATAGGGACAAAACCACTTTTGGTCCCTCGATGTTTACCCTATGGGTAATTTTGTCCCCGATATTTCCACTTGCCACATTTAATCACTGTATTTATCTAATTTGAAATAATTTTGGCCTTCTATTAGATTAAACGTCAATTTTGACGGAATTTTTTCATGTGAGTTACACGTAACATTTTATAACATGCCAAAATATAGTTTATACGCTTGTTCATCTTAAAATTTCAAAATTTATCTCTTTCACCCCACAATCTTGGTTTCATGATTTCAATTTTTAGGCCTCGATTGTGCGATGAAAGACACGAATTTAGTGAATTTTAAGACGAACGGACGTATAAACATTATTTTTGGGGATCGTAATATATCACATGCGATTCACATGTCAGATTCTGTCCAAATTGATGTTTAATCTAACTGAAAGGCCAAAATTGGTTTAAATCAGACAACTATGGGGACTAAATGTGGCAAGTGAAAACATCGAGGGCCAAAATTGCCCATCTCGTAAACATCGGGGATTGACGTGGTTTTCTCCCACAAAATTATCCAAATATACTCCATAACAATCATTTATAATCATCTAAAGATCAACAAGGTAGTTAAAATTTAGATAATTTCAATAATATGTATTTTATTATGTTTGCAATATTGATTTGGAAATCTAAAGAATGGTGTATATGTTAGATTTATTTTTTATTGTTAAATCATATGGTTTAATAATTAGAATCTTTTTTATAAGGATAAAGGTAAAAATAATAAAGTGAAATTAGAAAAAGAGAATTAATTAACGTAACTAATAAATTAAGGACATATTAAGTTTGTTCAGTTAAAAGAAAAAACTAAAAAATATTAAGGACATCTTCAACCAAAAAAATTCATTCTTAAACTCAAACTCATTTTCAAACTCAAAATGCAGTAGTTCTTTTCCAACCAAACTCATTTTCAAACTCAGAAAAATATTCTCGAAATATTCTCTTTCACCTCAACTTTTACAACTTTTCAATATTACCCACTTATTTTACAACTTTACAAAATAGACTACTGATGCTACGGGAATTTTCCACGGTAGAATATTTGACGGAATCATCAATCGAAATCTCTCAAAGACCAATTGGTAAAGCTCCTCGGACTTCAGACTCTGGAAATGAGCAAAGGACATGGCAGGAAGGAATAATGGCTCGACTCCGCGTCGGCCAACCGAGACCACGCCCGAAGACGCAGCAACCGGGCAGCCAAGGCTGAAGCGGCCAAAGCGCATGAGGTCGAGGAGGCCGAAGTGACCCCGCCGGGCAGCCAAGGCCGAAGAGGCCAAAGGCCGAACCCAAGTCACCCGAGCCCGACGAGGCCGAAGTGACCCCGCCATCGAGGCCAAAATGGCTGAAGCCCAAGAGGCCGAGGCCGAGGCCGGTAGCCGAAGAGGCCACATGCCGAATCCAAGTCGGTCGAACCCGAACCAGCCGAAGCAGTTTGCCATAGTCTGAGGCCTCATGTCCGAGGCGCCCGAAGCATCCGAGGCCGAAGTGTCGAAGCACCCGAGGCCGAAGCTCCCTAGGCCGAAGCGCCCGAAGCACCCAAGGCCAAAGCCGAAGCACTCATGGCCAAAGCCAAGGTGCATGAGCGGCCAAGGCCATCCCATTGAGCACATCCCGAGGCAGCTGAGCGGGTGAGACCGAGGCGGCCAAAGTCGAGGCCGAAGGCCGAAGCATCCGCAGCCAAGCCGAGACCGAAGTTGACGCTGCGATAGGTGGAGGCGGAGGTGGCCGAAGCCGAGGCTGAAGGCGAAACGACCGAAGTCGAGGAGCCCAAAGCACCAAGGTCCAGGCACACAAAGCCGAGGCACTCACGGCCGAAGCACTCAAGGCCGAAGCCAAGGCAATTCCAGAGCTAAGTCTTTCTCCTTGAAATTACGACTTGGTCAAAGTCTGATATTCTCGGGAGTATTCAAATTCGAAGTCACGACTTGGTCAATGTCCGATGTTCTCGGGAGTATTCAAACTCAAAGTCACGACTTGGTCAAGGTCCGATATTTCCAGGAGCATTCAAACTCGAAAGGCCAATGGAAGAGAAGATATTCCATGGACCTCAACCGAATGAGATATTTTTTGAGGCCGATTCAAATAAAGGGCTCTAGTCCTCGTGTACCAATAAAGTAGGTCGGCTCCTCCTATAAATACTATATAGCTCATTAGTCATTCAAGGTATGTTCTCTACAACGCTCAACCTACACTCAAACCTCTATCCACGTCTCTTTTTACTCATATATTTCCCTAAAACCTCAGAGAGAGAAATACCCTCTTGGCTGGCATGACCAACAACGTCCTAACCTCCTCAATCAGGTACTGCCATATCGACCCTCGAAGGTCCGCAGACGTTCGCGAAACACTGATGAAGGACACGGCGAAGAGGACGCCATCGACTCACGAAGAGGATGTTCAGGTCTTCCATCGACTCACGAAAAGGGCTGTAGGATTTCCGTCAACTTACGAGAAGGACGTCGTCGACTCATGAAGAGGATGTTTAGGTCTTTCGTCGACTCAGGAAGAGAACATCGTTGAATCACGAAGAGGACGTCGTCGACTCACGAAGAGGACATTCAGGTTTCCATTGACTCACAAAGAGGACGTTGTCCACTCACGACAATGACGTTAGGATTTTCGTCGACTCACGAAAAGGACGTCTTCTAGTAACGAAGAAAACATTTAGGTCTTTCGTCGATTAACGAAGAGGACGTTTAGGTCTTCCGTGAACTGAGGATGTCGTCGAATAACGAAGAGGATGTTTAGGTCTTTCATCGACTCACAAAGAGGACATTTAAGACTTCCATTGACTAACTAAGAGGATGATATTGACTCATGAAGGGTAATTTAGGTCTTTCGTCGATCCACAAAGAGGACTTAGGTCTTCAGTCGACTCACGAAGATAAAGTTAAGTTTTCGGGAAGGAAAAAGATAGAATAATTTTATTATCTTCGCATTAATAAAACACAATAAAACATGAAATTACGTAGGGTGGGGATGACCTCCTTAAAGGTAACATCTTCTTAAGTGCCTAGCGATCTTCCTCGAGATAGTCACTTGCTTCTATTCTGCGGGCATTTTCTCGAGCCCGCCCAAGATTGTAGCTTCTTCTTATCCATGATGCTTGTCGAAATCTTCCAGAAGGACTTTGAGGTGTCTTTATTGCATCATCCTCGTCGTTTCTCCTTTTGAATTTCCTAGGTGGATCATGCCTTTCTGCTACCAATGCCTCTCGGACCCCTGGATCCCTTTCCATTGGTCGCTTTTGTTTCTATTTCAGATGAGTGTACTCCTCTAGCCTAATGTACTTCTCTACTCGTAGGAGCAGTTCAGCTATCGTGATAGGGTACGTTTTACGAGGGATTGGGATAGGTCACATTCCCTTAAGCCATGGTAGAAGGCTACTACTAGTAGCTCCTTAGTAGATGCGGAAGTGTCCATCATGGCACGATTAAACCTTGAGGTACTCCTTACGGCCCTCCTAATCTCCCATCTTCAAGTTGAGCAAGTTCACTGCTAAAGATGTTTGTCTTCTTCTACTCGAGAATTGTCCAAGGAAAGCTTTGGTCATATCCGAGAAGTTGTTTATATTCCCAACGGGCATCAAGGTGAACAACCACTTCTGTGCACCTTTTATCATCTTCGCGATGAACTCCCTGCACTTGATGGCGTCAGTGTGTTGGTACGAGACATTGTTTCCCTCAACGCTCTCCGGGTGTTCCTCCGGATATCAATTTCCGTCATATTAGTTCATCTCCGGAAAGCAAAAGTTTGGAGGCAAATGAGCGTTAAGCACTTCTGGTATGAAATCATTTCCTCGAGGAGTCGATAAGGCTTCAGGGGATTCTGTTTGATCCTTCAACTTATGGATCTCCTCTTTCATCATCTTCTCCCATTCCCTCGTTTGTCGTCCTTCCGGTGCAGCTTTCCTTTGTCTTGCTCTCAGAGCTTCTAACTCCTCCTTTATGTTCATAAGTTGTTCCTCTCGCTCTCTATATCCCTCGGAAAGTATGGACGTGTCTACACGTTCATTGAAATGTTTAGGAAGTTCTCGATCCCTCGTAGCCGATGGGTTCTCCGACTCCTCATTCATCCCGTATTGCTCGTTCTTCCCACTCTTTTCGTTCTTCTTCTCTTACCTTCTCCTCTCGTCTTTCTTGATCCTTTCGTTTTGCTTGTTCTTGATGCCTTGCTCTCCCTTTTCTCATGTCATTCACCTATTCCATTATCTGCTTCAACTCAACAAATTTTGACCGTCCAGAGATCATGGTTTCATGCTTTTCGTCAATAGACAAGTCACCTTCTCTTTGTTGGGACCTTCTTCTTCGGACTGATTTGGATTCGATCTGGTGCTCACCATAACATCTTATCAAATATTTACCCTTCCATCGTCCGTCCGTTGTGTCCTTTGTTGGTCTTCCTTGAATGATGCCTGACATCCGCCTCGGCCATGAGTACTTTGGTGATCTTGGCCCTGGACTCAGGGTCTTACTCGACCTCGGCCTTGAGTGCGGCTTTGGCTTGGCTAGCCTCGGCCTTGATCGTGGCTTCGGCCTTGGCTGGCCTCGTCCTTGAGTACTTCGGAGATCTTGGCCCAGACCATGGGGTCTTCTCGGCCTGCTTGACCTAGGCTGGCCTCGGCCTTGAGCGCGGCCTCAGCTTGCTCTACCTAGGCTGGCCTCGGCTTGAGCACGACTTCGGTCTGCTCGTCCTCGACCTTGAGCACCGCTTTGTCCTTCTTGGCCTCGGCCTTGAGTGTCTCTGGCGCCTTGCCCCTGGTGTTTCGGGGGGGTACTTCGAGCGCTTCGGCCTCGGGTGCTTCGGGCGACCCGGCCTTAGGTACTTCGACCGCTTCGACCTCGTATGCTTCGGGCGCTTCGGTCTCGGGTACTTTGGGCGCTCCCTTGGGGGCTTCGAGCGCTTTTGCCTTCCTCGGCCTCAGCCCCCTTAGCTTCGTCTTGGCCGCCTTTGCCTCGGCCATTTCGGCCTTGGCAGGCGCTCGGCCAACTCGGACACTTTGGATGGTCTTGCTTGAGCTGCTCGGGCATGTCTCGACTGGCCGACGCCGAGTCAAGTTATTATGCCTTTGTGCTTTGCTCACCGTATGTTTTCGACGTCCTGAATTCGACGGGCTTTACTGGTTGGTCTTTGAGTATGTCCGACGGGTAACTCCACCAAATATTCTACCATGGAAAATTCCCGTAGCATCAGCTTCATATGCGGACTTTGTAGAGAATTTACCCCCTTCAGGCTCCTTCCATAGAACTACAGCAGATCCCTGCAGAACAGTCGGTAATCGACTAATAATAGACATATACTCAGCTAACTCTGACACCAGCCACTCCTAACCATCTCTTGATATGACACTACTCATCTTTGCATCTTTGGTATTCCCAGCAACAGGCCCCTCGTGAAAACCAGGAATACAGTGGCGTATTATCCCACAAATGGCCTCACCGAAGCTATATAAAAGGGATCAATTACAATGAGATTTTCTCACCGGTGACAAATATAGGTCGATAAGATCCGTGCGATCTTTTGTGTCTTTACATGACTTGAAATTGGAGCAAATGGGTGTAAAGAAATTATTTTTATATGTAAGTTAGATGAGAATATCCTAATGAATCAACTTGAAGGTTTTGAGCAAAAGAGCAGCAAAGAAATGGTGTGTTTACTTCAGAGATCACTCTACAAACTGAAGCAATCACTTATACAATGGAACACGAGGCTCAGTGAGTTTGTTCAAGGACCCATAAGAAGTCGGTATGATCCGTGGGTTTACATCAAGGAACATAAAGATGGATTAATCATGTATCTAATGTTATTTGTAGATGACATTCTTATAGCTAGTAAAAAATGGACTACAACTGATCATACAAAAAATGCATTAAGTTCCGAATTCACTACGAAGAATTTAACTAAGCTGAAAGACTTATAGGCATGGATATCTCTAGAGACAGAAGCAAGAGGAAATTGTTACTACTATATCATAAATATTTGGACAAGATGCTTGATAGGTTAGGTTATAATGATATTAAGACAGTCTCTATACCATTAGTTGCACACTTTATGCTATCAATGGATGAAAATTTTTGGACTAGGAAAAACAAGTACATGAAACATATTCTATATGCGAACATAGTTAGATCTCTTATGTTCTTTATGGTATGTACTCGGCCGAATCTATTGCATGTTATAGGCATTGTTAGCATGTTCATATCAAGCCCTCTAAGAAGATTCATTGGCATGCCTTGAAGTGTGTCGTAAGATACGTTAAAGAAACTTGAACCAAAGATCTAGTATACGCTTGGATACAGTTGTAGATGACAATGATAAGGTTATTAGTTTTGTACGCCAGATGATAGGATACAAGCAAATCTCAAACAAAATATGTAGTCATTTGATTGGAGACTGCAATAAGTTGGAAAGTCGAACTTCAAAAGATGGTTACATAATCAAGTACGGTGGCAGGATACATGGCTTTGACATAATCAGAAAAGGAAGGCTTACGGGTGCAAGGTTTCATGAATGAGTTACATGTGTCTCAAGACACTGAGTGTATATTGACTCCTCGTTCCCTCCCCGTGCCGAAATGTATCCTCGGCACCAAAAGTACATACATAATCAACATATTGTCATTCTTGTTCTCGATGACGATGTCATGTTAATAGTAAAAGTGTGTGTTTAATGTGTAATGAAAATAATATTATGACTAAATAATGATTAATGGGAGAGTATTTTAGATAGTTTGAGAGTTTGGTGTGAAAAATGTTGAAAATGATGCTATATTTATATTTTCGACTAGGGCTGAAATGCAAAAAATAATAATTACATTTTGGTACAAAATAATATATGTACAACGGCTACTATATCGCAACTTATAACCGCTATTATAGCGGTTGCGGTTCCGACCGGAACCGCTATCAGAACCGTAGTTCTAAAAAGGGGGAATCGACACGACACACTACATGTGTGCCGATTCCAGTTTCGAGAACCACCTCGTTGGACAGGTATAATCCTACTCAACACTTATATCCATGAATGTGAACTTTTGGAGGATAAAATGAATTCATACAAAGATAGAATATTGATCAAATCGAACCGAGCGGTTCTTGTATGCGATGAGACTGATTAGTTTGAAATTTGAAGCCACAAATACATAAATATATAATATCATATTGTTTTAAGATTTATTATTAATTAAAAATTTTAATAAAATTATAATTAATGTTAAATTGTGTATTATTAAAAGGGTAAATATCATATAATCCAAATGTGGTTTGAAAAATAAGCATCCAAATTCTTATGGTTCGAAAAATAGCATAAAACCCCTTGTCATTTTCCCCTTCATTGGGGGGGGAGGGGGGGTACAATGCTAAATTTTAAACAATACGGGAGGTACGATGCGGCGTTTTAGACAACACAAGAATACGGTGCTAAGTTTTAAACATCGGGGGTATGATGCTAAATTTTAGACAACACAAAGGAGTTTCGCGCAATAAAAAAACATAGAATAGTTATGTGCATTTCACTATAATCACATGAGGATATTGCATAAATTACCATTATTTAAAAAGAAAAAACGATACCACGTACACATTGTGCTTTTGGTTAGCTTTACAAGACCATCGATAGCTTGGCAAGTTGTAGTAACCTCTCACAATTAAAATTTCAAAATGTATCTCTGGGTCAAAGGTGAAATGCATAGAAATGCATTCGATTTAGTAAAAAAAAGTGTATATGTTTAATTAAGATTTATTACTAAAAGAATTGGGCCTATAATTAGCTCAATTATATTTTCCTTATCAGTCCGACTAAGCCCAATAATAGTAATATATTATTTTAAAAAAAAATTGGCCTAAAATAGAAATAAACTCAATTTTAAAACTCCAAATATTAGGGGTTTAGGTCTCCCTCGGCTTATTGCCACATACCCATGTTGACCCCCTTGTGGTTCCGTCAATGCTTGAGAGGTGGGTTCTAACTTCTGAATTATGTTGTTGTGTGGAATTGAAATATTTTCACCTAGGGTTAGTCCCATTATTGGAATCTGTGGTGCCAATATCTAACCGATTGAGTGAAGATGTCTTAGGATAAGGTAAAAATGGTAATACGTAGCTTATTAAGATTATGCGAAGAATGATATTATATAATTATAACATACATGTATTTATAATAACACTTTTACCAAAACAACAATAGTTTTAGGACGTGACCCTATTAATATATTGAACCTATCATTGTCTTATACTGAACCTATCATTATCTTATACTCATGGAGAACCCATAAAGAGAAATAAATGTACTAATCATCAAGAAAGCTCCAACAAGCAAGCGCACTAAATGTGACGAATGTGTGGGAAACATGTCGACCAGTTGAATGCTTATCAATCCATAACACACTTCAATGTTTTGCTTCGATTGCATCGAGTAACTATTATGACGTAGTCGATGTCACTAGCGCACGTGGCTGGATTGCACGGTTCTAAACAATTCGAGCACTTTGAACTGTAGCAAGAATTTGATCAATTTCATGTTCATGCCAGAACGCTTTGGATCTCCACGAGAAGGTTTCGAAATAAAGACAGAAAATTTTATTATATAGTATGTATAGGTAGAAGATTAATGCGTCCCTATATGATAACGTAAAATTTTGGGAAAATAAATTCCAAAGTCCTCTCCAATTGTTTAGATCGCCTCAATCGAACGAGGTGTTGGACATGCAGTTGATGTCTCATTGCTACAAGCATTGCTCGACTATCCCGAAACCGTACGTGTGACTACAAACAGCAGCGAAAATATCCACGGAAATTTCGTTACCATTTTTTTCGATGGAAATTGTGACAGATATTTCGTCGCAAAATTTCCGACGGGTTATAGGTCGAAAGTTATTTCTGAAATTGGTTTTTATTCTTTTAATTTTTCAAGTTATTTTTTTAGATGGAAGTTCGCTCGCCAAATACTTCTTTATTTTTTGTTTTCTTTTATTATTTTCTATTATTGTAATATATTTTTGTTTATTTTAGTTATAATATTTTGGACATCAGTCTGCAATAAATTACTAATTAAAATTTTTAAAGGGTTAAACTCTGCTATAGCCCTCTGTGAACCTAAAAATCACTTTACTACCTTGTGGTTTGTAAACGTCGCGACACTCCCTTATGATTTAGGAAACATATCCTCTAGTTTAGAAAACATATCACCGTACTCCCGAAAATGGGGAGAATGTGAAAAATAAACTAAACCACGAGGGGGTTTAATGTTATTTAGGGGGTGTTTGTTTGAGGTGATTCAACATCACGGTGATACTCACATTACGATGATAGAGGATCACCCTGCTGTTAGGGGGTGATCCAAAAGCTTAAATATCACCCCCTTTTTATCACCTAGGTGATCCTCCATCACGGTGATGACTCGTCACCCCCACTAAACAAACGCGGTGATGAGGAGGAGATGGCGGGATCATCATGATGTTTTTGAGGATCACCCCAAAACAAACACGCCCTAAAACCATAGGTTTTTTGTGATGAGTTTCAAAATCACGGGGTGTGTTATGAATTGTAGCCTTTTTTAAAGGTTCAACCCAATTAGCTAAATTTTATTTGGGTAAATTCCTTATCAATCCCATTTAAAGTTTGAACTTCCTTCTAAATACCCCTCCAAATATTTCTTCCTGTTAGATACATATCTGCGAAAAGTTGTGTGTTTAATACATAAAAATATGGAAAAGACGAAAATAACATTTCTTAAAGCTTCACATAAGATTCCAGAAAATAATACCATCAGTTGCCATTATTATACTAACAACAAATGTTATTATACCAAACAAATCGACGAAATTCTACTAGTAAACGCAGTAATTATACCAGTTGTGCCCATTATTATACCAAGTCTAATTTAGTAGTATTATACCAACCAGTATCAATAATATACCAACAAATAATGTTATTGTAATTTTATATCACGAAGCAACTTTCGCAAATTATACCATTAAAGACGGTAATACCAACAAAAGAATATATTATACCAAAAAACAGATTAAATATATTGATAATGTTCTATCCAATTTGTGACTGTTACACCAACAAAAGGCTGGATTATACCAATTATTTTAGATATTGTACTAAAAGTACAATATATATAATTATACTAACAGATCTGTTTATATACCATAAAATATTTAATAAATTTACCCATAATTATACGAACAAATGTCGCGATTATACCAACATTGTTCGTTATTATACTAAATAAGGATCCAATTATACCATGAAAAGGCCTAACTATACTAATACAAGTACAGACCATACCAACTCACATGACTATTTTTCAAACAAAGGTCCTAATTATACTTTTTTCTAGTTTTTCATAACAATATTAAATGTATTGTTAGTAAGACTATTATACCAACATGTTTGGTTATTATACCAATACTGAACAATTGTTTTACGATTACACCAAGAAAGTACACAATTAAACTAATTATTCGAACGACTATACCCGCACTAGCGATTATTATACCAACAAACTGAATTAAAATTTTAACATTATTCGAACCAATTCCTGAAGTTTATACCACCAAGAATTGTTATTATACCAAGTTATTTGGATAATATACCGTAAAAGATTTAAATTATACCATGAAATACATTTAGTATGCCAAAATAGATAATTATTATTCAAATTCAAATTTTAAGATACCAAATTAAAACGAGCTTCTATTAAAACGGATTATACCAACAAAACTTAAATCTGTTCCATACAGTCGCTCGATTAAACTCATTCCAAACATTTAAAACGGCAATCTCTTGGGTCGACGATCGGAAATCTCTTGCCTCGACGATCGGTCTGTCACTGCTCGACGATCTTTTTGCTCCTTGGTCGACGGAGTTAACGAATTCAGGTTTGATCTTTTTGCTCCTTGGTCGATCGGTTTGGCCCTTATTGATTCGTTGATTTAGGGATTTTTTCGGGGGATTTGGGTTAATTTCTGATCGTCTTGGAATATTCAATTTTTCTCTCGGTGTCAGATTAGAAATGGCTAAGAAGAAGAACACTGAGAAGACGATAATCAACGAGCAGAGGCGGCCGAAGGCTTCATCTACATCAAGTAAAAGAACCCGTTGTCGTGTCCACTGCTTTCGGGACCATATGGATAATGTGTGGAAGACGGTGAGCGAGGAGCGCAAGCTAGCTGTAAGAAGGTGTCCATTTTCTCAGTTTTTGAATATACACCGCATGGAAATACCACAGGGTTGTTTAGCAGGTGTGTTAGGTAGGTTTAACGAAGATTTTTCTAGGTTTAGGTTTGGAGTGGATACTAAAATTCCATTTCAAAAATAAGCATTTTCTATATTTCTGGGATTGAGATGTGAGGGAGAGCATGTAGTAGGGAACATAGTGTTGAACAAGAATATGTCTTTCCTACGACGATTCGAAGAGCGAAAGACATACACTCATAGTAGGTCTGATATATCAAGTACGTTAGAAAAAAATAATTCAGTTGATGATTTCTTCCGTCTGTACATATTGTATGTGTTTAGTTGTATTTTATTTCCAACTTCGACGTACAATTTGCCTCCGTACCTCCTCCCTTATGTGGACAATTTGAGGGGGATTGGAGGTATCGCTTGGGGTGCAGCAGTGCACCATTTTCTATTGAAGTCGTTGCGAGCAAACAGAACATACGTGGAAGGACGCTGTATGGTTTGTTGGTAAGTTGTTGGTATTGTTTTGTTTTTGTTGAAGAGTTGCAATTTTTAATTTAGTTGTGGTTCTTAATGTGTAAATTTGTTATCAACGGTGCAGATTTGGATTTTTGAACACTGTCTCTCAGTTGGGAAGAAGTGCGGGGTGGATGAGGTTCCTCGTTGTCTGAGGTGGCAGGATTCGATGACCCGACCTAAACTAAAGGATGTGGAGGAGCAGTTTGAGGCATTGGAGCCGGATCAAGTCCTTCAAATATTCCCATCGGAATCTGAGGAATTTTTTCTGACGATGCCAAGGACGGTGGAAGAAATAGTTACACGACGGCCCTCTGAGGAGCAATGGCTTTTAAGAGAGATAGAACAATTGATGGCCAAAACGCAGAATTGGAAGATATGATTGAGCAGCTAAGGGGTGGTGGTGGTGATGACGAGAGTAGTGGAGGAAAAGACGTGGGGAAGGAGAGCGGACTTGTTGAAGTGCCTATTTTGGAAGCGGAGGTAAGTCCGTCATATAAGCTGCCGGTTATAACGTAGGAGAGGTCAGCATGTCCCCAGATTTGGGAGGACATGAAAGAATGGAGATTTACAATGATGAAGCACCGGTAGATTGCAACGAGATGGCCGTGGGAGATTTCAATGATGAGCGTGTGGGAGAAACAGAGGACATGCACGTGGGAGTTAGCAACAAAGCGGCCGTTAGAGGAAGGGACAAAGAGGTCGAGGGAGAAACAAAGAAAGAGGTTGTGGTAGATTGCAACAAGGATGCTATGAGATATTGCAATGAAGAGGCCATGAGAGAGATCGAGGAAAACACCGTGGGAGACTGCAACGCTGAACAAGTTGCGGATGCTGAGGACGTCGAAGAAAAAGCCGGTCGTTTTGGTAAAGTATTCGAGAGAAAGAAGCGGAATGGGGGGGGGGGGGGTTTGTAAGAGCTCCATAGTTGCTGCCGTGGTAGGAAGGAGAGACAGGAAGCCGATAAGGGATTCACTGTTTGTTATCGCCACCCGGATCGACAACACCTAAAAGAAAATGAGATGTACGAGAAAGGGAAGGGTACTTTGTATCATTTAACCATTAGTTTAGTTTAATTTTAGTTCTATACTTGACCAAATCCTTTTTACAGGAATCGTTAATCGAAGTTGATTCTGAAGAAGATGTAGAGGAGTTGATGAGGGAGAACGAACGCCACGAAGCGAAGACAGCAGAGCTATTGCTGAAATACCACAACTCGAGGAATTATCTCGGTAGAAACAATTTGGACGGGGATCAGAGGGACTTGGTTGATGCTTTCTTTGATCAACCATATTTAAAGTAAGTTTTCTTTGATGACATATCTTCTATACGGCTGATTGCATGGTGCTTATGCTACGTTTATGTGCAGGTCCGTGGTGTTCGTCGCTGGCGCAAGTTACCGGTAAGTTGCTCATCAATCTGTTGGTGGGTGAGCCCATACAAGGTGACATTATTGATACGTGGTTCCGCTACATCAGCTCACAAGAGTACAAAGCAAGGAACAATGTTTTCGGAATTGTTCAGTTTTTCAGTACATATGTGTCGGTGAGTGCTTTAAACTAGGTTTTCCATTTGTTTTAAAATTGATTCTCGCATTGATAGTGGCGAACTGTCGTGTATCTGTGCAGACCAATTTCCTGGATCTTTTGCGGTTGCGAAACAACTGTCGATTCCCTGAGAAAGTTGTCAAGAGTATCTTCTTCAACGATCAGCTGTTGCCGAACGTGGCTACGTAGCTGCAAAACCTTCAAAACCATGTGTTGAAAGGATCGAGAGCGGTGGTTATTCGAATCAATAGTGAATTTCATTGGCACCTGCTTGTTTTCTTCCACACGAGAAAATCTTCCGTCATTACAGTTCGCTGCAAAATACCCCCAATACCGGTCAGACAGTGAGCTATACGTAAGTTCTCTTGAAGTGTTAGACGCATATATTCAATGTGATGATTGTATCTACACCTCTGATTAAGTTGTCTCGTTCAGGCCACGCTGTTGTCGCAGTACCTAAATCATCGGCAGGGTTGGAAGTTGGAAACAAAGAACAACGTCGAACATGTAAAGTGTTGACAACAAGCGGAGGGATCGATGGACTGCGGCACGCTGGCTTGCATGTGGGCTGACGCAGTGTTGAAGGATACCGTAGGTGGCTGGGATTACGTGGAAGTAGCCGATGATATTAATGAATTTCGCGCCATTATTGCAGTCGGGATATTAACGCTTTCGAGGGGAGCAAGGCAGCCGGAAAACTAATGATTTCAATGTTTTGACGGGTGTATGTGACATATGTATTTAACGTTTTGCGGATGTATTTACTGTGTAAGACACTGAATTATGTGGAATAAAATATTTACCAAGTATGTTCTAAATTAAGCATAATTTATGCATAAGTATTCCAAATATGTTACAAACGTTTATTCCAAATCATATGCCCACGTGTTCATAAGTATATATTAAACGTTTATTCCAAATCTTATACCAAAGTGTTCATAATTATGTGACAAACGTTGATTCCAAATCATATGCCCACGTGTTCATAAGTATATATTAAACGTTTATTCCAAATCTTATGCCCAAGTGTTCATAATTATGTGACAAACGTTGATTCCAAATCTTATGCCCATGTGTTCATAAGTATATATTAAACGTTTATTCCAAATCTTATGCCCAAGTATTCATAATTATGTGACAAACGTTGATTCCAAATCTTATGCCCATGTGTTCAGCAGTGTATATTAAACATTTATTCCAAATCTTATGCCCAAGTGTTCATAATTATGTGACAAACGTTGATTCCAAATCTTATGCTCATGTGTTCATATGTATATATACAACCGTTTATTCCAAATCTTCTACCCAAGTGTTCATAATTATGTTTCTAACTTTAATATAAAGGTTATTCCAACGGTTTTTTAATTTAATATAAGGTTTGTAGCAATATTATACCAACTATTTTCCATTTTAAACAACTATTTGGCATATTATACCAATTTAATTGTGTTTTATACCAATTAATTTGCATTTTATACCAACTATTTAGCATTTTATACCAACCAACGTTGTTCTTATACCAATGATGTTGACTATTATACTCGAACTACCACATGTTCATAAAATACCAACACTTCAATTTATTTTACCGAATATTAGTTTGATTATACCGTTTAAGATAATTATTCAACCAATCGAAGCCGCAATTGAACCAAATTTACTAGCTAAATAATATTGAAATGCAGAACGATTTTATTACACCAATCGATCAGTTTATTATACTAATACATGATGGGATTATACCTAATATTTGGTAATTTGCATAGGTTTTCTAACTTGTGCTCAAAGTTTTCACATTTTGCGATTTTTTTCTCGAAACTTCAAATTTTGCGATTTACGCAACTTTCATCGCGCTCAAAATTGTAATCCCGCTCAATTTTCATCCATACTAACACAATTTTCACACAAACCCTAATTAATCTGCAATTAGTACCCACTGTAAAAAAACCAATCCCAAAATGACAAGTCTCGAGCAGCAGTTATATCTTTGCACGCTCAACAGTGAAATGTGTTTGGATTACCTCAAGATTCCACGCTACGTAACCTACAACAACTGCTCTACACTAGGTGGCCCACGTTACAGAATAGTCCAACAGATTTAAGATGTCATTCTCTTGCTCGAACACTCACGTACTCAATGGTGAAGATTTCGCCAACATGGTCGCACTCCATCAAAAGTTAGGGAAGCATGTGATACAACTATTGGTCGACATAGGCGGCGGTCAGAGCTCAGAATGCATCCCAGTACAGGTTGCACAAGGCGACGATGGCCCGGAAGAGTTAGATGACTTGGAAAGAAATGCAGACTGGGCTGGGTGCATTTCTTGTTCTGGACAATTATTTGCTGATGCAATCCAATTCCGCATCAAGCTGAAGAAATATTCAATATCTAGGGGTAAGGATTTCAGATATGTGAAGAATGAATCAATGAAAGTATTAGTAAAATGCAAGGTCGCTTGTTGTACGTGGCGAATATATGCCTCTTATTGAAAGAGTGACCACAGCTTTGCAATACGCAGTTGTAATCTGGAACATAATTGTGGCAGTTCAAACTTGTTGTCAAGGGACCATCCCAAAGCGGATAGAGATTGGGTTGCTGGGTTGGTCAAGCAGAAACTGCGAAGTAATCCACTCTATAAAGCTTGCAATTTGAAACGGGACATTCTCGAAGAATATGGGGTCGAGATTCTATATCGAAGAGCATGGGAAGGTCGGGAGAAATCCATTCCCAAATCCATGGTACCTAACAGGAAGAAATATTTGCAGGGGTATTTAAGAGGGATGGGACTAATAAGGAATTTACCCATTTTATTTCTACCGTTCTCACATATTCTCTCTCTCATCTCTCTCTTTCTCACCCCCTCTCGTCTTTTTCTGCAGCTGATGCGACGGAAGTCTGCGACGACTTCTGCGAGCGATGGTGGTAGCAGGCGTAGGAGTTCGGATGGCAACAACGACTGTTGTGGCTCTGGTCAACTTCGATTGCGAGCAGTGGTGCTCCGCGACGAAGAGGGGTTACGAGAGGCCGCTTGACTCAGCTCTGGGGTGAGAGCACTTGTTAGATATTCTTGATTCCCGATTATTTAACAATTAAAATGAAGAAAATAAATATGACAATGAACACGAGAGTTTACGTGGTTCGGTCGGAATGACCTACGTCCACGGGTCGGAGGGTAGAACTTCTTTATTATGTGGAGTGATAACAGACACGTACACCGGACGTGGTACAAAAAAGTATCTACACCAAAAGGAAGTAATAAGCTAGAAAAGAAAATTCCCGAAGAAGATCTCTTGAGGTGGTGTGTTTTTCTCCTTCGGCAAGGAGCTATTTATAGGCAAGCCATTCGATCGATTCCTCTGTGAACAAGGAGAATATTTCAGCTTATTTCCTTTGACCAATTGTTCCCTACAGCCGAAATAAAAACAAATCAAATTCCTCCTTTGAATATTCAAACACCCATGTGCTCTTATCCTTTGATGTCGATCAAGGTCACCCAACAAATCTCCACATTGACCTTGATTCCGAAAAAATACTCCACCATAATCTAGAAATACTTTATCTCTGTCTCCCTCCAGCCATAGCCTCGACGGGCTAGTTCACCATTTCTGAAACACTGATCAAGTCCAAACAATGCTTGAACTTGGAAATTGGAAGAGCCTTTGTAAACATATCCGCATGATTATCATTCGTGTTAGTCTTCTTGGTACACACCTTCTTATCTGCAATGATATCACGAATTAAAATGATATTTGACATCAATATGCTTTGTCCTCTCATGATACATCTGATCCTTAGTCAAGTGAATTGCACTTTGACTATCACAGTAAATAGTAATGACTCCATGTTGCTGAGTTAATTCGTTGAATAACCCCTTCAACCATAAAGCTTCTTTGATTGCATCGGCAATGGCCATATATTCTGCTTCAGTAGTAGATAAAGTCACTACGTGTTTTAGAGTAGCTTTCCAGCTAACTGCACAACCTCCAATAGAGAATACATAACCTGTAAGAGATCGTCGGTTATTGAGATCACTTGCATAATCTGAATCAACGAAGCCAACGAGAGTATCACTATTTATGCCAAA
Source organism: Linderniella brevidens (assembly GCA_004919715.1). Taxonomy (NCBI): domain Eukaryota; kingdom Viridiplantae; phylum Streptophyta; class Magnoliopsida; order Lamiales; family Linderniaceae; genus Linderniella; species Linderniella brevidens. The sequence continues at coordinate 20,401,144 of SWDC01000154.1, forward strand.
CTCCAAACAAGTGCTTAGAGTACCCTTCAAGTATCTAAGGATTCACTTCACTGCTTTCCAGTGTTCTTTATCTGGATTAGCCATATATTTGCTAACAATATTAATAGCTTGTAAATATCAGGATGTGTACAAACCATTGCATACATAATACCGCCGACTGCACTCGAGTAAGGAACTCGTGTCATATACTCTTCTTCCTCTTCTGATGATGGTGACTGAGCAACACATAGCCTAAAATGGCTAGCGAGAGGAGTGCTGACTGGTTTGGCATCGTGCATGCCAAATCTCTCCGAAACCGAAACCTTCTTGAGGTAACTCTCCTGGGTCAGGTGTAACTTACCAGCTCCTCTCTCACGTCTAATCTCCATACCAAGAATCTTCTTAACTGCTCCCAAATCTTTCAGCTCAAATTCACCGTTCAATAAGGCCTTCAACTGGTGAATTTCTGCAAGATTCTTAGCTGTAATGAGCATGTCATCAACATATAACAATAGATAAATGAGCAAGTTGTCATTCAACTTCCGGAAGTAAACACAACTATCATACTTGCTCCTGGAGAAACATGACCCAACATAAAAGAATCAAACCGTTTGTACCACTGTCTTGGAGACTGATTTAATCCATATAAGGATTTCTTCAAGAAACAAACTTGGTCTTCCTTTCCTTCAACTATGAAGCCTTCAGGTTGCTTTATATGAATATGTTCGTCTACATCGCCATGTAAGAACGTTGTCTTGACGTCAAGTTGTTCTAATTCCAAATTGTACATGACAACGAATGCAAGTAATACACGAATAGAGCCATGTATAACAATAGGTGAGAAAACATCATTAAAGTCAACACCTTGTACCTGACTATAGCCTTTCGCGACCAATTGTGCCTTATACCTTGTATCGTCCGAACTAGATAAACCTTCTTTCTTCTTGAAGACCCACTTACAACCAACTATTTTCTTTTTCTTCGGCAGCGTCACAAGAATCCAAGTACCATTCTTGTGCAGAGACTTCATTTCTTCATTCATCGCTACCAACCACTTATCAGAATTTTCATCTTGAATTGCCTCCGAATAGGTAGAAGGTTCACCGCCTCCACCTATTTCTTGTGCCACTGATAAAGCATACAAAACTAAATTCGCATATCGATGTGGTAGTCGAATCTCACGTCTCTGTGTGTCTCTGGCTATAGAATATTCCTGCTCGACGCTTTCATGTTCAACGAGATCTGAATCAGGTCATCATCTGGATCTTTGTTGATCTCGAGCTCCACCCCGTTCTGTATACTATCCTCATTTTCTTGACTAGAAGAATTAAAAGACTATTTTTTAGGATACATCATAGATGATTCGTCAAATGTAACAACTCTGCTAATTACGAATTTGGGTGACTTGGGATCAGGATTATATAGTCTATATCCTTTCACCCCTGAAGCGTAACCGAAAAAAATATACTTTTTAGCTCTAGCCTCTAACTTTCCCTCGTTTACATGCATATAAGTTGGGCACCCAAATATTCAAAAATTAGAGTATTCAGCAGGAGTACCTGACCATACCTCCTCGGGAGTCTTGAAATCGATAGAATAACATGGTGATCGGTTGACAATATAATATGCAGCCGCAATAGCTTCTGCCCAAAAATCATTTGTCAACCCAGCACTAGAGATCATACACCGAGCTCTCTCCAATATAGTCCGGTTCATACGCTCGGCAACATATTCTGTTGAGGCGTCATTCGAACAGTGTGATGTCGAGCTATACCTTCATTCTTGCTTAATTTATTTTCCTGTCTACTTCTCTATCAAAGCTTTCCATTGTTTAAATGTTAGGAAAACATCACTTTTCTGTTTAAGAAAATAGACCCAAACTTTCCTTGAAAAATCGTCAATGAAAGTCAACATATATCTGGCACCACCTTTGGACGCAACACGAGAAGGACCCCGTAAATCTGAATGAATATAGTCCAAAGAACCTTTCGTTTTATGGATGGCCGTGATTTGAAGCTGACTCATTTTTGCTTCCCAAAAATACAATGTTCGCAAAAATCCATCTTACCAGTACTTTGGCCGCAAAGTATGCCCCGCTTGCTCAAAATCGTCATTTCTTTTTCTCCCATGTGTCCAAGCCTCATATGCCATAATCGCGTGGTATCAACCTCCAGGGATGTCGAAACTGCAGCGGAACCTGTAACAGTTAGTTCCCTGCAAAATATATAAATTTCCAGACATGCAAGCTTTCATCACGACGATGACACCTCTAGCAATCTTCATAACTCCACCTTCACTTGAGAACCTGCACCATTGAGATTCAAGTGTGCCTAACGAGATAAGATTTCTCTTCATAGCTGGAACATGTCTGACTTCTGTGAGTGTTCGGATGATTCCATCGAACATCTTGATTCTAACTGTACCTTTACCAACAACTTTACATGGGGCATCATTCCCCATCAAGACGTATCCACCATCGAAAGCTTCATACGTGGAAAAACAGTCTCAACTATGACTTATGTAGTAGGAACATCCCGAATCTAAGATCCACTCATTATCAGACCTGACAATATTTGCAGTTGCTACAAAAATAGTTCCATCGCTCTCATCTGCAGCTACACTAGCTTCGGCGGGTTTATAATTTGCTAATTAATTTTCTCCTTATTTTTCAATTTATAACACTCTGCTTTGATATGACCCTTTTTCTTGCAATAATGACAAAGTTTATTTTTGTATCTGGATTTCGACATGCCCTTAGCTCTGCTACTATCAGCATCTCTATTTTCTGGCCTACCCCGAACAAACAGACCATCTGCCTGATTACTTCTAGATTCCCTCGTTATATCCCTATCAATCTGCTCTTTCGATTGTAAAGCAGATTTGACACTACTATAGGAGATAATATCTTTTTCATATATTATAGTGTCTCGTGAGGGAAGGGAGCACAACAATATTATGGCTTGATCTTCTTCATCCACTTTGACTTCTACATTCGCCAAATCAATAATGGTTGAATCAAATTTATCGAGATGCGAGAGAATATAAGTATCTTCCGACATTTTCAAATTGTGTAGCTTCTGCTTTAGATAAAGCTGATTCTCCTTTGTCTTCTTCATGTAGATAGCTTTTAAAGAATCCCACATACCCTTGGTCGTCTTCTCCGTAACAACTTCTTGTAAAACTTCGTATGTGAGATTCAAGAGAATTGTTGACCTGGCTTTCTTGTCCAGTTCCTTAAATTGATCATATGTCATTTCCTTAGGTTTCTTCGTGTTATCTTCAAGCGCCTGCTCATAACCGTCTTGAATGAGTATGGCCTCCAGCTTGAGACTCCACTTCGCAAAGTTGATATTTCTATCGAACTTTTCAATCGTCATGGTGGCTAAAAAATAATCAGGAAATTGGCTTGCCTGGGCCGTAAAACCTTTATGATATCTTTTCTGATGTGAAAGATCATACAAGGATGCAACCACAGAGTATACGAAGAAATATCGACAAGGCGAGGCTCTGATACCAATTTTTTAGGATATCTTGATTCCCGATTATTTAGTTGCCCGAGAAATGACGATAACAAATAAAATGAAGAAAATAAATATGACAGTGAGCACGAGGGTTTACGTGGTTCGGTCGGAATGACCTACGTCCACGGGTCGGATGATAGAACTTCTTTACTATGTGAAGTGATAACAGACACGTACACCGGGCGTGGTACACAAAAGTATCTATACCGAAAAGGAGTAATAAGCTAGAAAAGAAAATGTCCGAAGAAGATCTCTTGATGTGGTGTGTTTTTCTCCTCCGGCAAGTGAACTATTTATAGGCAAGCCATTCGATCGATTCCTCGTGTGAACAAGGAGAATATTTCAGCTCATTTCCTTTGACCAATTGTTCTCTGCAGCCGAAATAATAACAAATCAAATTCCTCCTTTGAATACTCAAACACCCTTGTGCTCTAATCCTATGATGTCGATCAAGGTCACCCAACAACACTTGTGTGGGGCGGCTCCGATTGTGGCAATGTTAGATCTGGTGGGGCGGGGCTGTTGAGCTGCAAGGGGTCGCGACGGGAGCGCAGAGGCCGTTCGAGTAATTTATAAGGTGCGGTGGTGCGTGGTGGCTGCGAGCAGCCGGTAGGGAAGGGGTGAAAAGATCAGATCTGGTGGGAGCTCCTCGGCTGCGAGGGAGGGCGACGGGCCTGGGCTGCGTGCATGGCAGCACCTGACGGGATTTGGGGTGCTGCGGTTGGCCACGTTGCCGGGTGAGGCGCGGAGCTGACTGCAAGGGGCTGTACCAGTGGGGATGCTAGGGAAGATCTGCTCGAGCCGGCTACCCTTGTCGGAAAACCCGTTTTGTGGCGCTGGGACTTGTCGGGACGGCGACCCTCGCCGTGATCATTTTTAATTTATTTTTCATAATTTCGAATAAAGTGAGAAAAAGCATAATTTATTTTGGGAAATCTAGACATAAATACCCATTGATATAAAAAAATTTCCGGATCAGTACCCCAGACATATTTTACACTGAGGTACCCGTTTCAAACTTTTTCTACTCTTAGGTACCCATTTGACAATAATGCCCTAGTAAAGTTGGTTTATTACAATTTTACCAGATTTTTTAATTTAAATAAATTAATAGCAAAAGCATGCTTCCCCAAATCTAACGAGACCTAGCTCTCTTCATTCTCCAATTTGAAGAAGCAAAGCCCAATTTTTCTCTCGCTCGTCAGCAAAGCAAAGAAAAGCAAAGCATTTCCAGTTACACATTCGTGCTCATCGATATTTGTCGGATACTCAGCGATTCCACCAATTTATGACGCTCTCCATCTGAATCGAAGCTAGTAAGTTTGGAATTTTTGATTTTTTTCGTCCCATTTTCGTTTAATTGCTTGATTCGGGTATATTAGGGCTTCGATTAGTGTTTTGTTGGGGTCAATTACGACTTCGATGTGCTGTTTGGGATGTTCTTGTCCGATCAATTGGACTTCGGCATTTCCCTTACGACGTATATGTTGTTGCAGTGCCAAATTAAAGGTGGTTGGTTTTTTCTTCTCATGTTTTTTTTTTCCATTTATATATGTGTGGAGGATTAAATAATGAATCGGTTTCACCGAATTTGGTTGCAATGCTTCTTTTCTTTTCTTTTTTTTTTCTTATTTCATCTTTCTCCAATTAAACAAATTTTGTTTCATAATATTAATCCCTTTTCTCCTTACTATTTCACATGTACTTTCCTGCAATGAAACTTTCGAATAACAAACCAACTATCATGATCGTGACTATTGTTCAGGGGTCAAGTGATCTTTGTCATATTGAATGTTGACAACAGAAAATGAGAATAATAGCTCGATGAGTTTGGTGTAGAAGATATCATTTTGCTTTCTTGAACCGATGGCAATGAAGAGGGAAACGTGGTATTTGCGTGTTTAGGGTACATAGAGATGGAGATATATGTACTAGACGTCTTGATAGCTTGCATCGAGCAGAGGAGGCCGAGTTAATGGAGCTCGCATGTTAGATATAAGAGGTTGGAGGTGCATCAAGAGATTGGTGATGATGAAGGGATTAGCGATGATGAGAAGCGGACCCATTAGAGCTGTGATGACGTTGCTTCTGAGGACGAAAAATTGTAAGATATGAGGAGATATGTTTGAGGAGGATGATGCTAGCATATATGTGATTGTATATGCTGCATGTTTATTTTGATTACAAAGAGATGTTGTTGGATGTTTATTTTAAGGTCGGTCGTTTTTTTTCGACATTCGAATTAGTTATATATAGTACACATCAACTTATTTTAGATATTTTTGTTTGACATTCCATTTATTTAGTAATTTGAATGTAATGTGAACTGCAATATTGTTTGATGCAGTAGTACCTCAATATGATTTGATGCAGTGCTATAATAAAATACGATGCAGTACCTTGATCTAGCAACACATAGTACCAAAACAATAAAGAATGTAATATCATATATACAAATAATCGTTTATTACCTTAAACTGATATATATTAAATTAAAGATCACTAAGTAAACAAAATATTATGTTATAGACATTTTATTCGAAATATATTAGTTGAATGTTTCCAATTCTCAAACTACATAGTGAAATGTTCATACAATATATCATCTCTTATATTGAAGTATGGATTTTAAACGACAAACCATGATTCTAAGGAGTAACCCATTCTATATGATACCAAATGAAACATATAATGATTTACATATACTAAAGTGGTTTTAGATCGAAAATAATGCGCAATGCGGAGAAAAGCTGTTACCCTAATATGTCGTACCAAATTTGTGAAAGATAGGGTACTCCATATTATCGGGTTTATGTACCTTATTACGGTGTGATATGGTACCATTCGAAATGCGTTGGTAGTACCAAAGCTGCAAATAGTGTAATACCTTATATTTTCGGTCCACTTATTATCTATAAGTACTTGTTTAGTATCCTAAATTGGTAGATGTGAAATTAAAGATCACTAAATAAATGGCACATTGAGCTACAAACATATTCATCGGAAAATATAAGTTGAAGGTTTCGAATTTTCCAACATAGATAAATGATCTTACAAGGAACCATCTCTTGTAATTAGATCTTGGTTCTAAAATGTAAATCCATTATATCAAGGGTTAACCAATTAAATACAATACAAAATCAAACATATAAAATACTTACATATATTAAAGTGGTTTTGCAGTAAAACTAATGTGAAATGTGACGTGAAATGCTTACCCAAATATGTAGTACCACATTTATGTATAAGACGGTATCTTATCTAACCTCGGTTAGTACCTTATTGCGCTTGTATATAGTACCAAATATAAGTATGTCATAGTACCAAAATATAAGCAGTCTTTAAAAAGACTAACGAACTGTCAGACACGTCAGATATTCTCTGCACATCAAACACTCTCTGACATGTCAGAAACCTTTTCAGATATGTCGGGATTATTTTTAGTTTACACGACTAATAATTTGGCATACCTTGTTAACACATTTGCAGTACCATTTCTACTGCCTTACATACCAATTTAATGTAGTTACAGTACCTTTTATAGATATGTTATGGTACTTAACATTTGTATTATGCAATACCTCACTTTAAAAAAAAAAAATAATAGCCATATGACAACAAAATAACACATAATCATTTAATAATGTGCAGAGATCAAAATATAAGCAACATATAAAAAAATGACAAATTTCACCTCACAACAACGCCAAATACATAGCATTTAATTGAATGTAATTTCCAACCTAACCGAATTCTCAAACCATCATGCATCAAACGAACACCAGCTTCCATTGAATCTCTGCACTTAATCTTGCTCATGAAGTTCTTACTAATCTTCAGCCCAATCAAGAATTAGGGCAAACAAATGGACATACTACAACCCTGACAAATGGTACGATAGACTTATTAACAATGGTACCGCTACATCACTGATAAACATACTATGTATTATAACAATTAAGTACTACAACATCATATCCAAAGTACACAATATAACTACAAAATTGATACAAATATCTTGCTTCATTGCTTACTTACTCATCTACACCCTGATCGAGAAATTGTCTAAGCAAATAAATTTTATACAACCCAGTAAATAGTACGATAAACTATTTATAAATGATATTGCTACAACATTTATAAAGGTACTATATATTAAAACAATAAAGTACCACAATAATGTGTTCAATGGTATACAATATAATTAAAATTGTTACTACAGAATAAATATATAAAAAATCTACACATTAACATCTGAAGCTTCACAATGAAGACCTTTTTCGATTTATTTCTTCGTTGGAAGCTTTACGACGAAGACCTTTTTCCAAGACGATAGTTTTTGCTAAGTCCAATATTTTTCTTCCGTCCAATAATACATAATAACTAAAATTGGTATCGCATAACATTCATATACAAAAATTGGGATTTTGTCAAATTAAACTCATTTACTACCAAAAGAATATCTACCAATCTTACATAAGCTAAAATTCGACACCTAAATAGCATTTTCCATTCCAGAAACCACGAAGAAAAATACTTTCGACCATCTTGTATAATTGATTATAGATTAAACTCAGTACTGGCATTTGCTTTCAGCTCAACGTGATTTTCCACTTCTGTTTTCATCACAGGATGCTTTAGGGAGAACCCAATACAAAATCATTTCTGTGCATTAGACTTACTTGAATCGAAAAATATTGCTAGATCGAGACAATTCAACGCTTCTCCGGCAGTGCAATGGATTGGCGATAATGATGACTGCGAGATCTATCATCGCTTGTATGTCTGATTTTAATTTTTTTTAGGTCAAAATGAAGTGAATGAAGGAGCCGATACCTATTTAAAAATAAATATAAAAGCATGTAAAGTAAGGGCAATATGGTCATTTCCGGAAAATAGGTACCTCAGAGTAAAGTTTTTTCTGCAATTGGTACCTCATAGTAAATGGTGTCTGACAAGGTATTGCAGCGTTACTTTTTTATGTTGATTGGGATATAAGTGTAGAAAGCCCTTTATTTTTTAGAAATAATCACACGTTAAAGATTCAAGGAAATAGTACTTACTTTTCGGGCTTTTTTAACAAAATAAATCGAAAAAAAATATTAATTTTCAAAATAGGGCGTTTTTTGCATCTATTACTAAAATAGAGTCATTTGCGGGTATTACCCGCGACGTCGCGGCCCTTAGGCGCGACGTCGCACCCATTAGCCGCGATTTTGTATTTTTCGCGAAAAAGTGGGCCATCGTACGGGGCTGGTGTACTGGGCCAATAATTTTGGCCCAGTACGGGACGTCGCGGGTAATAGGCGCGACGTCGAGCCTAATGGACGCGACGTCGGGGAAATATAGATCTTAGATCTATTTCTCTCTCCCTCATTTTCTCCCTCACTCTCTCTCTCTAAAAATAACCCTAACCCTACTTCGCCGCCTCCGTCCGCCGCTCCGCCGCCGTGTTCATCCCACGCAGCCCAACCGCCCGACCGCTCTCTCTCTCTCTCTCTCTCTCTCTCTCTCTCTCTCTCTCGGTTTCTCTTCGCCACCGCCTCCGCCGCCTCGGTCCGCCGCTCAGCCCGCCGAGGTCACCACGCACAGCTCGCCCGCCCGGCCGCCGCCCTCCCTCCCTCCCCTCTCTCTCTCTCTCTTTCTCTCTCTCTCTCTCTCTCGGTTTCTCTTCGCCACCGCCTCCGCCGCCTCCGTCCGCCGCCGTGTTCATCCCGCGCAGCCCGCCCGGCCGCCCTCTCTCTCTCTCTCTATCTCTCTCTCTCTCTCCGTCGCGTACACCACCCCCGCCGCCCTGCTCCGTTGCCGTGTCCTCCGCCGCCGTCGCCACCGCCTCCCCCCCTCCGTACGTTTTATTAGATATTTTGTTTGATTATAATTAAATTGAGTTGTTCGTTTGTTATTCGTTGTTTGGTTATAACATTAGACGGATTCGTATCGACATTAGTCGGATCTGTATTGTTTGATTCGTTATAACATTTTTTTGTTCAATTTAGGATGGACACGAACGAATTCTACGGTCCGATCAATCGTTCGCTGTTGATTTTTCAGGATAGTCATCATTGTAACGATGTGCTATCCAACACGGATGGTGCTATTGACACCCCGTTGACGGTGAGGGGGTTAGAAAACGTAGTATGGGGTAAGATTTCACGACCGGTGCACTTACACAGTCGTGTTTTGGAGAAGTTAGATACTATGTTGTTGTATGGCGTCTATAGTTGTGGATCTCAGAAAATAGATCCACACTTGATTACCGCACTCGTAGAACGGTGGAGAAAGGAGACACACACGTTTCACCTACCGGTGGGGGAGGCGACTGTCACATTAGAGGACGTAGGGTTGTTGTGGGCACTCCCCGTGGACGATATTTCCGTAAGCAGTGTGATCCCACGTAAGACGCAGGAGCAGTGGCTCGAATATTGCGAGGAGTTGACTGGGTACAGACCTCCCGAAGGAGCGTGCCACGGGACCAAGTTGTCTCCGGAAGTTTGCGGCCTGGTTAGAAGAAAATCCAGTCGACGACATGACCGATGAGCTAATCGTCGATCAACATGCGCGTGCCTACGCATTACTGCTGTTCGGATCGGTGATGTTTCCCGACTCCAAGGGAAGTCACACATCGATGACCTACCTTACGCTGCTCGAGGACATCGACGAAGTCCATCATTACAGTTGGGGCTGCGCCGTGTTAGCATTCCTCTACAGAGAGCTCTGCACATCATGTCAGTCGAGGAAGATGAACATAGGTGGAGCTTTGCGGTTGCTGCAGGTTCGAAAGATAGTTTAATGAAACAACTTGTAAAGCGTAAACGATACTTATGTATATAAATAATTAAAATATAGGTTTGGGCATGGATGCGTATATTACAAGTCCAGCCCATTAACGCCCACCCTCGAGTGGTAATGCAGCCTAGTGTAGTCGATGACATTCAGTTACCCATTCCACCGCATGCGACGAGGTAATTGCTCTCCTAATTATTCGAACTTTCAATTAAAAATTTTTCAGCCTAATGAATATTTATTTATTTAGATGGCATTGTTTGACCATACGACCTCCGTAAATTCAAATTTGCGTGCGATACGGGAGTCCATCGATAGTATGTCGATGGAGCAATTTGTATGGACCCCGTACAACTATCACGCACCGGAGATTTTGGCGCTACCCCCGGAATGCCGTCCTCAATCCTCTCGATCGTCGTGCCCGCTGATATGTTACAACATCATTGAGTGGCACTATCCAGATCGCGTGATGCGACAGTTCGGATTGATTCAGTCGGTGCCACAACCACCGGCATATCTTACTGTAGATCTCCACCGTTTTAGCACTCGGAATGTCCCCGAAAAAGATTGGAGATCGCAGCACGAGCTACACGAGGCGTATTGGAGTCAAAGGCACTCGAGGGTTGTCAATGGATTGGAGATAGGATCCGGACCGCAGTGCACCAGTGACTATTACGACTGGTACCGGTCCGTGACCCGTCGATATATTTCTCCGTCGTCTATTCACATGTCGCGAGGCTTTCAGATGGGAGATGGAGCATTCATCGACGTGATGGTTAGTTTATATATTAATTTTATTTATTATATTTAATTTCGTGGCACAACATCTCAATGACGTGGAGTCAAGACTACGTCGTCGTGAAGTGGACGGAGGATTGGACGTTGTACATCATATGCAGCGTCTAATCATCGATAGGCGTCAGCGACATGATACCCAGTACACCGATATTCCTCCTACGCAAGATCGTGGGGCATCATCCTCGCATCATATCACTCAAGGTGTTGGGCCGTCGTCATCGCGTATTCCGACTAATTTATACGGCGATGGTGGATATGGGACGTCGATGCCATCGGGGTACGCTACGCCGATGCAGTACACTTACAAGGACGACGACGACGACACGCCACCTTACCGTTCATCTTCCCATCAGATTCCATCCGAGCGTGAGGCCCCAGTTGACCGTCATCATTTGCGTAGACAGCAGCGTCCTCGAAGATGCGGTACCGGAGGGCATTATATGCCATAGTTTTTACTGTATTTATTCAGACGATGTTTTTTTGTTATATGTTATTACGACTTACGTTTTTATTTTCGCGATGTTATTATCTTATTATGCGTATCTTTATGGTGGATATTTATTAAATACGAGTTATATAATTAGTAGAGCCGTCAAAAAGGCCCGAAGCCCGCAGGCCGCCCCGCTCAGGCCTGCCAAATGGATTTTTTTAGGTTGTCGGGGAGTGGGCCTAAACGGGCCGCGGGAAATGGCGCGTCAAAAATATAATATATTTTTATTAATAAATTTAATATATATGTATTAAATTATGTAAATGTACTAAAAGTATTAAATTTAATATAATTATTGTACTAAAAGTACTTAAAAATTAAAATAGATCAACGTTAATATATTTTTTAAAAATAAATATAATAAATTTTTATTAATAAATTTAATATATATGTATTAAATTATGTAAATGTACTAAAAGTATTAAATTTAAATTTAAATCAACGCTACCTGCAACTTCAACAACTTTTATCATCCGCGTGCAGCTTTAATTAACGCTACCTGTAACTTCAGCAACTTTTATCATCCGCGTGCAACTTTAATCAACGCTACCTGCAACTTCAGCAACTTTTATCATGCGCGTGCAGCTTTAATCAAAGCTATCTGTAATCTATCTTTAATCTAACTGTACAAAACAATATTGACATTCAAGAAATACAATCCATAACATCTATTAAAATCCCACAAATTAAGAAAATAACATACAACATTTGACATACGATGCACCCATTTGGTAGAGACCCGCGTCTTAATCGCTTCAATGGAAAAAAGATGAATGAGGGTCATCCGATATTCGGGAATTTAAAGGTCCTTGGTGATTACTTTTACGACGAACTGTGGACGTACGATATTGAAAGATGGTTCGTTGGAACATTTTCGGCAAAAGCATCTATGGGTGATATCATGAATGAGAATTTGTCCGAATGTCTTCAATTCCTTGCTCAACTATACAATCAACGTTATGGAATTCATTTCACCGTACCTTTTCTAACGGAGAAACTTGGTCATTTGAAGCGTCGCTACCTTTTATGGAAAAACTACGCGCCGAAATGGGAGATTGGGGAGAATATGACAGAGGATGGATTCATGCAGATACCGAGCAATGGCTTAAGTGGTTTCAGGTGGTTATTTTACTCAACGATTTATTCGGATGCAATAAATTTTTTAATTATGTAATTTGTCATATTCTTGCAGGAGGATCCTCTTTCAACAATTTACTTCTATGAGCACGAGCCACATGAATATTATCTGTATAGAATAATCACTAGATATATCAACCCAGACATTGACGTGCTTGCAATTCCTAACAACGAATGTCCAATAGTTCATACCCAGACAGAAGAATCATCCAAAAGACAGTCGGTGAAACATGTCAGCTCGAGTGCGAGAGTCAAAGATGATACGGGTGACGACGACTTCGTCGACCCGCCACCGAAAGCAAACCGATACAATATGTCGAGTAAGATCGGCAACGCTGGCAAAACCAAGGCGATGATGACTTCGTCAACCCACCTCCGAAAGGAAAGCAAAAAGGTATGTATAGAAAGACGCACAACAAAGGCAAACATTATGCAATGTCGAGTTCCAGAGTTGAAGAAGATAATAGTGACGATGACTTCGTTGACCCACCCCCGAAGGGTTGGAGAAAAAAATTTCCAAAGTGATTGTTTGTAACTTCAGTAACCTTTGTCATGCGTGTTTGCAACTAATATGAGGTAAATTCGGACGTAACTGAAAAATTGTAATAATTTACTTAAAGATTTAGTACAACATATGAATACTAAAAGTACTTAAAAATTAAAATAAATCAACGTTGACCACTGCCTCCGCCTCTTCGACCTTGTCTCCGCCTTGAACCACCACGATCCATTTCGTTCTGTATACGAGTTGTACGGATTGTCCCAGGACCTCTTCGGGTACGCAAAACGTCGTTATGTATAAGAGAGAATTCAACAGGCTCCCAATAACATTCGTCATGTAGAGGACGAAAAAACACCTCGTATGTTTTACGGTACGCTTGTTTGTTATAGAAAGGAGCAATATGATGCATGCTATGAACTCCCCACATTCGGCAAACTGCTTGGGCATGAGAACATCGGATGAAATACGTGTCCCATTTTCCGCACGTGCACGTCTTTCCTAAGATGTTTACCACGCGCTTCCTTTGATTCACGGCCGAAGTATAAACTTCAGCTGTTTGCAAACGTGGGTCAAAATTAAATACGACGGGACTCCAAGAACGACTTGTCATGTCGTTGAACTTATTCCACGCATACGGAGACCAATCGCTTTCGGTGTTAGCCATCGCTGCAGAGCACTCCGTAAATCAATTGCGAAAGTATTCAACGCATCGATGAAAGCTAAAGTCCACTATTGCTTTCGGAGGCAAACACCTCGCCCCTTTGAAAACTCCGTTAAGGGCCTCGGAGATATTAGTGGTCATCACCCCGCATCGGAGTCCACCATCGTAAGCAAACGTCCACTGCTCTTTGTCAATCTTATCTAACCACTTCCAGGCCGGTTCATTGAGAACTTTAATGTGTTCCATAATGCGATTGAACTTCTCCAACGTGTGGGCCATTCCAGCTCTATGGCATAACTGTTTTTGGTCATTGTTCTTGAATTCAGTGTTGAAGTTTGATACGACATGGCATAGACAAAACCGGTGTACACCATTCAGCGGCCTAAACGCTGCTAATTCGCTACCATAGCCAATATTCCTATAACAAATTACGATCAATCGATTAAAAGGGTGTCAAATTAATACAAGAATGTATGTAGGAAAATAAAAGTACCTCGATGACGATCAGAAATGAGGCATACACCTTGTTCACCCAACACGTGGATGTTAAGTAAGTTCAGGAACCAACGCCAAGAGTGTCTGCTTTCCGTTGAAACAATGGCAAAAGCAAGGGGGAGAATATTTTGATTTGCATCGAGCCCAGATGCAATTAACATTTTATGCTCGTATTTGGAGTATAAGTGTGTACCGTCAACGAAAAACTCTACGACAATGCCTAAACCCATCAATACAAGGTTTGAAAGCCCAGAAAACATATCCCAATTTCTTCACACCGGGGGCTTCAGTTGGAAGATTCAACCACTTGACGACCGTGTCGGGGTTGTAAAGCTTTCATGAAGATAGGAAGTTGTTGGACTGAAGTTTCCCAGGTACCGTAAACATTTTCTTTCGCCCTTTTGAGGCCATGCCATGCTTGAATGTATGAGATGTCGTACTCGGTATTGTCCTTCACCAGCTGTTTTACGTTCTTTGGTAGAAATTGAGGGTCTGTCTTCACTATTCCAATCAACATTCTCGTAATTGTGTTTCGCGAAATGTTGCGGTGTGTTCTCGCCAACTCGTTCATGTAGCATGTGTGTGGCCCCCCATATATCGTAATCTTCCAATAACATTTTTTCGGTTAGAAGCATGCTCGTAACCTCCAGTGACAGTCATGGCTATGGTTGCATTTCACGCCCCATACGGTTTTGTTACTTTCTGAGGCGTGAAACTCACGTCTAGCCACCCTGTAAGAATAATCGCCAACATCATCTTGTAAGTGAGCTTTGGTACTAAATGTCATACCGACTCTGAACCTGGGATTGTCCCTACTGTAAAAATCACCGCCGCCCTCGTTGGCTTCTAGAGGCGCCATTTGATATGTTGAATAAAAAGGCATGGGTTGGTAAGGCGCACGAGCATCATCCGCCGGCAATGGAATGTCATTCTCGGGACCATCATTGTTTCCATCATCGTCGTTATCATCTGCGGGATCCGGAAAATCGTCCAGTGCACCTCCAACGTCATCAGCTTCAGAGTCGCTAGCGTCACTATTTTGCAAGTCTTCGGGCACAGGCTCAGGTTGTGACACATTCGACATATTAGGAACATCACGACTGCTCGAAGGAATGTCTATATAAGGAGGGTGGAGTGAAAAGTCACTCATTCCTTGAGTAACTGCCGTGAGATCAGGGAACGAGTGGCTGGAGGTGATGTTGGTGAACACGTCGGGTGCCTCTTGAACGTTCTCGCTGGCCTCGACAAACACTTCAATTAAATTAAGTTCCGCATCAGCATCCAAGAAGTACGATAGTTCCGCGTCATTTGAAATTTGAAAGAGTCGCTGATAGAGTCGAGAATGCTGATAGTATTCATTCTTAACATGAACGGTTAAGGAGGATAAATTGTTGTCGAGGCGAATAACCTCATATAGCATGCCCAGAAATTGAGCAAAGCTAGTGTCGCGACGAATTCGTCTAAGAGAAATGGGTGGGATGCTGTAACGAATGGAGTTTGATTCAGTAATGATTTCGCCACCGTAGTAGATAGAGACTTGAATTTTACGAGATGTCATAATTTGAGGAGAAATTTAAATACTTCAAGTTGTTTTTTTATATATCAATGTATACGAAATTATAGTACTTTATATAGGGAAAATCGTCGCATTTAATGGACGCGACGTCGCATCTATTGGACGCGACGATTCTTCTGCAAAACTCGTGAACGTTACACGAAAAAGAAAATTACAGACAACGCGTGAACGATTTGTCACATCATCGCGTCGTCGCGTCTATTAAACGCGACGACGGGCCCAAATACGTTATTGGCCCGTTTAAGAGCCCGTTTAAACGCTTAAACGGGTCATAACGATCGTCGCACCCATTACATGCGACGTCGCGGCCATTAGGCGCGACGTCGCGGGTAATACCCGCAAATGACTCTATTTTAGTAATAGGTGCAAAAAACGCCCTATTTTGAAAATTAATATTTTTTTTCAATTTATTTTGTTAAAAAAGCCTAATTTTCGAGATATAGTATTTACTTTTTTGAGATTTACTGAAAACTTGGAAACAGAAGTACCTCACACAAACAGATGAGGACAACTAATGACTGGCTACCCACTCTAGAGTCTAGAAACTAGCCATATTCTTGCTTTTATAATAAGTAGATATATTTTCTTTAAAATGACAACAAATATTTGGATGTCCAAACATAATGGGCTTCTTTTGGGTTTTGAGAATGTAATCGGTGAAGTTTAGTTACGGATCCGATATGTTACAGACATATTTTTTTCAGAGATATTTATTAAAATAGAAGTTAGGTTAACGCAAAAGCAAATGTTTTATTCCTCGCTCAAGCCTTCCTTTCAGGTTAGGTCAAACATGCTTTTAAATATTTTATTTTTATGTCGATGAGGTTGCAATAATACAATCTATACTTATATATACTCTTTTGTTAATTTATTAATGGTGAAGGTAAGTTAAAAACTGTCAATTTGGTATATCTAATAACCAATCAAAATTTTTCCTACAATTAATATTAATAAAATGAATACACATTTGCTAACTAATAAAAATCCAATATTTTGCGATACACTTATGTACAAATTATTTATTCTATTTTTTAATAATTAATAAAAGGAATTACCATTAAGTGGGCGACTCACGTTATACATAAAATAACTGCATTGTAATAAAATAACTGTCATGATTGAACACAAAGGATCACCGCATCATAACTTTTAACAGGATCCCCTGCGGGTAAGGGTTTGCTATGGTTGCTTTCTAAATTTTGCACAATAATAATCGATATATTAATTATTCATCACTTAGCACAACTTGCTTTCCTTACCATTATTTATTTGTTCTAAATAATTCAGAACTCCATTATATTTATCATGTAACTATTTTGATTCTTCAATTATAATTATTTTAGTTTTAAATATTAGTTGCACGCGCATAAAGTGTGCACGTGTGACTAGTTCCTTTATTAATAGTGAGCACCTTTTGAAACTGTTATTTTAGTGTAACAATCAACCAATTATAATTTATTTATAATTAGTAATTAAAAAAATAATGCAATTTACCTCATTCTTTTTTATTTTATTAAATAAATAAAAAAATTATTGCAAACATAACCACCCACTATTGTTATGATTATTAAAGTAATCTTCTATACAAGTTTATTATTTTTATTTTAAGTTATTTTCTTTCTCAATTTTCTGTGGACATACATTGGAATGTACACCTATACTAGTATTTATTGTTGGCGGCCTTCGTGTTGGACTTTGCACTCCGGAAGTCTCTTACATCCAGAAAATTTCCAATCCCGTAATCAGTGCTGAGCGTTGCATTTCGAATTAAATTTCTTGGATAATAACGGACGAAAATGTCGTTGACGTCTTGATCGGATACTCCCTAGGAAGGTTTTATTTGTCATAATTGATAAATACTATATTATTTTCCACACGACATTAGCAAATAGGTTTTGACAAAATACAGAAAAAATAAATGAAAGGATATGAATTAGTTAATTAATAAAACTGTCAAAATCATTCATCCTCTTCATTTGAAGTAGCCTAACTCTCCAAATGGAATTTTTATTACACGAATATAAATTGCCACCTACTTTCCATGTATTTATATAATTGGAAAATTTATAAAATTGAGTCAGTAAGTATACCATTTTCGTTTTTTTGTCACTATGTTTGATAATTAAAAAATCACTAACTTTATATGCATTAACAAAATTGGATCACCGGAAATCTAACACGGCTGATGTCATCGATATGTCGGATTTCCGGCGTTTTTAACCAGAAAATTGATCGATAGCTTAATTTTGTTAAGACATACAGAGTTAGTGACATACTTTTGTAAATAATCAAACATAGTGACTCAACGAAAAGTGATATAACTAGTGATTTAATTTTATAATTTTGCATATAAAAAAATAATGAAAAGTATATAAAACTACTTCGCACGTATCATGTATAGTATTTATCGAACTTAATATACCGACAAAGATGACTACTAATGACGAAAAAAGCAAAGCAAAAAACAAAAACAAAAGACTAAGGGCCCGAAAATTATTTGATGATAAGAATAAATAGACAGACAAATAAAAGTCATTTCTAACAAAATGATTGGTCCATGTATTGAATTCCTTCATCACCCAACATCAATCAAGGGTTCAATTGAAACAAAACGACGTGGAGGGAACGGAACAAAAGGAACATAGGCACAAGGTTTATTTTATTGTTTCCTTTATGTTTGTTTTCGTCAAATTTTTGCCTTTTGCATCATTTATGTTATTTTTCAAAAAGATAAATTATATATTTTATTTTTTATTGACAATAATATTTAAATTATTGCTTTTCTGCATGTGAATCCCCTTCTCACTTATATAATATATATATATATAAGGTGTGTAATATGAATGTGTAATACAAATATTTGCAGAGAGAAAAATAATGGCCATATTCTGCTTTCCTTCTTTTATTTATCTTTTCAAGGTTTTTTTAACAAAATAAATCGAAAAAAAATAACAATTTTCAAAATAGGGCGTTTTTTGCAACTATTACTAAGATAGAGTCATTTGCGGGTATTACCCGTGACGTCGCGCCTAATGGCCGCGACGTCGCACCCATTAAATGCGACGATCCATTTTTCGCCTCGTGGTGGGCCAGTGGTACGGGGCCGGTGTAGTGGGCCAATATTTTTGGCCCAGTACGTAGTCGTCGCGGGTAATAGGCGCGACGTCGCGCCTAATGGACGCGACGTCGGGGAAATATAGATCTCAGATCTATTTCTCCCTCCCTCATTCTCTCCCTCACTCTCTCTCTCTAAAACGTAACCCTAACCCTAAGCTCCGCCGCCTCCGCCGCCTCCGTCCGCCGCTCACCCCGCGCAGCTCGCCGGCCCGCCCGCCCTCTCTCTCTCTCTCTCTCGGTTTCTCTTCGCCACCGCCTCTCGCCGCCTCCCTCCGCCGCTCCCCACGCGCAGCTCGGCCACCCGCCCCCCCTCTCTCTCTCTCTCTCTCGGTTTCGCTTCGCCACCGCCACTCGCCGCCTCCGTCCGCCGCTCATCCCGCCGAGGTCACCCCGCGCAGCTCGCCTGCCCGCCCTCCCTCTCTCTCTCTATCTATCTATATATATCTCTCTCTCTCTCTCCACCACCCCCGCCACGACACCCGCTGCCGTGTCCCCCGCCGCCTCCGCCGCCACACCTCCACCGCCTCCGCCCCTCCGTACGTTTTATTAGGTATTTTGTTTGATTATAGTTAAATTGAGTTGTTCGTTTGTTATTCGTTGTTTGGTTATAACATTAGACGGATTCGTATAGTAATTTGTCGGATCTATATTGTTTGATTGGTTATAACATTGTTTTGTTCGATTTAGGATGGACACGAACGATTTCTACGGTCCGATCAATCGTTCGCTGTTGATTTTTCAGGATAGTCATCGTTGTAACGATGTGCTATCGGACACGGATGGTGCTATTGACACCCCATTGATGGTGAGGGGGTTAGAAAACGTAGTGTGGGGTAAGATTTCACGACCGGTGCATTTACACGGTCGTGTTTTAGAGAAGTTAGATACTATGTCGCTGTATGGCGTCTATAGTTGTGGATCTCAGAAAATAGATCCACACTTAATTACCGCACTCGTAGAACGGTGGAGAAAGGAGACACACACGTTTCACCTACCGGTGGGGGAGGTGACTGTCACTTTAGAGGACATAGGGTTGATGTGGGCACTCCCCGTGGACGGTATTTCCGTAAGCGGTGTGATCCCTCGTAAGACGCATGAGCAGTGGCACGATTACTGCGAGGACCTGACTGGGTACAGACCTCCCGAATGAGCGTACCACGGGACCAAGTTGTCTCTCCGGAAGTTTGCGGCCTGGTTAGAAGAAAATCCAGTCGACGACATGACCGACGAGCTAATCGTCGATCAACATGCGCGTGCCTACGCATTGCTGCTGTTCGGGTCGGTGATGTTTCCCGACTCCAATACACTTACGAGGACGAGGAAGACGACGACGACACGCCACCTTACCGTTCATCTTCCCATCAGACTCCAGTTCCACGTCAGCAACATCGTCGTCCATCCGAGCGTGAGGCCCCAGTTGACCGTTGTCATCTGCGTAGAGAGCAGCGTCCTCGTAGATGCGGTACCGGAGGGCATTATATGTCATAGCTTTTATTGTATTTATTCAGACGATGATTTTTTGTTATATGTTATTATGACTTACGGTTTTATTTTAGCGATGTTATTATCTTATTATGCATATCTTTATGGTGGATATATATAAAATTGGATGTCATATAATTATTAGAGCCGTCAAAAAGGCCCGAAGCCTGTGGGCCGCCCCGCCCAGGCCCGCCAAACGGATTTTTTAAGCCCTCAGGGAGTGGGCCTAAGCGGGCCGCGGGAAATGGCGGGGCGGGGCGGGCTATCCCGCGGGCTACCCGCCTATTTTTTAAAAAATAAATATAATATATTTTTATTAATAAATTTAATATATACGTAAATAATTTAAATTTAAATCAACGCTACATGCAACTTCAGCAACTTTTATCATCCGCGTGCAGCTTTAATCAACGCTACCTGCAACTTCAGCAACTTTTATCATCCGCGTGCAGCTTTAATCAACGCTACCTGCAACTTCAGCAACATTTATCATCCGCGTGGAGCTTTAATCAACGCTACCTACAACTTTAGCAACTTTTATCATCCGCGTGCAGCTTTAATCAACGCTACCTGCAACTTCAGCAACTTTTATCATGCGCGTGCAGCTTTAATCAAAGCTATCTGTAATCTATCTTTAATCTAACTGTACAAAACAATATTGACATTCAAGAAATACAATCCATAACATCTATTAAAATCCCACAAATTAAGAAAATAACATACAACATTTGACATACGATGCACCCATTTGGTAGAGACCCGCGTCTTAATCGCTTCAATGGAAAAAAGATGAATGAGGGTCATCCGATATTCGGGAATTTAAAGGTCCTTGGTGATTACTTTTACGACGAACTGTGGACGTACGATATTGAAAGATGGTTCGTTGGAACATTTTCGGCAAAAGCATCTATGGGTGATATCATGAATGAGAATTTGTCCGAATGTCTTCAATTCCTTGCTCAACTATACAATCAACGTTATGGAATTCATTTCACCGTACCTTTTCTAACGGAGAAACTTGGTCATTTGAAGCGTCGCTACCTTTTATGGACAAAACTACGCGCCGAAATGGGAGATTGGGGAGAATATGACAGAGGATGGATTCATGCAGATACCGAGCAATGGCTTAAGTGGTTTCATGTGGTTATTTTACTCAACGATTTATTCGGATGCAATAAATTTTTTTAATTATGTAATTTGTCATATTCTTGCAGGAGGATCCTCTTTCAACAATTTACTTCTATGAGCACGAGCCACATGAATATTATCTGTATAGAATATTCGCTAGATATATCAACCCAGACATTGTTCCAGACATTGACGTGATTGCAATTCCTAACAACGAATGTCCAATAGTTCATACCCAGACAGAAGAATCATCCAAAAGACAGTCGGTGAAACATGTCAGCTCGAGTTCGAGAGTCAAAGATGATACGGGTGACGACGACTTCGTCGACCCGCCACCGAAAGGAAACCGATACGATATGTCGAGTAAGATCGGCAACGCTGGCAAAAACCAAGGCGATGATGACTTCGTCAACCCACCTCCGAAAGGAAAGCAAAAAGGTATGTATAGAAAGACGCACAACAAAGGCAAACATTATGCAATGTCGAGTTCCAGAGTTGAAGAAGATAATAGTGACGATGACTTCGTTGACCCACCCCCGAAGGGTTGGAGAAAAAAATTTCCAAAGTGATTGTTTGTAACTTCAGTAACCTTTGTCATGCGTGTTTGCAACTAATATGAGGTAAATTCGGACGTAACTGAAAAATTGTAATAATTTACTTAAAGATTTAGTACAACATATGAATACTAAAAGTACTTAAAAATTAAAATAAATCAACGTTGACCACTGCCTCCGCCTCTTCGACCTTGTCTCCGCCTTGAACCACCACGATCCATTTCGTTCTGTATACGAGTTGTACGGATTGTCCCAGGACCTCTTCGGGTACGCAAAACGTCGTTATGTATAAGAGAAAATTCAACAGGCTCCCAATAACATTCGTCATGTAGAGGACGAAAAAACCCCTCGTATGTTTTACGGTACGCTTGTTTGTTATAGAAAGGAGCAATATGATGCATGCTATGAACTCCCCACATACGACAAACTACTTGGGCATGAGAACATCGGATGAAATACGTGTCCCATTTTCCGCACGTGCACGTCTTTCCTAAGATGTTTACCACGCGCATCCTTTGATTCACGGCCGAAGTATAAACTTCAGCTGTTTGCAAACGTGGGTCAAAATTAAATACGACGGGACTCCAAGAACGACTTGTCATGTCGTTGAACTTATTCCACGCATACGGAGACCAATCGCTTTCGGTGTTAGCCATCGCTGCAGAGCACTCCGTAAATCGATTGCGAAAGTATTCAACGCATCGATGAAAGCTAAAGTCCACTATTGCTTTCGGAGGCAAATACCTTGCCCCCTTGAAAACTCCGTTAAGGGCCTCGGAGATATTAGTGGTCATCACCCCGCATCGGAATCCACCATCGTAAGCAAACGTCCACTGCTCTTTGTCAATCTTATCTAACCACTTCCAGGCCGGTTCATTGAGAACTTTAATGTGTTCCATAATGCGATTGAACTTCTCCAATGTGTGAGCCATTCCAGCTCTATGGCATAACTGTTTTAGGTCATTGTTCTTGAATTCAGTGTTGAAGTTTGATACGACATGACGTAGACAAAATCGGTGTACACCATTCGGCGGTCTAAACGCTGCTAATTCGCTTACCGCAGCCAATATTCCTATAACAAATTACGATCAATCGATTAAAAGGGTGTCAAATTAATACATGAATGTATGTAGGAAAATACAAGTACCTCGATGACAATCAGAAATGAGGCATACACCTTGTTCATCCAACACGTGGATGTTAAGTAAGTTCAGGAACCAACGCTAAGAATGTCTGCTTTCCGTTGAAACAATGGCAAAAGCAAGGGGGAGAATCTTTTGATTTGCATCGAGCACAGATGCAATTAACATTTTATGCTCGTATTTGGAGTATAAGTGTGTACCGTCAACGCAAACAACTCTACGACAATGCCTAAACCCATCAATACAAGGTTTGAAAGCCCAGAAAAATAACCCCAATTTCTTCACACCGGGGCTTCAGTTGGAAGATTCAACCACTTGACGACCGTGTCGGGGTTGTAACGTTTCAAAGCTATTATGAAGATAGGAAGTTGTTGGACTGAAGTTTCCCAGGTGCCGTAAACATTTTCTTTCGCCCTTTTGAAGCCATGCCATGCTTGAATGTATGAGATGTTGTACCCGATATTGTCCTTCACCAGCTGCTTTACGTTCTTTGGTAGAAATTGAGGGTCTGTTTTCACTATTCCAATCAACATTCTCGCAATTGTGTTTCGGAAAATTTGTTGTGTGTTCTCGTCAACTCGTTCATGTAGCATGTGTGTGGCCCCCCATATATCGTAATCTTCCAATAACATTTTTTTGGTTTGAAGCATGCTCGTAACCTCCAGTGACAGTCATTGCTATGGTTGCATTTCACGCCCCATACGGTTTTGTTACTTTCTGAGACGTGAAACTCACGTCTAGCCAACCTGTAAGAATAATCGCCAACAGCTTCTTGTAAGTGAGCTTTGGTACTAAATGTCATACCGACTCTGAACCTGGAATTGTCCCTACTGTAAAAATCACCGCCGCCCTCGTTGGCTTCTGGAGGCGCCATTTGATATGTTGAATAAAAAGGCACGGGTTGGTAAGGCGTACGAGCCTCTTCCGCCGGCAATGGAATGTCATTCTCGGGACCATCATTGTTTCCATCATCGTCGCTATCGTCGTTATCATCTGCGGGATCTGGAAAATCATCCAGTGCAGCACCAACGTCATCAGCTTCAGAGTCGCTAGCGTCACTATTTTGCAAGTCTTCGGGCACAGGCTCAGGTTGTGACACATTCGACATATTAGGAACATCACGACTGCTCGAATGAATGTCTATATGAGGAGGGTGGAGTGAAAAGTCACTCATTCCTTGAGTAACTGCCATGAGATCAGGGAACGAGTGGCTGGATGTATTGTTGGTGAACACGTCGGGTGTGTCTTCATTACGGTCGGGATGAACGTTCTCGCTGGCCTCGACAAACACTTCAATTAAATTAAGTTCCGCATCAACATCCAAGAAGTACGATAGTTCCGCGTCGTTTGAAATTTGAAATAGCCTCTGATAGAGTCGAGAATGCTGATACTATTCATTCTTAACATGAACGGTTAAGGAGGAAAAATTGTTGTCGAGGCAAATAACCTCATATAGCATGCCCAGAAATTGAGCAAAGCTAGTGTCGCGACGAATTCGTCTAAGAGAAATGGGTGGGATGCTGTAACGAATAGAGTTTGATTTAGTAATGATTTCGCCACCGTAGTAGATAGAGACTTGAATTTTACGGGATGTCATAATTTGAGGAGAAATTTAAATACTTCAAGTTGTTTTTTTTACATATCAATTTATATGGAATTATAGTACTTTATATAGGGAAAATCGTCGTATTTAATAATAGCGACGTCGCATCTATTGGACGCGACGATTCTTCTGCAAAACTCGTGAATGTTACGTCCACATCAGTTCTGCAAAAAGAAAAAGAAAATTACAGTGAACGCGTGATCGAGTTGTCACATCATCGCGCCCAATGGACGCGACGTCGCGTTTATTAAACGCGACGACGGGCCCAAATTCGTTATTGGCCCATTTAAACGCTTAAACGGGCCAAATTGGATCGTCGCGTTTAATGGGTGCGACGTCGCGGCCAGTAGGCGCGACGTCGCGAGTAATACCCGCAAATGACTCTATTTTAGTAATACTTGCAAAAAACGCCCTATTTTGAAAATTATTATTTTTTTTCGATTTATTTTGTTAAAAAAGCCTCTTTTCAATGAATAAATAATTTTTTTTTTCGAAATTCAATGAATAAATAATTACTGAGGTTGGGCTTTTTTAACTAAATAAATAAAAAAAATATTTAATTTTTAAAATAGGGCTTTTTTTGAACATATTAATAAAATAGGGCTATTTGCGGGTATTACCCGCGACGTCGCGCCTAATGGCCGCGACGTCGCGGGCAATGGATGCGACGCACCCTCGTGGTGGGCCAGTGGTGCGGGGCTCCCGTACTGGGCCTTTTTTTTGGCCCAGTACGGGCGTCGCGGGTAATAGGCGCGACGTCGCGCCTAATGGGCGCGACGTCGGGGATATATAGATCTGAGATCTATTCTCCCTCCCTCACTCTCTCCCTCAATCTCTCTCTCTCTAAAACCCTAACCCTAACCCTCTCCCTCCGCCGCCGCGTCGCCGCCGCCGCCGTCTGCCGCTCACCACGCCCCGCCACCGCGCAGCTCGATCTCTCTCTATCTCTCTCTCTCTCTCTATCTCTCTCTCTCTCTCTCTGTCTCTCTCTCTCCACCGCGTCCACCACCCCGCCGCGACCCCGCCGCCTCCGCCGCCTCCGTCCGGCGCTCACCCCGCGCAGCTCGCCCGGCCGCTCTCTCTCTCTCTCTCTCCACCGCGTCCACCACCCCGCCGCGACCCCCGGCTCCGCCACCACCGCCGCTCACCCCGCGTTGCTCGCCCGGCCTCTCTCTCTCTCTCTCTCACTCTCTCTCTCTCTATCTCTCTCTCTCTCTCTCTACCACCCCGCCGCGAACCCGCCGCCGTGACCGTCGCCGCCGCCGAACCGGACCTCCACCGCCTCCGCGCCTCCGTACGCTCTCCGCCGTATATTTATTAGGTATTTTGTTTGCTATAGTTAAATTTAGTTGTTCGTTTGTTATTCGTTGTTTGGTTATAACATAAGACATATTCGTATAGTCATCGGATCTGATTGGTTATAACATTGTTTTGTTCGATTTAGGATGGACACGAACGATTTCTACGGTCCGACCAACCGTTCGTTGTTGATTTTCCAGGATAGTCATCGTTGTAACGATGTGCTATCCAACACGGATGGTGCTATTGACACCCCGTTGACGGTGAGGGGGTTAGACAACGTAGTGTGGGGTAAGATATCACGACCGGTGCATTTACACGGTCGTGTTTTAGAGAAGTTAGATACTATGTCGCTGTACGGCGTCTATAGTTGTGGATCTCAGAAATTAGATCCACACTTGATTACCGCACTGGTAGAACGGTGGAGAAAGGAGACACACACGTTTCACCTACCGGTGGGGGAGGCGACTGTGACATTAGAGGACGTAGGGTTGATGTGGGCACTCCCCGTGGACGGTATTTCCGTAAGCGGTGTGATCCCACGTAAGACACAGGAGCAGTGGCTCGAATACTGCCAGGAGATGACTGGGTACAGACCTCCCGAAGGAGCGTACCACGGGACCAAGTTGTCTCTTCGGAAGTTTGCGGCTTGATTAGAAGAAAATCCAGTCGACGACATGATCGACGAGCTAATCGTCGATCAACATGCGCGTGCCTACGCATTGCTGCTGTTCGGGTCGGTGATGTTTCCCGACTCAAGTGGAAGTCACACGTCGATGACCTACCTGACGCTGCTCGAGGTTATCGACGAAGTCCATCATTACAGCTGGGGCAGCGCCGTGTTAGCATTCCTCTACAGAGAGCTCTGCACATCATGTCAGTCGCGGAAGATGAACATAGGTGGAGCTTTGCGGTTGCTGCAGGTACGAAAGATAGCTTAATGAAACAAATCGAAAATCGTAAACGATACTTATGTATATAAATAATTAAAATATAGGTTTGGGCATGGATGCGTATAGTACAAGTCCAGCCCATTATCGTCCACCCTCGAGTGGTAATGCAGCCTTCTGTAGTCGATGACATTCAGTTACCCATTCCACCGCATGCGGCGAGGTAGTTGTCTCCTAATTATTCGAACTTTCAATTAAAAAATTTTCAGCCAAATTAATATTTATTCATTTAGATGGAATGCATTGTTTGACCATACGACATCCGCAAATTCAAATTTGCGTGCGATACGGGAGTCCATCGATAGTATGTCGATGGAGCAATTTGTTTGGACCCCGTACAACTATCACCCACCGGAGATATTGGCGCTACGCCCGGAATGCCGTCCTCAGTCCTCTCGGTCGTCGTGCCCGCTGATATGTTACAACATCGTCGAGTGGCACTATCCAGATCGCGTGATGCGACGGTTTGGATTGATTCAGTCGATGCCACAACCACCGGCGTATCTTACTGTAGATCTCCACCGTTTTAGCAGTCGGAATGTCCCCGGAAAAGATTGGAGATCGCAGCACGAACTGCACGAGGCGTATTGGAGCCAAAGGCACTCGAGGATTGTCAATGGACTGGAGATAGGTTCCGGACCGCAGTGCACCAGTGACTATTTCGACTGGTACCGGTCCGTGACCCGTCGATATATATCTCCTTCGTCTATTCACATGTCGCGAGGCTTTCAGATGGAAGATGGAGCATTCATCGACGTGATGGTTAGTTTATATACTAATTTTATTTATTATATTTAATTTTGATTTATTAGCGGCAAAATAAATTTGAATATGCTAAATAAAAGGCACAACATCTCGATGACGTGGAGTCAAGACTACGTCGTTGTGAAGTGGACGGAGGATTAGACGTTGTACATCGTATGCAGCGTCTAATCATCGATAGGCGTCAGCGACGTGATACCCAGTTCACCGACATTCCTCCGACGCAAGATCGTGGGGCATCATCCTCGCATCATGTCACTCAAGGTGCTGGGCCGTCGTCATCGCGTATTCCGACGGGTTTCTACGGCGATGGTGGATATGGGACGTCGATGCCATCGGGGTACACTACGCCGATGCAGTACACTTACGAGGACGAGGACGAGGACGACGACGACGCGCCACCTTACCGCTCATCTTCCCATCGTCGTCCATCCGAGCGTGAGGCCCCAGTTGACCGTCGTCATCTGCGTAGAGAGCAGCGTCCTCGTAGATGCGGTACCGGAGGGCATTATATGCCGTAGTTTTTTATTACTTATTCAGACTACGTTTTTTTGTTATATGTTATTATGAGTTACGTTTTTATTTTACCGATGTTATTTATTCAGACGATGTTTTTATTTTAGCATTATATGTTATTATCTTATTATGAGTTGAGTTTTTTTGTTATATGTTATTACCTCGATTATATTATTTTAGCGATGTTATTATCTTATGGTGGATATTTATAAAATTGGATGTTATATAATTATTAGAGCCGTAAAAAAAGGCCCGAAGCCCGCGGGCCGCCCCGCCCGTCGGGGAGTGGGCCTACGCGGGCCTCAGGAAATATAATATATTTTGATTAATAAATTTAATATATATGTATTAAATTAAATTATGTAAATGTACTAAAAGGTTAAATTTAATAGTACTTAAAAATTAAAATAAATCAAAGATATATATTTTTACAAAATAAATATGGGTTATATTTTGATTAATAAATTTAATATATATGTATTAAATTAAATTATGTAAATGTACTAAAAGGTTAAATTTAATAGTACTTAAAAATTAAAAAAAATCAAAGTTAATATATTTTTAAAAAATAATATAATATTTTGATTAATAAATTTAATATATATGTATTAAATTAAATTATGTAAATGTACTAAAAGGTTAAATTTAATAGTACTTAAAAATTAAAATAAATCAAAGTTAATATATTTTTACAAAATAAATATGGGTTATATTTTGATTAATAAATTTAATATATATGTATTAAATTATGTATGTACTTATTAATCAATAAGTAAAAAATCGTGCAGCTTTAATCAACGATGCCTGCAACTTTTATCATGCGCGTGCAGCTTTACTCAACGCTACCCGCAAATTCAGCAACTTTTATCATGCGCGTGCAGCTTTAATCAACGCTACCTGCAACTTCTGCAACTTTTATCATGCGCGTGCAGCTTTAATCAACGCTATCTGTAATCTACCTTTAATCTAACTGTACAGAACAACAGTGACATTCAAGAAATACGATCCAGAACATCTATTAAATCCCACAAATTAAGAAAATAACATACAATATTTGAGGTACGATGCACCCATTTGGTAGAGACCCGCGTCTTAATCGCTTCAATGGAAAAAAGATGAATGAGGATCATCCGATATTCGGGAATTTAAAGGTCCTTGGTGATTACTTTTACGACGAACTGTGGACGTACGATATTGAAAGATGGTTCGTTGGAACATTTTCGGCAAAAGCATCTATGGGTGATATCACGAAAGAGAATTTATCCGAATGTCTTCAATTCCTTGCTCAACTATACAATCAACGTTACGGAATTCATTTCACCGTACCGTTTCTAACGGAGAAACTTGGTCATTTGAAGCGTCGCTACCTTTTATGGACAAAACTACGCGCCGAAATGGGAGATTGGGGAGAATATGACAGAGGATGGATTCATGCAGATACCGAGCAATGGCTTAAGTGGTTTCAGGTGGTTACTCTACACAACGATTTATTCGGATGCAATAAAAATTTTTAATTATGCAATTTGTCATATTCTTGCAGGAGGATCCTCTTTCAACAATTTACTTCTGTGAGTGCGAGCCACATGAATATTATCTGTATATAATTTTCGCTAGATATATCAACCCAGACATTGTTCCAGACATTGACGTGCTTGCAATTCCTAACAACGAATGTCCAATAGTTCATACTCAGACAGAAGAATCATCCAAAAGACAGTCGGTGAAACATGTCAGCTCGAGTTCGAGAGTCACAGACGATACGGGGGATGACGACTTCGTCGACCCGCCACCGAAAGGAAACCGATACAATATGTCGAGTAAGATCGGCAACGTTGGCAAAAACAAAGGCGATGATGACTTCGTCAACCCACCTCCGAAAGGAAAACAAAAAGGTAAGTATAGAAAGACGCACAACAAATTCAAACTCATGCAATGTCGAGTTCCATAGTTGGAGAAGATAATACTGACGATGACTTCGTTGACCCCCCCCCCCCCCCGAAGGGTTGGAGAAAATATTTTCCAAAGTAATTGGCTGTAACTTCAGTAACATTTGTCATGCGTGTTTGCAACTAATATGAGGTAAATTCGGACGTAACTGAAAACTTGTAATAATTTACTACAAGATATTAGTACAACATATGAATACTAAAAGTACTTAAAAATTAAAAAAAATCAACGTTGACCACTGCCTCCGCCTCTTCGACCTTGTCTCCGCCTTGAACCACCACGATCCATTTCGTTCTGTATACGAGTTGTACGGATTCTCCCCGGACCTCTTCGGGTACGCAAAGCGTCGTTATGTATAAGAGAGAATTCAGCAGGCTCCCAATAACATTCGTCATGTAGAGGATGAAAAAACCCCTCGTATGTTTTACGGTACGCTTGTTTGTTATAGAAAGGAGCAATATGATGCATGCTATGAACTCCTCACACACGGCAGGCTGCTTGGGCATGAGAACATGGGATGAAATACGTGTCCCATTTTCCGCACGTGCACGTCTTCCCTAAGATGTTTACCACGTGCTTCCTCTGATTCACGGCCGAAGTATAAACTTCAGCTGTTTGCAAACGTGGGTCAAAATTAAAGGCGACGTGACTCCAAGAACGACTTGTCCAGTCGTTGAACTTATTCCACGCATACGGAGACCAATCGCTTTCGGTGTTAGCCATCGCTGCAGAGCACTCCGTAAATCGATTGCGAAAGTATTCAACGCATCGATGAAAGCTAAAGTCCACTATTGCTTTCGGAGGCAAACACCTCGCCCCTTTGAAAACTCCGTTAAGGGCCTCGGAGATATTAGTGGTCACCACCCCGCATCGGAATCCACCATCGTAAGCAAACGTCCACTGCTCTTTGTCAATCTTATCTAACCACTTCCAGGCCGGTTCATGAGAACTTTAATGTGTTCCATAATGCGATTGAACTTCTCCAACGTGTGGGCCGTTCCAGCTCTATGGCATAACTGTTTTAGGTCATTGTTCTTGAATTCAGTGTTGAAGTTTGATACGACATGGTGTAGACAAAATCGGTGTACACCATTCGGCGGCCTAAACGCTGCTAATTCGCTTACCGCGGCCAATATTCCTATAACAAATTACGATCAATCGATTAAAAGGGTGTCAAATAAATACATGAATGTATGTAGGAAAATACAAGTACCTCGATGACGATCAGAAATGCGGCATACACCTTGTTGATCCAACACGTGGATGTTAAGTAAGTTTAGGAACCAACGCCAAGAATGTCTGCTTTCCGTTGAAACAATGGCAAAAGCATGGGGGAGAATATTTTGATTTGCATCGAGCCCAGATGCAATTAACATTTTATGCTCGTATTTGGAGTATAAGTGTGTACCGTCAACGCAAACAACTCTACGACAATGCCTAAACCCATCAATACAAGGTTTGAAAGCCCAGAAAACATACCCCAATTTCTTCACACCGGGGGCTTCAGTTGGAAGATTCAACCAATTGACGACCGTGTCGGGGTTGTAACGTTTCAAAGCTTTCATGAAGATAGGAAGTTGTTGGACTGAAGTTTCCCAGGTGCCGTAGACATTTTCTTTCGCCCTTTTGAGGCCATGCCACGCTTGAATGTATGAGATGTCGTACCCGGTATTGTCCTTCACCACCTGCTTTACATTCTTTGGTAGAAATTGAGGGTCTGTCTTCACTATTCCAATCAACATTCTCGCAATTGTGTTTCGCGAAATATTACGGTGTGTTCTCGACAACTCGTTCATGTAGCATGTGTGTGGCCCCCCATACATCGTAATCTTCCAATAACATTTCTTCGATTTGAAACATGCTCGTAACCTCCAGTGACACTCATGGCTATGGTTGCATTTCACCCCCCACACGGTTTTGTTACTTTCTGAGACGTGAAACTCACGTCTAGCCACCCTGTAAGAATAATCGCCCACAGCTTCTTGTAAGTGAGCTTTGGTACTAAATGTCATACCGACTCTGAACCTGGGATTGTCCCTACTGTAAAAATCACCGCCGACCTCGTTGGCTTCTGGAGGCGCCATTTGATATGTTGAATAAAAAGGCACGGGTTGGTAAGGCACACGACCATCTTCCGCCGGCAATGGAATGTCGTTCTCGGGACCATCATTGTTTCCATCATCGTCGCTATCATCGTTATCATCAGCGGGATCTGGAAAATCCTCCAGTGCACCACCAACGTCGTCAGCTTCAGAGTCACTAGCGTCACTATTTTGCAAGTCTTTGGGCACAGGCTCAGGTTGTGACACATTCGACATATTAGGAACATCACGGCTGCTCGAAGGAATGTCTATATGAGGAGGGTGGAGTGAAAAGTCACTCATTCCTTGAGTAACTGCCGTGATATCAGGGAACGAGTGGCTGGAGGTGATGTTGGTGAACACGTCGGGTGCGTCTTCATTACGGTCGGGATGAACGTTCTCGCTGGCCTCGACAAACACTTCAATTAAATTTAGTTCCGCATCAGCATCCAAGAAGTACGATAGTTCCGCGTCGTTTGAAATTTGAAAGAGCCTCTGATAGAGTCGAGAATGCTGATAGTATTCATTCTTGACATGAACGGTTAAAGAGGAAAAATTGTTGTCGAGGCGAATAACCTCATGTAGCATGCCCAGAAATTGAGCAAAACTAGTGTCGCGACGAATTCGTCT
This sequence comes from Linderniella brevidens, assembly GCA_004919715.1. Classification (NCBI taxonomy): domain Eukaryota; kingdom Viridiplantae; phylum Streptophyta; class Magnoliopsida; order Lamiales; family Linderniaceae; genus Linderniella; species Linderniella brevidens. The sequence continues at coordinate 20,434,297 of SWDC01000154.1, forward strand.
AAGTGAAATGGGTGGGATGCTGTAACGAATGGAGTTTGATTCGGTAATGATTTCGCCATCGTAGTAGATAGAGACTTGAATTTTACGGGATGTCATAATTTGAGGAGGAATTTAAATACTTCAAGTTGTTTTTTTTACATATCAACGTATATGGAATTATAGTACTTTATATAGGAAAAATCGTCGCATTTAATGGACGCGACGTCGCATCTATTGGACGCAACGATTCTTCTGCAAAACTCGTGAACGTTACGTCCACATCAATTCTCCAATAATTTTAATTTTAACAGACAACGCGTGAACATGTCCCATCATCGCGCTCAATGGACGCGTCGTCGCGTCTATTAAACGCGACGACGGGCCCAATACGATATTGGCCCGTTTAAGCGATTAAACGGGCCAACATCATCGTCGCGTCCATTGCCCGCGGCCATTAGGCGCGACGTCGCGGGTAATACCTGCAATTAACTCTATTTTATTAATATGTTCAAAAAAAGTCCTATTTTAAAAATTAAATGTTTTTTTGATTTATTTAGTTAAAAAAGCCATGAGGTTGGAATTGCGAATCTATGTGGTTTGGTCAACGCAATCCTCCACGACCTTCTAGAACTTGAGTCAACACTAGACCAGCCAGCCGATCATCCATATATTAAATTTTGTTTGATTCACCTTCGACATCTTCCTACATTATAAACGCTCCTAATTGGACGTCCCACAACATACAATACAGACAAACACACACACACACAGAGAGAGAGAGAGAGAGAATCTGTTGTGCGATTACAATGGAAAACTTGCTGGGATTGCTTAGGATAAATATCATAAGAGGGATAAATCTTGCCAAAAGAGATGCCAGAAGCAGCGATCCGTACGTCGTTCTCAGGATGTCCAAGCATGTTAGTTCACCATATATATACATACATATACAATCATTTATCAATTTCAATAAAAATTTCAAGCTTCATCTATGATTTCTGTTAAAACTTAAATGCAGTTTTTTTCTCTCTTTTTTTTTTTTCTTAAGTGAATCCATTATATCTCCAACCCATAAGGTTTTTGATTGACTTATTGAAATGGGTATGAACCTCAAATCGAGTTTTGTAATTAATTTACTATATATATATATATATATATATATTACAGATTTTGTTTTTAGATATGACTATAAATCTTTTAATATATTTATAATAGTTTTCACTTGATGGATCACCAGAAAGTGAAGACTCATGTGGTGAAGAAGAACCTCAACCCCGAGTGGAACGAAGAACTCACACTATCTATTTACGACCCCAATATCCCCATCAAACTGGTACGAAGCTTCTTATATTTTCTATATATCATCATTAATGAAAGAAAAATGCACTAAAGATGTATTTTATGTAAACAATCAATTTGCAGCAAGTTTACGACAGGGACACTTTCACGCCCGATGACAAGATGGGGGACGTGGAGTTGGACATCAAAGACATGGTACAAGCAGCAGCAAAGATGAAGCAGCAGCAGCAACAGCAGCTAGAAAACAACATTCCCAGTGGTACCGTTATTGCAACCCTACAACCACAGAGAGGTAACTCTTTGGCTGAGGAAAGTGCAATAGTTTACGAAAATGGAACAGTAACTCAACACATGTTTCTGAGGCTCAGCCACGTCGAGTGCGGAGAAATCGAGCTCAAATTAAGGTGGATCGATCATCCAGGGACCAAAACTGGTTGACTATAATAATAATAATACAAATTACGAACATGTAATCAAATGTGTTTCTTTTTCCTTGGAGGTGAAATGTATAATTAGTAGCAGCTATTTAGTTTTGTGAGAACGTCGATTGTTTTAAGGTAAAACAGCATGTAGTGTTTGCAATCCATTTATGCATTTTCTGCTACCAGATCGAATCAAGAAGATCATACTCATTCTCTGCAGTTTCTTACCATGATCTTCGTAACCAGGCTTCCGAGAGTCTACGAGGTATTCTGGGCTTTTACAGTCTCGTGATGTAAAGAACCTGAAGAAGTCAAAAGTTTCTAGCAGATCACTACAGTTCGCTAGTCGAACAGATAATTTAAGAAAATAGCCTCTGAACCATGAAGATTTTTAAAAATTGCCTCCAAGTGTTTACTAAACGGAACCCATAGTGGCTATGTGTTTATGTTAAACCTGTTAGCAGCAGAGAACCCACAGTCGAAAATGTCAAAAGAACCCTTGAAATTAAGGCGATTGACTAAAAAGATTGGGAGATCCAAGAAATTAAAGGACTTCAGGTAACTCGCATAGTTCACACCAAGAGATGTTGCATTCATAGTTTTAGGGCGAAAGGCTTTCAATTCGCCTCTGACCATCAAATAAAATGAGGGTTTTTTAAAACCCGATGCTATTTTTGAAAAAAAAAAAGAAAGAAAATCCCTAGTCAAGCATCCTCAACCTTGAAAGGGGTTTAGATGAATGACACATCTGTCTGAAGTAGTTTATTAACTGTAAAGTAAGAGTGCATGAGAAAATATTAGAGATCACAAAACAAGTATAGCTTACGTTGTGCATCCTCTATCTCTCTTCTTTGATCATAAATCTCATTACCATGAAGTAAACAAAATGGTGTTATTACCTGAAGAGGAGTTTTTCAGGGCAATAATAGACCAAGATGGTTTATGCCTTGCATGTTTTCAGTTTTTGGCCTCTCAAACCGTTCCAAAATCCAGCTGCGTTAACAACTCTTTTACCCGGAAGCTGAACCTCTAATACCTGCGAGATGATGATCCTATTTATTGCATCAAATTCCAGCCAATTTGTATTTGTGAGAGGTAAATAAATATGAATTAAAAATTATTGTTACCTCCAGCCCCGTTCCCTGGCCACAACGGAATATCAACGAGCCTTTGGAAAATAAAACATCATCCAATTCACCCCTCGGGATTTCATTACTGTGGTGCACACGGGTGGTGATGATTTTAAGCTCTACGATGTTGTCCTCATCACCAACTGACACTTTCGCACGAGTTCCTGGCCAACCCGCGAATGCGCGAACCTGAGAGGTTTACACGAACATACATTGTCTCAGAATTAATATGAGAGAGAGAGAGAGAGTATAATAAACTTAAAATACAAAGAAAAAGAAATAGAAAACCATACCTTATTGTGAAGTAGTGTAGCTTTTTCATCAAAGGATAGCCACGATTCATCTGGGTGTATCTGCAAATAAGGAAAGAAACGATGTTGCGAAAAACTATTCGTGAAACCTAAAAAAGAAAAGGAAAAAAAGACGACGAAACGGAGATTGCTTACTTTTGGAGCCAAAGTAGCCGTGGATTCATCTTGAGGAACTGCTTTTGCTGATCCATCTAATATCGAGGGAAGGTGGTGGATCAGAAGTTTGGATCCTATATAAGAAGAAGCGGAATGTCAGATTTCGTTACGTTCAATGTGAGCAACCTAAGTTGAGGAGGTAATAAATAAAAGCTTGAAAAACATAACATTTTTTTAAATCTGAAGTTTGTATGGCATTATTCCATTAGAAAGCCGAGTAACAAGCAGAATGAAGGGTCGAGCGAAAAATAGAGAGTCGAAGGAATCAAGGTTTATGAAAGGAGATCAAAGCTGAAAGCTAAAGATACAAAAGCCCAAGGATCGAACGAGCCTGCGTAGCTTAAGCTACTTCTAGTAATATATTTGAATATTCTAGTAATTAGATTAAATATTAGTTAGTAAGATATCGTAGCTTTCTGTTGAGATTTGGTAGGGATATATGCCTCTATTATAAATAAGGTTGAAGGCTAGTAGGTAGGAGGTGTATGGTTTTAGGAATATTAAGTCTGAAGGGGGTCGCTGTTAGTCTCTCTTGTTCGTCAGCAATAAAGAAATATATTTATATTTTGTTCGATTGTTCTTTCCAATTCATCAATCGAGATTTAGCACCTTAACTCTAACATATTCATTACAAAGCATAAGCACAAGGAGGAATGGGAAACACAGACCTCGAGCAAATAACAGGTCGAGCAAATCAGGTGCCTGTGCAAAGACCACTAAAGCTCAATCATAAAACTTTCTAAATGGCCGGATGAAAAGGAATATTGAAAAAGTAAATGAGATCAGCTAAACATCAAACTTTAATCATGGACGAAATATACGTCAATGGTTTATCACATTTTGTGTCCCCGGCCCTTTTCTCTAATGGTCAAGTTACCGAATCATAATTTGTATATCTCGACTCGGTCACATACTTAAGCTAAGGCAAGCACAAGAAAAATAAGAAAAAAACAGGTACCTTTATTTCATCATTAATATCCATTTTTTCTTGTGCAATTATAGGACCAGCATCTAGTTGGCGCACAGTATATGCCAATGAAACTCCTGTTTCTTTCACACCATCCTGTCGAATTTCATTCATTTTTCTGTTTAAAACAAACTAAGCTGGAGAAAGGCACAAAACAAGAATCATAGAAAACAATAAATATCATCAACCTGTAAGGCTCTTTGAACAGGTGCCGCGCCTCGATACAGAGGAAGCAAACTGGGATGTATGTTAACAGTCCCTACATAAATAAGATTCCAATTTACTTGCTTGCAGAAACTGATTTTGTAATATCTTGGCAAAACATATCTTGATAATTATTCAGAACTGCAAACCATAGACATAATTCATACTAACCCATTGAAGGAATCTTGAGGAATTTTGTCGGTAGGATATTTCCATAAGCAGCTGTGACGCAGACCTCAGGGCCCAAAGCTTTAAAGCTGGAAAGAAATACTTCCTGCACCGTATTCAAAGTGAAGTCCAAAATTCAGCTCCAAAAATGAATACAAGGAAATATCGCTTCGATGCATAAGGACAACGCTGTAGTAGTTAACCATGCGATAACTTAACATTATGACTTGAGATGGGAACTTGACAAAGCATTCACTGGTTAAGACATCGAACGATGTAGTTTACCTCACTAGCTTTCAATGGCGTGAAAATCACATCAGGTGAAAAACCTCTGTCCAAAGCATGTTGTGCAACTGGAGAAGGCATCACTTTCCGACCCCTATCTCTTCCCGAAGGAGGCTGGGTGACAATAGCCACAATCTGATGCATGATTTTATTTACCGTCTAAAACATAAGTATGATTAATAAAAATTAATTTTCGAAGAAAAGGAAACGACTAAAGGCATTCATTCAAGCAGTTAACGGGAAAATAAAAGCAGAGCAAGTACCTCGAATATAGAGTCAGGCGCTGAAGAAGCAGTGAGAAGATTATCGAGAACAGAGCCCGATACCTGAAAATGCAGGATTTAATTTGAGTTAATCATCGTGTTTTTTATTAATAGCCAAGTGTCAATGACAATCTGGGATGATTTTCGAAGTGAACTTTTTTTTTTTCGATTTGAAGTGATAATAATTACCTGAGGGGAACCCATGAAAACCAGACGCTTCTTCTGAGTGTTAGAAGAAGAAGAAGAAGAAGAAGAAGAAGAAGAAGCCGCTGAAGCGACGGCAGTGGTGATGCAGCAATAGCGGCGGAGCATCGGTGCAGACGATAGAATCATCTCTTTATTTCGAGTTTTTCAATTACCACGGGGTAAATAAAATTAAAGGGAGCCAAAATTATAAAATTAGGTCACTAAGTATCCAAGTTTACGTTTTTGGGTCATTATGTTTGATAATTGTAAAAGTAGGTCTCTAACTTTATATGTCAAAATAATTTTGGGTCACGTTTTCAATTTTAGGACACTAAGTATATATTTTTTCGATTTTGGGTCACTAAGTATACATGTTTCATTTTTGGATCACTATGTTTAGAAAGTTAGTTACCAAATGAGTAATCCGAAATTGAAAAATGTATATACTTACTGACTCGAAATCGAAAAATTTAAACTTAATGACCTAAAATTGAAAATATGACCCAAAATTGTTTTGACATACAAAGTTAGTGACCTACTTTTGCAATTATCAAATATAGTGACCCAAAAAACGAAAACTTAGATACTTAGTGACCTAATTTTATAATTTCCCCTTAAAGGGGCAATTTTGATTCAGGACCCCTTATAGTTTAAAAAAAAATTACAGGCTCTATCAGTGGAAAAATGATTTTTAAAGACACATTTCGCTGAAAATTTAGGATAAAGGACCCAAATTTCGAATTAACCAAAATACCCTTACAAAATATTTACAAGAAGAGGTATCGAAAGCTACTCTTCTGTTATTATCTTACGGTATTTTGTTATCACATAAATATATGAAGAGTCACTAGATGCCAATATTGTGTTCCTATATGGTTAATAAGTGGTATCAATAAACTAAAATTGACTTTCGACGATCGAAATTTTCCGTATATTTCATATTCATCCACACGAGCATCCTCCATGTACCAAATCAAATTTGATGTGCTCTCGTTGGTTTTTTCTGATCTTTACGTCATCGGATGTAAGATTTGAGATGCGAAATTTTCGAAATTCTTGACGCAAATAAGGAAAATAATTATAAATTGAATAATATTTTCGACCGAAATTGCAGCTTCTAGGCTAAATTCGAGTGACCCATGGCCTGAATATTATGTTGCAGCACCGCGTTGGCTCTATCGCTCCTCGTTCAGGGTTAACGAAATTGAAAATAAAATCTCCGGGAAAATTCGAGTGATACTCTTGTTGGATAACATTTTTGGGTAACACTTCCTGGATAACAAGTATGTGGACAATAGGAATAGATCGAAAATTGTCGATAACACCAACAAAACGTTGAAACTGCTGGCATCTCCGACATTAGTGACCAAACAAGGTTAGGTAGACTTCAATTTGGATCTTAATAATAAAGGAAGATAAATGAAGTTTAAAATGGAATATTGCATTAATCCCAGTTTTAAAATTCCGTTGAAAAAACGAGCGAAACTTGAAATTATTGGCTGAATAATCTTAAGTCAACTCAAATTTACCATGAGCCTTAAAGAGCAACGAGAATTATTGACAAATATGATGAGCCTTAAACATTTTCGAACTGAGTAACAATTTCGATAATAAATATAACACATGTACACGAAAGAAAAACACTTCATTAAGAACATTCTAGAAGGTTCTGGATTGGCAGGGAATATTACCACATTACCTACAAATTATACCACATGTCTAATTCGGAATAACAAGACGATCTCCGTTTTTAACACATTTATCGATACCGATAACGCATAATAGGTTCCTAGTAACACAATATTATTTCGATTAATTTTGTTCATAAATGTAGTTTTTCCGGATATATAAGATTGTCTCTCATGTAAATATAAGACTTGATAATGTTAAAATACTATCCTTTAAAAGAAACGTTCTTCCAATGTTAACGTTAGCAATCGAATTTTGAGGTTGTTAGCCATGTAAACATATAGTCCTTTATGAGAAAACATATGCTATTATCTCATTCGCATCATAATATATGGTATTCGTGATTTAATATTGAACTTTGAATATGTTTGTGATGGAATTCATAATATTTTATGTAAATGAAGATAGAATATCTATGTTTGGCAATGAAAGACTACATGTTTAGATGACCATTGATTTCAATATCCAGATTATTTACCTAAACATACGAAAAATGGTACAAGGGATTAAGTGTTACCAGTAAGTGATTAAGTGTTATCCGAAATGAGTGATCTGTAACAAATTGCAGTATACGTGCCAGAGTTTCTAGGTTTATTTTTGGGTTTAGGGTTTCAGGGTTAAGATTAAGGATTTACGACACAAAAATTTGGTAATATAATGTACAAATTGTGATTTATAGGATGCAACAATAAATTTTTTAGGGTTTCGGGTTTTGAGTTTCGGGTTTATGGTTCGGGGCCTATGGTTTAGGGTTCGGAGCTTAGGATATAGGGAATATGGTCTGTAAAATGTTACTCATGATTTAATGTTGAACTTTGAACAAGTTTATGATGAAATTCGTAAAGTTATGTTCATTGAGATAGATATAGTCTATGTTTTGGAATGAAAGATGTATATGTTTACATGACTAATGACTCCAACAATTGTACTTTCTACATCAACATTCGCATAACGTGACTTGTAAAGGAATTTGGTGGTTTAGGTTCATCATATAATCATTTCCATGAATGTCAATCTTATACATCCGAAAAAATTGCATTTATGAACAAAATTAATTGAATTAGTAATGTGGTACTGAGAAGCTAGTATATAGTATCAATATCTACAAATGTGTTGTAAATTGAGTTCATATTGTTATTGTTTATCAGACATGTGGTATTATTTGCAGGCAATGTGGTAATATTCAGTGATTATCCTGTTAATATTCTCTGACAATCTATAACCTTCTAGAATGTTCTTAATGAAGTATTTTCTTTGATGTATATATGTTATAATCAGTGCATAAAGTCTTATTACGCTCGAACATACTTCAATTTTGGGGAAATCTAATTTTCGCATTATTACACGATTAACATCAATAATTTTCGTACATTATTAAGACTAATGATCAAATTGAGTTGATTTCACAATTTTCGACCATCAAAGTCGAGGTTTCAGCCGAGATTTTCCAATTGGTTTGAAGTATTATTTCGGTACAAACATCAACAATTTTCCATTATTATTAAGACCCATGAGAAATTGATGTCGATATAACCTTATTCGTCCAATAACATCGAGATTTCATCGGTTTTAGCTATTTTTTAGTGTCGTTGGCGGTTTTCGTAACATTCATCGCGATCCATTGCTTGTGTATAAAATTTGTTATTGACAGTAAATGAAGCGTTTTCCACCCTGAAGGATATGTTATTATTGTAGCAATATTTGTTATGCACGAGAAGACATGTGTTATAACTATTATAGGAAGTGTTACGCAGGTAGCGTGTTACTTAGATAACGTTTCAATCTTTGGTCGCATCCGACTTCTTCGTTATTCCATTATTAACATAAAAAATTTTGTCGATTACTAAGACCCATGGACAAATTGAGTCGATTTCACATTATTTGGCTATTAAAGTAGAGATTTCACCCACGAATTGAATTTGAAGTATTATTCCATTATAAATTTCAAAAAAAAAATCGTTGATTATGAAAATTTATGAGAAATTGAGGTCGACTTAACCTTATTCGGTCACTAACGTCGGAGATCCGAGCGGCTTCATTGAATTTTGGGTGTCTTCGGTGGTTTTCGATCTATTCCTTAGTCTCTTGCTTGTTACCCAGGAAGTGTTATCCAGAAGGCAAGAAATGTTACCCAAAATGCACAAAGTGTTACCCAACGAGCGTTCAAATACTTTAACCATAGCTCACATCAAAATTCTTCCTTCTTTCACGATTAACATCAATAATTCTCGTTGATTATTAAGACCCATGATCAATTTCACCTTATTCTGACATTAAAGTCCATATTTTCCCCCTTTTCAACGAGATTTTCGAATTACATTTTAACACATTATTCCATTAAACTTCGGATTTTTTCGTTGATTATTAACACCCATGAGAAATTGTCGTCGATTTAACATTATTCGGTCATTAACGTCGAGATTGAACCGAGTTTCGAATGTAATATTTGGCTTTTATCGAACATGGTTTTTGGTTCAATCGTTTGGGAGAGATGATGGCAATCATGTGTAATTTTTGCAACAAGAAGGGGTAAATGGGACTTTTCAATGCAAATAGGTCCTGAACTCATAAGCAAACTTTAAATGGGTCCTTATCTCTATTTTAAAACTATTTGGGGTCTGAATTCTAATGAAAATATGCTAATGAGGCCTGAAACCTAATTAGGCCAAAATTAAATTATGCATCAGGCTTACCTGGAGGAAAAATATCGAAACATTAACAATTGTTATAAAATACGGAAATCTATGCTAAAATCACAAGCTAAAGTAGAGCAAGCAATCCTTATCATCAAGGAAGGAGTCGATGCTATAAATTAGAAAAATAGATCACATCTATACTATCTATATTTTTTTATTAATTTTCGGCATGTGTTAAAAACTGTAAATTGGTGTATCAATCAACTAATCACATTTTATTTGCCATTAATAATTGATAATAAAAATAGAAAAATATCTACCCACCACATTCATGTTAAAGATTATAAACTTTCCCTATTAATAACAACATACTAAATTGACTAGATAAAAAATATTTATCAATACCACCAAAAAAATACATAATACGTTGACATTTTTCATTATTATTTGTTATTATTATTTTATTATGAATATCATTACAATTTTATTTTAATAATAATAATGCTTACTATTGAAATTAATTTGTTTAATTGTACAGACATTTGACTGTGCAGATTTATTACTTGGTATTATTCCCAGCAAGTAGAGGAATATCCAACAAAAATGGCTTCAAAGACTTTGGGATCGAACTTGCTTCGATGCTCCCGATTGTTAGCCACAAAACACTTGCAACCAAATACTTTGAAGAATGATATATTCGGGATTCTTTGATTAATTAACTCATATGGCGTCTTTTCGAAGTGTTTGTGAATAATTGTCCTATTTTGAGTAAAACATGATGTACACTCACTGCTTCAACCCATAGAAAGTGAGGAAGACCGGAGTATATGAGCATTGTTCTTGTAGCTTCAACTAAAGTCCGGTTCTTTCTTTCTACGATACCATTTTGTTGAGGCATTTTTGTGGCTTAGAATTGTTGAATAATTCCAAGTGATTGATAAAAGTTGTTGAGACGCTGGTTCTTGAATTTAGTCCGTTGTCCGTTCTGATTACTTGAATTTTCTTTTGCAGGAGATTCTGAGTTGTATTCACAAAGCTTATTATCAAGTCTCCAGTCTCATCTTTAGTTCGGAGATATCTTGTCCATGTGTAGCGAGAATAATCGTCGACGCTTACTAACACATATTTTCGACCGTTAATACTTTGTGTACGCATCGGTCCACAAAGGTCCATGTGAAGTAACTCTAAGGGTCGAGTTGTAGAAGCAACTTGCTTGATTTTATGTGAAGGTCGCTTCATTTTACCCAGTTGTCAAGCCGAACAGTGATGTTTTTGGTTAGAAGAAATTGTTGGTAGACCGTTGACCAATTTTTTAACACTGAGTTTGTGAAGAGCTTTTAAATTTAGATGAGACATACGTTGATGCCACAAGCTGCTCCTCTTGATTGTTGTGTGAGAGATGAGGCATACAGCTGTCGAAGGTCGAACTGATGTCAGATTGATTGTGTATAGATTTGATCTTCGTGATCCTGTGAGAAGCTCTTGATTCTGACTATTCAAAACTCTGCAATGTTCAACTAGAAATACTACTTGAAATCCTTTGTCACAGAATTGTCATATGCTGAACAGATTGTGCTGGAGACCTTGGACGTAAGAGACATCTTTAATCGTCAATTTGGCAGTAAAATGTCTCCAAATCCGAGTATGGGAGCTGAGTCATTGTTGCCAAATCGGACTTTGCCATTGTAACGATCTTGGTAGTTGCTCAACAGTTCTTATTTTCCCGTCATGTGTGTGGAGCAACCAGAATCTAAATACCAAACATGATGGATCTGCATAGAAAGAAATTAGGGAGACTTAGGTACCCACTTTTGAATGGGTCCTCTCGGATTAGCAGATTTGATAATTAAGGTTTGTTCATCTTTTGTTCCTAAGTTATGAGAATGCTTAGGTACCCAAACTAACTTAGAAGTAGTTGGTTTAAGTAGTACCTCTTTAGACAATTTAGCCTTATTGGCTTGTGTTTGCCTAGGTGGTGATTTAGGAATCCATTGTGGTTGAACCTTACATGGGAGGTTAATTTCAGCACAAACAAATGTCTGATTTGTCTTATTGCTGGAGAAAATATTTTCTCTGGCTAGTCTCCTAAGGTGTTTAGCTGAATGTACGTGTACTGGATACCTTAGGTTTGTGCTTTCAAAAATAATATGCTTTAACGCATAATTTGAAGTAACAATACTAGAAATGGTTGTCTTCGTACGAGTGTCCATAGTTTTTGACATAGAAGAAATAGATAACAAATCATTTTTCTTCTGAAATTTTATTCTAGGCACTCTTTCCTTAGCATGCTTCACCTCTTTTACTACTCTACCTATGGATGGAGTAGAAAAGAGTTAGTAAAATTTTTTTTCCTTTTTGAAGCATTTAAGGATTAGTTTTCTCTCTTTACAATTTCTAAAGAAGATTTATCTTCTTTTGAAATATTTTGAAAAATAATAGGAGAGTTTTTCTTAGTTTTAATCTTGTCCTTCATTAAAGATTTTTCTTTCAAAATAAGATCAGGACAAGTTTTTAAAGTAGAGGAAGTTTTGAGATTGGAAATCTCCAGTAAAAGTTCGTTCTTTTCAGCTTTGAAATTCTTTCTTTCTGTTTCCAAGGAAGCGTTTAAATCAGCTATTTTTCTAATAATAGCTGGAATATAACAGAAATTAGAATTTTGAGAATGATCATTATTATCTTCCTTGTCATTAGATAAATCTTCTAGGGGATATAATGAATTATAATCACTAGACAAGTTGAGATCTCTTGTCTTGTAACTATTATTCAAGTCGGTGTAGTCAAAAGGAATGTTAGTCCTATCAGTGGCATGTTGTTTAGATTCTTCTAAAGCATTTATTTCGGAAGAATTAGTGAATGTCATTAGAGAAGTTAAACCTAATCCCATATACTTGATTCGTATAATTGTCTAACATTGACCTTTTTCAAGTTACAGGGATTGTTAAAACCTAACCCCTCTTTAGGATTATAAAATTCTGTATCAAGAGGTTGATTTAGAAATATAGTTTGATCCGTTTGACCCATTTTTATTAGAAGATCATCTACCGTTTTAATCCTTGAATAAAGTTTCTTACGTTCGTCAGAAATTTCTTTGAAATTAATTTTTTTTTAGAAATTTCTAAGTCTCTCTGACAATCGATAAGAATCGTATTAAGGTCAGTAATTTTTGTCTCAGAGGTAGCTATGGTTAATTCAAGACTAGAGATTTTTTCCTTAGCGTTAGATAAGAGAATTTCGAGATGAATTTTCTTATCTAATTGCTTTTGGAAATTGCTTTCGCTAAGAGCTAGTTTCTGTTCTGATTCCTTTGTTCGTTTCCGCTTAATTTTCATGTTAGTGTACTTAAGCTGTAACGATTCTAACATGTTTGATAATGTGGAATTAGACAATTGTACCTCTTGTGACGAAGAGGATGCTTTCTCGTCGTCCTCGTCAGGCCTCCTGGATGGGTCATCATTTGAAGCGTCGTCGAGGTATGCAATAAGTGCAAGATTTTCGTCTTCAGAATCTGTGGTATCTTCCAGCCAATGCTCTTGTTCTGCCATCAGTGCTACTCCAGCCTCTTTCTGTTTAGTGAGTTGGAATTTTTTGGAGTAGTAGTTGGCGTCCTTTTTCTTGGGTAGTTTGCATTCCCTGGAGAAGTGTCCGACCTTTCCACAATTATAACATTTTTGTGGTTCTTTGACACTTTTTGATTCTGAGGACTCGGCGGTCTTTCCCTTTGCTTGGAGCTAGATGTCCGAAGTCTATTGGCCGAAGACAAGGATTTCTTTTTGTAAAACTTTTTACTCATCATTTTAGAAATAAGAGCTAACTGTTTCTTGAACTCCTTCATATCAGGTTCGGAGTCCGAGTCAGATTCTTCTTCATCTTCTGAAGAACTTGGCAGCTTGATACTTTTATCCTTGCGAGATCGACTTTGCTTTCTTTCAGAGACAAGTGCTATAGAGTCGTCGATCTGCTTGCCCTTTAGTTCTTTTGATCTCACTTATATCTTCTTTATGTTGGGCGAGATTATCAGACGGCGTGGATATCCATTTCGTCCAAATCCTTATTTTGTCGGATTTGAATGGATATTTTCTTCCACTCCGGTTGAAGAGAAGAAAGAAATCTGATGTTGACATCCATGTTGGTCTTGAATATATCTATCTTCGTCATTTCATTGAGAAGAGTTAGAAATCTTTGATAAAGTTCATAAACTGATTCCTCTGTCTTGGCTTTGAAAGAGTCATAAGTTGTTAGGATATTTGCTTTATTTGCTTTGACTCCAACTTCAGTTCGTTGCATCATCTTGTGGAGCTCGTCCCACATGGCTTTTGCGCTCGATAGACTGTCTATTTGCATGTAGATGTCATTCGGTATTCCTTGCATTAGGAAAGTCTTGGCTCCCAAGTCTGCTTTGGCTCTTAAACGCTCCCCCTCGGTATATTCACCAGGAACTTTAAGTCTTCTGGTTGCAGGAATAGGAGGATTATTTTTGGCATCTCCTTCTTGGATGAGCCAGAATTGAGCTGGACCTTCTTGAAGTGACGCGATCAAATTTATGGCTTGATCTTTCGTTTCCAAGAAGTTTATGAACCGGCTTCTCCATACCGTGTATTCGCCTCTTCGAAGAATTGGAGGGCGGACGTCATTTCCAAGTGAGTAAGCATCCATTTTTGTCGATTGGTAGGATCTTCGTGAATGTTTGGAATAGTAATGAAAAATGCTTCACAAGTGACAAACTTAGTTAGAAATATTTGATTCGTACTTTAAACAATTTCCTTTTTGAACCTATGATCCGGTCGTGAAAGAGAAATTGTTATGTTTTCGAAAATATTTGGTAATTAAAAATTGATACTTCAAGATTTGTTAAAGAAATTTGAATTATTGATCGAAAATATTGAGTATAAAAATTGATAGTTCGGAGACAAATATTTATCGTAAGTTTTGAAGTTCACAATTTTTTATTTCTTTTAAATGTTGTGGTCGAAATGTTTTTCGAGCAGTAAAGTTTTTCGATTTAAAAATATTAAGCTTTTTAATCGAAATTTTTTTTTTAACGTTTAAGGATTTAGTTATATGTTTATCGAAAAATATTTTTCGGAAAAAATGTTGAAAATATGATCTTATCGAATAGCTTGTGATTGAAAAATTGCTAATGATCGAAAAACTTTGTTTTTAGTTTGACTCAAATTGTTGACTGTAAGATTTTTCGATGGAATATTTTTCGATCGAAAATATGTTTTGGCTAATTGTGGATCGAAAAATTTATTCGCTCGAAAAATGTATTTATATATGAATAAAAAAACTAATTATTGAAATAATGTTTTTCGAGTCTTAAATTTGAGTAAAACACTCGAAAATAGTGTTTGTCGTCGAAAAATTTCTCGGTTGCAAACTTGGTCGAAAAATATTTTTCGATCCATGTTTTTCGATCGAAGAACTGATCGAAGGACAGCTAAGTTCAATGTAACAGTGAAAATTCCAGATTCAATTGAGATGTTCAATTTAGGTGGTGAAATTCTGGAAAATCACTCGTTTAATAGTTCTGAATATGAACAAACACAGAATCAACCACGTTTATTAGCAAAATATGTCGAGATTAAGGAAAATCATATCGGACTCAAAACTTGATCGCAAACATAAAAATCGATCTAAATCGAAAATCTGAATTAATATGATGTTCTAAGCGATTGTATCAGTACATAAATCAATCCTAACATATAATCTATCACTTAATCAGCAAAATCAACTACAAAATTCGCACATTAAGCATATTGATCAAAATATAAGTCACGTGAGTTTTTCGATCGAAAAATCTGGAAAATTATTTTGATCTGAAAATTGCGAATTCTATCCAAAATCAATCACGATTTGCTCTGATACCAATTGTTAGGTCCTGATTCATCAATCAACAAGCAATCTAAGCACGAATTCTCAGTATTCTGGTAAGAAATCTTACGATATACGATCGGTCGAATATCCGCGTTGAAGATCTTGAGAGAGGTTGTTAGCTTTTCCGAGTTTCTCGAGCGTGTTCTCTCGTTTAAAATATGAATCCGATGCTTGTATTTTTCTGAATAATAAAACTTGTATTAACTTTGATAGTGTACATCATATTTATACCTATATCTAATGTATAATTACTATTAAGTCCTACACTATCAAAACTTCTAATTACGCCACTAATTACAAGGATAATGAAATAATAAAGCACAATTCTAATGTTCTCTTCAAGTCCGGATCAATGCTAATCGAATGCTTTATTTCACGTGGTATGTGCTTGATATTATGGTGCTTTCGAAGTCGAGGAATTTCTGAATTAGAAAGCACGCGTTTGAGATCTCTAGCGTATGACACACCATCACAAATTTTCGTTGCATTTGAGAAACCTGAAGGTATCCTTGCATAAGTAGTTCAAAGCAATGCAGATTACCCATGTTTAGCTACGGTGTACCTTTATGCATGTGGTTAGAGTATCATATCACTGTATATAGTGTACCTTTTAAGGTATAGTTACGGTACAATTAATAATTGTTGCTGAATTTTGTAGGGGTAAACAACTATATGTCTACAAGATTAGTTCATTTGCGGCATGCTGTTTTGGTTGTGTGCTTATAAGCTTACGTGTTTTGTCCATATTTTGCATATCATGTTTTTTCTTCGAATTTTTCAGATATTCGTGTCATTTTAACCGTATAGGTTTAGTTGCTCGCATATTTTGGGCATTGTTGTTTTTTTAGGTGTAATTTTGTGGATTTATTAATATAATAAATATGGCTAAAGTGATGTTTAATTGTTAGTATAGTGATCAAGAAGCCAAATATTTTGGAATATTGTGCTTTAAATTTATTTTCATGAATTGAATGATTTATATCATTTTGTTCCTTGAGTAAAATAATTATTTATGGATCATTTAAGTCCATGACTTGAATTGTAGAATTCCATATTGAAATGTATTATATTTACTCTAAATTATCCTTAATCTTGATTTTAGCATGGAACACTAATTATCATGTTTAAGATTCATTGCCGATTAAATGATAGTTATATTCTACAAACTATTTGATAAAGAGTTATCAATTTAATCACACAAATATATAATGGAGATTACGATATTGGATAGACCTGAAATGAGACAAATTATGGATTGCGTTTGTGTCATTAATGTTTCATACGTGTTTTGAATTCTATAATTGAGATGCTCATGTTTCCAACAGTGGACATGCATGTCTGTTAGTATCGTCCAACGTTAGCCGTAAAAGGTGACTATATGGGCAGTGCTGCAACAGGCGTAGCTAGTGCAGTGGATTATGTTCATCAAGAGTATTTTGTCCTTCATATTCTATGTGAGTGATAATATCCACGGGCCCCTTGATAAAAGTATTATTGTAATGCATGCAGTGTGATTAAGAGTTAATCATACTCACGATAAACTTTTGGGATCAAGAAAATTCATAAGTTTGCAAGGATGACACGTTTCTACCTTAAACTTATTAAGGATATTATGAGATGAGGAATTAACACTGGCAATTATTGCTTAAGGATGGATGATGATTCGTATTTGAGATACTTATTGTCTATGTCACTTGGATAATCTTAATGTATTTGCTCGGTACTAATTATGATTTATAGAATAGACGGAGTTCTATTTCTATTGCCAATAGGACATGGATCCTACTGGGTCACACCAAAAAGAAAAGAATCAAAGAAAGTAATATGTTGTATGTTACATGGAGATGTAAAATATGATGAGAAATTAATTATGAGATAAATTATTTGTTCATTAAATATGATGATCAAATAATTTATCATATTAGGAATAATACAAATAATGAGGCAAGATATGATGATATCTTACACGTCGTTAATGGTCCTCATTTTATGCTAGGCTAATTGATATAATTATGGAATATAATAATATAATGATATCTTATTTAATGTGAATAGAGAATCTTGATCAAATTATGGGATGATTAGAAAAGGGAAGGAACATACGTAACCTCTATATAACCGATACCTATCTTTGTATCTTTAATCAATCAATTCTAAGTATTTTCGTAAGGAGAAAGGTGTTTCTGTAACGGTGAATCAAAATTTGATCGTCCGAGTATTCTCTAGCTGGAGAAAGGACGGTTCTTTGATCGAGTTCTAGGTGGATATCGTAGAGGTATCATACTTTTGGTACTAAAGGAAATCTCTCAGCTCGAAGAAAATCAGGTACAATCTCTACATATTAGTTAGGGTTTATTCGCATGGATCTTTGTGGAATCGGTTTAATATGTTGATATAAAAATTTTAAATTCCGTTCCGTGTAATGCTTTGATTACGTGCACCGATTCCCTACAGTTCTATCGGAGCCTGCTTGCAATATCCCTAACTGTTTTACGATGTTTCCTTGGCATGAGAGCGTGCTTTACATTCAGTTATTCTATTCAGAACATATACGTGTATATGTTTAACATCATGATAATACAATATGGTCTCACATGCGTGATATATTCGATGATAATAACATACATGCATATGTGAATTTTTAAAAATAATTTAATCATCATCTCACATGTTAGAAACACGATTGCACATTTACATATACATACAATTCGTCTACTTTACAAGAGAATATGACAGAATATTGTATTATATTGGATATTTACCAATATCCATATATATGTGTAATATACTGCTTTTTTTAATATGATTAACCGAGCATTGAGATATGATTCTCAAACAGCCTTTTCGAAATTATCCGATAAGTCGCACCTCTAATGTGGTGAGATATTATTATAATATTGCATCATATCTCGAATTTTTAAATGATTTGAAGATTTGTTAATTCGGATTAACAAAATCGAGTCCCTTTAAAATTAAGTGTTCTCCCTTGCTATTCTATCCGCGCCAAATTATTGATCAAATATTGGTGGGACCTACTCAGTAGGCATCATGTTCAATCTTAAGAGGTGTGGGGTATGTCCGACATGCCGTATCAAATAGAATGATGCTTACTTATCAAGAGGCCAAAACCGTTTTGGGTCTTGGGGAGAAGTTTTGCTAACATACTATGTTAACAAATCCGAGAGTCAAATAAGATTTGATTAGCAATGTGTTGCTTACCTAAAATAATTAAGATAAAGTTTCATGCCGCCGTTGGCTTATTCTTAGTGAAAATATGGATCTCGGACCTACTACTATGGGGCAATAAATTGTAGTGGGAGTTTTATTAATGGATAAAACATTTACATGAAAATAACTGAATCATTTTCTTTGTGACGTAGATAATGGCAGGACAAGCACTTTCATTGCGTTCTCTGTTGGATAAGGATAAACTGAGCTCTAACGGGACCAATTTTATCGATTGGCACCGTAACCCGAGAATTGTTCTTAGGCAAGAGCGTAAGGAATGTGTATTGAATAGACCCATTCCCAAGGATCCAGGTGCTGATGCAAGTGAGGAAATAGTCTATGAGTACGACAAACATTGTGAAGATGAGATCGATGTATAGTGTTTGATCGTGGCGACGATGGCACCCGAATTGCAGAAGCGATTCAAGCTGGCCACGTCCTACAATATCATGGAGCAGCTCAAGAAAATGTTTCAAGAGCATGCACGTAGCGAGAGGTATAATGTGACTAGAGCTTTGTTGGCATGTAAGATGTCAGAGAATAACTCCGTTAGTGATCACATGCTCAAGATGTTGAGTTATGTGGAGCAATTGGAGAAACTTGAAGCTCATGTGAGCAAGGAGTTGGCCACAGACATTATTATCAACTCGCTTTCTCCTAGCTATTCACAGTTCATCATGAACTATCACATGCACGCGATGTATAAGAGCTTGGATGAGATCCATGGGATGCTGAAAACTGCTGAACTTGACATGAAGAAAGGAGTTTCTCATGTTCTTGCAATTCATGCGGGTGGGAAAAAGATTAAGAAAGACAAATTCCAGCGCCAAATAAAAGGCAAGCCAGCTGTTGGTAAAAATAAGGCTAAGGTTGTTGCTCCGAGCACTTCTAAGGTCAAGGTTGCCGCTACTGATGAGTGTTTTTACTGAAAAGGCATTGGGCATTGGAAGAGAAACTGTCCTAAGTATCTTGATGACTTAAAAAATGGAAAGGTTCCATCTACTTCAGGTATATTTGTTATTGAGATTAACATTGTTACTTCTATTTCTGAGTGGGTATTTGATACCGGTTCGTGCGCTCATATTTGTCGAATATGCAGGCACTAAAGAATAAGAGAGTGGTAGGAAAGGGTGAAGTACAACTACGCGTCGGGAATGGTGCAAGTGTTGCAGCCGTTGCTATAGGATGCATAGATTTGTCTTTGCCAAGTGGACTTGTTTTGGAACTTAAAAATGTTTATTTTGCTCCTATCTCGCGAAATATTATTTCTGTTTCATGTTTGGACATGGATGATTTTTATTTTACTATTAAGAATGGATGCTTTTCGTTTTATAAAGACGATTTATATTATGGATGTTCTTATGAGAATAATGGTCTATATTTGCTTGAGATGGAAAAACAGGTTTTGAATATCAATAACAAAAGACTCAAGACTTCTCATGAGAGTATGACTCTTATGTCGCATTGTCGTCTAGGCCATATAAATGAGAAACACAGGTTTTGAATATCAATAACAAAAGACTCGAGACTTCTCATGAGAGTATGACTCTTATGTCGCATTGTCGTCTAGGCCATATAAATGAGAAACACATTAAGAAATTACGAGAAGTAGGACTTCTTGTCGATTTAGAATCAATTGAGACATGCGAATCTTGTTTGCTTGGAAAAATGGCTAAAACGCCTTTTACGAAAAGAGTGAACGAGTAAATGACTGGTTGGGACTAATACATAGTGATGTATGTGGTCCTATGACAACAAACACCAGAGGAGGTTATCAGTACTTCATAACATTCACTGATGATTTCAGTAGATATGGTTATGTCTACTTGATGAGACATGAGTCCGAATTATTTGAAAGGTTCAAAGAGTTCAATAATAAAGTTGAGAACCAACTCAATAAGAAGATAAAAGTCTTACGGTCAGACCGTGGAGGTGAATACTTGAGCATGGAGTTTGGTGCTTATCTTAAAGAATGTGGAATTGTTTCCCAGCTAACTCCTCCCGGAACGCCACAATGGAATGGTGTTTCCGAGCGAAACAGAACCTTATTGGACATGGTTAGATCTATGATGAGCCAAACTGAGCTTTCTCTTTCTTTTTGGGGTTACACGCTCGAAACTACCGCATTCACGTTAACCCGAGTTCCTTCAAAGTCTGTAGAAAAGACGTCATATGAGATGTGGTTTGTTAAAGTACCAAATATGACTTTTCTGAAGATTTGGGGCTGTAAAGTTTATGTCAAGAGGTTGATGGTTGATAAACGTGGCCCCAGATCCGATAAATGCTTTTTCGTAGGATATCCTAAAGAAATTAAAGGATATTACTTCTATCACAAGTTAGAGAACAAAGTGTTTGTTGCTCGACATGGTGTTTTCTTGGAGAAAGAGTTTCTCGCAAGAAAAGGCAATGATAGCAATGTTAGACTGAAGTTCAAGAGACACTACGAAATGACATAGTTATGGGTTACCATACGTACCCAGTGATAATAGCTTCCACCAGCCCAAGTCGAGAAGAACCAATTTCGCAACAAGTTACGGAAGAGGCTCAATTATTGCCTCAGGCTGATTCGACACCCGTCGAAGTTGGACCCGAACCACAAATTGTTGTGGAGGAGGTTCAACCGAAAGCACAACCTTGGCGTAGGTCAATAAGGACTGTCCAATGACCTGCAAAGTTCATGGGACTACATGAAGTATTGGTATTAGATACCGAGGACCCAATGACCTATAAGAAAGCATTGGACAGACCTGACTTTGATGCATGGCTGGGGGCCATGAAATCCGGGATGCAGTCTATGTACGACAACCAAGTTTGGAACTTAGTTGATCTTCCCGAAGGTGTAAAAGCCATTGAAAACAAATGGGTTTTCAAAAGGAAGACAGACATGGACGGCAACCTGCCTACATATAAAGCACGACTGGTAGCGAAAGGTTTCAAACAAGTTCAAGGAGTTGACTATGATGAAACTTTCTCACCGGTAGTTATGTTTAAGTCAATTCGGATCCTTTTAGCAATTGCCGCATATTACGACTATGAAATATGACAAATGGATGTTAAAACCGCATTTCTAAATGGTCACTTAGAAGAAGATGTGTACATGACACAACCAGAGGATTTTGTAGATCCATTGAATGCTAAGAAGATATGCAAGCTTCAAAAGTCCATTTACGGGTTGAAGCATGCATCACGAAGTTGGAACAAACGCTTCGATAAAGAGATCAAAAGTGTTTGATTTTATCAAGTGTGAAGAGGAACCTTGTGTATACAAGAGAACTAGTGGGAGCGCAATAGTTTTTCTAGTGTTGTATGTAGATGACATAATTCTTATTGGAAATGATATTCCTTTACTGGAGTCCGTCAAATCCTCATTGATGAAAGTGTTCTCTATGAAGGATTTAGGCGATTGTTAGCTAAATACAAGTTTTCTCATTGGATTTGGCTTTAGATCAAGTGGGAGATTGTTAGTATAGTGATCAAGAAGCCAAATATTTTGGAATATTGTGCTTTAAATTTATTTTCATGAATTGAATGATTTATATCATTTTGTTCCTTGAGTAAAATAATTATTTATGGATCATTTAAGTCAATGACTTGAATTGTAGAATTCCATATTTAAGTGTATTATAATTACTCTAAATTATCCTTAATCTTGATTTTAGCATGTAATACTAATTATAATGTTTAAGATTAATGTGTAGATTAAATGATAGTTATATTCTACAAACTATTTGATAAAGTCAATTGAATCACACAAATATATAATGGAGATTACGATATTGGATAGACCTGAAATGAGACATATTATGGATTGTGTTTGTGTCATTAATGTTTCATACGTGTTTTGATTTCTATAATTAAGATGCTCACGTTTCCAACACTGGACATGCATGTCTGTTAGTATCGTCCAACGTTAGCCGTAAAAGGTGACTATATGGGCAGTGTTGCAACAAGCGTGGCTAGTGAAGTGGATTATGTTGATCAAGAGTATTTTGTCCTTCATATTCTATGTGAGTGATAATATCCACGGGCCCCTTGATAAAAGTATTATTGTAATGCATGCAGTGTGATTAAGAGTTAATCATACTTACGATAAACTTTTGGGATCAATAAAATTAATAAGTTTGCAAGGATGACACGTTCGTACCTTGAACTTATTAAGGATATTATGAGATGAGGAATTGACACGGGCAATTATTGCTTAAGGATGATGATTCGTATTTGAGATACTTATTGTCTATGTCACTTGGGTAATCTCAATGTATTTACTCGGTACTAATTATGATTTATAGAATTAGACTGAGTTCTATTTCTATTGCCAATATGACAAGGATCCTACTGGGTCACACCAAAAAGAAAAGAATCAAAGAAAGTAATATTTTGTATGTTACATGGAGATGTAAAATATGATGAGAAATTAATCATGAGATAAATTATTTGATCATCATATAATGCGAAAATAAATGAGACCTAAATTACATATATGATGTGAATTTATGATAATATGTATGTGATATATATTTAATATTCAAATGTTGTTTATTTAGATGCAAAGATTTGATTTGAGGAAAACTGGCTACACCCATGGTTATATATCAATGTTTGGTAATATATCATATTAGGAATAACACAAATAATGAGGCTGATATGATGATATCTTACACGTCTTTAATGGTCCTCAATTTATGCTAGGCTAATTGATGTAATTATTGAATATAATAATATAATGATCTCTTATTTAATGTGAATAGAGAATCTTGATCAAATTATGGGATGATTAGAAAAGGGAAGGATCATACGTAACATCTATATAATCGATACCTATCTTTGCATCTTTAATCAATCAATTATAAGTATTTTCGTAAGGTACAAAAAGATGTTTTTGTAACGGTGAATCAAAATTTGATCGTCCGAGTATTCTCTAGCTGGAGAAAGGACGGTTCTTTGATCGAGTTCTTGGTGGATATCGGTAGAGGTATCATACTTTTGGTACTAAAGGAAATCTCTCATCTCGAAGAAAATCAGGTACAATCTCTACATATTAGTTAGGGTTTATTCGCATGGATGTTGGTGGAATCGATTTAATATGTTAATATAAAAATTTTAAATTCCGCTGCGTGTAATGCTTTGATTACGTCCACCGATTCCCTACATAATACGCTTGTAATTTTTGGTACGGTAACAATGGTAAAAAATGAACGATAACCGTGTGTATAAGGTACAACAAACACAAGTTAAATGGTACGCTAAACCCAACAAAATGGTACGCTATATTAATACCTGTAAAAAAAATTGATGAAAAATACAAAAAGCCTCCTTGACGGGAACAACATCTGACAATCTGACAAACTGACAAATAACGACATCTGACATGTCACTGGCAGAATCTCAAACAAATTCCTCAGTCAATTTGTATAATGTCGGCTCATATATTCTTAATTTTCGTACGGTAAACTACTTAGTTGTGGTATGATATATAACCAAAGTAGGATACAGTCACATGGAAACGTGGTCGCCGAAAAAATTTTAAATTGCGCACGTTCCCGAGGAACACGGATTCCGGGAATCCTCCGGCTAATCCCCAACAGTCCCCACTCCCCACATTATTTAAAGTTTCTTGGACACACTCTTTTTACACTATCTCCTTCTCTTGGTCTTTGTGACCAAGTCAGAACCTTTGTAGAAGCGTCTCTTCAAGATGTTCTTCGAGTATTAGAAGGTAGTCTCACCGCTGCAATGTCAATTCCAACAGAGGTAACGGGCCAACCTCTCGAGCTAGTCTCGAGACATTTGCTAACGGAAAGCCTAAGTGACCCTAGTTTGGTGATTACCTCGAAAGATCTAAGTGAGCCTGTCTCAACGACCGGAGTGGCACTTCCTCCTATCGTGTCACGATGACCGGTCGAAATCGTTCCATAGTAAGTGCAGGCCACACATCAGTGACTTACTCCAATGTCGTGTCAATGGTAGGACTCTGTGGCCTCACTAGTGGTGAATTACTCTTGAAGGACCTCATCAACCTAGAGCTCAAGTTCGCACTTGCCACCTTCTCCGAGAACTTTGAAGCCATCTTATTTAACGGGTGCAGTTGTTGTTACGAACACACTCAACGACAAAGGCAAGACACCGATGGTTGATGAGCCTCCACCACCTCCGCCGAAAACAACCCCACCATCACACCACTACCCAAACCCATACACCATGCCCTTACCAGAGTGCCGTGACATACACATGGACGCCTCCTCTCCGAGGAACAATTAACACCCGACCTCGCGGAGCTCCTAAACCACCTACACCCTCCACCACCCACATGTCGAGGTGACACGGACATCACGACAAAGTGAGACATGACGATCAAGACCCCGATCTTCATGAGGGGGATAAGTGGCCTCGTGTCACTGAGACCTCATCCTCAAGACCTAATTCAAAACCCACACCTAAACCCACAAGACCGTCATCATCTCAGCCGCCCTCATCTCTAGACGAAGACAAACCACAACAGCTATTCTACCACAACCCTTACTATTACCTCCCAAAAGTCTAACTCCCAAACTCCACAAAACACCATGCCTTCAAATGAACTCTCAACCGCGCCAACTAGCTCGACATCAACAATGATCACCAATCCTAACGAGAAGATCGACGCATCATGAATGAGAGGTGGCGTACACTTCCTGAGATCGAGGATGTCGTCCGACATCGGCTTCTTCCTACCCAAGACGAAGAACTCGAGGAAGGTGAAGACAGGCAAGAGATATAAGATCTTCCGCAACTTCTAGCCTATCAAGTGTTCGATCCTCCACCAAACACGTCGAAACGACCGAAGAAAAATCAAAAGGTCAAGGTGGAGTCACCATGGAGAACGTGAAGATTCTTGTCCCCTTCCAAGAGGAGATACGAAGAAGGATATGGAGAAAAGAAGAAAGGTTGATGAAGCTAAACAAGCTCGAGCTCTGCGGACTTTCCCACCTCCACGGAACGGTAGCAATAGGGCATATTTATATGCTGAAGTTCATGACTTCCGGTCCATATGAAATGAACAAGGAGGAATTCGTCAAGTAGAAGAAGATGAAGACACCGATCTATACAATTCAGGAAGTCGAGCTTCACAACGTCGGGAAGACACTATTTCCCGTCTACTGGTCGACCGAATGGATGAACCAAGATTTCAGAAGATGACTTGTCAACAATTCAGCTCGATGAAGTCCATCAGGTGCTTGGTCTCTACCGGATAATAATAATAATGACGGTAAGTTTTGTTATAACACATGTTGTTATATTGAAATTTACTCTCAAAAACTACCCTCAGCGAATGGGATACGAGGCCCTCAAGCGACTAATGATCCGACAAGTTAAGTTTCATGCGCCAAAAGACCTTCAAATCGCACAAGAGAGTAATCTAAAGAAGGTCAACCTTAATCATCCAAGGGACTTTGCTCCCGATCTCGATGAGTACGAGGAATGCGAGATCGTTGAAGAACCGGAGATGTGATGTGTGTATTTCAACTATAGACCCGAGAAGAGCGGGCCGACCCGCCCAGTCCGGAAAGAGCGGGCCGCCCAATTAAATACGGGACGGGTCAGGCCGGCCCTACTATCTAAGGGCCGATAGAATCTTGGCCCTAGCCCATTTATATATGGACCGGGTCAGCCCGGCCGTAGCCCATTCGGCCCGATTTTTTATTTATTTATTAATTTTAATTTTTAAAAACTATTTTAATTATTCCTTATAAAATATAATTCTTACCTAATATTATATAAAATAATATATATACATAATTTTGAAAAGATTGTATGTAAAAATATTTTTTTTTCCTCTATAAAATCCAATTTTATAAATATTAAACATAAAAATAAATGAATATAAAAAATAAAAAGCGGGCCAAATTGCCCCGCGGCCCACTGACCGGTCGGGCCATCGTGGGCCGGGCCAAACTGCCCGGTCACTTTTCGGGCTCCTAAATTACGACCCAAACCCGTTTTTTTCCGGGCGGGTCGGGCCGGCCCTTGGGTTCAGGTCCAAACTTTCAGCTCTACTCAACCATAAAGGAGAGAAGCGCTTAGTCCTCGGTTCCGAAGTGGCGATTCTATGATGGAACTTTGAAGATCGTCCTCCAAACACATGGAGGATTGTCTCGAAGCCTTGGACTCAACCGAGACTGCGACATAAGTTGTCCAAGAAGAGCGAGTCCTTACCAAGAAGATTATGGACTTCGTATAAGCACGGTTGAAACTACAAAACAAGATCCGTCAGTACGAAATAGCTCCCGCCCTTAGGACTTCATTCTTCAAAAGATAGAAATGCCAAAGAAGGATAATGGAGCTTCAACGGAGATGAACACAAGGGAGAGATTGTTAAAATTCTATAAGTTGTGTTCACATCTTTATGTTATCTTCACTCTTCATATATATTAGTAGTCTTGGGCTAAATTGTAAATAGCTATAAGCACAAGGCTACTAAAATATACCACTTCGATTGTAGCATGTATACATGTAGTTATGTTATATATGTAACTAGCATTTTAGAAAATATTGTAATTCATTCATTCGAGATACAACAAAAATTCCTGAGTTCTAATTCAAGAGAGAAGTTAGAGAATTCCCGAGAGCTTCAAGTGACATTCTCAGTGTAAACACAAACCGTATTCTGCACCAATTTTAGGTATTCCTCGAACGATCTTCAAGTTTTCGATTGTAGGTTGGATTACGGGTATCCTACAAAACCCTCTCATCATCGATCACTTCATGGATATTATTCTCGACATCCCCAGATGGAATTCAACTGAGAATCTCAAGCCTCCAAAGTTCAAAAATTTCCAAAAGGTGGAGGTGGCTTCCAAACACTAACCCGATGATTATTTCAACCGACCTCCTCCAGCTTGCTGATTCAAAATGACACAACACTCATCAATTACTACCGGATGCATGAAATTTCAGTTCTCATGATTCAGTAAGATTCAATTGAATCTAACCCCGGAAACAACAGAGTGTTAGTGAAGATCTTGCTAGAATAGCCACACCTCCTACATTATCCGAACACATCGCGACAGATGACTCCGATGACAACTGGAAACTTTTGACAAAGACCCCAAATAGGATACGACATAAGCAATTCAATGATACATCAATACCTCTGCTGAGTCGACAATGCATATCACCCTCCCCTCACAATTTCTCCGGACCACCCCAACAGGTGCAGGTGTTGATCAGCTCCCGGGTTGAAGTCGTCGCATTAGGTCCAACGGTGCGTGTACAACCTAGTCGTACCCTCTCATCTGTCTCCCAACACAGAGGTGTTGACAAACGCATGGGATCCAAATCTTCTATCACCACTTCAATGAGAAGTGAGAGATATTGAACTAAGTGATACTTAGCCCCACACTATACCATCATTGAGCACATCGAGTCTAGTGTCCTTATTTCCTATATTTTTCTCAATTTTCTATGATACATACACATTTAACACCTGGTCTTTGTGACCCGGTTAGAACTTCCGTAGACAATCTATCTTCGACATAATTCGAGGATCGAAAGGAAGCCATGCCGTTGCAACATCAATAACAACAACTGAATCAAGTAATCTTTTGGAACAAGCCTCTAGATTGATGTCAACGGAAGCCTAAGTGACCCCAATGTTTTTTAAAGTCCTACTTACACATGCCATGTCTATGAGATTTTCTCTAATGTCGTGACGATGGAATGACTAAATGGCTTTGTTGAGTTATTTACATTACCTGACTTCTGTGACGTTCTTTTGTCACGTCTTCTTCGCCGCCTACACACCCCATTCCCTTATCGCGACGAGACACTCATCTTGATAAGATCTCATGATGATCATGATGACTTCGATCATCATGAGGGGGAGAATAAAAGAATATAAGGGGGAAATGTGTTAGTACCATAGTCAGACTCTCCTACACTTGACATGCATCAAATGATTCATGACTACATTCTGAAGGAGCCTTAGCGTGATCTACCAAAATCTGAAGATGTCGTCCATGTCCGTATACGGACACATATGATTGAACAACAAAGGGGAAGGTTCTTCAATATCGGATACTTTTTCCGGCAATTTTCGAAAGGAGAGGATCGAATACAATTGGAGAGATTCTCCAATATGAAATACCTTGTTTGTCAAGCAACTTCAGACATCTTTAGCCAGACGAGCTTCAAGAAGTTGAAGACTACAATCAAAAACCAACCGAACTTTGGAGCTCGATGAAGTCTATCATGTGTTTGGTCTCTACCGGATAATAATAATAATGACGGTAAGTTTCGTTATAACACATGTTGTTATATTGAAATTTACTCTCAAAGAGTACCATCAGCGACTGGGATACGAGGCCCTCAAGCGATTAATGATCCGACAAGTTAAGTTTCATGCGCCTAAAGACCTTCAAATCGCACTAGAGAGTAATCTAAAGAAGGTCAACCTTACTCGTCCAAGGAACTTTGCTCCCGATCTCGATGAGTATGAGGAATGCGAGATCGTTGAAGAACCGGAGATGTGATGC
Organism: Linderniella brevidens; assembly: GCA_004919715.1. Classification (NCBI taxonomy): domain Eukaryota; kingdom Viridiplantae; phylum Streptophyta; class Magnoliopsida; order Lamiales; family Linderniaceae; genus Linderniella; species Linderniella brevidens. The sequence goes on from SWDC01000154.1 coordinate 20,463,602, forward strand.
GTGTATCTCAACCATAAAGGAGAGAAGCGCTTAGTCCTCGGTTCCGAAGTGGCTATTCTATGATGGAACTTTTAAAATCATCCTCCAAAACATGAAGGACTATCTCGAAGTCCTCAACTAAGACTGCACAGAAGCTGTCCATGAAGAGCGAGTCCTTACCGAGAAGAGTATGGACTTCGTATAAGCACTGTTGAAACTACAAAATGAGATCCGTCAGTACGAAATAGCTCCCGCCCTTAGGACTTCATTCTTCAAAAGATAAAAACACCAAAGAAGACAAGGATAATGGAGCTTCAACGGAGATGAACAAAAAGGGAGAGATTTTTGAAATTCTATAAGTTGTATTCACATCTTTATGTTATCTTCACTCTTCAATTGTATATTAGTAGCCTTGAGCTAACTTGTAAATAGCTATAAGCACAAGGCTACTAGAAAATATACCACTTTGATTGTGACATTTATACATGTAGTTATGTTATATACGTAATTAGCATTTTAGAAAATATTGTAATTCATTCATTCAAGAGATACAACAAAAATTCCCGAGATCTAATTCAAGAGAGAAGCTAGAGAATTCCCTAGAGCTTCTAGATTGATGTCAACGGAAGCCTAAGTGACTCCAATTTTTTTTAAAGTCCTACTTACACAGGCCACGTTTATTAGATTTTCTCTAATGTCGTGACGATGAAACGACTAAATGGCTTTGTTGAGTCATTTACATTACCTGACTTCTATGACGTTCTTTTATCACATCTTCTACGCCGCCTACACACCACATTCCCTTATCGCGACGACACGCTCATCTTATTCATTTTGATAAGATGTCATGATGATCATGATGACTCTGATCATCATGAGGGGGAGAATATAAGAATATAAGGGAGAGAAGTGTCAAAGTTCGGCGCGTCAAATCACCATAACCAGACTCTCCTACACTTCACCTGCATCAAATGATTCATGACTACATTCTGAAGGAGCCTTGGCGTGATCTACCAAAATCTGAAGATGTCATTCATGTCCATATACGGACACATATGATTGAACAACAAAAGGGAAGATTATTCAATATCGGATACTTTTTTCGGAAATTTCCGTAAGGAGGAGATCGAATACAAAGGGAGAGCTTCTCCAATATGAAATACCTTGTTCGTCAAGCAACTTCAGACATCTTTAGCCAGACGAGCTTCAAGAATTTGAAGACTACAATAAAAAACCAACCGAACTTCTGGAGGTGCCAATTTCATCAAGTGTTGAAAATACGTCAAGGACGGACACAACTACAATTTCAATTGGTATCACAACTACAATTGATGAAACTACAATTGGTGTCGGCCCTACAATAAATTGGTAACAGACTCACAATTGACCCTGGGAGTACGTCAAAGTCGTAGCTTCCTTGAAAAAATCAGAAGGAAGATCTGGTGTCTAGATGAGAAGATCGAGAGATGGTGAACTTGAAGATTTCACAAATAGGAGATTATAAGGCAAGACTAAGGAGGAGATTGCTAGGACTCGAGCAATCATTCATTGCAAGATAAAGATAACATGTGTTGGAAATTGAACACAAACGGGGAGTTTTTTAGGACCATTTTATTGTGCTTAGTAAATATATTATCTTAGTCTTACAATGTATATAAGTAGTTTAGGATTGAAATGTAATTAGCACTCTTTTAGGACTATTTGTGTAAATATACCAAAGTATGTTGGTATATATAAGGCCCTAATGACTTGTATTAGGGCCAAGCATTCAAAGAGGTGAGTTTGACATTTTGTAAATGGTAGACATATTGAAATGAAGAATCAAACATTTTAGAGACAAGATTTCGCCAACTCTAAGTGCTCTTAAACGCTCTATTCTCTCTCGACACTTCAAAGTAAGGAACCCTATATCTTTCCACTTTAATTCTATCAGTATCCTTAATTGATTACTTGTAATCCATTATCGGTTGGATATTTGGATACTGCATATAAGAGTAATCTTATTACGCTTTTATATTTTACCAACAGTACAAAGAATATAATACTTTATATTGTCGATCTATTTAGGATCTACAAACAAATATTCAGCACCTTAAACAAATAATATAAAACTAAAAAAACACTAAATAAATAGCATATAAGCTTTAAAAATCTTATTCGAAAAATAAAAGTTGAATGTTTTGAAGTTCATAACAACATAGTGATGTGTTCTTACAAGGAACATAGTACCACACATAAGTAGTACCAAAAATATTCCATCCTCATAAATATTTTCTAACAGACAACGCATCACACGTCAGAAACTATCTGACATGTAAGACACTGACATGTCAGAGGTGGTTTTTCAGATATTTTGGATTTGTTTTTTATTTTACACGGTTTCTAATTTGTCCTACTAATTTTAGTGTTTTTGCAATACCATTTCCGCGCACTTGTGGTACCATTTTAATGAGGTTGTAGTACCTTTTATCAATATGTTACGGTACTTAATGTCTATATTATACACTACCTCGCTTCAAGACAAAAAAACACCCACATCGATAAAAAAAGATGCGATAACTACCTAAAACTCTGACATAAATGAAAATACAACCACACTATAGAATTCATGGAAACCATCGATCGCAAAAGGATTGATATCGTATGTCTATTCCTTGTACATAACTAAGCTCTATCCAACAGACTGAATATGATGCTTCCCTTTTGATGTATCAGTGAACTTCTTATAACATCGACAATGTAGCTCTCATTTTCATTGATCCTTTCTAACTTACAAAATACAAGATTACTTATTGTAAGAAATGTCGTATTGGGATCGAACACATACATCATTGAAACGAGCAACACAGATAAAAAAGATAAATCTTACACAAAGAGTTTGCACTAATGCATGAAAATGATTCAGAAATTTTGCATGTGCCGGTTTTTTTTTTGGATCTGCAATAATGGAGTTGCATATATTGTGGTACCATTTTAACGTAATTGTGGTACCTAATGTAGATATTTTGTGGTACGATTAATGTGATCGTCTTACCTAATGTAGATTAAATGTCGTACCATTCTAAACCTGAGACACATAACTACCTAATGTGGTACCATTCTTAAAATGGCACTGCCACATCACTTACAAAGGTACTACATTTCAAACCATCAAAGACTATAAAAAATGGTACACGATATAATTAAAATAAGTACTACATAACATTCACGTACGAAAATTTGAATTTCCGAGAAATTAATCCCAATTATTACCAAAAAAATACTCGCACATATCCGATGTCTACTAAGCTTTACCATAGAAAGTGGAAAGCACCTGAAGTGACCTAGACCAAGGAAATCCACAAACGACTGGATTGGAAAGACACGACGTGTTTCCAGCAACGCACGTTGAGTTGACCTAGATGAGAAACTCACGCTGGATCGATCTAAATCAAGGAAACCAATGCTAGATTGAAAGTTGAAAACCCACGATTCTTCTTTTTCACTTTCTATCTTTTTTTTTACCAAATAATCGAAACATTCAAGTTATCTGGACCGAGAAAAACCACGATGGAGTGGGAATCCTCAGAGTTGTTTCAACGGTAGAAGAAGTCAACCCTAATTTTTGACTTTTTTGGGTTTGGGGCTGAAATTAAATACTTGTCTGGGAAAGGGGACGTCTGATCGGAAAAAAAAAAAAAAAAACCTTCTCGTCGCAATTTTGGGAGACAAATCATGTTAGGATGATGATCCTTGGAGGTAAACAATGGATCTGCTACAAATTTCATTTTTATAGAGAGAAATGAAGTTTGAATATAAGAGAGATTTAGATGATAAAAAATAATGTAAAAATTAAAGTAAGCGTAAAATTATCTTTCAGTCAAACGGACACCAAAGAGAAAAACTTTATTTGATTAAGTATCTAATTATAGAATAAACGTGGCCCATAAGAATTTTATCTCAATTGTGGTTTAAGTGTAGATCCCCTTGTAATATTATATAAAAGAAATTATTAATTTCATTTTCTTGAAATTCATACCGAAGTCCTGAACCTCATCAATCTTCAAAATCTCGTATTCTACTAATTATAGAATTATTGTTCGTCGGAATCATGGTTTTAAAAACTGAATCGGACCGGCCGATCCGACCGGAAAACCGTGAACCGGTCGGAAATCCGATTCGATTCAGCTTTAATTTAAAAAAAGAAAAGAAAAAAATCTAGAAAGAAAACGATTAATACAAAAATAGATAAGTGATATTTCAAATATGTTGTAGTGGTCTAGTTGTTAGCCTTTTAGATTAAACCTCTAAACCTTAAAAAATGTTCTGCCGATTCCAAAAACCGATTTTAAACCAGTCTCAAAACATCAAAATGTCATACGTGGCAACCCTATTCATCGAACACCTCAAAGCAAGGCTCTAGACGCGAATCTTGAAGGCACCGCTTGCCATTTTCGCGAGGACTCGGTGCTGCTTTGTAATATCCCTATCAAAAATATTTCGGCAGGGTATTTTCAATCATCTCTTAATCTTGTCTCGAAATGCCATATGTCCACTCTTCAGCTGCGCCTTATTTAGTTTATGGTTTGTTTGAACATGGGGAAGCATTATTAGGATCGCACGGTTATTATATTTTAATAGTGGTGTACCTTAATCAGATAATCATAGCTGTACAATATGTGGACCCTTTTAACCTTGATCTTGCATAACTTTATCTCACTTTCATCACCATGGTTGGTTGTGTGTGTATATATATATATATGTTTGTGTATGTTATATTGCTGCTTACTTTATCTGGTTCTTATTTCATCTCTGTTTTCCGAATAAACTAGTCAACCATGCGGTGGCGGGATTTCAGATCCCTTTTCTGTTATGGTAATTTAAGAGGGGTTCTTCAGTCGCAGGTTTGTTATCGTTTCACTTGTCTGAAGCGGAACTGCTGATTCTTTGTTGTTATAAATAGCTCTAATCTTGGATTGATGCTGCCTGCCTGGTAGTTGATGATAAAATTTGAATCTTCAACACAAGTTCTTGCCTTGCCGTGATCTGTTTTCTACCATTTATTGATGCCTTTGTCGATTATTTTTATTTATTTATTTATTTATTTATTTTGAACAATTTAGGGCGCTCATGATTGGGTTTCTCAACTTCACTTCCCCTTGATTGCATTCCGGAATCATCAGGTATATAAAAAAAGAAAAAGACAAAGTAAGCATACAGTAATTTGTTTGCAGAAAATTTGAATTGTCTTTCGCATTGTAACTTATTTAGACGCTTTTGCATAGCCTGAAATGGAAGGCCAACCGACAACAACACACACCGTAAGATCCCATGGAGTTACATTGGCGAGAACGCACGCACATGATTGGTTGATACTTATGGTCCTCGGTGCCATCTTAGTTGCTTTACATCTCATCCACCCTTTTTATCGTTATGTCGGGAAAGATATGATGTCTGAGCTTCGATATCCACTGAAGAGCAACACGGTTCCCGGTTGGGCTGTCCCTGTAATATTTTAAGATAAAGAAATTTTACTGCTAATAACATAAAGCACAACTAAACTCATTTTGCTTCCTTGGCCTTAAAATTTGCTTCTACCATCTCTCCTAGTTATATGCTGTTGTTCTGCCAATCATGGTGTTCCTGGTGTTTTACCTTCGACGTAGAGACGTATACGATCTTCATCATGCAATATTAGGTATGATGAATGTGTTCAGCATCCGTATATGTGTGTGTACTTGGACAACTGTTTGCGGTATAGTATGAGATTCCGATAAATTATTATGTTTATTTCGTAGGGATCTTATTTTCGGTTGCCATTACCGGGGTCATAACCGACGCGATAAAAGATGCGGTGGGTTGGCCAAGGCCCGACTTCTTCTGGAGGTGTTTCCCCGATGGAAAAGAAGTAATAATATAGAATTTCTGCTAAGTAGCCGAGGAATTTTATTATTGAGTTTATGATCATGAAAATTCAGAATTTTCCGAACAGGCTTACGATGGATGGGGGGATGCTATTTGTCATGGAGAAGAGGGCGTTGTAAGAGAAGGACATAAGAGCTTTCCTAGTGGACATACTTCCTGTAAGCACGCACGCACACACACACACGCAGAAAGAAAGAAGTTGGGATGTCGTTATTTCTAAAGAATGTTTGACAAGTTAATTCTTTCTTAGCAATTACGAAATTTATCAGGGTCTTTTGCGGGTCTCGGGTTCCTATCCCTTTATTTATCGGGGAAGATAAAAGCATTCGATCGGAGAGGCCACGTGGCGAAACTATGCCTGGTTGTGCTTCCTCTGGTGATTGCCTCACTTGTCGGGATTTCGAGAATCGATGATTATTGGCACCACTGGCAAGATGTGTTTGCAGGAAGTTTGCTAGGTTTGTACATATAAACAACCCACGAATTGAACAGCTCTACTGTTATTGTAATAATATGCAAGACGAGTCTTGTGCAGGTTTGGCTGTAGCAACGTTTTGCTATCTGCAGTTCTTTCCGCCTCCTTATCACATCGATGGTAAGTAATCATCGCATGTCTGTTAGTATTATTAATTTCTTGAGATTCGATTGAAGTTACTACTGATTTTATGTTGTAGGATGGAGAACATATGCTTACTTGCAAGTTATGGAGGAAATGAGCAGAAACACAGCATGCAATGTGCTGCAGCAGCAGCAGCTGAGCCATCACGCTGAGGTTGAAATCCAGCCAGCTCAAGGCTCATCGTCTATGGTTCACGATCTAGAGTTCGGTAGAAGATAAGTTTTTCTTTTTTTATTTAAGAATGTAAATTTTCCGATATATTATATTTTCATCAATATTATGAAATTATTATAAATAATATGCGGATGTTTTTAATGTTGTAAAATTTAGTTAATTGTTGATGAGATGAGATAAGATAAGATAAGATGTATTTAATGTTGTAAATGTTAGATGAAATAGTAGAAATTTTTCTACTATAAATAGACCGATGTATTTGTATTGAACCATATCGAAAACATCAATAATACTCTCTCTACAATTCTCGTATTTATATTTTCTGTTTCTTGTCCAATTATAATAGTTTTATAACACGTTATCAGCACGAGCGCTCTCCGGCAACGATCAACCTTCGGACAAGATCATATACAACTATAATCGAGTATGACGAATTTGCAAAGCCTGAAGTTTGTTGCCCTTGACATCTCAGGGAAGAATTATTTATCTTGGGCACTAGACGCAGAAATTCATCTAAAAGCAAAAGGTTTGTGAGACACTATTGTCGACTCAAAAACCACAACGGCATGTGACATCACTGATACTGTAAAAATTACAAGCGCTCAGGATAAGGCAAGAGCTTTGATAGTTCTTCGCCACCACATTCATGCGGATCTGAGGGATGAGTACTTAAATGAACAAGATCCCGCTGAATTGTGGAAAAATCTGAAAGATCGATTTGACCACCTGACAATTGTTATCCTCCCAAAGGCAAGGTATGAATGGATGCATTTAAGATTACAGGATTTTAAATCCCTAACTGAATATAACTCGGTTGTTCATAATGTGACTACCACACTGAAATTGTGTGGAGAAACAGTCACCGAAGACAGTATGCTGGAGAAAACATTCAGCACTTTTCATCCATCAAATATGATATCGCAACAGCAATATAGGGAGAGACGATTTAAAAAGCATTCAGAGTTAATCTCTTGTTTGTTGTTGGATGAACAAAACAATGAATTGTTGATGAAAAACCACGAATCCCGACCGACTAGTTCTACTGCAATCCCTGAAGCGAATGCAGTCAAAGGTAATAATGATAATAGTTGAAGCAATGATCGTGGACGTGGTCGTGGTGGACATCGCGGTCGTGGACGTGGCCGAGGAAATTACGGTTGTGGTTATCAGCATTTCCGTGGTGGTTATCATAACAATCGTGGCGGTCATCAGAATTTTTTCCAGAAGAGAAAAAATTACGAAAATAATGATGAGAAGAGACACACAGAACAAAAGAACAACGATGAGCAATGCTATCGTTGCGGTGGTTCGGGCCATTGGTCACGTAACTGTCGCACGCCCAAACATTTGGTTGAATTATATCAACAAAATAAGGGCAAAGAAAAGAGAATCGAAACGAATTTTGTTCAAAGTGATTTTGTCTCTGCTTCTGGGACAAAAGATGAAAATACACATTTCGAAACTGGGGATTTTTAGTTTTTCCTGAAGAAAACTAATATATTATGTAATATTATCGTGTGCTTTATTATTGTGTGTATTGTATGCTTTATTATTGTGTGATTTATTATGTATCGTTTGGAATGTTTTATTAAGTTATATGTTTTCTTTTGATATATCTGTTTATTTTAATAATGATTATTATGTGTTTGTTTATAAAGGAATTTCTCTTATGGAAACGAACATGTGCAATGGACAATTATGTCTTGCAGACTGTGCAACGACTCATACGATTATGAAGAATAAGAAATATTTCGATCATCTTGAAATGAAAGACACAAGTGTTATTACAATATCGGGTAGCACAAATATAATTGAAGGCTCCGGAAGAGCCAACATTTTACTACCCAGATAAACAAGGCTGATAATTGAAAACGCCTTATATTCTCCTAAGTCTCAAAGAAATTTATTGAGCTTTAAAGCTATTCGACATAATGGATATCATGTTGAGACTGCAGAAAAAGCAAATGTTGAATATTTGCACATTACAAAGGGGGTTTCTAATGATAAAAGAATTATGGAAACATTACCTTCCTTTGACTCTGGGTTGTATTACACATATCTTAGAACGATCAAATCGTATGCTACCGTAAACCATAAGTTTACTAATGACAGTACATTTAATGTTTGGCATGACCGGTTGGGCCATCCTGGTGCGATGCGGAAAATAATTGAGAATTCACATGGGCATTTAATGAAGAACCAGAGGATTCTCCAAAGTAATGAATATTCATGCGTCGCTTGCTCTAAAGGGAAGTTAATTATTTGGCCATGACCAGCGAAAATAAAGAATGAATTCATAACATTTTTGGAGCGTATACATGGTGATATTTGCAGACCGATACATTGTATCCATCATGTGGACCATTTAGGTATTTCATGGTATTAATTGATGCATCGACTAGATGGTCTCATGTATGTTTGTTATCAACACGCAACATGGCGTTTGCGAGGTTGCTTGCACAAATGATTCGACTAAGAGCACATTTTCCAGATTACCCGATAAAGAAAATACGCCTTGATAATGCTACTGAATTTACTTCCAAGGCATTTAATAATTATTGTATGTCTATCAGAATTGATGTTGAGCATCCCGTGCCACACGTTCATACCCAAAACGGTCTTGCAGAATCGTTGATTAAGCGCTTGCAATTAATTGCAAGACCATTATTGATGAAGTCGAATCTTCCATCGTCTTGCTGGGGACATGCTATATTGCATGCAGCAACACTAATCCGCATCAGGCCAATGATGTTTCCCCATTACAAATGGTTCATGGTCAGGAACCAGATATTTCCCATCTAAGAATTTTGGGATGTGCAGTATATGTTCCAGTTGCTCCACCACAACGAACAAAGATGAGACCTCAAAGGAGGTTGGGAATATATGTCGGATATGAATTTCCATCGATAATAAAGTATTTGGAACCTCTAACTAGATATTTATTTACGACCAGATTTGTCGACTGTCATTTTGATGAATTGAATTTTCCGACATTAGGGGGAGAAAAGAAACAGCTGGAGAAATATGTTAATTGGAATGAATTATCGCTAAATCATTATGATCCTCGAACTAAAAAATGTGAGCTAGAAGTTCAAAAGATAATTCATTTACAGAGTTTAGCTAGTCAACTGCCAAAAAGTTTTACTGACCTTAAATGAGTGACAAAGTCACATATTCCAGCTGTTAATGCTCCTGCAAAAATAGATGTTCCTGCAGAACATAGTATCGAACCTAATCCACAACTAAAGCGTGGTAGGCCCTCGGGTTCCAAAGATAAAAATTCTCGGAAAAAAATGGAGCAAATAATAATAAGAATGGTCCAACCGTGGATTTATCGACTAGAGAAGAGTCGATGGGCATAAAAGATAATGAGAATGAAACTCAGGTACCTGAACGTTCAGAAAATAATGATAATGAAGAGATCTCGATAAACTATGCCCAAAATGGAATTAGATGGAAACGAGATGAAGTCAACGTTGACGATAAATTCTCATTTAACGTAGCGCTACATGAAATGAATGAGATTAATGAGAATGAGGATCATGAACCAAAGTCTGTACAAGAATGCAGAGAAAGAAATGATTGGCCAAAATGGAAAAATGCAGTCGAGGCCGAGTTGAAACCACTTGAGAAACGAAAGGTTTTCGAACCTGTAGTCCGTATACCAGAAAATGTAAAGCCGGTTGGATATAAATGGGTTTTCATTAGAAAGAGGAATAAAAACGGCGAAATTTTAAGATACAAAGCACGGCTTGTTGCGCAAGGTTTTTCGCAACGACCTGGTATTGATTATGAGGAGACGTATTCTCCTGTGGTGGATGCAACTACTTTTCGTTCTATAGTAAGTCTGGTAGTACGAGAAGGTCTCGATATGCGTCTTATGGATATTGTTACTGTTTATCTATATGAAACACTTGACAATAACATATATATGAAGCTCCCCGAGTGATTTCAGTTACCTAAAACTTCAGGGCCCAGAAATTAGTACTCAGTTAAGTTGAATAAATCATTGATGGATTAAAGCAATCTGGGCGAATGGAGTATAATCGCCTAAGTGAATTTTTTGTGAAAGAAGGGTATCGGAATGATCAAACTTGTCCCTGCATATTTCTGAAAAGATGTAAAAATGAGTTTGTCATTATAGCAGTCTATGTTGATGATATCAATATAATTGGAACTCCTGAAGAGTTGACCAAAGATGTTGATTGTTTGAAAAGGAAGTTTGAAATGAAAGATCTCGGAAAAATAAAATTTTGTCTTGGACTACAAATTGAATATTTGAAAAGTGGAATATTTGTACATCAAGAGACTTATACGAAAAAGGTATTGAAAAGATTTTACATGGATGAATCTCATCCACTGGATACTCCAATGATTGTTAGATCTTTAGACGTAAATAAATATCCCTTCAGACCACGCGAAAATGCTGAAGAGCTACTTGGTCCTAAAGTACCATATCTTAGTGCTATTGGAACATTAATTTATCTTACGAGTCATACGCGACCTAAAATAGTGTTCGCTGTAAACTTATTGGCAAGATATAGTTCTTCGACGACTCGTAGACAATGGAATAGAGTTAAACGTATTTTTCGATACCTTATAGGAACATCTGATATGGGATTGCTCTATTCTAATGAGTCGAAAGCAAATTTAGTTGGATATGCAGATGCTGGCTATTTGTCTGACTCACATAATGCTCGATCGCAAACAGGTTATTTATTTACATATGGTGAAACCGCTATTTCACGGCGGTCAGTGAAACAAACTTTAACAACTATTTCATCTAATCATGCGGAAATTCTCGCTATTCATGAAGCTAGCCGAGAATGTGTTTGGTTGCGATCGATAATTGAGCATATCCAACAGACTTGTGGGTTGCTTTCTGAGAAATTACTTCCAACGATCTTATATGAAGATAATGCGGCATGTGTTGCCCAATTAAAGGAATGATATATTAAAGGGGATAGAACAAAGCAGATTTCACCGAAATTTTTCTTCACCCATGATTTGGAGAAAAATGGTGATATTAATGTACAACAAGTGCGATCAAGTGAAAATCTTGCAGATTTATTTACGAAAGTACTTCCCCCGATTATTTTTAGGAAATTGGTATATTCACTTGGAGTTCGAAGACTCCGAGATTTATAATGATATTATCATCAGAGGGAGAAAATATGCGTTGCACTCTTTTTCCTTTCACTGTGGTTTTTCCCATGTGGTTTTCCCAGTAAGGTTTTTAATGAGGCAACAAATGAAAGTGTATCAAAAGGAATTATGTACTCTTTTTCCTTCACTAGGTTTTTATCCCACTGGGTTTTTACTGGTAAGGTTTTAACGAGGCAAATTCTTTGAAAAACATCCAAGGGGGAGTATTATGAAATTATTATAAATAATATGTGGATGTTTTTAATGTTGTAAAAGTTAGTTGATTGTTGATGAAATGAGATAAGATGTATTTAATGTTGTAAATGTTAGATGAAATAGTAGAAATTTTTCTACTATAAATAGACCGATGCACTTGTATTGAATCGTATCGAAAACATCAATAATATTCTCTCTACAATTCCCGTGTTTATATTTTCTGTTTCTTGTCCAATTATAATAGTTTTATAACAATAAAAAAGATATCCAATTTTTTAGACTCATTTCACAATAAATAAATAAAAAGAAAAGAAAAGATTTTTACATTTTTTGTCCCCGATGTTTGGCTTATGGGCGTTTTAGGTCTCAGTTTTTTCGAGTTACAGTTTTAGTCCCAATGATATCGATTTTGGGCGTTTTTTGGTCCCTCGATTGACTTAATCGTATGTCTGGAGGGAATTTAACACGTTACACGCACCTGATTTCACTCTTTCGAACTTAAAACATTCCATTTTCATATTACACCGCAAAATATGTGCTCACGTCGACTTAAACGGTTAAAACATCACATTGTTATAATTGCATCGTTAGTTCGAATTTGTGCCATAACTCTCCGCCAAGTCTTTCATTCCATGTTGAAGAATATGGTTTCTGTGCACTTAAGTCGATTAAAATGAAATCAGGTGCGTGTAACGTGTTAAATTTCCTCCAAACATATGATTAAGTAAACCGGAGGACCAAAAAGCCCAAAATCGACAACATTGGGGACTGAAACTGTAACTCGGAAAAATGGGGAACCAAAAACGCCATAGGATCGGGACCAACAATGTAAAAATCCAAAAAAAAAAAAGAATTAACTATAGCCAGCCAAGAACGGAGGGAGCAAAACATACCAACACCCTCAGCGAGCTAACAGGGCACTCCTGACACGTAAATGTGTAATTTAGCAGCTCGATGTTCACATAGATCCACCCGTCCTTGAAATTAGGGCCCCGAACGACACGTGACCAACTGACCCATGTCACGATCCGGTTTGAACTAGACTCCGAAAAATACAATATTGACCAGCGAGGGCAAACCATGCTCGGAAACGATGTTCGTCGTCGTGTCGTAGTATGGCGTGGCAAAATTCTTGAAAATTTGTAATCTTTTGATTTGGACATGAATATTATTGCGAGATCAGAGTGGATTTCGAACCATTGAAATCCTTTTCTCCTCCATTCGGCTGTGGGCATGGGCCACAATTGCCTGTTTGAATAACGGTGGCAAGTTATACTTAAGTGGATAGGTAACACAAAACATATATGTAGTAATGAGTCACATTTGCCGATTTTGAATGATGGTGGACTAAGTGTTAATTTTTTTAGTAGAGTTAAGTTATATCCAAGTGGATAGGTAAGAAACCAACGTATGAATGCAGTAATTTTACACGGTTAATTGTTTTCTTGTTCTTTGATGTCATGATTTATGGAAGTAATTGATTAGTGAAAACCTCATCGAAACAAAATCAAAGCAAGTAGTCAATTACTCCAAATACACATTCTAGCTAGGGCGGCAAATATGTTCAACTTCATTAGAGGATTCAACACATTAAAGTTTACTTTTTCAATTAATTACTTAATTAATATCTCAGTAAAGAGGATACAATGTAAACATAGTTTCCACGTCCCAATTAATTAATCCTTTCTTTCACAAATGTTCGAGTCAAGCTTAGGCCCCACTTAACAAGAACGTTGGAGAGAAAAAAAAAAGAAACAAAAGCAAAATAATTTCCATACCCTCTTTGCCCTTCTTTAATCAGACCGTTGTAACACTCCATCACTTCAAAAAGCAGCACAAAGTAAATCAAATCTCTCAGTTCTTGGACGACGGACGACAATGGCAGAAATCAACACACCTCTGCTTCAAAACCACCAAACATTCAAATCCCTGCAACTCGCGCTCGACCCCAAAGCTCTCATACTCTCTCAGTTCTCCGATTCGAATAAAACCTACCAATTGAGGAGAGGCCCACGATACAAAGAGTACTCCGATCTAAGAGACAAATGGCTATGGACCAATAATCACGCAGTCCGAGGAACCCCGGAGAAGGAAACGCAGCAGAATCGCCCTGTCATGACCCCACAAAGGAAGCAAGTGAAATTTAGTTGCAACGCCACACCGCCGAAGAGGCCCAACAACAAGGCGAACCCTTCTTCTTCTTCTTTTTCTTCTTCAATCGTGGCTCAGTCGGTGCCGGATTTTTCGTCTCTTCTTCGAAAGGAGAATCGTAAGCCCGCCACAGCATCTCCGGCGAACAAGTCTTCCGTGACTCCGCCGGTAATGAAGAGTGGGAAAATGTACGGGAAAATGGTGGGTGGTGGTAGTAAGTCGGCGGCCTCGGATGAGAAAAGAAGTGGTGGGGTGGTGAAGTCTCGTAAGAGCTATGCTAACATTGAGGAGCTCAAAGGGTTGGCTCGTGCTGCTGGTAATGCCATCGTCAATGGAGGGCCCACTAAGAGTATAAGAAAGAGCGCCGTGTTTGGGTTCAGACATGTTTGACTTGAGGCGTTGCTTCTAGTGAGATTCGTTTTTCTGTCATTTCTCTGTTTCATTGATTCTTTTGTCTTTTTTTTTTCTCGTTTTGGGTTGTTTCAATTGCTTTTGATTTTGATTTCTAGATATAATATAGAGAGGCTTGGTGGTGGATTTTCTTCCATGGATTTAAGGGTTTTCCTGTAAAAAGAAGCTTTTTTTTTTTTTGGCGATATGGCATTTTGTAAGAGTTGAAACTACTACAACAGCGTGTCCTAGAGAGCTGATTGTTACATCATTTTAATTGATTCATATCATCTCTCTCTCTCTCACCCCGCAACAACTCTCTGAGTGTTATCCAATTCATTGCATAGTATATATACTTATTCAGTGGAATGACACTGGGCTATGTAAGTTTGCTACCTATTAGAGACCAAAAAACTTGAGGTTGCTACTACAATCATGCAATTTCGGAAAGCGTTTCTAAAACCTCCTTGATGATTGATTGGTTTGCTATTTACATTTTCTTTCATTAGCTACCTAACAATTATTAGCTCGAATTCATAATACCTAACAAGCCTAAGCTACATCTCTTCTATGACCTCGAAGCTTGTAACTGTATGCACGTCTAACTTCTGGCGATTCATATTACAATACGCTACTTTAGTTGAGAGATTATATTATGTTAACTGTAGCCTGGCAAAACATTTGCTTGCAAACAGCAGGTAGCGTATGATGAAGATTCGTTCGCTTTCATGTTTTGTGGTCTTTAAAGCTGACGTGGTTTACCATTTAGTCATTAATAAAGCCAAAATTAACATTATACCTCCAATTAGCGAACAATTTCAGCGTACGCGTCAGACAAATACGAAAACTAGCTAGACACAACTTTCAAGCCTCTGCTACGGGGAATTCGAAAACAACGTCTCATTTTTTGCCTTCTGATCAAGCACACCTACAATTTAAGGAATAAATAACTAGGTTAGATTAGGATGAAAAACAATACGAAACAAACATTAGGGATAAGGTGCCACAATGCAAGAAATATTTAATCACCTTCTTCATGATATAATTGATCCATCAAGGCTCAAGCCATTAAATTTTTATTTATTTTTCCTGTCCCGAGGTATCCCCACTCGATTTGTCTATGGACTAGCCACTAAATAGCGGCGTGAGCTTGCGCCACACAGACCTGGCGGAGGCTTAATTGCGTTAAACACTTCAGTTGTGGGACTAATCACTAGAGCTAGATGGATACGTCTCAAACCCACCTGACGACGATAGTCACGGGCCGTAAAGACAATGGGCACTACTTAAGGAATTGTGGGAGGATGGATTCGATCACACGACCTAACCCACAAATCCTTAAGGCATCCTCCTTCACCACTAGATCAAGGCCTCATTGACAAATTCTACAAGGTAAAAACGATATCCAGGGTTAGGGTTCGGGTTCGTGGCTTCGTCGCGGCGGAACCCTTCTTTTGTGGGCGCATGAATGATCCTTGTAGATTCCAGGAACACCACTTCCCGTACGTCAGAAACTCAAATCAACGAAATGGGCTACGGAGA
This sequence comes from Linderniella brevidens, assembly GCA_004919715.1. Classification (NCBI taxonomy): domain Eukaryota; kingdom Viridiplantae; phylum Streptophyta; class Magnoliopsida; order Lamiales; family Linderniaceae; genus Linderniella; species Linderniella brevidens. The sequence goes on from SWDC01000154.1 coordinate 20,479,722, forward strand.
AGGTTAAGGATGATAAAATTATCTTTCCATTGAACTTCTTCTCGCTGCCTCACCGGCCTTGGCTGGATCTTGCGGAAAAATTTCCTTAACTAGTAAGGAACATGGAAGGATCACAACAGCTTTCTTGTTCCCAGATACATCTGCAGGAAATGGACTAAACACTTATAATCATGGTCCCAGCAAAAAACTGAATTAATATATTGAAGGTTTATGCAACAGAGTTTATAACAAAAGCCTTTTTAAGTCCCACTCAATAGCTCTTGGTTTGAGTTTTCCAAATCAAACAATGCCTGAAGAGAGAGGCAAAGAATCACAATTCAAGACGACACAGATTAAATAAAGTCCAAGTGAGGGAACTTCGTAATCACGGGTAAGTAAAAGACCTGAGCAACATTTTCCTCAAGTTCACAAGGCTCGCCATGTTTGTCCTTCTGAGTCTCTGGAGCAGCGGTAAACATCCTCAAAACTAATGAAACAAATATGCCGAAACAATCACAAATACTGTTTTTATTATACTCCCCCACAAGTCTTGGCTTTGACGGACATGAATATTGAAACTTAAACTTGGTCCGCATCATAATAAACTCTTAACTCGCTCAAACTTAGTACAAAATTTTTTTGTACAAGTTTATGTACAAACAATTGTGCACAAAAATTTATGAGCAAAGTTATGCACAAATTTATTAATATTATTTTGTGTACAAAATTATGTGTATAAAATTTGAATAAAGTTATGTACAGAATTTTGTGTGCAAAACCGCGTACAATTATCTTATATGCAAAGTTACGGAAAAAAATTTGTGTACAAAGTTTTGTACAAAACTTTTTATACAAATTTATGTACAAAATTCGGTATACGAATTGCGTGAAACATTTTATGTAAAACGTTACATAAACAAATTTTTTTACTAGGATATGCACAAAATGTATGCAAAAATTTTTATCGACAAAGTTGTGAACAAAATTTTATGTACAAAGTATGAGTGGAAACGAGCCGAGCCCGAACATGGCCCAGCTCAAGCTCTGCTCGATAAAATATAAATGAGCTCGAGGTCAATCGAACATAAAAAAAATGCTGCTCGAGCTCGGCTCCACAAATTGTCGAGCCGATTTGTCGAGCCGAGCTCGAGCTCGGCTCAAGCTCGAACTGATCAAACTATATGTTCGAACTGCTCGGGCTCGATTAACTTTTATTCTTAAATAAAATATATAAAACGACAGCAACCAACTAAAAGCATTTTCGTTTAAATTTTCAACCAAATAGAAAAATAAAAACTACAAATCGACATCAATCAAAAGCAACATCATTAATTATCATCTCTGCAGCAACGAAAAGCAGCACATTCTTCATCAACCAAAGGCAAAACACCATTCTTCAGCAACCAAAAGCAAAACATTTTTCTATAGGAATGACAACCAAGTACAAACATGAAAACTTCTTCTCAAACATTAACTAACACGTTCTCTTTATCATCTGCATTTACAGACAATTAAAAGTGGATTTCAACATATCTGAAAAATATAAAAATGAATACAATTATATACCTCATTCATTAGGTGGAGGACTGCAAGATTAATCACGTGATATGGCCTTTCTCCCTACAATAAAAAATAGTAAAGAATATATTCATGATATATCTATCATCGAAAAATACTACGCTAAGAAGCTAAGATATATCCTTAATTCAACTTACATTATTTGTTTTCTTCACGCCATGCATATGCCGAAGCCAATCACCTCCACAAAGTAGAACTTGAACGGTATCCGGGGAGAGTGATGCACAATAAGAATCGGTTACATTTGTTCGAGCACTAAATGTGATAAACGTGTTTGATCATGAAATAGTCTTGACACAGAAAGCAAATTGTGTTTAATTTCGGGATAAGAAGTACAATTGTTAAACTTCCATTTGAACCTACCTTAATTGTCCCAAGACAAGTTGCATTACTTACTCTCCCATTTGGAAGTCTTATTGAAACATCTGATAAAGGATTTACTAGATATTTATCATATAGATCAGTATTATAAACCATATGTTGGTTAGCTCCCGTTTCTATAATCCATTCATGGCTTACCTTCACGAATGGTGTTATATGCATAAAGTTACCTCGATGAAAACTTGCATTTGCTGCAACATTCATGGCATGTGTCTGTTTAGGATTGTTTACCAGGCCTCCAAGCATGTTAATCAATTGTTGGTACCGCTGCTGACTTATCTGTGGTATGTGTTGTGCCATGGCTACCCCATCAACTACATTCTGTCCAGGGATGAAATTTGGCGCAACATTCATATTCCCAGGAGCATTCTGTCCTGCGATGAATTTCAGTCCATCAGCTACATTATGTGGACTTCCTTCCGATTCTGAACATTTGGTGTGTTTGAGTTTTCCCTAACAAATGTTCCAGTTCTTTTGAGTACTTAATCTTCCCATTACTTGATTGTTATTGAACCGTCCTCCACCCCCTCATCGTCCTCCTCTATTCCAATTAGGTGGATATCCATGAAGCTTAAAACATTTCTCCATTGTATGTACAGACATCACATAAATTGGTTTTATCCTGTTGAGACTTACGAGAAGAAATGTTAGTCATTAACGCAATTGAGAAATCAGAGTTGGGAGCATGTACATTAATGCTCCTATGTCCTTCCTCATTTGAAATCATTGCATACACTTGACCATGAGATGGTAATGGGAACATCATAAGAATCTCAGACATAACTGTGTTGTAGCATTCATTAAACCACAATAAGAATTGCATCATTTTCAATTGATTCCAATGGCTAATATATTCTTTGGAAACATTGTGCATGAAATGGTATCAAACTATCATATCCATCCTGAAATAACTCGCAGCTTAAAGTATTACTCTGTAACAGAGTTAGTGCCCTGACTAATTGTGGTAATCTACCTAAACAACGCAAAGAGTCTAGCTACATTTACCTTATCACATGTTTCTTTTAGATCATTCCAAACTAGGTGGGAAGATTCACACTAAATCATGCCATTAACTAGTTCTCTAGTGATCGATCTATGGGTCCAGGATCTTACCAGAGCATTGCATCGATTTCACTGCTGGTACATGATTGCCTTCTGAAGGTAAACAAGATCCGTCTATAAATTCGATCTTGTTCTTTGTCTGCAATGCGGTGATCATCTCCCTGCTCCAAACCTTATGATTGTATGAACCTTGCAAGACGTCTATCCCCAAATCAAGGGTTGGAGTACATGACGGATGCGGGTAAATTGGATCTTGGAAATCGAAGACGGTAGGTAAATTATTGCGATTCGAATTCGGAGTTTCATCCTTCTGTTGACGATTTTGATTGGTGTTCGAATTTTCTTCCAAATTTTCCATCTCAGTAGATAGACAAAGGTTTGTAATCGATTTTCTAATAAAGGTTAAAGAAAGGAACAACTGAATCTAATCTCAAATGGATTGCATGGTTCTTTAACCTAACGTTCTGATACCATATCGAGAATTTAATTATGAAACATAGAGCATCGTGCTATGTTCGTAAAAGGAACTCCTTTCATTCAAGAATATTAAATTGAATTACATCGATTGATCCATTTACATCAATACTAATAGGTGTTTCTCAAGGTATTTACTCAATAGTCCCTTGGAATATTACATTTGATAGATTTCGTACATTATATTTAAAAGAAGACAAAATATATACAAATATTTCAGTAGTCTCCATGAAACGTATTATGGTTTTAGGAAATACAAATGCTCTTGACCAATAGATATGGGTCGCGCATGCCTGCATAGAAAAGGCACAGATGCAGCCAAGATCTAACTCTCGCTTCCAACACTCGGATTATCGACATACAATCTAGAATTGAGAGATTCCTTGCTATAAGTGGGAATCCTAAAAAATGAAGCGGAAGGTCACCAAAATGCAGTCATGTTATCGTCTGAACGTCTTTCTTTTTAGCTCGCCTGTTTTTGAAACAAGCACGTGGCTTAAGCGGGTTAATAGAAACAATGCTAAGCCCATTTTTCAGAGTCTCCTGTAATGTTTCATCCGTGTGGAAGAATAATAATCCATCATCGACAAAGGTAATCGTAAATGCCTTTGATAGCTCATACCTCCAATGGGATTTAAAGTGCTCATCACTCTACATAGATTTGTACAAAAACCTCGATTTGAGTTCGATTTTGACCGAGCACGAGCCGACTCTCGATAAGCTATTGCGCGTATTATTTTTCTTATTATTATAATTTAACATGAAAAAATCTAAAATACCCAAAACAAATTAACCCTAAACCTAAATTAGTATTGTTCTACTGTTTTCATCTCAATTCTCTCACCTTCTCTCACCCCGCAGTCGCGAGACCACAACTCAGAAGCTCCCCACAAATACCACTACTTCACTACAACTCACATGCAGAAAAATTCGACAAAGGCTTGAAGCACACGCACCAGCTCAATACACCATCAACACGCGAGAAGACACGCAGAACCGAGCTCTAATTTTGTTTCCCTAATTTCAAGTAATTGTTTTTCGACTAACGCTTAAATTTCTCGATTATTTACAGGATTTCTCGAGTATTTTTGTTGATTATGAAGCTGCAAATTCATCCTAAATATTTAATTAGGCTGCTATTTTTTTGTTGATTATTAGGCTGCGAATTTCTCTGATATTTTCAGCATTTTATGTAGTTTAGGATTAGGGCTCGATTTCTTGAGCTTTTTTTGGTATAGCGAACTAGATTCTTTCTTTTTAGCTTAGTAGAATTTTTCTTTTGCATTCTTGTTTTGATTTTTCAGAAAACTTCCTAAAAAGTATGCATTTTGTTTGTTTTTTTTTTTTTTTTTTTGCAATCCCACGTTTGAACATTATCTGCAATGGAACAATCATCTATTCCACTTACGGTTGGAAGCGGTGTTGCTGAAACAATGAAGTCGATAACGAGCTACAAAGACAAAACGAAACAATGGAAAGAATGGAGTTGAATTCCGCCGGAGAAAATACTGTTGGACTTAATAATAAATTAAGATTTGGGCTTGACATGAGAATAAATAAATAAAGGGAAAGTAAGTATCCGACATTGGTTGAAAAAAGAAATGTTGAGCACCTTATATATGGTGTTGTATTTCATTAGTTTAAAATTGTTAGGCAATATTATACATAAATTATGGCGCTCGCGTGCGCACGCAGGGGGTGCAAATCCGGCCGACTTGTGTGCGAGCGCGCGACCTGCGCACACGAATGCCGGACCGGAAAAGGGCGGGCCTGATCAACCCGCATTTTGGTCCCGTTTTATATTTTTCTCCAACGAATTTTAATTATTAATTTTTCCCAGGATATTTAAATTTTCGAAGCCAACGGCTATTGTCCGAAACAGTGTGTTCGAACAGACATACACCTCTGTTCGAAGAGGTGTCTGTTCCAGCGCGGACGCCTCTATTCGGACAGAAGAGGGTTGACCGAAGGGTTGTACCTCTTCTACGAATGGGTATCTGCTGCCTATAAATAAACCCTAAACGAAGTAGCAAAGAGAATTCGAAAAAAGCTCTCAAGTTATAAACGTTTCCGCTCAGAAAAAGTTCGAAATATTCTCGTTCTAGCAGGCCGGTGATTTCTTCAGTGCACGACGAAGTCACACTTCCGACGTATCCTGGGAGACAGACCTATACGAGGAATCTGTCTTAAGGAAATTGTGCTCGCACAAGCTCGGAATTTCCTTACAAAATATACTCGTTCGCCTTGTTATTCGAAAAATTTCCAACAAATACTACACAAACACAAGACAAGGCACAAGTAGAAGAATAAGGAAGGTTTCAAACAAATAAAAGGAAAAAACATCAGATGCTTGGAACGATTTTGAGGTTGTGATAGTGGACGAGCTCAAGAAGGGTAAATGTAACTATTACCGTGCGCTATTTGCATTGACTATGTCGGGAGCTACAACAAGCCTTCTGCATTGAAAGACATGTGGAAAGAGAAAAATTGCAACGCGTGAAAGTGCCAAAAATTTGAAGTTAAACTTCATGTTGGTCGATTCTCCAGCTCAAAGTTTTCCTATTGGGCATTCAGGGAATTTCGACTGAGCGAATGAGGGGGCAACCGCTCGTTGGATTAAGATGCACATACATCTCTTTATTATTTTGGATGACGAATTCAATTTGATGATGAAGGCGGGAATGTCTGAGTGGCAAAGAGTTAACAGAATTACGTGCAAATCTGATTGTGTGAAAGCTTATGAAGTTGAAAAGAAGGTGTTGAAAAAAAGAGTCTTGAGGCTGTTGATCGGATTTCTTTGACGACAGATTGTTAGAAATCTAAAAATTAAAAGATTTACATGGTGGTGAGGGGACATTGGGTTGATCCTAATTGGGAGCTTCAAAAGGTAGTTTTAAGCTTCATTAATGTTCCACCACCTAGAGTAGGCATTCAAATTTGCGATGCAATCTTCAAATGTATGAAAGAGTGGGGCATTGAAAACAAGTTCATTATGGTTACAATTGATAACGCTTCTAGCAACAACGTGGCTATTCAGAGTATGAAAGATACGATCAATAAAACCAAAGCATTATCATGCGGAGGAAGTCTATTTCATGTTTGATGTTGTGCCCATGTTCTGAACATATGTGTTCGAGATGGACTTTGAGCAATTGAAGGCATTACTAATAATGTACGAGAAAAGTGTCGAGTATATGAACCGCTCAGATGCAAGACAAATGCAATTCACAGAATGCGTGCAACAATTGCAATTGAAAGACAGAAAGTTTATTCATTATTGTAAACTCGATGGAATTCAACGTTTGAAAAGTTGACTTGTGAGTTGAAGTTCAAAGACGCGCTTTATATGTTCAAAGAGCGCAATCCATTTTAGATTGTTTCCCACAAGAGGAAGATTGAGAGAAAATTGAGAACATCTGCTTGCTTTTAGAGGGATTTTGGACAGCTGTGTATATCATTTTAGGTACGAGTATCCTACTTCGGATTTGTTTCTTCAAGAAGTTCAAAGAATTAAGTCAACATTGGATAATAATGTAAATGCTGAATACTTATGTTCGGGAGTTGGTTGGAAAGATGCAAACTTATGTTGGGGTGATTGTAATTTGTTAATGGATGTTGGTGCGGTGCTTGATCACACAAAGAAAATGCTTGCACTTGAGTTTTGTTTCCCTAAGCTTTATTCTCAAAGTGATGTGCAACACAATATTTCTAAAAGTCAAGGAAGTTCTCAATAGTTTGTATGATGAAAATGTTATGGGGTACGCCAATAAAGTAGTTATTGCTTCGAATTCAGAGAGTATTGGTTCATCGAACGATAAGAGTAGTGGTCACAAAACTTTATGTATAAATGGGACACGATTTTGATGCATAATAGTTGTGTTTTTCCACCTAGAACTACTATTTCAGATTCTTGCATATGTCATACACAATTTTCTGTCAAGGTTAAGAAAATCATAACTAACAATGCATTATAATTCTTTAGTGTTGAATGCAATAATTTGTTTGAGTCACAAGACATAATACATCAAAGTTCATGTCCTTTACACTCCCAACAAAATGGGTTAGTGGGAAGGAAACATGAACATATAATGGATGTGGCTAAAGCACTACAATTCCAATCCAATGTGCCGACAAGGTATTAGGGAGAATCTGTCTTAACGACTTCATATTTGATTAAACCAGATTCCTAGTCCCTTGTTAAAGGGACTCATGCTATTTTATATAATAAAGAACCAAATTACCAACATCTTAAGGTGTTTGGACGTCTATGTTTTGCTAAAATCTTGACTGAAAATGACAAGTTCAAGAGAAGATCCAAGGCATGTGTGTTGATGGGATATGTTGCAACAAAAAAAAGTATATAAGTTGTTGGATTTTAAGGTATATAGAGATGTGATTTTTGATGAAAAAATATTTCCAGTTACCATAATAGGTCGGGCCTGTCTTTTAACTCTCTCCCACATTGACCATAATCGTCCAAAATCAAGTGGAAGGGATCCATACACAGCTGTCAACGCCAAATTCGTCCAAAAATAGAAAGCCCCAAATCAGAACCTAATTTTCGAAAGTATAATCCTATTAATAGCTAAACTTGAAAAAATCCGAAAGGAAATCGAAAAAACCCCAAATGGAGTTCCCCTAATTTTGAAACAAAAAAAAAAACCCATTCACCCAATTTGCGAACCTAAACAACAGATCAACATACATTAGACAAAATCACATCCAAATCGAATAGAAATCAACCAAACGAATTTCCCTAAATCTAAAACCCTAATTTTCGAAAACCAAAACAAGCAATTTTCGCCCAATTTTCCAAAATAAAGCACGGATCAACATACATTACACGAAATTGCCCCCAAATCCACAAGAATTCGACCAAACCAAAACCCTAATTTTCGAAATAATTTTCGCCAAATTATCAAAACTAAGACACGGATTGACATCCATTTACACAAAATCTCCCTACATGATTACTAATCGACCGAATTCACAATGGATCGGGAGAATTAATCGTCGAGACCCAAAAAACGAAATTTAATTGGACAAAAATAAGCATTGAAACCTTGCAAATCGAATTAAATACGGCCACAACCGTCCTTGAACGAAGCAACCGTTGCGTCATCGAGCCTAGATCACCATCTCAACCCGTCAGAAACCTTGTGAAGAAATCGCAACCGTCATATTCGTGTTTGGGTGTTAGAAAATAAAAAAGCGAGTGAAGGAGAAGAACTCCCGACAGACATTAATAAAAACTTTACGCGACAGTTTCCTTCCCGTAACCGCCGCGTATACTATAATAATACTTTACGTGCGGTTTGGAAAAAGCCGTCGCGTAAAGATAAACATTACTAAAAAATTTTTAATAAAAACCGTCGTTTAATGTTCGAGGATCCCTTTTGTGCCGGTTTTTCTTCAAAAACCGTCGCGAAAACTCTGTTAAAATTTTAAAAAGCGTTACAAGCGACTCTTTTTTGACAACCATCGTCTATAATGCCGTAGCCTATTTGTTTAATTTTTAATATGGAACATATTATTGTTTGATGTGCTGAGTTAATTTTCCGTCTTGTTTTTCATACACGAATTTTGCATACCAAACGCAGCGTTAATAACTCTCTCATCATGAAATTGTTACAAATATATTTTTCATTGATTATTAAAAGCCAAAAACTAATTATATAGTCAAAAGAGACATTATGTGGAGTTGAGCAAAGCAAAAAGTTGAACAAGTCGTTTTTGGGTTTATGTGAGCCGCACAAAGGAACAAAGCGGTGAAGATATGGACAAGATTTTAGGAGATTATTGTCACTCAATAATGAGAGGTTTTAGACAACGAATACTCTCATTCATTACAAGAATAATGCATTATATTTTATTATCAACTAATTAGGCTTCCTTTTAGGTTACTTATTTCCTTTTAGGTTATAAAATAGTGATTATAAAAGGTCATTAATACATTTGTGATTCTATGCAATATTTTTATGAAGTTGTTTTTAGTAAAAGAAGTTAAACCTCCGATGAGGAACTAGCCTTGTCAATTTCTTTGCTCCGGTCCCAATTACCATCTATCAATTTAGTCGCATATCGGATCCGATCATAGTGGAAACACGTGGTTCCTCAATGAGCATTAAACTGAAAAATCTTGAAGAAAATATTAGTATTATTGCAGAAGAACATATTCAATGTAAAGATTAGGATGTTGTCAAGGATCAAATGGCTGAAATATTATGGGTTCTCTCGAAACTCTCGACGGTCCAATTATCGGAGAGACAACAAATACTCCAACACACCACATACGATCAAGTGTGTAACTCAACGGGTGGCTAGGGACGACAATCAATCCATGCCTACCCACATTCGGGGAAGTTGTCCTTACGGGTGGATTACTAGGGTGAAACAATTGCGTGTATCGTGGAATCGCGATGATGAAAGAGCGCGTATAAAAGCGTGTGTGTAAAATGCGAAATAAAAATAAAATGATGAGTATTAATGATTATTGTGAGAATTCGAGAGTGTAGTTTAGAGATAATGAGAGAGTTTGGTGTGAAAAAAAACTGCATTTCGGTCCCTTGTGACCAAAATACAAAAAAAAATAGCAAATAGCCGTTGCGGTTCCAGTTCCGGGTCGAACCGGAACCGGAACCGGAACCGCGAGCCGAATCGCGGTTCCGCGATTCGGCTAATCGGATAACAGGCACGACCCATTATAAATGGACCGGTGCCGGTTCGTGGAACCGGTTCACCGCGGTTCCGGGGCGGTTCCAGATGAACCGCCCTATTAGCCAGCTCTAGACCGGGCCTTACACTGCGAGTAGTCTCCTCTTGCGCTAATTCGCGTTATACCCCTACTAACCCAACGTCGAGCATAAAAAATGAGCCGAGCTCGGTGTTTATACCCCTAAGGTTACAGAGATGGCATTGAAAATAAATGTAAAGAAAGGACAAAAATTTATGAAGATTGAGTTATTATACATCTTTACTATATGTAAATGGTTAGCACCTTATAATGACCGCTCTTTAATTATTTGATTTGTCCCATAATTAATGATTTCATACGTTAACTCGATATTAGCTCATGCACTTGGATTAGCTCAACGGCAGAGCTCACGCAAGATGATCATCAATGCCCGATAAGCTGTAACCCCCTGCAGAGAATTACATTAACTGTAACTTTGATGGAGCGATACATCAACATCGGAAGGGTGCATCCGTTAGTGTCGTTACTCATGATTCCACGAGTAGCTGTATTCGTTGGTGGACCATATTCTTCAAAAAGATCTATTGAGCCAGAGCCCTTGAAGACATGACAACACAATGGGCCCTCATCGCGTTTCGGGAAGCATATTGGAAATTCGTCGAGCTCGTATGGGACTATTTGTTTGTTATCCGAATACTTTGCACGCGGAAACCTAACTCGACTCTAGCTGGACTTATTATCGGAGACTGCCTATCCATGGCGACTTCCTTTAATTCATTAGTCTTTTGCTTTGTTAGCCATCAATTAAACTTTCTTTCTGATTATCTAGCTAAATTCTTGGTTTTAACGGTGAAGGATCATCTCAACCCACCCAAGTTATGACTAACATTTTGTTCTCAAATATATAAATGGAGAAATAAAATCTTCTTGCAAAAATTATATATTTATAAATGATAAACATTTGAAGTTAAAATTTCATCTATTAAAAATCTTAAACTAAAAATAACTCTTAATATGTAAAATAATATATATTTATATATTAAAACACACTTATTGACCGTGCTTAAAATATTAGTAAATATAATTATGGACTAATATAAAAAATAAGAGTACATCACAAACCGTTGAATAAACTATCTCTATAAACATATATCTTCGTAACATAATACATTAGTTATAATATTTGAGAATATTTTTTATAAATCAGGCACATAAATACCTAACGTATAATAAAATATCAGATCAATCACTTGTTATATTTTTTTATATGTAGGGACCTAGTTGAAAAACGTTTTATACATAGGTAACCGTTTGACTGAATGTACATCATATAAGAAATTTAGGTACATAGAAAAACATATCGTGGTAAATAATACAGTGAAACATGTACATCATATAAGAAATTAGGTACATATTTAGGATGGGAAAATTCAGACGATAAAAACGAGATTCCTAGTATGAACCATCGATGACGTGACTCGTTCTCTCTCTAGGCGATTTTGCTCTCTCCTCTCACTAGGGTTTCGCAACCTATCCTACCGTTACACATCTCCAACCACCACTCCCTCCCCGACAGCCGTTCGACGGAATCTGATTCGTCGCCTTGGCCAGTGGGACGTTCGTAGGCCTCCATCGCCGGGATCAGACGGTGATTGGAGGGTTTCCTCACGTTCGTTTTCATTTGTTTAGGATATTCTTTACGTTATTCTTGTTTCCATATTGATCGGCGAGATCTGCCGAATCCATGGATTCATTAACGTGTATGGTGGGATCTATGACGTCGGCTTCATCATCTTCTATGGAGGTCTCGTCTCAGATGCAAGATGTGGATGCTTTGGGTAAGGAATACCCGTCGCTTGGGGGTCGATTTGATCATTCAAAATTTTGCGATTTAATTTATCGGGTGATCGGCCGAACTGAGCAGACCCCCAAGGAGGCGGTCGTGGAGAACCATTGGTCGTTTCACCGGGTTAAATATGGCGCGGATCGTGTGTCGGCGTCGCACGTCGATGGTGCACATGGTGTGACTGTTGTGGATCCTGTTCAGGGCGCAGATAAATACCAGGATACAGCCGGTGTAACGATTTTGCGGCCACTTCTTGATCCTGTTTTGGGCAACAGTTGTTTATTCCGATGCCGGGCAGCAACCGCGTTGCCACGCAAGATACAGCTGCCCGTTGAATCACACAAAACCTTAGTGTGGTCCATGAGACCATGATGACTAGGGTTTTGCTGCTTTCGGGCCAGGATGATCTTTCGGGCCCATTACCATCGAAGATCCCACCCGCTACGGAGGACTATACGACGATGTTAAATCCGTGTTCCGTGGGGAGTGGGATGGTGGCTGCGTGTGATGCGAACGGTAAATCTATGACGGCTAGGTCTCCGATAAATGGCAGCGATTTGGGCCGTCACCCTACCCGAGTAATCGATTGTGGGGTTTCTTCTACTGAAAGCACAGTTAGTGCTGTTTACCAAATGGTTGTGAAGGATAAGGATCATGCTTTTCCCGCACCTTTGTTGGATGCTGATGCAGATGTTATTTTGAGCGCCGATCTTCAGTACTTGGCACGAATCTCTGCCGCCAATATGATCATTGCTAAGATCCTAGAGTATATGCAGCAAGATTTAGGCCTGCACAATGCCGTGCAAACCAAAAACGGACACCACAACAATGCTACATGGGAATGATTCTCCCATCGTCCATGCAACAGTTCCAATTGAGGCCAAGGCATGTGGAACTCCTCCGACTGCTAGGGTTTTCATGGTTGGTAATGTAACTAAGGGTTGTCACCCTACCCATGAAAATGGGCCTAGGCTAAGGGCGAATCAGAGACAAAACACCAGCGCTCATTTGTTGAGGCTCTTCGAGGGAGACGAATTCCATCCACTTCCCCTTGACAACGGAAGACTGGACGAATACAACTACAATTTACTGCGCCGACAATGGTCGATGGGGTGATAGAGGTTCAACCCTTTGCGGAGATCGCGGCTAAGGGATGTGCCCGCTGGGCTCATTCCTTAGTCGGATATTTCCTAGGCTGTGGCTGGTTGTGGAATCTCAGTTTCGTAAGTTATGGCTGGGGCTGGTTGAGATACGCGCCACATCGAACAGTTAAATTTTGCTTTGCTTCGACTGACATTTTCCTGGAGGAGTGGCGTCAAGGCATGTCTCTACAGAAATGGCCACATGATACGGTCCCGACATGGGTTCAGTTTTGGCACCTCTCGTCAAAATTTTGGACACCTGAGGGCCTTGGACTCATTGCAAGTGCAGTGGGAATGCCGTTATTCCGTGATGTTATTATTTTCAATATGGAACGAGTTGACTATGCCCGAGTTTGCGTTATGAAGAAACTTGATGACCCGTACGTCGACCCTTCCCACCTTCGATTGTCGAGTGAGAATATGGTGATAAAGATCAAAGTATAGTACGAATGGAAACCACCGAAGTGTACTACATGCTCGATGTTCGGCCACTCGACCGCGTCCTATCTTTTCTGAAGAAAACACGACAACATCTTGAAATGTGGAATCCAACGCAGCCAAAACGGAAGTTGCGACCTATTACTAAGATCAAGTGGAAGAGAGTCAATTTCACGTGTCCAGGGTGACTCCAATTCACGTGGGAGAGAGTTAAAGACAGGCCAGACCATTTCCTCCCAGGAAACTGAGATGACGCGAGGTGTTCTTTGCCCGCTCAATTCGTTGGCCACGATGCACACGGAGAAGTCACCAGCAAGGGTATCATCTTCACCTGGGAAAGAGACACTGCCGGGGTTTCTTCATGCGGCACACACACGGGACCATACCGATCCACCCTGCCCCAACCAATATGACGCACTTCATCTCACGATGGGATCTTCCTACAAAAGGGCTCTGAAAGCACTGCAGCCCCTGATGAAGTTATTTTATGATTTCGCTCGAAAGTTGGAATGTGCGTGGTCCCAACAAGCGACTCCATATTAGGGAGGTTGGAGATTTAATTTCTAAATTCGGTTTGGTGTTGGTTGGGCTTCTAGAGACACGTGTTGCGGAACAGAATGCAACATCTATCTCGACTAGAATTAGAACTCAGTGAATCTGGTTCTTCGATTATGCCTCGAACCTAGGGAAGAGGATTTGGATTGGTTGGGATCCCACTTATGTTACTATTTCGACCACGACAACTTCATCACAAGCTATACATTGTTATGTGCCATTTTGGATGGTTGCGTGGGATTTTATTTAACATTTGTTTATGGTTTGAATTCTCAAGATGAACACCGTCTTTTTTGGGTTGATTTAACCACTCGTTCGGAGGATCTCACGGAGGTACCATGGCTTGTGTTGGATGATTTCAATGCTATAGTTCGTGTTCATGAGGCTCGGGGAGGTACACCCTATGTAGCTGACTGTATCGAGTTTCTTAACTGTATGATAAACGTTGATCTGGTTCATCTTCCTCTAATTGGGCCTCTCTTCTCTTGGTACAATCAACGACGCGCGGAAGCGGGAATATAGCGCAGATTGGATCGTATGGTGGCTAATCCAGCGTCGTTTTCTTCGTTTGGGAGCGAAAACTATCGTTGTGAGTTGCCGTTTACATCAGACCATTGCCTGATAATTTTGGAGGCGGACATGAGGCGAAACATACATGGTACTAGCTTTCGTTTTGATAACTTCTTGATTAAGGACCCCCGCTTCTTCCCCATTGTAGAATCCATTTGAAAAGTGACAATTAGAGGCTACTCGATGTATTCGATTACGGATCAAATTACTTAAACCCTTACTTCAGCGATTACGTCGGGATAAAGGAGATCTCCACCGTAATGTGTTGGAAACAAAGGAATTCCTTACACTTGTACAGGAATTTACGAGGGAGTATCCGCTCGACCCTCGGTTTCATTTGTTGGAACGTGGTTGTTGACATCTTTATGCTTCAACGGTTACCCTGGAGCACTTCACCACGAGCAAAATTGGCATGGTTATGGGATGATGACCATTGCACGGCTTTTTCTTCAAGAAGGTCAAAATGCGACGCATGACGAATATGATTTCCTTTTTTGAGGGGGACAATGACACTGTTTTTGAGGGAGAGGATTAGGTCAAAGAGGAACTACTTCGACTCTACACAGACCTCCACGGCCGATGCGTGCCACCTCGTCCCATCCCGCGACCCGAACTTAGATCATATCTCTCCCGTAATCCCTCTAATGATGATGTTGCATCTATAGTTCACATGCTGGATGACGAAGAAGTTAAAACAACATTATTCTCCATCGATGACGAGAAAGCTCCGGGTCCTGATGGATTCACGACAACATTTTATAAAGCGCCTTGGCCGATTCTTGCCGAGGATATTACGTGTGCTGTAAAGGAGTCTTTTTCTTCGGGTCGTCTACCTAAGGAACTCAACACTACACTTATCACGCTTATTCCAAAGAATGCCTCACCTCGTCGGGCAGCGAATTTTTGCCTTATCTCCTCTTGAAATGTGCTCTACAAGGTGATTTCTAAGATTATCGCCAATCGTCTGAAAGGAGTGTTGGATGGTTTGATTCATATGAGCCAAAAGACGTTTATCCCGGGACGACGTATTATTGATAACATTCTACTTGTACATGAGCTTTGTCACGGATATAACCAGCAGAGCTTACCCGCACGTGTTATGTTTATGGTTGATCTTGCCAAGGCCTACGATCGGGTTGAGTGGGATTTCCTTCTACTGACTCTGGAAGTAATGAACTTTCACCATACCTTTATCAGTTGGGTGCATAGTTGCATCATTGCGACACGATTCTCGATCAACATTAATGGTCGTGTTGAGGGTTTATTTGATGATCGACGGGGACTGCCTCAAGGAGACCCCCTCTCTCCTTATCTCTTCACGTTGGTGATGGAGGTTTTGCATGGCTGCGACTTGCATCGACGAGGCTATTCATGCTTACCTTTGCAGACGACCTTTCTACTGTTTTCTTGTTCTGACATTCTGTCTGTTCAGATATTTAAGGAGGGTATGGATAGAGTTGCCATTATCTCAGGACAACGGGCTAACCCACGAAAAAGCGAGATGTTCGTCTAAAAAAGGGCTCAATGGTTAACATCGGTGATGTACGACATCTTGGGGTTTCCTGTAGCTACATTACATGTTCGCTATTTGGGGGTACCACTAAATACCTCTCGTCGGGATTGCAAACCCCTTTCGTAAAGTGGATCAGAGGATTGGATCATGGCTTCATTGCTCGCTTTCTTATGCGGGGAGGGTCCAACTTATTAAGTCGGTGTTAACCGCGTTGCATATTTAATGGGTTGCATTTTTCCTCCTTCACAAAGGAGTTATTCATGCTATCGAGACACGGTTGAGGAGATATTTATGGGCTGGTTCTACCGCTAAGATTGCATGGACCGGTATTAACCATTGAGCCCTTTTTGAGGAGGACTCGGTAATACTGAGGAGATATTTATGGGTTGGTTCTTCGGCTAGAGTGGTGCTGAGGTAATGACCTGATCTCCTACTCTGGGCGTCCTTGTTTTGTGGCTTCCTTAGGTTCCACGCTTTGAGTACATATTGTGGTTGGCTATTCGGGATAGACTAGCCACTAGGGACAAGTTCAAGATTGCGATTGCGGCACAGACATCGGCATGTCTGCTTTTGTGACACATGATGTGTCGGAAATAATTCTCACTTATTCTTTGAGTGCAAGGTTTCTCGCAGATGTGTCACGTTGCTTCGGATGAAGATTGGTATGCGATGGCCATATCATGATTGGAAAATGGGCATTACTTGGGCTGCACGAGCCTGGCATGGCAAAACTTTCACAATTTGACATTTCGTCATCTGTTGGGATCTAATTATACTACATTTGGCTAGAGAGGAATAGCTGATGGAGGGAGAATACACAGCATCAACCGATGCACATTGTTGAAGATATTGCTTTGTTATGTCTGTGCATCCTCGGCATAGTTTAGAGTTGTGTGCGTTACGCCGTTTGTGGCGGGTTGCGTGGTGAGATCCATGGTGGCCTGTTACCATTGGATGTAGAACTATTTGTGCTACTCTATATTGTTTTTTCGTTTTATATATATAAGTGAAAATTTCCCAAAAAAAAAAAAATTAGCTACCATAGATAAACATATTTAAGTACCATACGGATAAGTGATGTTATACGTAATATACATATAAAAAGGTAGTAAAAGAGGGTAAAATGATAATCTATGTCGAGTGGTTACTTATGTGTAGAAATTTTTTTCTACTGTGTACTTATGTATAAAATTTATGTGGAAATGACCTGAATTGATATTTTCTTATTTAAGTGCATATTACTCTATAAATTATTAAAATAAAGGAAATAGAAAACATTATGTAAAGAAGATAACACCTCCTCTTAATTCGACTATATAGAAATCATTTCAGTCCCGAGATAATGGTTGCTCTTGGCCGCAGCGCAATGGTCACCACCGCAATCCATACTTCTACTCTTCTCACCAAAGTGACCGTACTGCCTCGTGCGGCCGTGGCGAGCGCTTCCCGTAAAATGCGGGTACCTTACGAGCTGAAGCATGGGCAGTCTCGTCGTTTCCACAAGCTCCCGTCCGGTTTAGACATGGAAGTCATCTTCCAAGAGAGATGCGATGCTTTCCGCACAACGAAACCGCCGTTGGTCTTCGTCCATGGAAGTTTCCACGCTGCTTGGTGCTGGGCCGAGCACTGGTTGCCCTACTTTTCTCAACACGGCTACGATTGCTATGCCCTTAGCTTGCTCGGTCAGGTACTAACATTTCAGTTGATTTCTGAAAATTTACAGAAATGAACATGATTTTCTGGTAATTATTTTATGCTTTCGTGTTTCTTCGTCGTTAGTCTGCTGTCATTGAAAATTGAAGTGTGTGACTGCTACTATTTTCGATCATCAATCATATGAATTTATTGGTTGTTGGGTCACACTGATAAAAAAAAAAACTTTTTCAGGGAGAAAGCGATTCACCTTCCGGCGCTGTTGCGGGCACACTTCAGGTATGCATTTTCTTAAGAACACATTTCAGAACGAGAAGGAAGAACCTTTTGAATCATTTTTTTCGTGCAATTTTGTTAATGTTACTTTCTGGTTCTTGAATCTCTCTCTCTCTCAAACTCTATTGTTTGTGCAGTAGACACACGCCTCAGATGTCGCTGACTTCATCGAGAAGGAGATTCAATTACCTCCGGTGTTGCTGGGCCACTCTTTTGGCGGCCTGATCGTTCAGTACTATCTTGGAGGTGGGAAATGAACGTTCACGGTGCAATTTACATATTTTAAGGATGTTCGTACGTTTTCTAGACAGAAATGAGCATCATGTTTATGTGGTATTAAAAGAAGATCATGTGGCTGAAAATTTCCTTTTGAATTGCTAAATGCTTAGATGACGAATTTTTGTGTGTGTTGATTTTTAAATTCATTTTTCAGACAGGGAATGCTCACTTCCACATCTTGCCGGGGCCGTTCTTGTTTGCTCTGTACCTCCTTCAGGAAATAGGTGATTGTCCTCCACACAAAAGCAAAAGCTTCAACAATTTGTGTTGTGTTCTTCCAATACATAACGCTCGACTGACGAAGTCATCTCGCTTTCTTATATCTAATTAAGTGGCTTGGTGTGGAGATATCTGTTCTCGAAGCCTATTGCTGCATTTAAGGTAATTATTTCTGTCTAGACAATCTATGACTTAACTAAGTGTTCTGTTGTAGAAAAATATTACTAACATTCGAACTCTTTCAAGCAAGATCAGTGACTGAAATTTAAAACTGTCTAATTGGACAATTCTTTCATTGAAATATCACGAAAGCTTGTTCTTAGATATTTTGCTCGGCGGTGCTGTCATTTTGTGCAGGTCACCCGCAGTTTGGCAGCAAAAGCTTTCCAAACTTCTTTGCCTCTTTGCAAGGAAACTTTCTTCTCTCCCACTATGGATGATCATCTAGTCCAGCGGTTAGTTGATCACAACTACAAAGTAGTCAAAATTTCTGCACGATATGTCTTAATCATTACTACACCAACTACATATCAGAAAAAGACATGGAAAACAAGGATGATGTATGTTTGATAAGTCTTCTCTACGAGGCTGTCTTTTATTTCTTGCATTTGACAACTGTCCCAGTTATCAAAAGCTGATGACAGAAAGTTCGAGGATGCCATTGTTTGATCTAAGGAAGCTTAATGCATCGCTTCCTGTTCCTAAGGCTAAAGACCCTTCTTTCAAAGTCCTTGTTTTGGGAGCAAACGACGACTTCATAGTGGTAAAGTTATTATTGTTCATTTGACTGACCCGAACTGATACGAACATGTAAGGAGAGAGTTTTTGAGATTATCTTGTTTGTTGTCTTTAGGACAAGGAGGGGCTTGATGAAACGGGCAGGTTTTATTCGGTCTCACCGATTTGCGTTGAAGGTATTGCCCATGACATGATGTTGGATAGCTCTTGGGAAAGAGGTGCACAAGCTATATTATCATGGCTGGGAAATTTGACCACATAGCTCTAACATTGTCCGTCCTTTTGAGATTTTTCGTATTTCTATTTCTTCTCTTGACGCTATTGGAAGGTTAGGTTTTAGGTTTTATAAATGGCCAAGGCCATCTCCAACCCTCTATAAAACTTTGGATTTCCATCCACCGTTTTACCTAGGGTTGCGAACGACTCGAATCGAATATTATCATATTTCTATTCGTATTCGATTTCTATTTGAATATTAAAGATTTGTATTCGTATCTCATTTCCATGTGAATCCAAAAAATCGATTCAAATTCGATTCGTATAAATACTCGAATCGAATATTTGATCGAATATTCGGACAATATTTATTTTATTATTTTCCCATAAAGTATTTTTAGTAAAACAATATAAAAATATTATATTTAAATATATATTGAATTATAATATATTATATTATTATATTAAAAGAAATGTTGAATTACATTGAATTATTCGAATCAGATATTCAATAAATATTTAAGCCGAATATTATCTGTAGTCGTATTCGAATATTATAAAGTTGTTTTCCAAACACGTTAAAGTGTCATTACGTGGATTGACGATGACAGAGGTAACAAACATAACCTCGAGTGCCTCCTTCGTCACGACTTCAGGTTTCCTAACTCCATGTTAGAGTTAAGTCGATGAAAGATACGAAAAGCGGAATCGAAAGGGTACTATTAATCACGAACAACCGAGAAAAATAGATAAAGACAAACTAGTAGCTTCCTAATAGCTAATCTGATAGTCGAAACTCTGGCCCTAAAATATCCATATCCTAAAGCATAAAGACTATTCTACTAACACCCATCCTTTTATAGGAAAAAACGTAGCTAATGTAGTAAAGCAAATTCCTAAACTATAGGAACTAACTAGATACGAAATTTGAAAATTTAACATACTTAATCGACTAAAGCAAATCCCTAATAAGCAGGAACCAACGGATACGAAATTTGAAATATTAAACACAGTTGGTCTCGGCTCGCTGCCGTGATTCACAACCATTGGTCTTTCTGTTCAAGCCTGTGGAGTTGTCCTGGTCGTCGTCTTGAGGTCTCTTAGACACATTGATGAACCAAGTCCACTTTGTGTTAATTTGTCGCGTAACACTCCCGATCCAATCCACCATCGATTCATTTATTTCTATATGAGATACAAGAGAAGCTGCCAAAAGGTGCCTATGTAATGTTCAAAATATGTTTGTCACTCCATCTTGTCGCTACTAATCTAACGATGTCCCGCAAAGGCCACATGTGTATGTGGAAGCCAACTGTCTTCCTCAAATTGCCAAACACATACCCGTGACAACGAACACTGGAAGAAGAGATGCCTCACTGATTCAATAGTTTATGTGTCACAAGTAGTTGCCCATGCTTTTTATGAAATCCTATATTTATCTCAGGTAGCTAGCTTCCTTTAATAACAAGCCAAAGCACAAATCATGCTTTGTTGTACTTATTCCCCCACCCATTAGTTGTGTCTAGAGGTTGGTAATTGGCCCGTTGATTCCACCTGTTTCGGCGAGTAGCGGTTCCAATTCCGGCCTCAGCCTAAATTCGAGGAACCAGCCCAGAACGGGCATGGAAACCACCGGTTCCGTTCCTGTTTCGAGCAATTTCCTTATTATTTTTTTCATTTTTTACTTTTAAATTTAAAGGAGAAAATGTAGAAGAATTTCCAAATTTTTTTTTAGAAGAAGATGAAAAGAAACAACTTTGATAAAATACAAAAAAAAATACATAAAACCTTGTTTAATCTACATTACGTCCTTATCAACATATACTATCGCTTTCGCCTCTTCGTCGGAGGAGTCGCTTGACACTTAGAAGTTACCAATAGCATTCTCCTTCTGATTTTCGATTCGATCATCAACCATCCTTTAATAAAGTTAGAATCGCAAGAGAAGTCAGGTTAAGGCTCGTTCACCGATCTCCAATAATTCGTTATGAGTTGGAGAATGGGAACTCCGAAGCGACACTCAACACTTTGGACAAATTGAAGTCTCGTGCGATCTCTCATAGAATTGGGTAAAGATTTGCGTTCGCCTTCCACCACTCCAAAACATCAAAATCTTCCTACGTTTAAAATTTGTGGCTCAAATAGAGTTGAATCGCATTTGAGTTATCCGTTTCGGCTTTACCTTTCTTAGGCCTCTTCCCTGCTTGTAAGATCGCCCTTCAGTAGTCGCCCCTCCTCCTAATGATGGTCTTTCGGTCGCCGTCGCGTGCTTTGTCAAATTACCAACCGTCCCTTGCTCAGATGTATAAAGAGAAAAAAGATCTTGGAGAGAAAGCTCAATTGAGGCCTTTTGGTCGTCAACCTCCTCTCCAAGAAACTGCTCATTATACTCAAAACAAATATTGTAAGTGTCTTTACCACAGCTCGGATCTAGTAATGACGTCAAGCCGTGGACAATTAGATTCATCCTTATATTTCTTCAACATTTGTTCCACACGTTTGACGAAGGACTCAAGGGTGCTCTGCTTCGATATTGAGCGAACTTGTAGCACATGCTCCAAAGCTCGGATATAAGTAACATCGATGCTAGGTAGTGAACGCCGGAGAATCTTTCTGATGCATCCTTGAATACCTCAAGTAATGACACCAACAGATCCGTAACTTTCCACTCATCATCTCCTAATTGGAGATGAGCGTTGTTGTTCCAAAACACCATAACCAACTCCTTATAGCGCATAAAATGCTAAGAATGTGATATGAGGACATCCACCTAGTCGAAAGCGGTAGGGAGAATTTCTTATATGTAAGGCCGGTCACAAGGAATTCAATACCTTAGGTCATCGTTCTCGTGGTTGTTTCTTCCTCTTTGTTGTAATAGTGGATGTTTGGCTCGGTGTCTCTTCTTTCATGGAGGAGTCGGTGCCACAAGTTTCATTACCTCATCCGCCCGAACTATCTTCATGACCCTACAAGGACAAGAAAACCGTCGTTTGTGTTTCTTGATGATGACACCACATTAGTAGAAATAACCGTGTGTGGTATGTATATAAAAGTTTGCATGAAAGTATCGTGGTATGCGTAATGTTAATTCGAAGATTGATGAATATGATATGGGAAAATTAGAGAATATCTGATCGGGAATAGAGAATTTGTGAATAAATGTTGAATATGAGGGTGTACTTATAAGTTTTTTTTTATCTACGGGCTAAATGTAAATAAAAAACAACAAAAACCAACGGCTAATTTAGTCTTCGTTATTTTTCTCGGTTTCCTATTAAAAACTGGGAACCGGAACGGTCCACTATTAGTGGGTCGGTTCTACTATGGAGGCCGGTTTCGGGTTGAACCGGCCCTATTACCCATGCCTTGTTGTGCCCAGATTAATTATTTGTTGTTTGAGTCATAATGTTTCGTAAGACGACCTAGTAGAAAAGCTTCAATTTCCAGGACCAAGCCACGGAATGGTATCCGATTCATTCGGCCTTACATTCGGTAATTGTTGCTAGCCTCATCTTCAGGGTCTTCGATGTTGGCCAATTTCATCCATAGCGCGATATGACACTACTGAGTTTCGCATTAATCGGTATGACTATCGCCGAGTCCACCGCGGGAATATATCATGGAGGGTTGCATTGTCCAGCCATCGGTCCCTCCAGAGTCTGATACTGTCTCCATTGCCCACTCTAAAATGAATGAGTAGTTGAAAAGCATCTCTAAGTTTCATCAATGGCTTCTCCCAAAGCTCCATGGCCGTAGTTCCAACTTGCCACACCGATTTATTGCTCTACCGGACATAATGCTACCATTCTACCCTCTCGATCTAGTGTTTCGAGTCAGCACATTCAGCAAGTGACGATGCATCAAGGCCTGGTTGGACGATCAAATCCAAGCCCACCTTCACCTTAGATTGTCAATGTGCTGACGATGCACCGCCCCCGTGGTTCGCCCCAACCGAGGCGAGAAATCAACAACTTTCTACCCCCGCAAGGTCGGGATAGAGAGTAAACTCCTCATCCGTTCCCCACGGGAATATGATCTTATAAATTACCAAACACCTAGTTTATATTATTATAACATAGATAATATTTAAAATACCGTTAATACTATATCTAATTTATATACTATAATATATTTCTAAAATAAAATCTCGCTTGGACGGGATCCCGATGGGGATGGGGACAGGGATAATTTTTTCCCTATTTAATTGGTGGGGACGGGATTACATCCCCCGAATCCGCCCCATTGACGTTCCTTTCTTCAGACTTTGGAAGAAGATCTTGTCCTACACAACTTATGTCGTCGAGCATCCCCATAAATATTGTTGTATCTTGGTCTCTGTCACGAAATTTAACTATGAAACTGAGAGCATCTTGCTCTGTTCGTAAAAGGATCTCTTTTCATTCAAGAAGATAAAATTGAATCACATTGATTGATCCGTTTACATCAATGTTAATAGGTGTTTCTCGAGGTATTTACTCAATAGTCCCTTGGAATTTCACCTTTACAGATTTGGTCATTCAAAATAAGACAAAATAGTATAAATATTTCAACACCACTCCCTCAAGTTTGATATCCATATAGATCAAAGATACCAAACTTGGATAATAAATAATCAAATTGAGATATCCCTAAAGCTTTAGTTAAGAGATCAACCAGTTGTTCACTTGTAGGTATAAATGCGTAGCAATCAACTTCTCTTGAATCTTGTCTCTCACGAAGTGACAATCGACTTCGATGTGTTTTGTCCTCTCGTGAAAAACCGTGTTCATTGCGATTTGCATCGCTGATTTACTGTCCATGTAAAACTGCAATTGGTTCATCTCTTTGGATTCCTATATCCTTTAAGATTGCTAAGAGCCAAATAACTTTTGAGGTCACCATGGCAAGAGCTCTATATTATGCCTCAGCGGAGCTTTTTGAAATCATGCCTTGCTTCTTTGTTCTCCATGACACAAGTGAATCTCCAATGAACAATCCATAACCTGCCAATGATTTTCTTGATAGAAGACACGAAGCCCAATCCGCATCACAAAAGGCTTTCACCTTAAAATCATTTTTAGAGTTCAACAGCAAACCAGTACGTGGTCTCCCCTTTAAATATCTCATCACTTCAAACATAACATTCATATGAGATTTTGGGGACAATGCATGAATTATAATAGAATTTGGACACCATAACTAATATTAGGTCTTGTAAGACACAAGTAAATGACTTTACCATCTGCTCAATGATAGATTATAGCATCAGAGGCCAAAGGATCCAGGTATGGTTCCATTTTACCATCACAGACCATTTGTTGTCTTTCTTAGTTTGATTTTGTAGGACCATCTGTACGGATCAGTTGATGCCTATTGACCTTTGATCTGTCATCCAATAACTTCAGATTTTGCTCAATTGGAACTCCAAAAAGTTTAGAACTAATCGTACCTTTCTCGCTTAGTAACTCAAGTACATGTTTTCTTTGATTAAGATAAATTCTTCCCTTTGATCTATCAATTTCAATTCCTAAAAAATACCTTAGTTCACCCAAAATCTTTCATGAATAATATGTTGTTCAAGACCTTTTTAGTCTCTCTAATCAAGGGTCCATCATTCCTGGTGATTAAAATATCGTCAACATATACTAAAAGAAAAACAATGCTACTCCCCTGTATTTTTACAAATAGTTAGTAGTCATTCTCAGAAAATTGGAATCCATTTCTACTCATAATATAAGTGAATTTATGGTTCCATTGTTTAGATGCATGTTTTAGGCCATAAAGTGATTTTTTCGATCTTGCAAACTTTATTTTCATAACTTCTTTACAAGTTTTCACACCCGGTGGGATAACAATATAAACGTCTTCATACAAATCTCCTTGCAGAAAAGCGTTAGTAACATCCATTTTTCAAATAGGCCAACTGAACGTAGAAGTCAAAGAAATAATAACTTCAACAGTTACATGCTTAACAACGAGAGAAAATGTTTCAGTATTGTCTATACTCTCTACTTGTGTGTATCCCGTAGCAACTAGTCTTGCTTTATATCTATTAACAGTATCGTATGCCTTATATTTTATGGTATAGATCCATCTACACCCCACAACTTTCTTCCCAACATGTAAAGCAACTATCCTCCTCGTATTACTCAACTCTAAGGCATTAATTAATCTTATTTTCCGTAGCCTTTACACATTTCTTAGATTTAATTGCCTTACCATAACTTTTAGGTATCACCTTACTGTTCAAAACAACAACGTAAGACCTATAAGTGGGACTGATTCTATCATGTTTCACAAAATCAGATAATGGGTGTCTAGTATAATATGAAACATTTGAATTATTAATAAAAGAGGAAACAATCATTTGACCAGTAGGGATTCTTACTTACTCTCTTTCTCAAAACTGGTCCACGAGTAGCTGTTTCTGATGTATCCAAATTTTACTGTGGAGCCAAATCTGATTCCAGAACATCATCCCTGAATTCTGGCAGAATTGTACCATGATCATCCACAGCTTCATGTTGGTCAGTATTCTCTTGAATACCTGTTTTACATGGTGCTATAAACTCCTCACAAAAGTTAGTATCATCGTGCATGGATATGTCATTGAGAGTCTTGTTTGCATAATTTGTAATTGTTATCCCGTAGTGACTTTAATTTCGACTACTTGCTTAATCGTCACATTTTGTGTTATTTACTTCTTTTACCTTAGATATCCGTTCAAGATTTGCTCATTAGGAGTAAATCTTGAATGGTCCCCGTATAGGGACCGTTCTTAGACGTTCACTATCAATTTAGGTTGTAAATGTGTATTTGAGATTCGATATTGGTGAAGAATTTGATTTGATTTTCCTAAAATGTTCTCTAGGTAGACATATGAATTGAATATTTATTCATTCATATGTTTTGTCTACTTGGAGAACTGTGGGGAAATGCTGCAGAGTTTTTCAGCAATATCGAGGCCCAGACACGCATTTCGTAGTGATAGTGAATGTTTAAGATGTGTTAGGTTGGAGCGATAAGGACCCTCAAAGACTTTTAATTGATAGTATGTGTACTATATTTGGTTTTTGTGAATTATTTGTTCGAATTTACTTTATATAGTGTAGGTGTGATTGGAATGGATCGGGGTTGGATGTGGCGAATGACAGTCAAATACTTGGCTGGCATTGATGAATTTATGAAATGTGCGGAGCTTAATAGGAGAAAAAAGAGGCAGTCGAAGATTTCATGTCCGTGTCGTAATTGCTCTAACATTATGTGGTGGAACAGTGACACTGTTAGGGAACATTTGATAATAATATGTTTTATGCACTGGTATACTAATTGGATATGGCACGGTGATGCCATCATCACTAAAGCTAATTGTGCGATGGAAGGAACTAGTAACACAGTACCACCTAACGCAGTTGACGATGCTGAAGTTAACAGTTCATCTGATGACAATGAACGTATTGAAGACTTGCTGAATGATGTCCAAGAGGATTTTGAGGAACGACCACTTATATTTGATTATGTAGTTAGGGACAACAATATCCCTTTGTACAACGACTGCTCAAAATATTCAAAATTGTCTACCGTGTTCAAGTTGTTGAATGTCAAAGCTAAAAATTTGGGGTTCCGAACAAGTGTTTCTCAACCCTTTAAGAAACATTCACGAGTATGCTTCCCGATGGCAATGAGCTTCCGACGTCGACTTACGACGCAAAGAAGCTATTGTGCCCATTGAATTTAGAATACAAAAGAATACATGTGTGTCCCAACGACTGCATACTTTATCGGGGCGAGTATGAAGTTGCACGTAAGTGTCCGACACGTGACACGGCGTTATAAGCAAAAAGACGAAGTCGGTGGTGTTCCTGCTAAGTTTTATGGTACTTACCAATAGTTTCTAGATTAAAACGTATGTTCTCTAACGTTGACGGCGCTAAAATGTTGAGATGACATGATGAAGAAGGAAAAAAATATGGAAAATTGAGACATCCGACAAATTCCCTCAATGGAAAAAGATTGATTTGTTGTGTCTTGCATTTAGAGGTGAGGTACGGAATCTCAAGCTTGGGATTTGCACTGATAGGATAAACTCATTCGACGATTTAATATGCCGTCACAGTACTTGGTCGGTGCTGCTTTGTATCTACAACCTCCCTTCATGGCTTACGATGAAAAGAATATATATCATGATGTCGTTGTTAATATCTGGTCCAAAACAACCTAGCAATGACATTGCTATCTACTTAGCTCTGTTGATTGAAGACGTGAAAGCACTCTGGTACGAAGACGTTGAGGTGTACGGCGCGTACATCAAATCAAGATTTTACATTATGTGCCATAATATTCTGTACCATTAATGATTTTCCAGCTTATGGGAATCTATCTGGTTATAGTGTGAAGGGCAAGAAAGCATGTCCAATTTGTGGGGATAATACGGATAGCCAGATGTTGAGCAACTGCAGGAAACACGTCTACATGTGCCATCAAAAATTCCTGCCAGTTACCCACGAATATCGTACGAAGAAAAAGTTGCAAAAGAAAGATTGAGATTTCAAAGGCTATGTTACCTTTGAAAGGTACAGAATTGAGTGATATTGTCGCAAATATCAATGCTCAGTTTGGTAAGAAGATAAAGCCATCGAAAGACGGTAATGGCTGGAAAAAGCGGTCAATATTCTTGGATCTCCCGTATTGGGAGACTCTCGAAGTGAGACATTGCATCGATGTAATGCACGTGGAGAAACATTTTTGTGACAGTATCGTGATACCCTTTTAAACATGCCCGGTAAGACGAAAGATGGTCTTAAAGCCGAAAAGACATGGTTTAAACGTTAATCCTATTTACAATGCAATATTGAATTAACATCTTTATTGTTTGTTTACACGTAGTGCCTGCAACAACCGTCGGGTAGTGAATTGTGCGGATATTACGTTATGCGGTACATGTATGATCGTTTCAGAACTATTCGGTCAGGCCAAAGCAACGACTTGATTAAGGTATGTTAAATTACAACTCTTTGTTATTATATAATGTTCGGATGTATAATGGAAGACGTTATTTAATGTTTTATAGATATTAGAAGGCTTCGTTTACGACGGAGTGACGATTGAAGAAGTACGTGAGTTGTGGGCCGAGAACTTTAGTACCGTATGTTTTTAGTCGAATAAGTTGTGAATGTTGATATTGTGAACTTTAGATATATTGTAACTTTATTTGTTGTGAACTTTTGATCTTAGATTTAGTAAATGAATAAAAGTATTTTAGATTTTGTCGACGTTATACTTGAATCTTTGGTTGATATGTTGGTTTGTATTTTTTTTATCGGAATTTCAGAAAACGAATATTATATTTCAAAAATAAAAATTGCGACGATTGTTCAACCGTCGCGTAAAAGTCTCTTACGCGATGTTTTATGCGAAAAAACCGTCGCTTCTTAATTTAGAAATAATTCCGTTAATTGTTTACGCGACAGTTTTCTTGGACAACCGACGCGTAACGTTTCATATCCGTGATGTTTCACAACCGTTGCATCAGGGCTCCAGGCGGTTCCACAAAACCGTCGCCAAACAGGGTTAACAACCGTCGCGTATGTGCGTCATTGTACTAGTTGACCATTGTACATGTCTATTCCACCTTTCCGTTTTTTATCTGAATTTCGCATACCAAATGCACGCCAGACGTGAGGAAATAAGATCATGACTCTATAGTAACAAATGACATAAAGATGAATGATGAATAAAGATTGGGGTTTATATGATATCAATGAAGATGATTTAGTAATTTAATGGATTTGATCTCTACGAGGAACGGGGTCGAGAGTATAATTTACGTCCTTGCCCTATGTTAGACGTTCTACGAGGAGGCCCCTTACGGAGGATATTGGACGACACAAGCATTAGCCGCCAAATTGAATTTGAATTTAAATTATTAGTTGAGATTATTTACGGGAGGGTTGTTGAGATATTTTAGGATCTTCTATTAGTATTAGAGCTGTCAAAAAAGCCCAAAGCCCGCGGGCCGGCCCGCCAAAAGGGCGGCCCGAGCCTGAATTTTTTAGGCCCACCGGGGAGCGGGCCTAAGCTTTGGCGGGGCGGGCACGGGTAGCCCGCGGGCTACCCGCTTATTTTTAAAAAATAAATATATATATATATTTTCTTAATAAATTTAATATATATGTAACAAATTACATAAATATATTATTAGTTAAGTGGTAAAAGTGCATTATTTTATACGTAATGTGTTGGGTTCGAATCTCAAGTATACTTTTTTTTTCTTTTTTTTATTTTTCATTTTTTTTAAATTGGGCGTCAATTTTATTTTATTTTTTTTAATTGGGAGGGCCAGCCCGCCGGGCCCACCGCCCGCCAGCGGGCGGGGCGAACCTGTGTTTCAGAGGCCCGCCAAATGGCGGGCCGACCCGCGCCCGGCCCGCCAGATGGCGGGCTACGGGCGGGCCCGGCCCGTAGGCCGTTTTGACCGCTCTAATTAGTATACATATATATGTGTCGATTATTAGCTATTGGGATGGAGGTTATATTTTGGGTATTTGGCTAGCTTCGACTATTGGGTGAGAGTTTCTTCTCTCGATTAGGGTTAGTTTTACTTAGGTGGTAGCGTTGCTTTCAATTATTTATTGGTTCATATCCTTTATTCGATAAAATATTATTATTCTCCGGCATTTAAAGCAAACAACGATAGATTACGATGTTTTCCTTCTAACAAATTGATCCGACCTGCCATGAACCGCAACACATCACTACTGTATCGGTCACTTTTAGGTTCTCTTTTTCACCAAACAAAGCCAGTGTGCCATCTGCTCACAAGTCCATATCTTCACCATACAAAAATATGAAGCCCTCACAGCCCGAAACACCACTAGAACCCTCAATGGCAGCAATAATCTATTCAAGCACACATCTCTCACAAATTCAAGGAATTTGCTATTAATTCAGAACATAACACACACATATCCATGACAGGAAACAGAGTCAAGCTCGCACCTCATACCAAGAGTGACGGATCACCAACACGTCACTGCCCGAAATCAAAAGGGGCAAAACCAGAGATATTGGCTCCGAGAATTTCCCAATTGTCTTCACCTCCACCTCCTTTGGCTTGTGCTGGCTTGGAACCTGTTGATGGCTCTATCTCAGTGTCTTTTTCGATGCCCTCACCGTTCGTCCATCAATCTACTCAGCCACTTCCCTCCGTTACTGATGGCATTGAGACCATCTCCAACAATACTGGAAAATTCCAAAAAATGAAGTAAAAGTGCTTCAATGGTACACCAAAGTCATACCCAAAATGAGTATTTACAATTCTCTCTCCTCAACAAAACGCATATATGTCTTTCAACCGGATAAATGCGTCTGAGGTTTAAAATTTGCTTACACAGCCCACTATTTGTTTTTAATAACAAAATCACCCAATAAAAATTAGAAAAGATTAAATAGCGAAGCTTGAAGAGAACAAAAGAGGAGCAAGAACCATAAGCGATGTCAGCGATGTCGCCGCTCGTCGAGACGGCTGCTATGAATGGGATATCCGGCACCGTGCTAGCTGGCACCGTGCTAGCGTTGTCGGTCTTTGAGCGATTTGGTCGCGCAGCCTTTTTTGCGTTGCAACTCCCGAAAAAAGGCCCATATCGACCTGTCTCGGCCGACATCGAGCGACAGAACCAGATCTACACCTGACAGTCGGCGCTAGAAGGTGGGTGATGACTGTGGCGCTGAGAAGGACGCTGAAGATTGAGAACGCTACCGACTTTTTTAAGGAAAAAAAAACCTAAACAGACTTGATTGGATTAAAATGCTTAAAAGGCTGAATTTTATTGTATATTCATTTGGGCTTTAAATTACCTTTGTATACATTTACGAGTATTTACTTTGTATATATCTTTTATTATTTATTTTTATAATTAATTATAAATATAGATTTTTTTTGGGACGTAATTAATTATATATAATAAATGTTAAAGTATTTTTTTGAAAATTTGTAAAATATGTGGATGACATTGAAAAGTTGTAAAAGTTGATGAGAATTTTGAGTTAAAAAATGAGTTTTTTGGTCGGAGAATAATTAATGCATTTTGAGTTTGAAAATGCGTTTGAGTTTGAGAATGAGTTTTTCGGTTGGAGATGGTGTCAGCGGCATGTAAACTCCAAAGATGCGGCCTCCAGTAAACGATGGCAGATGTCAATTATGCTTCCACCACAACCTCCACAAAACCATCTGATTCAACCTCCAAACCAGTCACATCCACCGACTCAAGCAACTGCTTATCACCACAGCCGTCAGGCTCAACCTCCCGTCTCGCAACCTCAGGCCCAACAGCTTTTCCACACACGGCCTGCCCCAGAATTTGCAGCCGCCTCTTACTACAGACTCAGGTTGTCAATCCTATCCTATCACCAGAAGCAGGGGAGCAACATTAGTTGCAGTCAAAATTTGAACATGTTCGACTAGTTTCAGGATATGGACCTAGGTAAACAACCGCATCTTTTTTTTACCGCTTTAAGGACGAGGCGATTTTTCGAAGGTTGGTAATGTTAGAGGTCGAAATATATTTAATTATTATTAGTATTATTATTATGGTTATTATTATTATTATTATTTAGTTAAGATTTTTTAGGGTAGAGACAATTATTAGGTGTTAGTTTAGATTTCTTAGGAATTTGTTTAGTCCGCTTAGATACGTTTTTCCTATAAAAGGACAGGCGTTAGTAGCATTATTTTCATGTCTTAGTTTAGTTATTTGAGGGCCAGGCCAGAGTAGGGCTGAAAACGAACCTATTCGAGCCCATACATGGCCCGCTCGAGTTCGGCTCGATTCAGTTTATGTGAGCTCCAGCTCAACTCGAGCTCGATCAAACACTAAAAATCGAAGCCCGAGCTCGGCTCGAAAAATTCTCGAGCTGCTCGAGCTCGTCTCGATAAGCTCAAATCCGTTCAAAAGTTTGTGCTCGAAGTGATTGAGCTCAGTTCGAAAAGCTCAAATCAATATTATAATAATATTTTTCGAAATGATATTCTATTAATATTTATAAAAATTCAGCTCGAGCTCGGCTCAATAACTAATCGAGTTGGCTCATATAAATTGGGCTTGAGCCCATATAAATTCAGCTCGAGCTCGAGCTCGAACCCAAACCGAGCGTTGACCGAGCTGCTCGATTCGTTTTCACCCCTAGGCCAGAGTCTTTAACTTTCGGACTGCTAGGACCAGAGTTTTCGAACTCTCAGATTTAGATATTAGGAAAGCTATTAGCATTCTCTTCGTCTTTGTTTCGTTCGGTCGTGATTAATAAACGTGTCTCTATTTTGATTTTCGTGTTCATCAATGCCTTCACTCTAACACCTATCCCTGCTAGCGAGGAGAAAATTTTCCTCGTTCCCGCGCCCTCCCCGCCAAAGGGGAGAAAATGCCCTTGGTCCCGGCCCCGTCCCGCAGTGGAAAAAATGGAGATGCCCCAATCAGAGTGGATCCCACGGGAAACGCGGAGCACATGCCCATTGCCAAGCCTAGGGGGTGAGGATATTTAATTTAAAAAATAATTTTCCAGTAGGAGTAGAATCTCACAACATCATTTCAGCAACTCGAGATAGTATTATTCATACACTGGAAAAGAAAAACAAAATTGAGGTCAGATTCTATTAGTCAAGCCCTTGTTCTTCTCTCATGGAGCTTCTTGTTATAGCCTTGGTGATGAAATGAGCAAGAATGCCAATGGGGCAAAAGAGCAGGCACAGAGATACCGAATGCCGAGTCTCGATATTGTTCTTCAGCCCATCTTTATGAACTTGCCTGATGACGACGACCACCACCACCACATTCAATACCACGTAGGAACGTTCGTATAAAACGTTATGAAATCATTCGTAACTAAAGAAAGAAAAAGAATGAGAGAATTCCTAAACCTTGCTGCAAAAAGATCGACCGATAACAGATGAATCCAAGCCGAGGCCAAAGTCATCTCACTGGAGAACATCTTAGCTATTCCCGAAAGCTGAGAAACAAAATTTGTTGTAGATTATATATCAACAAAGCCGAGTTTGTTCTGAAAAATAGTAAGCACCTCGGGTAACCAGTATTTACTGGCGAACATGAGCTTTATGGTATCAGGTGTCCAAGAGAGATAGAGAAGATATGCATAGATCACCCCGAGAACGACGTAAGGTATACAGCTTGCAACTATCTTCTCCGTCTGCAAACAGAGATGCTTCAAACGTTTCGGTGACAATTACTATCAAATATTAATCAGTGATCGGTTGTATTAAACTCCAAAGCTTACGAGCTGGGCTCGAGGAGCTATGACCATGAAGGTATAGAACGGTAGAACAGCTGCTGTTCCCAGCGTAAAAGCACTGGTGGCAATCTGCGAACTTGGCAACCCTAAACAAACCAATGGGAATTCATAACTATAATGGCTCTCTTGCAAAATTCAACAACCATAAAGGAGTCATTCATTACACAGGGCAGAAATCAAAGATCCTTTTCTGCGAGTAATAAGGCTTCTGCTGCGGAGATTTGGTCCCTTAATGGTGGCAGTAGATCCACCACCTACGAAGCTGAAGCCTGAATACTTCTTGTTTGTTTTTCTTGACAAATTGGAACCAATGCTGCTGTTTCCAACATGAAACACATATCTTGTACTCTTGCACAATCTCGGGCGTTCGCTCTGAAACAAGAATCATTGTGAAAAACATTTTGAAGGCCAAATCAAAGTAAGTGTATTCGAGAACTATAATGTGTAAAAATTGTGAGCATCCTCTATCTCATTAAGACAGCAATAATGGTAAGAGATTAAGCAGAAAGAGGACTCATGAACACTTTCACTAAAAGCTTGCCATTGAGAAGTTCATTAACAATCATCCCCAATCTCTTCATAGCCTAAAATAGCATCATCATGTTTTACAATTTCATTTCCAAATTCATACAAGAACAATAATCTCTAGAGGGAGTTTCATCGAGCAAAATGTCTGCAATTTTCTACCTCGGAATCACACATCACATGTTCGAGAGTGCTTAGTAACCGAAAATTAGTGAAGCCCAGGCCCCCATTAAACATATATGACGCACCACAAAGGCAAAAAAAAAACAAAAAAACCGTACCTTGAGTGACGACGACACAAGGAGTTGAGAGGAGCTGAAGGAAGAAGAAGAAGACATAGTGGGTATCTGAAGGTCGAAGACAAATAATGAGTGAATCAAAAACCAAAAGCTCACTAGTACTAAAAGCTATTGGGTTAGTGCGATGTCGTGGCATAAGGCTACAATAGTGGGTGCGACATAAAACGCTGGAAGCTAAAGCTTCGAGGAGACGGAAACTCCATGTGGAATAATGAATGAATGAATGAATGAGGGGGTCATGTTCATTGTTTGTTGACTGCACATGCGAGCAAGAGCTTCATTATTTTTTTCTTTTTACGTTACCCAGACAGAAAATTGAATGTTAGGCAAATCCAGGCGGACAACGTAATTGGATGGAAAAAGGTTGTCATTTAACTTTTCCGGTAATGATGGTGCGAGTTAGACTCAGATTCTCGACCAATCTACGTGAGCCACGTCGGCTTGTACACGTGGCTGGCATGCGAAGCTGGTGGCTTTCGTTGCAGAGAGTTTCATGATAAGAAGGGGCCACTCAACTCTGGTTTTTGTCTTTCACATAAGGGAAATTTACGTTTTTACCCCTATGTACGTCTCTGGTCTTCCGGAGTTAGTTCCCAATATTGTCTTGGGTGTTTTTGGTACCTCGATTAATTTAATCATAATTTGGATGGAAGTATGGATCTGGTCAGACCGAATTTACGAGTCGGATTAGGCTAACTCAAATTTTGCGGGCAAAGAAAGAGCTCGGCTCGTATTTCCATCAAACTTAACGACTAAGTTTGCTGATGGGCAAAAAGCTCAAAACTGACAACATTGAGAACGAGAACTGAAACTGTAACTCGGAAAAATAGGGATTCAAAAACGCTCATAGGCCAAACATTGAGATCAAAAACGTAAAAATTAGGATGGTGGTTGGTAAGCTTGTGGGGCGGGTTTGGTCCGTCCCAAAACCCGACCCGCTAGTTATTCAAAAAGAGAACAACATTATTCTACGGGTGACAGAATATTCCATGGCTGTGGCCGGCGAGTTACACATCCCAAGATTGGTCGGTGACGGGATGATGTGAACGCTCTGGTGGTTAATGCATCGTGAAAGATTTTCTCAAGGACTGTTAATGCCACTAACTTGCCAGATAGTGAGGTGCGTGATGCAAGGCGTTAGGGTTTGCAAGAATTGAACGGCGTTAAGTTTATTCTTCAACATTTGACCCCAATAATTTTACATGGATACACAAGCCCAATATTATATTTAATAATGCTCAACTGTTTTAGACATTTTCACACAACTCAAAATAATTTTTATAATAGTAAAATATCGTTATGTATTACTTCCCTCAACTCGATCCATTTAGGTAAGATTAGAAGTTTAAAAAATATTCGACTGTAAAAACATCAAGAAGTTTTGATATATTTTCTTTTTACTTTTAAAAAATTATCATGAATCACTAAATCATACTAGTAATGTCGACTTTTAATCGGAATCGGCGGTTCCGACCGGCCAACCGTTGGTTTCCAACTGCCGGGTCCGGTTACCAACCGGAACCGGCCACCAACTGCAACCGTGTGCCGCGGTTGGCCGGTTCCGCGCGGTTGGAATTTTTCCAAACGGCGAACCGCCAGTTATAATATATATATATATATTTAATATATAAAATATATACTTATATTCGTTAAAAAAAATCTGACACTGTCAGACGTCACTAGCTGTTAGTAGAGCTGTCAAAAAAGCCCAAAGCCCGCGGGCCCGCCCCCCAGGCCCGCCAAAAGGGCGGGGCAGGCCTGAATTTTTTAGGCCCGCCGGGGAGCGGGCCTAAGTAGGCAAAGCCCGCGGGCTACCCGCTTATTTTTAAAAAAATAAATATATATATTTTTTATTAATAAATTTAATATGTATGTAACAAATTACATAAATATGTCTTTAGTCTAGTGGTAAAAGTGCATAACCTTATATGTAAGATGTTGGTTCAAACCCCAATTACACTTTTTTTTTCATGCTAAAAGGCATTCGAGGTTGACGGTAGAAAACGGCTTAACTTTAAGTGAAAGGCATTCGAGGTTGACGGTAGAAAACGTCGAATACCAATGCCTTCTCGATGATTGGACGAGAGCCGAACATCGAACACAAGATTTCCCGAATACCGATTCGGACGATGACGTGTTCGACGACACCACCGGCACAGAGACTAGTGGTGACGGCAATGACGACGACTACGAGTAGAGAGAGTAAATAATCTCCGAAAACAGCGAAAGATTCAAGCCCGAAAAAAGATAAGTACCACTCAATCTCATTGTATTAATTTTTTATTTATATTATTAATAATTACTTACTCATACAATCTTATTTTTCATCCAACGTCTCTAAGCAACCGCTCGCGTGACATCCAAGCCGACGACAAAGCACGAAAAAGATAAGTCCTTAATACTGATCTCATTTTATTTATTGATTAATTTTTTTATGTTCCAAAAAAAAATATCGAACTTCTATTTTACATTTTTTCCCAGAAACCGAGTACCGACTGGCGTTGGCGAATGGCGATTCAACGAACAACGAATAATTTATTTTTTTTCCTTACTTTGTATTTTCTAATTTGTAAATCCTAATTGTAACTTCATTTTTGTAATGAAATTTACTTTGATTAAAATTTTTAAACCGAAAACCCTTGTTATATACCGAAAAAACCATACTGTGTACCGAAAACTATCGAAATATACACCAAAAATAAAAAAAAACTAAAAAAATCCCGCAGTTTTAACGCCGGATCAACCTTGACCGGCGGTGGACTCAACCGGCATCCGTCTCCGGCCGGTTGTGGACGGTTGGTCATTTCGACCAACCGGCAACCGCCTGGTCCCAACCGCCGGTTAACCGAAACCGGCGGTTGGGCATGACTAAATCATACCTCCGGCTAGGGCTGCGCAAAAATATCCGAAATCCGTCATCCGATCCGATTTATAAAATCCGGAAAACCGGATATCCGGTTTTTAAAATCGGATCGGATATCCGAATTCGAATATTTTAACATAAATCGGATCGGATACGGATACGCTCGGTACTAAAATCCGGATATTCGGTATCCGGTTTATTATTTAAAATAAATTATTTAAATAATTGCCCGAAAACAAAGAAAAATTAGGCCCAAAAAGAGAAAAAAAAAAAGAAAAATAGCTCAATATCCTAATTTGACCCAAATAAAATATATCGGATTGAATTTATATCATTCGTGAAAATAAATGGAGAGTTGAAAATAAAATTGAATACGTTACAATCAATTTTTTTTTAAAAAATAATCGAGATCAAAAATCGGATTTCGGATATCCCGATTTTTCGAATATCCGATTAAAACCGGATCCAATACTGTTCTAGGTTTTAGATATCCGAAAATCCGGATATCCGGATTTCAGATATTCGGATTTGCTCACCCCTACCTCCGGCTAATATGCCTTACTAAAAGTTGTTGTGGGGATACCTAACTGACATACAAAAAACTAAAAGTTGTTGCATATTTGCTCGACCGCGACCCATTTGTCCAGTTGCCTGTATATGTTGTTGTCATCCCCCACTCGTCGTCCCTGCGTCGTCCACTTGTCAGCCATCCACTCGTTGTCCCTACATTTGCTTGTCATCTCTTATTGTTTGCTCATCTGCTTGTGTCCACTGCTTGTTTGTTTGTTCGTTGCTTGTGTTTTTCGTTAGTCCGCTAGCTTGTGTTCGCCGGTGGTCGTTGTCCTGTCCATCGTTCGGTGCTCTCGTGTCTTTCACTTGCTGCCCTCAATCCGCATGTCGATGTTCAGCAGCCACTTATTCGCTTTTCGTCCCGAAACTCGTCCCCGCTCGCTTACTCTCGCCACCACTATCTCTGCTCTCTTGCACTCGTCCCAGCCTGTTGTTTATCCCTGCTCGTAAGATTCCGATTCTTTAAGAAGCATAAGATTCATAAGATTCTCGTTTTTTTCTTGTATACTTTGTGGGAATCGGTCGGTGGATTCCCGAAATCTGTGTTCCCCAACAACGTGTGGAGTTTATAATTTTTCGACAACCCCATATTCTCTAGGAGAGCTTGATGTACACAGAACAACATATAACGTTTAACAGCCTTAAAGCTCAAATTTGAAAGTTGTGATGGCGATGATGGCAAGAGGGATCACGCCGACCCCGAGGTGGGTCTGGAGGATAATCTCCCTTAAATGGGTAGAAGAGATTTTGACCGATATGCCTAGCGAGAGAGAGATGCTCCGAGCAAGTTGTGTTTTTCGATTCCTTCTCCAAGTACCTCAATAGGGCCCACAATTCTCTTCTTATTTAATGTAAACTCGAGCTCCATATATAGGTTAAGTGGTTCAGATATTAACTCTTGAAGTGGTTGAAATATTATCTTCTTATATGAATTCAAAGATCATATCTTTCAATTGATTTACTAAATCTTGCAAAATGTTTATCATATCTTTATATTAAATTAAATTTCAAAATTCTTATTAATATCTAATATAAATTTTCGAAATATATATTAAGCTAAATATCTCATTTACACTTTTAAGTAAATCATGGTAAAATACCAATTTTACACTCACAATATTTAAAATTATTATCAATTAATAAAATAAATATTCTACCACCTAAATAATTAATTTCGGCCATGCTCCAAATTAATTAATATTCGGTCCAAATCCAAATGGACATCTAAGTCTGATCTCTCTTTTAATTGACTCTATTTTGGTGATCATCTTTAAGTCCGACCTCTTGGTTCTTCTCAACCGGCACTTGGAGGAATTCCAGAGCTTGGTATGCACCTAGCCAATCTTGCAATACCGAACACATCCTGAGTTGAGTACGAATTTAGATATAATATGTAAATTGACGATCCGACTATAGAGTGCTCCTCTACGTATAAACCCTTGACTAAATGTCCCGTTCGGTGAGAGTTATGCCTTGTCAAACTCACTGAATATGAAACTATGTTAATTTGTGATTGGTGAAATTATCAAATCTACCCCTCACGTCTAACGTGAGCTAGTTTTTAATGCTTTGGTCAAAGACTTTGTAATTTAACGTCCTCGAAATTCTCATAGGACATATACATCGATTTACAAAAGTTCATGAATCCCGCTTGGTGGTTCAAGCCGGAAATCGCACTCCTTTGTGGTGTATCACACGTCTCAAGAATTTGTTTTTTGTCAAAAGTTATACTCCTTCGTGAAAGGTCGTGTCTTACTCCGGAAGATCGTACATCTTCACAGGTGGTTATAATGCTTTTGTAGTAATTCATAGTTTGAGTACTGACTCCTAATGATTTCTATACCTTTATAAATGGAAAATTGATCATTTCAATGCATATGTGAGTGTGAAGATGCGACGCTTCAATGAAACACTCATGAATGCAAAATGATATCCATGACCAAAACAGAACACATCATGAGAACTAAAAGATATGAGATAAATCATTTGTGGATGTTATTGTCTTAGTGGACATAAAAACTTGAGTAGTTCATGACATCGAGGTTACTGCTTAGCAAGTATGCTCGATAACATTTCACTACGGAAGAGTCAAAGTCACAAGTTATATATTCAAATGCATTGGCTTATTGATATGACTCTCGTTAGTGTCATCTTGCATTTGAGCATTAAGTTCTATTTATAGGTGTTATTTCTGGAAATATTGAATTAAATTAAAAATAATTCTATTTAATTAAATGGTTTAATGTTGGTTTAAAGATTTAGCATTTTGGTTTGATGAACACAAAACTTATTATTGTGATATTAAATAATTACTCAAGTTTACAGATAATCTCAATTTGAAAAGCAAGTGTCAAGTACGAGTTTAGTGCAAAAACTTGATAGGTGAGTTGGATGGTTAATTCGATCAAGGCTGGTCTCAATCTGGGATTGGTTAGCCCAGTCTGAACTAGTCGATTAGGTTCAGAGAGGTCTTGTCTAGACTGATTTAATCTGGACTTGTTTCTAGTTTGGTCTTGTTCTGGATAATTTTTTTCTGGGATTGGTGAACTTCGTCTAGGTCGGTCAACAACTGGTCAGCAAACTGATTAGTTGAGCAGAGCTGACCAAATCAGTCCAAAAGCTTTCAATGGCTATTTTAATCTAACAACTAGATCAAGTTGGAAACCGAGGACAAAAACAAGAACACACAAATTCTTGAGATAACATGAAGACATTAAAGGACAACTAGAGAGAAGAATAAGATATAGAGCACGAGAAAGAGTGTTCTTCTTAAGTGTATGAGGATACAAAAGATTGAGAGAGCTATAATGTTTAAAATTGACACACATAACTCTCACATATGATAGATGAACTTGAGTTAAGTAGTTGATTCAGATTCTTAGGACAAAGGCCTAAAATAATGTTTGTAGTCTTCACACAAAGTCGTAAAACATGTGTTTGTAGTCCATAAGTGATGTTTAACATTATATCGATTGCGAGGTTCCGACCCACAATCGTAGAGTCTAGTGATACTTATTTTCATACGTTTATCTTTATTATAACTAAGTCAAAAGGTAAATTTAAGTCGCCTAGCACATTTATTCGTGTACTTTACACATATGTTAATAGGGAACACAAGATGGCAATTGTGGCGAAACGAGCAAAAACAAAGCTAAAACGACGAAGTTAAGATCGTCAGAACTCGTGCGAGAGATTCTTGGCTTTGACGAGGTAGCAGCAAGTTCGAGCCCAAACACTAAATTCGTCACGAGTCAGTCATAAGGAGTCTTGGTCGTGACAGATCTGCAACGAATCCAAGTCAAGCACTGGAACTCGTAACGACTTCGGTCATAAGGAGTCTTGGTTGTGACAAATCAAGCAATAACACATAGCTAAATACTGGAATTCTTCACGACTTCTGTCATAGCGATTCTTGTCCGTGACGACCCATACCGAGGCCGTGAATATGATGGGCTTCTATAAAAAGCTCGATTTCAAGCCTTAAAATGTAGGTATTCTTCAACATTTCACTTTAGACGAACCTAGAGACAAAAAAGAAGGCTAAAAACCCCTAGGAAATACCTAGCTGTTTGTTTAGA
The DNA here is from genome assembly GCA_004919715.1 of Linderniella brevidens. Lineage (NCBI taxonomy): Eukaryota > Viridiplantae > Streptophyta > Magnoliopsida > Lamiales > Linderniaceae > Linderniella > Linderniella brevidens. Next base: position 20,521,450 of record SWDC01000154.1, read on the forward strand.
CGCAAAGAAATTCAATGAAGATCGAGCATCCACCAAGATCAATCTAAGACCAACCCACATGGAAGATTTATGAATTTCCGATCCTCGTTGTCTATCTATTTCGTTGTTGTAGTTAAATCTATCTTGTGTTTGGAATGGGATGAACGCTAGGTAGAGTCGTATATTAGGACATAGAATTAGTCGTGAACACATGTACATTGTTATTTATCGTTACGAACATTTCTTCGACCCGTAATGTCTATGTATTGAGTTGATTCTTAGTATCAATATGTCTATGTGTTGATTCGATGTTTGGTATTGTTTAGGGCGCCAACTAAATAACGATCAGACCTTCATGGACGTTATGATTCGATTATATGGCAAAAGTAAATAGTCGATCCTCACTTTAGGTAATTGTGAATGCGGGAGTGAGTATTGATTAATCCGATTTGATTAATATTTACGTAATAATGTAGTTAATGGCCTAACCGATGATGTTAAACGGGATTCGAAATTTCGAGCACGTCTTTAATATCTAAAGTTACTCATTTTATTTTAGTCGTCGTTTCTAAGTCTTAAGTCGCATTAATTTAGTTGTCAAAGCTAGTTTTTAGTATAATTATAAAATCAAATCTTGTAAAGCATTATTTAGGCTATATATCGAGTCGATAGGTCATTGTTTGGTAGTTAGGCTAGTCCTCGTGTTCGATAATCAAATACTTGCTAGAGCAGTTCTAGAAATGATAGGTTGATTGCCTATCGTGCATGGTGGAAGTTATAACATATTCGTTTTATTATTACTTATCGCAAGTTGCACACACACAAACTTTACATCATTAGTGCACCACGTAGCAAACATTTAGAGTTTCTCAAAGTGGGAGAAACACGTTTCAGCTGACTGTAAAAGGCGACCGAAGTCGGTCGACTTTAACAAGCAGTTGAGACTGAGATGCTATGAGTCTAGTTAGATGGTGTCCAGCTAGGGAAGTTGTACAGCGATATTGTAAATAAAAGTTTTTTATTGGAATCCATCCTTGCGGGAAAGAAGGAGAGACGTATGAGTTAGCCTCCGAACTTTTATAAAGAAAGCAAGTATTTCCCTCATTGCGTTCATGTTTCTAGCATGTGGAAGTATTTTAAGTGTTTGATAAAATGTTCAACAAAATCAATTTTAAATTGCATATTTTGAAAACTAGAGCTCGCTTAATCTCGCAGTGTTCATTTTATTTTCAAGACTCGAGTTCTTCCAAATCAATTGACTTTAAACTATACAAATAGACGAAGATTTTGATTTTAAGACACCAGTCTACGATCAATACATATAACTCTTACAAAAGATATATATCCTATTGAAGAGTACCCTTTAAGCCAAAAGATATATCTGATAGGCTGAAAATCTATGACCAACCATGATTAGATTCAACAATTCGACATGATCCAACGTCAGCTATATACAGATGCCTCATTTGCTCATTCATACACCTCGAATCATTCTTTGGAATCTTAGAAAGTCTTAATAATCCCGTGAGTTCTTCCTTCTCTGGTCATGATATATATTTAATATATTTCGTATTCAAACTCGCCTGAGTGTTCGAAAAGCATCGAATAAAATCGTTTGTTTCAGAATTTGAAGTGCTCCTATTACCAGACGGTTGTCATTGTATCTTGAAAAACGATTCCCGTATTCCATATGCACCGTAAGCGGGAAAATATCCTTTTAAGTACATTAGTCTAACGTCAGTCGCGTCAATAAAATCAATTTTGCATTACCGTGTGCGTTCGATATATTATGTATGATTCTATCTATAAATATATGTAGACGTCAGCAGGCAAATGTACCCAACAATCCGAGGATTGTTTGGTTGTAGTAAGCTTCTTGCGGCTAAAGCATACTCTCTAGAGCAAGATCATTGACAATGACATGATTCTGTTGAGAATCGGTCGGAGGATTTCTAGAATCTGAGTTCCCCGAGAACGTGCGAAATTTAAATTATTTCCGGCAACTTCAGTTCCCTGGGATCGCTCGAATGTACACGAACATAGACAACGATTAAACAACCTTAAACCATAATACCTAGTAACGGTTGCTCGCTAACTTCCTCCTTGACTCGATACGCGTGTGTGGTAACGGATGGCAAGACGATCACGCCGATCCCATGGTATATTCGGTGCGAAATTTTCCTTTGGATGGCTAGAGAAATTTCGATCGACGAGAATCCCGAGCTTGGTGTTTTCAATTTTTGCTCAAGAAATGAAGTGTGTTTAAAATGCCTATGTGGGCTAGATTGAAACCCTAAAGCCCGAGGCTCGTTAAGTTGTTGAGATCTTATCTCCTTGAGATATTCTCTCCAAATCAAATCTTTTTCACAAATCTTATCTTTCTAAAATATATATTTTCGAAAAATATATCTAATATATATATATATATATATATATTTCGAAAATTATATTTTATCCAATATTATTAATTTCAAAACTTATATCAAGGCAAAACTACCATTTTACCCTTCTAGGTACAATAACAATTTTACCTTTCAAATATTTAAACTTATCATCTAATAGTAAAATAAATATTCTTCCACCAAAATTATTAATTTCGGTCAAGCCCAAATTAAGTGATTTAATTTTGGTTCCAACCCAAATGGACTTCTAAATCCACTCTCTTTTAATTGACACTACCTTGGTAACTTTTTTCAAGCCCGACCCTCGTGGTTCGTCTCACTCGGCACTGGGAGGAATCCAAGGGTTGAGTAAGCGCTTCGCCAATCTTGCGCTACCGAACCGTTTTTCGAGTTGAGTACGAATTTTAGATGTAATCTTTAAATTCACGAACTGACTATAGATTATCGCATCTACGTACAAACCTTTCACTGGATGTCCCAGTCAGTGGGAGTCATGCCTTGTAAAACTCACTAAAAACTACGCTATGATAATCCATGACTGGAATAATTACTAAACTACCCTCCATGTCCCAACATGAGTTAGTTTAATGCTTCCGCTGAAGACTTTGTAATTTCCTGTCCACAAAATTCTCATAGGACATATACTTTGATTTACTCAAAGCCGTGAATCCGGCTCGGTGGTTAAAGATGGCAATCACACTATTGTCAAGGCCGAATTTTGTTGCCGACCCATGCACTCGCAAATCCGGACTAGCATACTAGTGACAAGTTAAGACCCCGAAGTCCGCTCCGCGTTGACCTTTCGGTCTAAGGTACAACCTACTATAGTTAGCCGATCAATCAATTGAGTTTCCAAGCATGCGTCGATCAAGACTACGAGTCAGATACCAAATACAAACAATCCCTTGATTCGTCACGTATTAATGTCTTGAGCTCACACTTTCTAAATGACTGACACAGTCACTTTAGACACGTCGACATATCAAGTCATACTCTTCAATCCGGTCACCCTACTGGAGATTGAGACTTGTGGACTAATTCAACGCTGGAGACTAATAGTACATCGGTTGTCCCTTCTCCGTAAAACAAAATCGATGAATGCCTAAATAAGAAGTTCCACAATGTTAAGGTTTTATTTATTTATCTTTCTCATTGAATGCTTAAATAAGAAGTTCCGTGATTAATAAATATTGCCTTACTTTGAATGAAAACTCATAAATTCGATTTTTTTTTATTCAAAATAATAATCCAGTTACAATAATACGAATCCGAATATTACATAGGCGCTAAACCTAGTTTCTGTAATCCTTGAAATGAGATGTGACATTCCTAACACAATCATGCAGCAGGTTTGGACACAACCATTATTTTCTTGTTTTTCATTGCTTACGATGATTTTCTTTCGGAGAAGGAGTGAAGCATGAAAAAATTCTGCTTTGAAACAAAAACATGTAAAGTTTAAACTTTTTTTTATTCTAATTAACACAATGTCTTCAGACATGATTGTCGAACGTAGTTACGGTTAGGTCAACCATGACTAGGAACTATTGAGTGCTGATCGATTTTCTACGTTCAATTTATTGACAAATCATCAAGTTGTTGTACCGTCGTACGCATATTCATATGTTTAAATACAGATACAACGATATAGTTAAGCTTCTTCGAACTAATATTTTTCCCCGCAACAAACCACAACCACAACTTACTTAACTAGGTTTCTGCCATGTATAAATAATTGCAAAGAAGCTAAATCTCAAGTATCAAATCTTTCAGTACCCAAAATATTATTTTTTTCGCCAAAGATATTCAAATCGGCCACCTACATACACACATCTACACAGAGATCAAATAGAAATACGAAGATAATGGCAGGCTCTAGTGTTCACTTTGTTGCATCTTTTCTTGTGATTATCTCGCTGCTCTCGAGTGTCATGACGACAAGCCACGCCGACGCTCGCAATTTATTACAAGTTCCTCAGATACCAGCTCAGCCCGGATTACTAAATATACCCTTCATATCGATCCCTCAGGCAACATTACCGCCACTGCCCTCCGTACCAAACACTTTGCCACCATTGCCAAGCAGCATTAATCCAACTAATCCCACGATTCCCAGCGTACCAAACATGGCTTTGCCTCCATTGCCAAACATGCCCCAAATCCCCAGCAGCAGCACACCTTCGATTCCCACGCTCCTCACGCCACCGCCCTCCAACTAGAGAGAACACTCTTCGGGAAATGACATTATTGTTATCTCACATGGGATTTGGAGTTGGTGTTTTGCGTATCCAATCAGTTCATTTTTATGCGTGTGTGTTCGTGTTTTTTTTTTTTTTTAACATATCTTGAGTTTGTGATTCTTGTCTGGGTTGTGCGAGCATGCGTTTTAATGCTATCCACTGAGTATTCGTTGTATGGTTATTTAATTCGATTCCGTTGTTGGATTTTTCTGATGTGCAATCGTTCTTTATTACTTGAGAATGATCTACTACAGCAATAAAATAATTCTTAAACTAAAACATGTAGAGAAAGAGGCCTTACAATACACCATATATGGTTCACACTGCCGTTGCGATTTATCGGCCACAACAGTCGCTCCAGGCAGAGATCGCCGGCAGACGTGCCGGAGTTCCAGATTTTGGTGTGATTTTGCTTTGCATCAGCCGGCTCGCTCAGTGTAATAGCCGAAAAACGACTGAAACGCAACGACACGGCCGATATCTCGGCTTTAACGGATGGTAATGCAGCTTTTATATCGCCATATGGTAAATAAAATCCTAGATTGGAGATTAAGACGTGGTAGACTCAGAACGTGGATGAAAAACGAAATAATAGCAAACTAATAGCTAAACCGAGAGTTCGAAAACTCCGTCCTCAAGTATCCCTAAACCAAGACTAAATATTATGCTACTAACTTTGACGGCATAGCGACCACATAACGTTCCTCAGCAATTTTGTTTTCGCCGTATGCTGAGAAGTTCTTTCTGATGACTCAGCACCTGTTTCGTTGGTGGATATACGTCAACGCCAGGAATAATTTCTATAATTTTTTTCGCATCAGCAACTTGAGGACGTTGCACTTGATATTGCTGCTTCCACTCCTCAAATGTTTGTCCCGCAGCTGCCTGAGCTCCCCGTTTGACGACATTGGATAGAATCCTCACCTGTTCGTCGAGTTTTTCGCTCATGTTTTCGGTCAAATCTTTCAGCGTCTTCTCTAAACCCTCCATTTATTGCTCCATCAAAGACATTGTTATGGGTATAAACGGATACAGGCCGATAGATGGTACGTTGATTTGGGATTAGCGGTTTCTGTTTTGCTGCCTGGATGAGAGGTTCTGCTTTTCTTTGTTGTGCGTGGATTGTTGTTTGCGTGCTTCGTGAGGTTGTGTTCTGACGTGGTTTGTGGATGAGAACTGAGAAGTGCTGCATGACGTGGTTTATGATTAAGCAAAGAGGAGCTGCGTGCTTGGTGATTAATCTGTTCTGATTTTTTTGTTAACTGGCTGATAGGGTCCGGGGCGTGAATGACCCCGACAGTGTCTAATATGTTACGATTCCGCGCTAAAACGGTGATAGACGGAAAATTCGGAATAAAATACTTTTTATTAATCACCGCGGACGAAGAACACGGACGAAAAACAAAATAATAAATAGCTGAACAGAAAGTTCAAAAACTCCGACCCTCAAATATTCCTCAACCAAAACGTAAAGATTATGCTACTAACGTCGATCCTTTTATATGAGAAAACGTATCTAAAAAGCCAATAATATCTCTAATAATTCTCTCTAACCTAACTAATATAAATAAATAATTATTCGAATCCTAACAGATGTTAAGAGGAAGAATTGCTGGCGTGGGTTTAGAAGATGAAGTCCGTTTTTGACACTATTGTAAAAATCGGCTAGCGGAGGTACCGATTAATTGGTCAATATTAGAATTGACATTATTTAATAAGAATGTTAGGATATATTTGATATACATTTACATTTGGTAGAATATTAACATATTAAGTATATGTAAAATAAAAATAATGGAAAATATTTACACCGTTTAATTTCCACCTACAAACCTCATAAGCCCCGCTTAGAGCATCGGCGCGAGGCTCATCTATGCCACGTAGCGAATTTTACAACATTTATTTTTGATTAAATATGCTTAGGGTTGTTCGGGCATTTTAAACCAATCATAACATTACAAAGGTCCAATCGAATTTAGTGTATTGAATTTTAATTTTTTAGTTAATTATTAACTTTTAAACCCTTAACAAATTCTGATCGATGACAAGTATCGGTTATTCATATAGAAAATATCGATGACTTTGTTCCACTGCGTGCAATTAAATATATTAGTAGAAAATATTAATAATATATTTGATATGGATATTTTTTGTGGTAACTAAGAAGTTCATTAGTATGATCGTAGAGAAATTAATTTACGTTTTTTTTTAACGAAAAATGCGTCTCTTCCGCTCTCGTTCCGTGATAATGCAATGTAAACTGAAACACTCATGTCTGCACTGCATTGACGTCCGCGACATCGACGACGAACCATACTTACAAGTGGGATCTTCGACACTTGTTTCTGCATAAGTGCAAACTCCAAATTGCGTTGGAATTAATTGATTTTTTCTCAGCCACGCTTGTTTTTGCAACTGGTCTGATCGAGCTTTTGCTTTACTAAGTTTCACGAAAAAGTTGCAGAACCAAGAATAATACTAATGATATCATTTCATCTGCCCAATCGTTGTTGGGGACCATAAAACAGAAATCATGAATGAACATTACTTTAAAATCCAGAGTTTCTTTCACATATTTTAAGCTTGTATTTTTGGTTCAATCAGATGCTTTTCACTTGTACAGTGAAGGAATCTTGATAGTAAGACGCTTTCACTTTTTTTATTTTTTTCTTGGGTAAACTCTTTTATACCGCCTTCTGGTTAAACTGAAAATCACGTTATTCCCTAGTGGTTTGTAAGCGTCGCGACACTCCCTTATGGTTTAGGAAACATATCATCATATCCCTTATGATTTAGAAAACATATCACCGTAACGTTGTCCGTAAGACGTTATTGCTCCGTATTTCAGTGCATCGGGTTATCGCAATCCGTTGCGAAGATACAACGACTTCAGATTTTACACATTGCACAACGATACAAAATTATCGGCGAATCTACTCAAAGGCTCGATCCTTTCTTTCTTTTATTTGACTTCGGACTGTGTATGCACTAACTCTAGAATGTCGGGGGTCGATTGAATGATACTCTAACTTCAGCAGGGGCCTATTTATAGCTGGCGAAACTTTTGGGGTCAATTTGTGAAGTGTTGCAACTGTTGGTGCTAAAACATTAGCTCTTCCGGAGCCTTCAATTATATTTGTGCTACCCGATATATTAATAACACTCGCTTCTTTCATATCAAGACGTCGAAGTATTTCTTACTTTTCAGAATTGTATTGGTCGTTGCACAATTTGCAAGACATAATTCTCCTTTGCAATGTTCGTTTCCATCAGAGAAATTCCTCGATTATACTTGTATTAGATCTTGGACGAAGGTTGATTGTTGTCGGAGAGCGCTCGTGCTAACGTGTTATAAAATTACTATAACTGGTATAAGAACATAAATTTAAATACTAAAATGTATTATTGATGTTTTCGGTATGATTCAATACAAATACATCGGTCTATTCATTGATGAAAAATTTCTACTATTTTAACAAAAATTTACAACATTAAATACATCTTATCTCATCTCATCAACAATCAACTAATTTTTACAATATCTAATAAACTAATTTTATCAACATTAAAAACATCACATTTCTTAATATTTCATAATAATAAACTATTATTTGTAATAATGACATCGATACGAACACATTAACCAATAAATATCTACCGACATTATATCTTTCGGGGACAATTTCGTCATTGTTTACTTGGCGGGGACGGGATAAGAATTAGATCCCCGACCCGAATCCGCTCCATTGACATCCCTAAGCTTGACAACGTACTTGCTCCAACTATGGGCGCCGGTGACGAAGATATAACTCTCAGGATGGACGAAAGTGTTCAACCTCAACGTGATGGTCCCCAAGCCAAACATGATCATGTCGAAAAAGCGAAGGTATCTGCTAAACGTATATGTGGTTATTGTGGTAGAGGATGTACGTTTATAAAGGGGGAGGATATGGTGACTATAAGAATCACGTTGCAACTAAGCGTGTAGATAAGATATGAAGTGCATCACAATCCCAGATACAAGTAGGTACGCTGGTCTTCCGCAGTCGACATTGGTAAGAAAGAGTAGAATCTTATGTCTTTATATAGGTATATAAATGTTGATCTTAACTATCACATATCAACAAGACAAAGCTTATAAGACTGACAAATTTTTAGAGAATATAGGATTGGTTTTGGTCGAGAAATGTCTAGTCGTAGTAGTAGAAAAGTGACCAAAACCCTTCTGGTGAAAGTGTCTTAGCCGCATTCTTGTATTTCATCAAACTGGGTCATAAATGCAACTAAATGTGGAAGCTCGCTTCGACATCCTTAAGTGGTGGTTGATAAGAACATTATCTTACATTGGCTAGACTTGCAAAAGAGTTATTTGCATGTCCGCTTTCAACAGTAGCAGTGGAACAAGCTTTTAGTATGGGCGAACATACTTTAAGTGAAAGACGTTCGAGATTACTATTGAAAACCTCGAAAACCACTGCCTTCTCGATAATTTGGTTAGAGCCGACCGTCGAATTGAACACGAAGTCGAGTGACGCCTTTACAGATGATACCGAAAGTTAATGTGAATGAAACTGAGTTGTCGATGCGAGGAACAAACAGATATGCCAGCATGCGGAAAATAAGTCCAAAAAAGATAAGTTTCATATCCCACTTCACCCTATTATAAAACATTAATCATGTTTTAAATTCATATAGTAACTTGTAAATTAATATTTTTCAGAATTGAGGTAAACTTAAACTTGACGAACACACGAGCTTGTCCGAAAAAGATAAGTATTGAGATCTTTGGGATAAAACCACTTATATCCATTAAATTTTGAACAACAATCATATTTCTTAATTGTTTTACTAACTCAAATTTTACACTTAGTTTGTGTCTAAAGAACATCTGATGAAAATTAAGGCACGATCGAAAACGGAGCACAAGTACCAGCGACGGACGCAGGGGGGGGGGAGGGGGTGGCTCGGGGGGTCAACTGACCCCCGAGCTTCCGGGTTTTGCCATGGGAGGGCTTAATTTGACCCCCCGAGATTCTAAATTTGGCTTGATAGGGTTCATTTTTTTCTGCAATTCGTCTAATGGAGTGGAGGAAGACGATGGCCTACGTGGAGAGAAGATGACGATGACCTAAGTGGGCTTTTTTTTGTTTTTCTTAAAAGACTCACAGCCCAAAAGTAAAATAAGAAATGAAGTTAAGTGAGCCCACTTGGCATAAATTAAATTAAGCAATAAAAAGAAAGTAACTACAAGCAATATTAACTTAAAAAGATAAATAAATGAAACTTCATGCCAAAGCCAACCATCACACACGATTTTTTTTCCTTAAATAGTCTTTTATTTGCAATTGAAAGTGATTAAAACACTCGTTAATTTTTTATTATTGTTGCTTCATCTTCCTTTAGCCACGAGTAGGGATGGCAACGGGTCGGATATGGGGCGGGTTTTGCGGGACCCGAGACCCGACCCAGGTAATTTTTCTTGGACCCGAGACCCGCCCTTCCGCGCCTCGGGTCTAGACCCGCCCCGACTCGGGTCGGACCCGCCAACCCGGTAATGTTAATTTTTTATTTTATTTTATTTTTGAAAAATTAAATATGAAGATATTATGCACATAGTTGGGACTTGAACCCACTCCCTCAACCTATTTATACCAAGTTCTTACCATTGGGCTAAGAAATGCTTTATTAATTATCCTAATATATTAAATATAAATACGACTAATTATACATTAATATATATTTATTTATTCCTGGGGCGGGTCTTAATGGATAAAACCCGAGACCCGCCCCGGACCCGACCGGGTTTTATCCATTAAGAATCGAGACCCGCCCTGGGACCCGAATAATAAGAAAAAATCCGGTTCGTTAGGGGCGGGTCCAAGACAGGTCCGAGTCTAAACCCGCCCTATTGCCATCCCTAGCCACGAGTCACCAGACGCAGGAACCAGAGACACTAGACACAAGCATGTATCTTTTATTAAATATTTTTTAATTCAAAATTTTGAGCGCAGTTTTTTTTTAACATAAAAATTTATCAGGACTTTTATTCGTTGTATAGGAAGCAATATAGATATATAGTTTTATAAATTTATGATGCTAACTTTTCTTTATCATGTACGTGAAAAAGTATTTTCGAGCCCCCCAATCATAAGATCCTGCGTCCGTCACTGACAAGTACCAAGAATGACATGATCCCTGGGTAAGTGCACACATTTCCATGGTCGTGGAGAATGGCTGAGAGATCCACGGCCGAATGCACACCATGTCCATAGCTGAGAACGAAGGCATAATCATTTTGCCAGTGCACCGGGGCACATCATGTCCACGACCTTGAAAAAAAAGGCAAACCACCGGCTCGAAAACGGAATCGACTTTCACCAACCAGAACCATTACTATGATGGTTTTCAACGGCTAGGCACCCCCTCCAAATCGGAACCGACGGTTCCAAATCGGAACCTCCAGTTCACGAACCTTGAACATCACTACAATTGAGTCATTTTTAAAAAACACCTTCATAAATCACCATGCCATATATACGAAATATTAACTTATATTTTATATAGAAATTACAAAAAATATACTCTTATAATTTCAGAAAATTTTTAAATTAGGACCGTATCTTGAGTTGAGACCGATCAAAAATATTATGTTAGAAGGTTTAAATAATCGAATATGAATCTATTGAGTTTTATGTCTATTTTTCGAGGGTGATTTGCAATTATAGGCGTCCTCAAAGTAACTTTCAAATATAGGTATTGCTTGTAAATTGTTACAAAGCAGCATAATTTTTGTCTATTATATTATCATAACATTTTTTTTTTATTTATTGTATATTTCTGATTTATTTTATATTTAAATTTATTGGACAAAAGATTCGGACGTTCATAGTTTGGATAATTGACCGAACCAAACATCGAAATTTCGGTTTTGTTTGTTTTCAATATATAAAGTATACGATATTATATATTTTTGACTATATAAATAATAAGAATAATTCTTTAGTCTTATTTTTAATGAAATGTTCACTTTTTGGCACGTTAATTGAATCGAAAAAGTTTGGTAAAATCAAATCGAACCAAAAATTTCGATTCAATATTCGGTTTAAAATATTTCTAATCGAAATTTTCGATTAACCAAAATTCGGCTCGATTCGGTTCAGTTTTACCGTTTGAATACTCCTAATAAATAATTTTGAATTGGACATGCAACATCGTACCTGTTGTATCGGTTCCTGGCCAAAATCTTGGATTGATTACGTCATGATTCACATTTCGAATCAAAATCAAAAATCTATTCGAAATCAGTTGTGGAACAAGATCTAATTAAATGCGGATAGTAGAATTAACTTACTTTCATTTGTGTGGATCATATGTTTAATTACTATTTCATTTTTGTCTTTACTTTTGATTATAAAATTAATTCATAAAAAAATTAAAAAGATGACTATTATATAAATATTTATGCAGACAATAATATTATCCTAAAAAAAAATTACGAATGCCTATTTTTTCACCCACAAAGCCTATTTTTTCACCCACAATGCCCTATTTTTACTATTTATTATCTTGGTTAAATGCACACTTTTGCAATTAACTCGTGCTGACATGGTTTCATATTTTCCCTATTTTTAATTATTTATATTCCTTTGCCCGTCACTTCTTCATTTCATCTTCAGAACAGTCTTGCCGGCGACTGTGAACCGGCGACTTTGCTCTTTTGTGATCGAAGGGACAGCTAAACAATTGAGCTAGATATAAGGACGATGAAGATTTTCGTGAAGACTCTGAAGGGCTCTCACTTTGAGATCGAAGTGGCTCCCCAAGACACTGTATGGAATTTTCCTTTTCTTTCTCTATGTTAGATCGTGCGCTGAGCTTGTGTTTATGTCGTCGTGCGTGTCTCGGCGTTATGAACGCTATGTTTCCTGGATTGGGGGAACTAATTAGGGCTTTTTTGCTCCGAGATTGCGTCTGTAGTCTGTCTTTGATTATGGTTATTAGTTTTGCTTGCCTCGGTGTGCTAAGCGTCTGTAGTTTTTCTCTTGTTACTAAGTAAACTGATGAGTTTTTATTTACTGCATTGACCTTTTGTTGTCTGTTATCGAGAGTATATGTGTTGAACGGTTGGGTAACTAAACCTTTTGCCCTAAGTAGAAGGCCATGGTTCAATGGTTCAATGGTTCAATGCATGACATTAGACAAAACGTTGCAGCAATTTTTGCTATAGTTTATCAATAATTCAGACTTTTAATAACCTTTGAAATCTGAAATTGTTGCAATAATGAGTGTTTTGTGCTCCACATCTATGTCTTCTTTCTATTGCTTCATCATCTTATAGGTGGCAGATGTGAAGAAGAATATCGAAAAGGTACATGATGCTGATGTTTATCCAGCTAGCAACAAATGCTTATCCACCAAGGGAAAGTCCTCAAGGATGAGACAACATTGGAGGTTAACAACGTTGCCGAGGGAAGTTTTGTAGTGATTATCCTGTCCAAGGTACATTGTGTCGCTTATGTTCAATTTCAATTTTGATTGAAAATTCCCAGTTTTCATTTATGTGCAAGAGATGGAACATGAATATATATATATATATATATATATATATATATATATATTTAAGTTGTGTTTACCTTATTTCTCTCATTGTTGCTGCTCCTTACCGGTACGTGCGCAAATTTTCGTAGAGATATCCTACTCATATATTGCAAAATCCTAGAAACTTATTTACCGCTGACAATACACAATGCAAATTTGGTAGAGCAAGCCTTCGCCTTCAACTGGCACAACATCTTCATCTGCTTTTGGAACGCCAAGAACAGTAAACTCGTAGAACTTTTTGTTCCTCCATATTTGTTTACTCTAAAGATGTAGATATATTCTTATTTTGGGTTTTCAAATGTAGAATAAGATATTGGCTGGTGTATAAGAAGATATGCAGTTTAGCTAGTGAAATCTGTATCTTGAAAGAAGACCCTATGTAATTTGAGATATTCACTGGCAAGAAATTGATTAACGTTTGCACTAATTCATCTGAACTGTATCCCTCATCCATCATCCGCTTAGTTGATCAGTAAATGTGTCGCATTTGCGAGTTCTTTAGGGTGTGTTTGGTATGGCGGAACTTGTTTGTGGGAAAACGACGGAAAACTAAGTTAGCCCATCGAACAATGATACGTTGTGCTTCGAACCGTTGTACCTCTCCACCTTTCCTTTTCTTTTCCTAATCGAATTCCGCAAACCAAACGCACCGTCAAGCTAGGAAAACGTTACCGTAGTTGATTACTTCTACTTATGAGTTCATATCTCAACAATATAACAAGCTCACTTTAGTAGAGTGCGGAAATAGTAACCTAATCATGTAACGCACAACATCCCACTTATCTAACTTCGCATTTTTATTCTTTTGTGGGCTTGTTCTTTTTGATTTAGGAATGCTCATATCCTCAATTATATATGCGTTGTATTTCTTACAGGCAGCACCTCCAACACAACCGGTGTCAGGACCCCCAACACCTGGTTCTACTGTAGCACCGTGAGTTCGTCATAATGCAATAGCTTTCCATCATGTAAGAAAATCAGTTACTGTTGCGCTTTTATATTAAATTTTTTGCTTCTCTTTGCAGTCCACAGCCAGCTGTGGAATCTGCTCCTGCAGCGTGAGTTCCATTACTGTTACCTATTGATATATGTGGCTACTTATTTAGCACGCCCTGTTTGCAAAGTTTATTTATATGTAATTTCCTTCGAAACAGCGCAACAGATGTTTACGGCCATGCACCTTCGAATCTTGTGGCTGGAAGTAACTTGGAGGTCACTGTTCAGCAGATTCTTGACATGGGAGGAGGAAGCTGGGATCATGATACTGTTATTCGTGCTCTAAGGGCAGCTTATAATAACCCCGAGAGAGCCGTTGAATATTTTTACTCTGTGAGCTTTCCCCGAACAGCCATTGAATACGTTTTCTTGATTTTTGTCATACGTGGAGTGGATTAGCCATTTTGTCGCAAAAACGTGGGATTACATCTCAAACAGATTAAGGATGTTTTTTATATTCGCGTATGGAAACAATAGGCCATGGCTTTGATGTGACTTACTTTCAGGGTATCCCGGAGCAAGCTGATGCTCCTCCAACGGCTCCGCCACCTGCTGGAGCCCAACAGGTTAATCCGGAAACACAGCCTGCACCAGCTTCCGCTGGGCAATGCTAATCCCTTGGATCTTTTCCCGCAGGTGACAATTTTCAAGGAAGGCGACATAGTAATTATTAATTTCAAATGCAAAATTTATTACTATTTTGTCATTGTCTCATTGGAATATAGGGTCTCCCGAATCTAGGTGGAAACGCAGGTGGTGGGAATTTAGATTTTCTTCGCAACAGTGCGCAGGTACTTAATCTTATTTGGTGAATTTTTTTCGCCAGAAATTGGTGATCTGATTTTATGTGTGTTACTTTCCCTAACTTCAAGTTTCAAGCACTGCGAGCCATGATGCAAGCCAATCCTCAAATCTTGCAGGTAGTGAGTTACCTTAAATACCGCTCTTGTGGGTCACGTTGTAATAGGTATTCCTTTTTACTCGTGCTTTGGATTCCCTAATACTCTCAAACATGCAGCCCATGCTTCAAGAATTGGGAAAACAAAATCCTCAGCTTGTGCGGTTAATTCAGGAACGCCAGGGAAACTTTCTACGCCTAATGAATGAACCCGCTGACGCGGAGGGCGAAGGGTGAGAGAATACCAATATTTCCTATTTATTCCGGATAAGTTCTAATCGCTAACATGGCGATAATATTTTTCAGGAACTCATTAGGGCAACTTGGTGATGCAATTTCGCAGTCTTTGGCTGTTACACCCGAGGAGCAGGAAGCAATACAGCGCGTAAGGTTTTTCTTTGGCGTTCCTTAGATAGATTTTGGAAGTTAAAAATTGTATATTTTTCCCTTTTTATGTTGTTGTGCAGCTTGAAGCAATGGGGTTCAATCAGGCGTTGGTATTGCAAGTATACTTTGCATGCAACAAGAACGAGGAGCTCGCAGCAAACTACCTCTCTTAGATCATATGGGCGAGTTTGATGATTGAAAGTTGGTTGGTTTGATGATTGAAAACTATGTAGCAAAGTATTTTTTTTTTTTCTGTTCTCATATGTTTTTGATTTGGCATCACCGCCTTATTACATTGGTGAAGTAATTTGTATGATGCACTTCATCATCCATTGAGTGATGTATTGTTTCAGATAACGAAGATGGTCATTGAACAAGATTTAGCTCGAACTCAAGATG
The DNA here is from genome assembly GCA_004919715.1 of Linderniella brevidens. NCBI lineage: Eukaryota > Viridiplantae > Streptophyta > Magnoliopsida > Lamiales > Linderniaceae > Linderniella > Linderniella brevidens. The sequence continues at coordinate 20,537,352 of SWDC01000154.1, forward strand.
AGCGGCCTTGGGATAGGACTGACTCATTTTGGAATGTGTTGAGCTGAGACACTCCTGTTGACTGATCTCCAAGCGCTCAGTAGCTTGTCGTTGCACAAGACGGGTCTGTTCGATAGTGACCAGTTGCAGCTCATATTCATCCACTTGAACTTCTTTGGTGTGCTAAGGTTGAGCTTCAATGGCCACCATTGAAGTCTCAGCGCAACCCGCTATTGTAGACTGAATATGAATCACTCCATCCCTTGGTGCGGAATTGGTTACAGAGTTCGTTGAAGGCCGATGTCCAATACCTGTCTATGCCCGCCCCATACGGGCTCTTTAAAACCCAACTGATTTCAAACTGTCTTGTTCTACTTTAGATAGGGCAAATCAGCCTTGAAGTTCTTGTGACGTTCAATGAGAATAGGTACCAAACATTGTAATGCCAGGTGGAGAGAAGAGCACCGTGTGACCAAAGCGCATAAGCATGCATATCATCTTAAAACCGGACACGCGAGTAGGTAGTAAAAATCCACGAGTAAAACTACAAAGACAACACTTCACAGGTTATTTCTAATCCAACCCTGTTTTATTGGGGCCTTTCGCCCAATCTCGATCTCGGTAGCCAAGCCTCCAAATTGTCATGGACTACACGTCATCGTCCCTCCAAGTCCAATTCATCAAATAGACTCCAATCGGCGAATGATTGTCGTGCTAAAACTATCTAGTGAAGTGGTGAAGTACAACCCAAGGGAATCATAAGTCCTGAACAAAGCCGTATAAAATCAAATACAAGCTGGGAGACAAAACCCTTAACAAACAACGAGAACCCAAATAGAAAACTGTCAGCTTGATTGTAAATGTATCTTAAATCACATTCATAATGAGCAACTTGACAATTAACTGAATTAAACGAGACAAAAATTAGAGTTCCAAATGGGTCGGACCTCACCATGAGGCTCGTTCGCACCACACGCCGCTGCATAGGCGGTCTTCGTTGGAGCCGATGTTGGTGTTGCGGGCGACCACCGTGCGCCTCCGGTACTTGCCCTGCTGCTGCATTATGCACGGGGGTGCGCTGCCCCGCGCTCGGGCACTGGGGATGCGGCGCTCCGATGCCGCGCACACAATGCATGCCCGCGGTGCTGCTGTGTTTGCGCTGTAATGCGCACGATGCAATGCGGTGTCGCACGCCCCTGGTCATGCAGTGTCGCACGCCTATGGACATGCGGTGCGGCGAGTTTGGCGCTGCCTAATGTGCATATGAGAATGTGGGCCTGCGACTGTGCGTGTGGGCCTTTGCGCACCGAAGGCCCGATGCCGCACATGGTTAGCCCAAGGCTGGTGGACGCACAGCTGAGCGTTATTTGGACGCATTACCCAGGCCCTAGATGCGTACCATCCCGATGCCGCCCCGCCATTCCAACCGAGCGACGGCGAGCGTTGGCTGTGGGATAGAAAGGTCGGGTCGAGCGGCCCCTCCATGGCCACGCCTGCGAGCAATCGGCCTCTTTCAATTGGCCTCATTTCATTTGATCAAATTATGATTATAAGCCCGAGCAATGGCTGTGATAACACTTTTCGGAAATCCCTGGTATCCAAAATCTAGCCCCGGGGAAGTGCAGAACAACTATATACTATGAATTCAACTCCATTGAGAATTTCGATCTAAGGTTTACATGGACTCCTACAACGAATCACTCGATCGTTGACGCTCTTAGTGTAAAAGCCATGTGATCGTGCGATTACAAGTAAGCGTCCAAATACGATTCATTGATTCGATGTACAACCTCTTTCTCTCAAATAAATGATTGGGTCAACTAGTAAGGATTTTTCGAAAAATAATTCATACTCGATTGTTTAGCACCAAAATAGAGCTTTTTAGACTTATGTATGTTTTCTATGTTCGAGGTTTTGAGTTCACTAGTGTCGTTCTCTCTCATCTCATGAGAACCAGTGATTTTACTCAGGACATATGAGTTTTATTTATTTATTATTGTTTTAAAATATGCCAAGTAAAAAACTAATTTAATATTAATAACTCTTCATTCACAAATTTAAATGTTTCACATAGTAGGAAACATAGAAGTCGAATGATATATAAATACACGTGCACTATATCGTCTAATTCTCATATGGCATTCTAAAGGTATACATCAAGTTGATAAGGTGGCAGAAGCAGAGAAATATGAAGCACAAAGACACTTGAAATCTTAGTGATGCGGGTGTGGTCACGATCAACAACTCATTAAGGTTGGATTAGAGCGGATTAAACCGCAATTAAGGTTGTTGTGAAATTTATAACGGATGTAAATAAAGACCAAAAGGTAAAACAGGATACCGATTTTACGTGGTTCTAATTCGGGAGAATCCTACGTCCACGGAAGATTACACACTCACACTCATGACTCTCTCCCTTTTACATATGATTCTAAGTCTCAAAAGATGAAGAGACGAAAGAGAGAATCTCTGTCTGTGTTCTTAGTGTGTTAGTCCGTGTTTTTCCCATTTGTGATCTCTTCCTCCCTTTTGTGCCTCCGCGTCTTCCTCCGTGGTCCTCCATCCGTACGACCATGTCATCCATACATTCCTACGGAAGGTAGTGGCCGCAGGGGATAGTCGTTATTTCTGACAGTCCTTTCCTGATAAGCATGTTCCCCATTGAGTGTTGGACACGTGTTTTCTGGTCGGTCCTTGCAGGTAACAAACATCTGAACAGCGCCGTTTGCTCTAAGGACGTTTCTTTCCGACCTTACAGCCTTACGTGCTCTGCTCTGGCATCTTCCTCACCTCTGCCTTCTTCTCTGGCTTATCAGGTGGCCTAAGTTTATCTGATCTGATCTTGTCGATGTAAAGCTCTTCCCCCCTAAGCTAGACCTCCATACTTAAGGCATATTCGTCTAATCTTTAACTCGGGTAGCGCTGCCTATGGGATGTTACCTCCATCAACCACTCCCCCTAGTCTGAGGTGTACAAACTAGTGAAGTGTAACTCAGAGTACAACAGTCTTATGAGGGCAACACTATCATACTAGAATATTTTTCCTGGCTTGCCCTTCTGCGATACACCTTCAAGATATTTGTTAGATAATTTATAGTGTCCAAATGTATTTTATTTATGTCTTAGTCTTGTACTTTTGTTTACGTGACTAATCTCGAGGTTGTGGAGATTAATGATTTACTTGATGTAATGGGCTTTTAGGGGCCCAAGTATCTTATACCCTAATCCAATGGAATACTAAACCCTATACTTTTATTATTAAGAATCATTTTATCGAAACATGAGTCGTTACGGTACCTTAAACGTGATCAAAACATACACTTACACACACTTAAGGTTTTAGCGCGTTATCTATCGATTCTTCACCAATCTTGTTGCTATTTAGGTGTTATTGAGACTTGTAAGTGGTATCAGAGCCTAGCGTGACAGATTAAAACCTGTCTTCATGTTTGAATTTGAGAAATTTTTGTTGGGTTTATCGAGTTTTACAAGTTCGAAGTTCTTCAAAGTGTTCTTCAACATTTTCGAGGGATTCTTTGCCCGTTTGGTCATTTTTTGATCTCGTTTAGCATTATAGGACTTTTTCGAGAATCTATGTGAAAAAACCTTGAAGTTTTCATCAAGTTTGAGTAGCTTTTGAGCGATTTTAAGTTCATAAAGTTTTCGCAAAAGTTTTCGTACTCATTGCAAAAACCATTGCAAAAACCGTTGCGAAAACTAGTTCGAAAACCTGTTTTCGCAACTGTAGTGGCAAAATAGTAATTTACGATGCGAAAACCCCCATTTTTGCAACGCACGTCTATTACGCTACGAAAACCTATGTATTCACAACGATCATTACTCTGCGAAAATGTGAGTTTTCGCATCTCATTGCGAAAACCTATTTTCGCACGTACAGTAACTTACCAAGTTACGTTCCGAAAACCTTAGTATTCGCACTTCACTAGGAAAACCTGTTTTTCGCGACAACGTAAATAGTCAAGGGCATTTCTTTAATTTCACACTATCTTCACAACACATTTTCGTAATAGACTTTTCGTGACAAGTTTTCACAAAACAGACTATGAAGACTTCGATTTTTGCGTAAGTGATTTTCGCAACCCGTTTCTCACAAAAACGGTCTTCACACTAAAAGCCTTTCGAAATCTAACTCTTGATAAACTCTCAAACTTCCGAAAATCCAAACTTTTCTCATTCCATCTCCATATTTTCAATTACTTCACGTCTACATGATCAACACCTACCTCTTGACAAGATGGACACCTTAGCCATGGGTAGTGTGACCTTAGGCCACCCGTGCGCCGACACGGTGAATTTTCCGTATGGAGAAACAGATTCCTGAACTTCATCCAATCTAAGGATCTTGGAAAGACATACTCGCCTCGCTCAAGAAAGGATCCGCCTAATTTTGGACGACCATTCCGGGTGATGCAACCGTCGACCCTCTAGTGCTTCCAAAACGGGTGCTCAAGACACCATCGGAGTACACGAACGCTGAGGAGCTAAGAGCAAAATATGATCGCCATGCTGTGAACTATCTTCTGCATGCTATCCCAAATGATATCTACTCGTAGTTCGATGCTCTTTTCACCCGAAAAGAGATGTGGGATGAAATTCACAAGATGATGCAAGGAACAGAAGTTGGAGCCCTAGCCAAGATGGCAAGCACTCTTGCAGCCTAATGGAAGAGGATTGCTACCTTGATTAGACAGAACAATGAGATCCACGTGCTTGACATCCACAGCGTCTATAAAAGTCTCTTGCAACATGCTGAAGACATCAGCGAGATAGAAAGCATCACAAAGGGAAAGGAAGTGGTCGACCCACTTGCCTTAGTAACCGACAGCAGAACGAAGAGGAGTGAAATCCTCCATAGACAAGAAGCTCCCTAGCTCCTCAGATGACGATAGCTCCGGCTCTGACTCTGATCCTGAATTCAGAGACTTTGAGAAGCAGATGGCCCTAATGACAAAGCTCATGAAAAAGAAATTCTTCCAAAAGAAATCGTCATCATCTACTAACATACAAAGGACCTCCTCAAAATGAGGAAAATCCCCCTTTATCTTCGTACTATCTACCAATATGCTCATCCTCTACCGAAGTCACGTCTGTAGAAGAGAATTCTGACACAGAAAAACCTTAGCACCACAAGTGCCTACATTCTAGCGATAATCCAAGAAATAACGGATTTGCGCTTAACCCTAGAGTCAGAACGAAAGGACTTTCAAGCATAAAAGGAGACACTACTTTGTAGAATCTTCTCGATTGAAAAGCCTCTCGACTCAAACAATGCTTCGACGTCACACTCTGTCTCTCTAGCTAAATTAGAAAATTAACTCCCCATTCAAGCTAACACAACGAGAAACGAAAGTTGTAACTCTCAAAAGCGACTTGAACAACTCATCTTTACACATGCCTACATGCAAGTACCTAAGTAAGAAGAGGGAGGGGGAAGCTACAGGGACTCAAAAGAAGGATGCTAAACTCTTCTCTAAAATGAAGAAGCTATCATTATCTAGTGTTCCTATTTTTACATCTATTTCGAATTCATGTAGAAAGACTTCTTACTGTATTTCAGACCGTGTTGCTACTTTTTCTTCTTTATATTCTAATTGGGCATGTGAAGACTGTTAAACACTTTAATTTCTACGATCGATGTTTTGAATCAAGTGTTAATAATCATATGATCGATCGTTCAAAGTAACTTCTGCAAACAAGGGAGGGCCCGTCCTTAACGGGCTCCGTAATCTGTTTTACAGATCCATCATGTGTGGCACCTTGACTCTAGATGCTCCACAAACATGACTGGAAGATGAGAGCTGCTGAGCAACTACACCGAACGCTTCGATGTCAAGTGTGTTTCGGGAACAGTTCTCCGCACCCATTCCTGGACAAACGGTCTTATCCATAACATTTAATAATCAATGATGTCTCTTTCATTGACTGACGGTCTAAGCCACAATCTCTTCAGCATCGGCCAATTATAAGATAGAAGACTAAAGTCAATTCAAGTTGAAGGATGTAGCATCAGTGATGAGAACGGAAATGAGCTTTGATAAGGAATCTCACCCGAGATTCTGAATCTCAAAGTTGCACAACAAAGATCGCCACGTGTTGGAAGGATCGACTTTCTCGAATGGATGGAGAATCCGTTGATTAGTCTAAATTCTTGATCTTACAACGCACAACAGAGTAGATCGAAGAAGAACGCTTCCTTGTTGTTGCTAGCTGTTATTCGCAAATTCTGTTAGGTCCTATTTAATCAACTCACAATCAATCTAAGCATGTATTCTAGATATTCGAATAAGAAATCTCGAGAATTACCTTCGGTCAAATATCGAGTTTGAAGATCAGAAGAGAGAAAACGATTAGAGAGTGGAAGTTTTCGATTGTATTTCTCTCTCTAGAATGTGAACTCAATACTTTGCAATTTTTCTGAAATTTTTGTATATTAATTTTTGTTGTGTACATGGTATATATACCTCTATACATGGTATAGTTACAAACTAGTCCTAAACTAACAAAAATACGAGCTACGACCCTAATTACAAGGATACTAATTAACAAAGCACAACTTTATGTTTCTTCAATCTCCCCCTTTGTGTTTGTTTTCTCTTTAGCTCCGTTTGTCCTTGTCGGGCGTAAAATGATCTTCTCAATCCCAATGCTGTCTCGTAGTGTCGGACAACATTCCTGAGCTCCAGTCTTTCGTTTATAGCATCCAAAAGATCATTTAGGAGTGGGGCCTCTTCTTCCCAAGGTCCTCGAAGATCGTTTCTTCAGTGATCTCCGCCAACCTCTTCTCGATGTTCGTCCTAACAAGCTTTAACGTCCCATCACAGAATTTATGAACTTTAGACTTCATCATCGCTCTCGTCTTTCCAATAGTTGGATTGCGAAATGTGATGGTGAGGAATGACTTCTTGAAGATGTAATTCTCTTGGAAGTCGTTGAGCGGGAAGCCTTTCATGAGCGGAGACTCCATGTTGACCTTCTTCATATTATTTTCTACGGCAATTTGAAGGTCGTGTGCGGTGTGGAACTTGATCTGCCGCACCATGAATCTCTTTAAGCCATCGAGTCCTTCCTTCTTCATAAGTAACGCATTTAATCAATCCAGCATAGATTCATGAGAATTTTGCGATTTTCAAATATTTCGCATTTTATCAAGTCTGAACCAATGCATGTATTTAATGCATTTAAAATGTGCGAAAATAATTTTGTTTTGGGGTCATATTGTCCATTCTGAATATTATCACGCAAAAATTTCTCATGACTTATAGAATACTGATTTGCTGTCAAATCATGTAACTAAACTAATATTCTAAGATCATAGTATGAATCATTTCGACAACTCTTGCAAGGTTTTCTCATAGCACTCAATTTATTTTAATCATGGAAATCAGTAGATATATCACTCATGTCAACACGGCAAAATTATATCAATTAATTTGTTATTGTAGCGTATATAATCAACTTACCAAGTGAAAGTCTATCAATTAGAATCAAAGGGAATTTGAAGGGATTATTTTTAGGCTCTGACTAAAAGGGTAGGAAAATTTTGGGATTAGTGAGCTTAAAAATTCTTCAATTCCAGGGGCCCTCCTTTTTCTTTTCTTCTGCACTTGTCCAAGATGAAACTCTTCTGTTTTACGAAGCTCTGAGAGATGGGAACTTCTTTTGTTTTTTGGCCGAGACCGTGTTCCTTTCGAAGGTTTCACAGTTATGGAATTCGAACCCAAGGTCGTGCTCCTCTTCTCATTTTCTCTATATAAGATCTAGATTATCGTTGGAGAAGTTCACTTCGAGGTGCTTCTCTTCTAGGAGTATACGAGATTATCTCGGAGAAGTTCACGACGAGATCCGTGTTTCTCTTTTATAAAGATTGAGAAATTCATCATGTGCATCTCTTTTTCTCCCCCACTTTTTCTTGATTGAGCAACCCCGAAACTTAAGAATAAGGTTGAAATCTTGACCGGGTTTCAAGAAAAAGAATGTCGGAGAAGGCTCAAAGGGGATTTCTAGAAGAAAAAGTAAAGGATTTATAATTTGGGGCCAAGTGAGGAATCTCCTAATTTTGCCCTTATCATTTTCCTGACAAACTAACACAAAAGCAAGAATGAGGCTACGAAGTACAAATCAAGAGATAGGCTTTTGGAGTGTGACCCACTCAAAAACAATATTGAGGCTCAAATTCTCACATATATGTTTTGGCTTTGTGTCTAGTGAAACAAACGAAGCTCTTTGAATAAAAGAATGTCACATGAATTTTTAAGCAAAGAACTAAACATATATCATAGAAATATTTTTGTGAGTAATTCAAAATAGGCAAAATTATCGTCATCCCCCATTTTTATTTTATTTTATGTTATTATTATTATTAGATTATAATATTTTATTTATCTTTATCTTTTTGTATGTATATAAAAAAAATTGAAAGATAGTATCACGCAAGATAATCAAGGAATATCAAGAAGCACATAGAATATCATATAGAAGTATAATAGAGCATATGAAAACACATTTCAAGTAAAATTGAGATTCAACATGCCTAGCTTAGCAATAAGGAATTGAAATCGTTTTTCATCCAATGCCTTAGTGAATAAGTCGGCAAGTTGAAGCTATGTTTTAACAAAATACATATCTATAATGCCTTTTTCTACATGATCTTTTATAAAATAATTGCGAATATCTATGTGTTTCGTGTGTGAATGATGAACAAGATTGCAAGTAATGGCAATAGCACTTTGAGAATCACTATAAATGGGAATGTTATTAAATTCAAACCCGTAGTCGCGTAGTTGTGTCCGCATCCATAGAACTTGTGAGCAACAGTTGGAAGCAGCGAAGTACTCCGCCTCGGTCGTCGATGCTGACACACAATTATGTTTCTTGGAGGACCAGAAGACCAACTTATCACCTAGAAATTGTGCCATGCCAAACGTGCTTTTTCTGTCCATTCGACAACAAGCATAATCAGCGTCAGTATAGCCAATTAATCTAAAATCAGTGTCTTTAGGATACCCCTAAGTTGGGAGTTCCTTTGAGATAGCGTAAAATTCGCTTGACCGCGTGCATGTGGAACTCCTTCGGGTCAGCTTGAAAACGAGCAAAGAGGCAAGTGGCGAACATGATGTCGGGTCGACTTGACGTCAACTAGAGAAGAGATCCGATAATACTCCAATAGGTTGTGATGTTGACTGCCTTGCCAGAAGGATCAACATCCAATTTGCAATTTGTTTACATGAGAGTATTCATAGGTGTGCTCTTGTCTTGATTAAATCTCTTCAGAATATCTCGGATATAATTGGTTTGACTGATGAATATCTTCAAGTTGCTTGACTTGTAATCCAAGAAAGAAGTGGAGTCTTCATGAGAAAGGCGGTTTTGACGTGCATTTGATAGACTTTGAAGTCTTTACGAGCCGCGTATGCTAGAAATAATCGACTAGCTTCAATACGAGCAACCGGAGCATACGTCTCGTCGTAGTCAATACCTTCTCGTTGATTGCACCCCTTGGCTACGAGTCGTGCTTTATTCCTGATAATTCCACCGTTCTCGTTCTTCTTATTTTTGAAAACCCATTTTGTTACTATAATTGTTTTCTCATGCGGTCGAGGAACCAGTGTCCAAACTCGTAGACACTTGAATTGGTTGAGTTCATCGTGCATTGTGATCACCCAATCCGTGTCTTTAAGGGCTTCGACTACCCTTAAGTGGTTCATTTTGGCTTAAGAAGCACATGAATGGTCCGCTTTGTGTAGATGTCCTAGTGCGTACTCCACTTGAAGGATTACCAATTATTTGGTCGATAGGATGAGCTCGAGTCCACTTACGTTCATGAGGAAGAACCGAAGTAGATCCATCGTTGATTGTAGGTCGAGACATCCTGAATTGATTGGTTGATCATTCGTAAAGGTAAATTCATTTCTGAAGTTGAATTTGAAGGAATTTTTGCACGGGGATTAGTAGGAGCTGCAGCACTAGTTGAAGATTCAAAATTTGGAGAATCTGGAATATTTGTTGTAGTATGAGGGTTCGGAATCTAATTTGTAATTTCCACCGTAGAGGGGGAAGGTGCGCTGCTTGGTATAGAATGAGACGAAGCAGACATTTGAGACTCGTTCCTATAAAAATTCAAATAGGAAATCAAAATCTTCCAAATCGGCAGGAATTGCTTCTTTTGACGTTGAGGTAGATGTTGTCGGAATATGTTGACTTTGTGCCAACACATCTATAAGCCCGGGTTCTGAATTGTTTTGTTCAGAAGCCAATTCAGTCACTTTTTGAAAAGTGACGTTGTAGCTTTCTAAAATAGTGCGAGAAGACTTGATATAGACGCGATATGCTTTAGAAGTGGATGAATATCCAACAAAGATGGCTTCAAATGCTTTCGGATCGAACTTGCTGCGATGCTCTCGATCGTTCGCCACAAAGCATTTGCACTCGAAGACTTTGAAGAAAGAGATATTCGGAATCCTGAGATTTATTTTCTCATACGGCATCTTTTCAAAGCGTTTGTGAATAATCGTTCGATTTTGTGTAAAGCACCCTGTACTCACTGCTTTAGCCCATAGAAAATGAGGGAGACCGAAATGTATTAGCATTCTTCTTGCAGCTTCAACTAAAGTCCGGTTCTTCCGTTCTACGATGCCATTTTGTTGAGGTGTTTTAGCGGCTGAAAATTGTTGAATAATTCCATGTGACTGATAGTAATTGCTGAGATGCTGATTCTTGAATTCAGTCCCATTGTTAGTCATCTTGGATCTTCTTTTGCAGGAGATTCTGAGTTGTATTCACAAAGCTTATTATCAAGTCTCCAGTCTCATCTTTAGTTCGGAGATATCTTTTCCAAGTGTAGCGAGAATAATCGTCTACAATTACTAACACATACTTACGACCTTTGATACTTTGTGTTCGCGTTGGTCCACAAAGGTTTATGTGTATAATTCCAAAGGTCGAGATGGAAGCTACTTGCTTGAGTTTGTGTGACGGTCGCTTCATTTTTCGTTTGACAAGCCGAACAGTGATGCTCTTGATGAAGGGAAATAGTTGGTAGACAGTTGACCAATTTTTTGATAAAGAGCTTGTGAAGAGCTTTGAGATTTAGATGAGACAGACGTTGATGCCGTAAGCTGTTCCTCTTGATTGTAGTCTGTGATATGAGGCGAACAACTATCGAGGTCGTACTGTTGTCAGATTGATGGTGTATAGATTAGATCTTCGAGATCCTGTAAGAAGTTTTTGATTCTGACTATTTAAGATTCTGCACTGATCAGCTAGAAACACCACTTGGAACCCTTTATCACATAATTGTCCTATGCTGAACAGGTTGTGTTTAAGACCTTGGACATAAGAGACACTTTGATTGTCAGATTCTTTATAAGGATATCTCCAAAGCCTAGTATTGGAGTTGAATCGTTGTTACCGAATCTGACTTTTCCGTTGTAACGGTCTTGATAGTTGCTCAACAGTTCTTGATTTCTCGTCATGTGTGTGGAGCAACTGGAATCTAGATACCACACATGATGGATCTGCATAGAAAGATTTTAGAGAGACTTAGGTACCCACTTAGTAATTGGTCCTCTCGGATTAGCAGATTTAGTAGGTAAGGTTTGTTCATTTTTGGTTCCTAAACCATTGGTGCTCTTAGGTACCCAAACCAACTTAGAATTACTTGGTTTAAGTGGTACCTGTTTAGGCAACTTGGCTTTCTTGGCTTGCGTTGGCCTAGATGGTGTCTTGGGAACCCAATGAGGGTGAACCTTACATGGGATATTAATTTCAGCTCGGACAAATGTCTTATCAGTCATAGTGCATGAGAAAATCTTTTTTCTAGCTAGTCTCCTAAGGTGTTTAGCCGAGTGTACTTGGACTGGGTACCTTAGACGAGGGCAAGAATGTATCGAGCTATAAGCTTGCTTAATAGCCGGATCTTGTTTCCTACGAGACTTACGACTTGCATTTGTCTTAGAATGATGGTTTTTGTTTATAGAAGTGGAGCCGTTTTCAAAATTTGTGCTTTCAAAGTTAATAGATTTTAAAGCATAAGTTGAAGCAACAACATGAAAATTAGAATCAGTTGTTTTCTTACGAGTGTCCTTATTTTTTTATACAGAAGAAAGTTTAGAAAATAAGTCATTTCTTTCAATTTTCTTCTGAAATTCTATCCTAGGCACTCTCTCCTTTGCATGCTTCACATCGTTTACTACTCCATATGTGGATGGAGTAGAAAAAGAGTTAGTAAAAATATTTTTCACCTTTGAAGCATTTAAGGACTCTTTTCCTCCCTTTTGTGCTTTTTAAAGAAGATTTTTCTTCTTTTAAAATATTTTGTAAAATAATGAGAGTTGTTTTCTTAAATTTGGTCTTGTCCTCTTTCAAAATAAAATCAGGACAAGATTTTAAAACAGAGGAATTTTTTAGATTAGAAATCTCCCATATGAGCTCATTCTTGTGTGCTTCAAAATTCTTTCTTTCTGTCTCTAAGGAAGCGTTCAGATCAGCTATTTTCTTAATAATAGCGGGAATATAATAGAAATTAGAATTTTTAGAATGATCATCATTTTCTTCCTTAACTTTAGGAAGATCTTCTAAAGGATATAATGAATTATAATTACTAGACATGTTTATTTCCCGTGTCTTTTAACTATTATTCAAATCGGTGTAGTCAAATGGGATGTCAGTCCTATTTGTGGCTTTTCGTTTAGAGTCTTCTAAGGCATTTATTTCGGAAGAATTTGTAAAAGCCATTAAAGAAGTTAATACTAAACCCATGTACTTGATATCATATAATTGTTTGAGATTTACCTTTTTCAAGTTATATGGATTGTTAAAACCTAAGCCTTCTATAGGATCATAAAATTCTATATCATGGGGTTGATTTAGAAAAATAGTCTGATCCGTTTGTCCCCTTTTTGTTAGAAGATCATCTAAAGTCTTAATCCTACAGTAAAGCTTCTTACGTTCGTCAGAGATTTCCTTCAAATTATTTCTAGAAATTTCTAAATCTCTCCGACTATCGCTAAGAGTTTTACTAAGGTCGTTAATTTTTGTCTTAGAAGTAGCTAACCTAGATTCAAGACTATTTATTGTTTCCTTCGCATTAGATAAGAGAATTTCTAGGTGAACTTTTTGAAATTAATTTCACTAAGAGATAGTCTCTCCTCTAATTCTTTCGTACCTTTCCGCTCATTTTTCATGTTAGCATAATTAATTTGTAAAGATTCTAATATGATTAATAATGTAGATTCCGGTGTAGCTACCTCTTGAGATGAGGTTGATGCTTTGTCGTTGTCGTCGGACCTCCTTATTGAGTTTTCGTCTGAGGCATCGTCAAGAAACGCCATGAGAGCTAGATTGTCGCTGTCAGAATCCGTTGGTCTTCTAGCCAGTGATCTTGTTCGGCCATTAGAGCTACTCCAACTTCCTTTTGTTTGGTAAGTTGAAATTTCTTGGAGTAGTAATTGACGTCTTTCTTCTTAGGAAGATTGCATTCTCTGGCGAAGTGCCCTATCTTTCGACAATTATAGCATTTTTGTTGTTCTTTGACGTTTTTGGATTCTGATGACTCGACCGGTCTTTCCTTGTGCTTAGGCTTGAGGTTCGAAGTCTATTAGCCGAAGAGGAGGATTTCTTTTTATAGAATTTTTTGCTCATCATTTTGGGTAAATTATGCAATACCCCCATGTGGTTATACCGAAATACACATAACTACCATATGCTTTGTTTATTGCACAAAACTACATTGTGCTATCTAACACTTAGCATTGTATCCCCGATGTTGTTTAAAACTTAGCACAATAGCCCCTATGTTGTCGAAAACTTAGCACCGTACCCCTGTGTTTTCTAAAACATAGCACGGTACCCCCCTCCCCCCCCAATTATTAGGTGAAAATGACAAGGAATGGATTTTACGCTATTTCCGAACCATAGGGGTTTTGATGCTTACTTTTCAAACCACAAGTGGGCTATATGCTATTTACCCCATCATTTTAGTAATGAGAGCCAATTGTTTCTTGAACTCTTTCATATCGGGCTCGGAATCCGATAATGACTCATCTTCATCTTCGGAAGAACTCGACAATTTGATGCTTTTATCTTTACGAGATCGACTAGTTTTTCTTTCTGAAACTAGAGCTATAGAGTCTTCGATTTGTTTGCCCTTTAGTTCTTTTTGTATCTCGCTAGTGTCTTCCTCGCGTTGAGCGAGATTATCAAAGACGACGTGGATATCCATTTCATCTAAATCCTTGTGTTTGATGGATTTGCATGGATATTTTGTTCCACTCCGATTGAAGAGAAGAGAGAAATCGGATGTTGACCTCCATATTGGTCTTGAAAATGTCTATTTTCCTCATCTCGTTAAGAAGGGTTAAATAGCGTTGATAGAGTTCGTAGACATTTTCCTCCGTCTAAGCTTTGAAGGAGTCGTAAGCGGTGAGAATGTTCACTTTCTTAGCCTTGACTCCGTTGCATCATTTTGTGGAGCTCGTCCCACATTGCCTTTGCACTTGATAGACTATCTATTTGCATATAGATGTCATTCATGATACCTTGCATCAAGAAAGTTTTAGCTCCGAGATATGTTTTAGCTCTTAATTGCTCCCCCTCAGTGTATTCACTAGGAATTTTGAGTCTTCTAGTGGCGGAAATGGGAGGATTATTAGTGCTATCACCTTCTTGGATAAGCCAAAATTGAGCGGGGTCTTCTTGAAGAGAGGCTATCAACTTTGTAGCTTGATCTTTTGTCTCCAAGAAGTTCATGAATCGAGTTCTCCAGATGGTATATTCGCATCTTCATAGAATTGGAGGGCGGACATCGTTTTCAAGTGAGTAAGCATCCATTTGTAGTTGATTGGTAGGATCTCGTGAAAGTTTGAAATTGAAATGGTAAAAGTGCTTCACAACTGACAAACTTCGTTAGTAATTGGCTCGTACGTTAAGCAATTTCCTTTTCGAACCTATTTTTCGGCTTCGAAGAGGAATTGTTTTGATTGCGAAAAATATTTGATATAAGAATTGATACTTCAAAATTTGCTAAAGAATTTTTAATTTTAGATCAAAAATTTTAAGTATCGAAGAAGATTATTCGGAGTAAAAATATTTTTCGCAAGTTTTGAAAATTATGATTTTTGATTTAAAAAAAATTCAAATTAGTGTAAAATGTGTGTGTGTTTGAAAGTTCAGTAGTCGAAGAATTTTTCGAGCAATAAGTTTTTCAATTTGAGAAATTCCGAACCTTATAATCGAAAAAGATTTCCGATCGTATGAGTTGTTCGTGGTATTTTTATCGAAAATTATTTTTCGAACGGAAGGGTTTTGCAACGAAAATATCATATCGAAAAATAGTTTTTCGAATAATTTTGTTGATTGCAAAACTTTTATCGAAAAATATGTAATCGAGAAATTAATAGTGATCGAAAATTTCTTTAAGTTTGACCCAAATTGTTTGAGTAAAAGTTTTTTCGAGTGTGAATTATTCGATCGAAATATGTTTCGCTAAATTTTGACTCGAAATTTAGATGATCGAAAATCTTGAGATCGAAAAACTTGTAATAGTAAAACAAGTTTTTCGTGTCAAAATTAAATATTTATCTAGCGAAAACAGTATCCGTTGAAAAAAATTCGCGTTGTTATACTCGAAAAAGATATTTATGTATGGATCGAAAACTAATTATCGAAATAATGTTTTTCGAGTCTTATATTTGTGTAAAACTCACGAACACAGTGTCAGTTATCGAGAAACTTTTCGGCTGAAACTTATTCGAAAAATATTTTTCGACCCAAGTTTTTCGATCGAAAAATGATCGAACACGATTCGAGTTTGATGGAACAACGAAAATCCAGATTCAACTGAAAAATTCAAGTTAGATGTTGATATTCTGGATTATCACTCGAATATGAGTTCTGAGTATGAACAAATACAAGATTAACCACATTTTTCAGCAAAATATATCGATTATGAAGAAAATCAAATCGTATTCAAAACTCAATCGCAAACACAAATATCGATCGAAATCGAAAATCTGAAATAATCTGATGGTTGTAAGGGATTGAAATCAGTTCGTAATTCATTCCTAACATATAATCATCTATCACTTTAACAGCAAGATCATCAACAAGATTCGCAGAATTAAGCATGTAGATCAAAATGCATTTCACGTAAGTTTTTCGATCGAAAAAATCTGGAAAATATTTTTGATCTAAGAATAGCGAAATCAATCCAAAAGCGATCACGATCGGCTCTGATACCGATTGTTAGGTCCTATTAAATCCAAAAGAGGGCATTTATGATGAAACAGTTGCACCGTTTGCTCGCATGGAAGTTATACGTCTATTCCGTGCACATGCGCCGTTTAAAGACTTCTTAGTCTATCAAATGGAGGTCAAAACAGCCTTCTTATATGGCATTTTGCAAGAAGAAATCCATGTTGCACAACCGAAAGGCTTAGTAAGTTCTACACACCCCGATTATGTCTATCGTCTTGACAAAGCCTTACATGGATTAAAACAAGCACCGAGAGCATGGTACGATGTTCTCTCGGATTTTTTGGTCACTTCGGGATATTCAAAAGGCAAGATTGACATGACTCTATTCGTCAAAAGGACGACATATACATCATGATAGTACAAGTCTATGTGGACGATATCACCTTCGGATAAACAAATCCCAAATTTCGTCATGAATTTAGTAAATTAATGTTATCAAACTTTTCGATGAGCATGATGTGAGAACTTAGCTTCTTCCTCGATTTGCAAGTTCAACAAGTATGAGACGACATTTTTATCAATTAGTCCAAGTACATTCATGATATCTTGAAGAAATATGAAATGGACAAAAGCTCAACAATGCCGAATTCTATGTCTACTTCTTGCAAACTCGACTCTGCCCCTTCAGGACCACCCATAGACGGTACTATGTATCGCGGTATAATCGATTCTTTACTTTATCTTAGTTCTACCCGACCGGATATTATGTTTGTCACGTGTCTTTGTGCTCAATTTCATGCCACTCCAAAGGAATCCCACCTAACGACTGTCAAGAGGATTTTACGCTATCTAAAAGGGTCCCCATATTTGGGTCTCTGATATCCAAAATTTTCTGACTTTAATCTTGTTGGTTTTACCGATGCCGATTTTGCAGGTTGCAGGATGGACAGAAAAAGCGCCTCGGGCGATGCACAATTCCATGGTGATAAATTGATGTGACGGTCCTTAAAGTAACAAAATTGTGTTTCAACATCTACGTCAGAAGCAGAATATGTTGTTGATAGCTGTTATTCGCAAATTCTGTTAGGTCATATTTAATCAACTAACAATCAATCGAAGCATGAATTCTAGATATTCGAATAAGAAATCTCGAGAATTACCTTCGGTCGAATATTGAGTTTGAAGATCAAGAGAGAGAAAACGATTAGAGAGTGGAAGTTTTCGATTGTATTTATCTCTCTAGAATGTGAATTCAATACTTTGCGATTTTTCTGAAATTCTTGTATATTGATTTTTGTTATGTACATGGTATATATACCTCTATACATGGTATATTTACAAACTAGTCTTACACTAACAAAAATACGAGTTACGCCCCTAATTACAAGAATAACTAATTAACAAAGCACAACTTCTATGTTTCTTCAAATTCTTTGGATCCGCACTCAACTTCAGGACTACGATGACTTAAATAAAACTATGATTTAATTCCCAAAGCGTCATCGTCACAACATATAATCATGTTCATCACTCTCGCACAAAGCACATTGAATTACGTTATCACTTCATCAAAGATCATGTGGAAAAAAGGAACAATTGAAATATACTTTGTGACTACGGAGCTACAGCTTGCCGACATATTCGCCAAAGCATTGGATGAAAAACGATTCCAATGTTTGGTTTCTAAGAGGCATGTTAAATCTCGCTCCTTAATCTATTGATCCTTTCTCTTCGGTCAATTGCGTGCTTTTATACCCGCATTCTCTCTAAATTATTTAGGGGGAGAAATATTACACAATACTAAACTTTTCAAAAAATATTTCATAATAAATAAAATAGAAAAACATCAATAATAAATAAAACTATATAAGTACATACTAATTTTGCTTTTATATAGTTTAAATATATTTTTTTCTTTCATAATTTTGAATGAAAATATGCTATTTTGATTTAATTGCTCAAGTATTACACTTTTCATGGTGTTGATATGCATAGTCTCCGAATCACGAAGTTAAATTTCTAGGCGATTGGAGTATGTCATATGTTTCATATATGTGAGTTTGTATACTCAAAGTCATACTTGGTTAGATTTGTCTCTTTACTTGCAATGATGACTCTATCACAATTTCTTTGTGGTTCTCTATGTTGTGAAAGTGATAAGGGCATTTAGGATTTTCCCTATTGGCCAAATTCTACATTCACCATGTATTTGAAATCCAATAGTACACTCCTTTGAGCCTTATTCATTTTTTTTCAAGTATGTTAATTCATCGATTGTTTAGGGGGAGAAAATATGTTGATAAATGCTCAAAGTCAATAGGCCATGAACTCCACCCGTGATAATCTCATTGACTTTTTCATAAGAAGAGGAACATGGCCCTTTCTATGAACTCCTCCATCGATAATCTTGTTCCTTCACGGAAATTCACAAGAAGATGAGCAAAGACTCGGTATTTTTGAAAACTATGAACTTCTCATATGATAATTTTTTACATTCCGTTTACGGATACAAAGAAGAGAAGCACGGTTTCGATCCGAAATAAGCGAAGAACTTCTCATTCGATAATTAATATCTCACTTCCATATCTTGAGAGAATGGAAGCTTCATTATGAGCAAACAAAAAAAAGGGGGGGGGGGTGAAAAGAAAAGAGAAGTACAAAAGAAAAAGAAGGCGATTATGTGACGGATGAGCTGAGTAAATCGATGGTTAGCATAGTTGCAAAATCTTACACTTACTTATCCCATATGTCACTCCTTTTTCATCACTAGCCAATCAAAGCGTACATAAGACCCTTTGATTCATAATTAGGATCTACTTTGTTAATATGATGTGACAAAATTTCAAGTTTAGAATTAAAAATCTTTCCATGATTTACTTTGAAGTATTTCTTTACTCCACACGTGTGGCCATATGATATGTCCTATGATTCTAAATTTTTTTGTGACTTAGTGGTTTGCAAAATATCCATTCATGTCTTATGATAATACTTGAGAAATTTTATCACAAAGATTTTGAAGTAGCATTTTTAGTTATTTTTTATTTTTTTTAACAAAACAAATAAAAACACAACAAAACAAATATATGATCGTTTTGAGGGGGCGAAAACCATTTATATTTGATTAAGAAGATAAATTTCTTTTAATACAATTTCCTTATTTTTTCATATTTTTGATAAAGACTTAACAATTTTTTTTTAAATAAAACATTTTTGGTTACCGAGAATTTTGTTTTTCAACAATAACATTGATTTTTCCGCAAACTTCTTACCGAAATTTTTTATCGAGAAAATTCTTACCGAAAAAAAATGTCTTAACGAAAAAAATGTTCTACCAAATTATCGAGAACTTGTTTTGGAATATAATCGAAAGTGTTTCTTTCTGTGCATTTTATTTACAATACTTCAAAAAATTCGCGATATCGAAAAACTCTGTGCGAACTCAAACACGAAAAATCATTGTCCAATCGCGAGGATTTTATAGGTATATAGCATGAATACAACCCATATTTCGATTCTCCATCCAATATCATGCATTTATAACCGTGTTTTTCAAACCATATAGTGTGATTTTGACTATTTTTGCGAAAACCGTTTTCGATATCTGATTTTCAATCGAAATTGCAGCGAATTTATCTACGATTTATGGTTTGAATCGGTGTTTCTTGATTCTTTTCGATACATATCGACTAATTTCCTACCCAAATTTCATGTCTATGCAAAAATTTGAAGATATCGAGAATTTTCAGGGTTACAAAATTTTTTCTCGATTAAATACTTTGTATCAATAAATTTTCGTATCAATAAATTATTATCGAGAAACTCTATCGAGAATTTTTAATCGATAATGATTTTCAATTATATCATAAAAATGATACCGACAAATTTTACCGAGAAAATTTTTACGATTTATCGACAAATTTTCAATTATATTCTCGATACGCTTTTAACTTTTACCGAGAAAATTTTTACGAGCTAAAGTAATTTTTTATCGAGAAAATTTTAAGGACAAAATTTTGTCGCGCTACATTAATACTTTATCGAGAAAATTTTTACCGATAAATTTTAACGCTACAGTGATTTTTATTGATAATGTTTTACCGAGAAAATTTTATCGACAAATTTTTCTCGCGCTACATTAATACTTTATAGCGAAATTTTTTATTGATAAATTTTAACGCTAAAGAGATTCTTTATCGAGAAATTTTTAAAGACAAATGTTATTCAAGTGAAATTTGTTTGCGCGAACTAAACAAAGGTTAAATTCATGATATGAGCTCAACGAAAATTTCAATTACTCAACACTAACAATTGATTTGCTTACTATAAGTTGCATTTGAATCTTACAACTTAATGATTCTTATTCTTTTTTTCAGAGATGGCTCATCAAGAATACTCGTACATCTATCCTTCCGAAGGTTGGCTAACTGTCCATGACAACAACTATCAGCTGGACTTAGCCACCTTCCGATGCCCCGATGACGTCATCATCTCCATTTTAAAAGGACATCCTTTATGGCCAGCACTCACAATGACTGCATCAGTCTAAATGGTGTATCTCCAGCAATTCTGGGGATGCATGACGAGCCATGTTGTAGGTGATGATGTGTCCTCCACAATAAAAATAAACCAGAAGCACGCCATTATCGACAAAAATCTTATGAATTTCGTCCTCAATCTACCGCATCATGAAATCTACGACCCCCTACCCACAGATGCAGAGATAGTGGAAGATATGCTTCAGATGAGATACAAGCCACCGCTGACTAAACTAGAAAATTTTCAGAACAGCGGGATCCCTCACCGATGGAAGACCTTGTTTGGAATTATCAACAAGTGTCTCTCCCCGAAGAACTCATGATTTGATAAGGCGAGCGGGAACATTGTACGGATCTTCCATGGAGTCATCTTCTCCAAGAAATATGACGTGGCCCAGCTTATCAGGAATGATCTGGCACACAAAATGCGTCAACGGAAAACCAAATCGAAGGCAAAGTTCATGCCTTACGTCCACTGGTTCTCGGTGTTGATCTCTCACTTGATGAAAGTACATCCAGAGATTCCCCGCCTACCACTTTTCGGAGGATACACACCGCCGAGGCTACGGTTTTTCCACAATCCGAAGGCATTGGATATGGCACTCCAACCCATGTTGATCCCGTTGGAGCTTCTATGTCTAGCAAACCCTATCAATGAGCCCTATCAAGACTATTGACAAAATAATTCTATCACAGAGGCCATGATACGGTCCGCCGATTCCGCTCATATGCCTATCCGACAAGAACCACCGGTGGAGACAAAAGAGCCCGAAGCTGAGGCTCAGGAGCAGTAAGCAACGACCATTGAGCCCGAGGGTGCAGCCCATGTGCCCACACCTCCAAAAGTTGTATCTCCTGAAGCCACCGACTCAGATGAGGAGTGCAAATTACTAAGAAGGGGTTCTTGCCGACAACAAACTTCTGCCCCGTCTGTATCTCCTTCCGGTACAACGGCTTCGGTTTTACCTCCTCTACCACCACTGGTCCTGACACAGGTTCCCATTGAACCTGTCCCAACATCCATAGAGATGATTCCTCTGGTTTCATCTCAAGGATTGGATGGAAGTCCCGTTGGTCCCCCGACATCTTCGGAAACAACAACGGGCCAACCCACCGAAGTGATGACTTTTGAGTTGTCAACGGATGTCTTTAGACATCCCAGAATCACAACTCCTTTCATAGGCGGCACGTCAGATATATTTTCTGACGTTTTGACAGTGGAGCACCTCCCTGGCCCCACTACGGAGGTACCACAGTTCGTGACGGAGCAGAGATTACAAGATGCTCTTTCCACAGCCCTCAACTCTCTCGAAGACCAGCTGATGGAAAGAGTCCTCTACGCCATCGAGACTTCTCGAAGGGATACGGGAAAAGCACCAGTCTCTGAGGCCGCTATGTTCGAACCCCTTCCCAACCCATTTCCTCACCACCACTAACCACCACCATACACACTCCCATCCAACCCATATTAACCACCCCAACCGAATCTCTTTCCCTTATCAATCCATACAACATACCCATCACCCAGCTTCACGATATCCTAATATCTCGCCTCCTAGCGCTCGAGACAAGGACCTCTGCCGAGGAGAGTCTCTACCGCTGGCTAGTGGATGACCCCAAGTCGCCCGCTCAAACACGATGCCGTGAAGAAAGCTCCCAAACAAAGAGAAGACATGACGATCCTGACGATCAGGATCGCCATGAGGGGGAAAAAAGGCAGAAAACCACCAAAAGCGGCCGTGGTCAAAATCGAGAAAAGACATCCTCAACACGTGAAGTTGGGGATCGTCAACTAGCCCACCAACCACACAACCCACCAATACCCGTCAACAAACAACCACGACATCCCACACACATACAACACATCTGTCTCCCAAAAGTTCAAATCTAATCCCGGCCTCCGTGCTCCAAGATCAACCTGAAGCAGTTAAGTACGATCCCCAAGCCATCGTAGATGACTATATTCTGAACGAGAAGTGGCTGGTGCATTGGGAACCAGAGGAAGCAGTTCAAGCTTGCCTCTCCAGATACTTCCTACAAAAAGCT
This sequence comes from Linderniella brevidens, assembly GCA_004919715.1. Taxonomy (NCBI): domain Eukaryota; kingdom Viridiplantae; phylum Streptophyta; class Magnoliopsida; order Lamiales; family Linderniaceae; genus Linderniella; species Linderniella brevidens. The sequence continues at coordinate 20,560,124 of SWDC01000154.1, forward strand.
TCAGACGATTTGGTTCTGCTTGAAGATGAAGAAATTCAAGAAGCCAAAGACTACAATACCGAACTCCCCGAGCTGCCAGAAATGATCAGGCACCGAGCGGACACCCCTCCTCATCTTTCAAAGGGGACTGTCTGAGTCGAGACACCATGGGAAGTCAATTTTTGCAATAGTTTTAAACAGTTAATTACTTTTGCAAGTCAATTTTTAAAAGTTGTTTAGTTTGTCATTCTCTCTTGTTTTACCACATGTTTGACACAATGTAACTTACAATGGTTTCATGATAAATGCTTCAAAATTTAACCACATTACGGAACAATAATATACACTAAAAATTTTGGCAATTTATTTTAAGTTTCGTTAACCATGAACAGCGATCGATATAGTCAACATGGTGGCGTGACAAAAATTTCAGCTACGGGTGTTTCGGATTTATACATATTAGCTGCAATTTCGGCCAAAAACATGATTCCATTTGTCGGTGTTTTTTCTGATTTGCGTCAAAATATTCCGAAACAATACGCAATACAAATCTTACATTTAACAACGTACATATCATAATAAACCCTCGAGAACACATAGATCTTGGGTTGGTGCAGGGTTGCTCATGCCAATGAAAATAAGATATACATGTATTTCGAGCGTCGAAAAAATAATTTTATTGATACCATTTAATAACCTATATTACCAATAACAACGTGTACTACCACCTCATTTTTCTAAAATAAGAATATGTTGTAAGATGGTAAAAAGAAAATGGACACACGATTAACTTTTAGTTTGTAAAGGTATTTTGGTCAAATTGATTTTTAGGTCCATGGGTCCTCAAACTAATTTCAGGGTTGGTCTGCCCACTCTCTCCTACCAACATGTCATATTGTGCCCATACTAGAAACTCGATAAATTGGTATTCAATTATTTGATAAACTCTTTAAGATAATATTTTTGACCGGTCCCGACTCGGGGACAATGTGCCAAATTAATAAACTCGCTAAAAGTATAAGATAATACATTTTTATAATTTCTATAAGTCTCAAATAAAATATAAATTAATATTTCGTTATATACTACACAATATATACGAAAATCACGGCTGGTAATTCTGTGTTTAAGGCACTTACAGTTGGTGCCCAAACTGTTTTTTTCAGGTAACTCATGTGTTTAAGGCTTTTCCAATTGGTGCCCACACTATTTCAATTCCAGTAAATACTCATGTGTTCAAGGCTTTTTCAGTTGTTTTCCAAATAAATTGAGCACTCATTATGTGGTGCTCATGATTTATATAGCAATAAAGAATATCGGATGGTGACTTTTGTACTACAATTATACTATATATAAAGAGTGATCATCACATAGTAACTGCTAATTTATTTGGGCACTAAACGAAAAAAAATGAAAATGATTTAAACAACGAGGTAACTATCGAACTGAAAAATAGTTTGACACCAGTTGGAAAAGCTATAAACGCATGGGGTACCTACTGAAACCGAAAAGTAGTTTGAACACCGGTTGAAAAAGCCTTAAATGTAGAGTTACCTACCGAATTTTCCATATTTTTTAAGATTTCCTGAAAAATATTCAATTGTTTTAGTTTTTGTGCAAATTAATTTAACTTCGACTCGTCTCTAATATGGTAGGAAATTCAATGCTTTTGTCAAATCGAGCCATTCATTTGATATATGCACATGGTATGGTAATTAACTAGAAGTTTGAAATGTTTTGAAAATTGAATGTTTCATTATATATTAATAAAATATTAATTTATCGATTAACTAATAACTTTTTTAATTAATAAAGTTTGTTGGTCCCAAACATATTAATTTATAGAGTTTATACTGTAAACAAATTTTTGGGACATTATAGTGCTATATATACAACTTCCCTAACTAATTTTGAATTTTTATGCCCAAAGATAATCAAGATGACTATAGTAGCTTTTTCATGATATGCGTACTCCCACTCAACAATCATCTCAACAACAGCCACAAGACTTCCGTTGTTATCATCATGAACGTTCTTATTACTACCATCAAATGCTATGTTTCAACCAAAAGATCTAACCAAAACTAACCGGTGCAATATGTTAAATATTGGTAGTGTTATATGGCACCCCGAATGCCATATTTTAGTAATTTTATTATCTCATCTCATCTCAAACAAACGATCAATCCAATTTATAGATATTAAGGAGATATCTATATTAGTATTGCCCAACCGCCGGTTGGTCGGAACCGGCCGCAACCGGCCGGAGACGGATGTCGGTTGGCCGTCTCCGGTTGCCGGTTGACCAACCGGCGGTTGGTCAAACCGCCAGTCGACGTGAATCCGGCGGTTACCAACCGCCGGGTTTTCAATTTTTTTTTTTTTGAATTTATAGTGTAAATTTCGATAGTTTTCGACTTTTCGGGACACAATTATGTTTTTTCAGTATATAACAAGGGTTTCGATTTTAAAATATTAATCATCATAAATTAATTTCATTACAAAAAAAGAAGTTACATTTATAATTAAAATTTACAAAGTTGAAAATACAAAGTAAGAAAAAAAAAATTTATTCGTTGTTCGTTGAATACTTGAATCGCAATCGCCATTTGCCAATGCCAGTCGATAATCGGTTTCTAAAAAAAAAATATACAAAAGAAGTTAGTTAGATAATATTTTTTTGTACAATCGCCATTAAAAAATGAAATTAAATACACATTAAGGACTTATCTTTTTTGAACTTTGTCGTTGGCTTGGATGTCGTCACGCGAGTGATTTCTTGGAGACGTTAGCTGAAAAATAAGATTGTATGTGTAACTTGTAAGTAATTATTTAAAAATTAATAAAATAAAAAAATTAATACTAATCTCTATTAAAATTTAAGGACTTATCTTTTTTCGGGCTTGATCCTTTCGCCATTTTCGGAGATTCTCAATGCTCTCTACTCTTAGTCGTCGCCGCCATTGCCGCCACCACCACTAGAACCGGTACCGGTGGTGTCATCGAATACGTCGTCGTCCGAATCGGTATTCGTGGCGTCTTGTGTCCGATGTTCGGCTCTCGTCCAATCATCGAGAAGGCATTGGTATTCGACGTTTTCTACCGTCAACCTCGAACGCCTTTCACTTAACGTTAAGCCGCCCATGCTAAAAGCTTGTTCAACCGCGACGGTTGAAATTGGGACGGCAAAGATTTCCCTAGCGATCTTCGCCAACGTTGGATACGTTGGCGACATCTTCGACCACCATCGGAGGACGTCGACCTTTGGCGTTTGCTCGTGTTGAGGAGGTTGTAGTAGGAGGCTAAGCGATCACTACCGCTAGCACTACTACTACTAGTGGATTGACCCGAACTCGATCGAGTTGGGTCTTGGCCACTATCGGTCTTATACGCTCTAAAGACTGCCTTTAGAGCGTCATACCCTACATTCCTAACTTGAATGTGGTAGCCATCGGGGAGGACACTAGAATTAGCCGCTATGGACTGGTAGTATAATCCTAGAAAATTATCGGTCCCCTCTACGCGTAATCTGGGGTCTAATATCTTCGCAATGATGAAGATATCGGGTAGATCCCAAAAGTACTTCAGCCATTTAGCTTTCATGGCTAAAACGGCCGGACCCGCAATCTCGTCATTTACAAACCCGTTTAGAATGCATGCGACTTTAACGCAATGATCTAATGCCAAGATAGATGTCGGGTAATATATTCCCGACATCTCCCTCGTGGCATCGTGAAATACTTGAAGTATTTCACATATGCCGTTGCATCCGTCCCACATCGTAGGATGTAATGCTACCCCGAATTCGGGGTTTTCGTCGTAGAAATCGCTCAAGGTATGGCGATATTCGTACGACGTCTCCAACATCTTATAGGTGGAATTCCACCTGTTGGGTACATCTAAGGCAAACTTCTTGGGCATGACACCCAAACTTCCCGGTCAACCGCCGGTTGCAATGGCTATTTTTTTATTTTTTTTTACTAACGGTTACATTTTAAAAATTTTTGTTATTATATATCTATTTATATTTATATATTAAATATATTAATATATATATATAGCCGGAAACCGCCGGTTGAACCGGCCAACCGCCGGTTGACAACCGGCGGTTTGCGGTTTGGGAAAATCCCAAACCGCCCGGAACTGGCCACCCGCGGTTGCCGGATACGGTTGGTGGCCGGTCGGAACCGCCGGTTCCGGTTGGTTTTGGGCAAGTCTAGTTTACAATAGTATTAGGAAATGTTTTTGATAGTCTAACTGTTTGCGATAGTACTAAATTTCAATATAGCTTAGCTTTTCGGTAATAAAGTAAAGAAAAGTTTTCGACATACCTATGTTTTTATCAAGAAAGTTTGTCGATAAGAATGTTTTTCATTATGTGAAACGTTGTTCTATCGAATTTTTTTTCGATAAGTATGTATACCGAAAATATTTTGCGGGTTGACCAACTATTATCGGGTTGACCAAGTTTTTCGGGTTGATTAACTTTTCTCGACGGAAGCAACTTCGCGAAAACTAAACATTCTCGATATTATTGTTCGCGATTTCGCAAAAACAGCGCGAGACACAAAAGTTAACCAATTGCGACTAGAAAAACTCAAAATTAGTCAAATTAAACGCGGTTTATTGATCGAAATCAGCAGATTATCAACGATAAACACTCGATTGAAGCCAAAAATAGCAAATCAAATAAATTGTTTTTCGAAATTTTGACGAATTTTGTTTGAGGTGATCAAACATCACGGTGATACTCACATCGCGGAAGGTGATATATCATCACCATGTTTGTTTTGGGGTGATATTCCATTTTTCATATCAAGGTGATATTTGAATATTGTGTTTGTTTATCAAGGTGATGTGTGGACTGATGTTGTATTAATGTCATATTTACCTTTATGTATATTATGTATGTAAAGTGTGCCAATATGTTCATTTTGAGGTGATATTTTACGTGATAATGATTCATGTTTCAATATTGACTATAATTTTTTAAGCATTATTTATAAGTATTTTATATAATTCTTCAATATAATTGTTTATTTTTTTAAGCTTTAAACATATATTCTTAAATTAAGTATGAATTATAAGTTTATTATATATATTTCAAAATAATTCTTTTATTTTTTAAGCATAAATATATCTTTTATTATTTAAATATATTAATTGTGTAATTAGAAAAATGAATAAGGGTACATGAGAAAGGAATGTTAAATTTGTCTAAAATATTTTTGAAAATATCACCTACCCGGGGTGATGGAGGATTACCCTGCTTTTTGGGGATGATACAAAAGCTAGGATATCACCTCTTTTTTATCACCTTTGTGATCATCCATCACGGTGATGACTCATCACCCCTGCTAAACAAGCGTGGTGATGAGGATGTGCTAGCGGGATCACCATGATGTTTTGGAGGAGCACCCCAAAACAAACACCCACTATCAAAAATGTATTAAATAATCGTGTACCGAAAATTAATTTTGAGGGTCCTAAATATTAATTTGCGATGAGAATCTCAGATTTGCGATATGAATTATCTTTGCGGAAAAACAAATATCGAGAGTGAACACTGGTATTGAAAATATGAATCTTTGCGGTAAGATGCTGCGAAAATTACACTTTGCGATATTTAAGTACCGATAACTAAAAGCTTTTCCAATTGGTCTATAAAACCTTAAGTTTTGCGATAAAAGATGTTTTCGATAATGACACTACAGTTTTCGGTACTAAAGGAGACATGTTTGCGATATTGTTCGGAAATGTTTACAATTGTATTAGGAAATGTTTTTGATAGTCTAACTGTTTGCGATAATACTAAATTTGCGATAAAGCTAAGCTTTTCTGTAATAAAGTAAAGAAAAGTTTTCGATATACCTATGTTTTTATCAAGAAAGTTTGTCGATAAGAAAGTTTTTCATTCTGAGAAACGTTGTTCTACCGAATTTTTTTTCGATGAGTGCGTATACCGAAAACATTTTGCGGGTTGACCAACTATTCTCGGGTTGACCAAGTTTTTCGGGCTGATTAACTTTTCTCGACATAAACAACTTCGCGAAAACTAAACATTCTCGATATTATCGTTCGCGATCTCGCGAAAAACAGATCGAGACACAAAATTTAACCAATTGCGACTAGAAAAACTCAAAAGTAGTCAAATTAAATGCATGTTATTGATTGAAATCAGTAGATTATCAATGATAAACACTCGATTGAAGCCTAAAACAGCAAATCATATTAAATTATTCGAAATTTTGATGAATTTCACGAAGAACACACAATGAATAATTTCTATCAATCATCAAAATTTGCACATAATAATGTTTCGATCGATCAACTTTCAGCATAAAAATGTTTAAACCACTCGTTCGAAATCTAAAAACAGCAAATCAAGGCAAAATTATGAAAATCAATTATATGAAAACCTTAACAATGTGCGGACTTCAACAAAAATTTTAACCTAAAATTTCAGAAATTCAATTCAATTCCAAACACTTTAGCTCTTATATCAATTGTTAGTCCAGATTATCCAGCATATAATGAATTAATGAAGATCTAGAGATTTCTTATCGAGAATTAAGTAGGTGCGGAAGCGTTACAGTTATTTCCTTTAAACTTGTTCTTCGTTTCTTTGAAGCTCAATTACACACTTTCTCTCCCTACAATGTAAGCTCAATGTGTGTGTGAACTCTAATCTAAAGAGAGCTAAACTATATATACTAATATATTTGGTATATTTACAAAGTAGTCCCTAAATCATGACTTATTTACAATTAAGCCCGAACTACATAGTTACATCACAAGACTAAGATAACATATTTATTGAACACAATAAAATGGTCTTAACAATCTCTCCTTTGTGTTCACTCTTCGCCTGAGTGTTGGTCATCCTATCTTGTTTGTGAAAACATTCCTCGAGTCCTAACAATCTCCCCTTTATGAGATTATTTGTATAATCTCCTCTTTTGTCTTGTCTTGTTGTCTCCCTATTTGGAGATCTTCAAGCTTACCATGTGTTGATTTTTTCTTTGCGGCTTCAGATCTTCCTTCTAATATTCTCTTGAAGCTCGTCTCGCAAATGCCGGAAGGTGTGTGAAGTTTCTTGCCAGATCTTGGAGAATTTTATTTTGTGTTTAAACCATGTTGGCGAATCTCCTCTTTTTGTGTTTCATCTTTCCCTTTGATAGTAACTACATCCCCCTATTTTAGTTCAACCTTGTGTTGGAATTTGGGGAATTCAATTTGATATTTGGAGGGGGGTACACGAGCGGCAACTTCGGTCTTTGAAGCTCGTGGTGTTCGCTTGATTCGACGACACTTGAGGATTTAAATTTCTAATCAATCTTGCACTTCCGTTGTGGTATTACTCTTATTTTTTTAGAGTACTCCCTTTAGAAAAATATAAGAGTTGCTCCTCCTCAAATTAAAAGAGTAGCTCCCTCTCAAATTAAGCTCATTTAAAAATATCAAGTCCGTGAGCTTAATATTTTGACTTAATATTGTGGCATCTACGACTCAGTGACCACGATTCTAACTTATTTGTCTGATGCTTTTTCACAAAAGCGGGCAACCCATCCATTCACGTGATTCAAGCTCGTCTTAAGACATATCCAAATATTATAAGGTATCTTTTCTACAGATCTCGTAGGGATCTTATTCAAAACATAAGCAGCTGACTTTAAGGAGTATCTCCATAATGAAATGCGAAGATATGTGTAATTGAGTATGGATCGAACCTTTGTTTTAAAAGCGCTCGAATCCTGCGTTTACCGACGCCGTTCGCCTATAGTGCCCCGGTGAAGTAAAATGTGAAACAATGTCGTTCCCTCTACGAAACTTATCCAACTCAAGACTAATTTATTCAATGCTTTGCTCTGATTGCACTGTTTTAATCAGTCTCCTAATATGCGTTTCTTCTAATGCCTCACACTCCTGAACAATTATAGATCTTCGGGCTTACGTCTCATCAAATAGACCTTCCCGTACAAGTAGGGGTGGACGCGGGTCGGGTATTTGAGGGGTTCGAGTTATTCGGGTCGGGTACCCGAATAGGGCGGGTAGTGATTTTCCTACCCGACCCCGACCCAATGTATGTTGGGTACCCGATTTAAAATTTTTTATTAACATTTTAATAAGATCTATAAGATTTATGATATTTTTATATATTTTTTCTCTTTGAAATTTTTTAATATGAGGAGATATTATTAATTTTAATATCATTCTTAATTAATTTGTGACTATTGAAATTAATTATACTATTTTTTCATAATTTTTTTAATTTTTAATTCATTGTCGGGTACCCGATCGAGTAATTCGGGTAACATTTTGCTACCCGATACCGGATCCTATTTTTTAATGTCGGGTATCGGGTACTACCCGATAACCGATATTTTTTCTAGAACCCGATCGGGTGGGGTCGGGTACCCGATACCCGATGCCCACCCCTAGATGTAACAATAAGCGAATGTCCGATGAAATCAAGTTAGTGGTAATAGAATTCATTGTTTCTACTTTTACTCAAACTTGAAGTTAGTGGTTCATTGTTTCTACTTTTACTTTGAAGTCGACAATCGCCCTTCATCATTCGAACGGCCTCCAAGTCGTCGATCGTCCACCAAGTCATCTTCTCCCGGGGAGTCGTCAACCGTCGAACAGCTTCGTGTATTATAACCTAAGCATAATCTAATAAAGACTTTGAAGTACAACACGGGGGGATCATCAACCCAAACAACCCGTAAAAGACAAATACAACCCGGGGGAACGAGGCCCTTAACAAATAACCCGGAAAACCAAATAGAAATCCTAAACCCGTAAGTGTGCCTTAAATCATAATCATAAGGAGCACGTTGACAATTTCATGAATTCTAACCGAAACCGACAATTTGGGCCTTAAATGGGCCAGGCCCGATAAAAGGCCCGTTAGGGTTTTTGGGCGAAAAACCCTAGGCGGCCGTCGTGTCCCGGAGGCTGCAGTTTCGTGCGGGTACGCGGCTGTCCGCGCGCCGCTGGCGCTGCCGTCAGAGGTGGCACCACCATCGGACAGCGGTGTGCCGCTGCCCGAGGCAGCGGCGCGGTGGTTCGGGTCTTCGTTGCCCGAACCCGCGGCAGCGGATACGCCGTTGACGGCGCGGTTGCGCGTGCGGCTGTCTGCGTGTCGCAGCGTCTCGGCGGTGGTGTCTTCGACCCCGTCGAGCCGTATGGTGGTCGTGGGTTGGCAAGCGACGCATCGAGCAGCCCCACGCGCCTAGTGCGTTGGCTTTTCGATCGTCTCCCACGAGCCTCGTTTCGATTTAATCATGTTATGATTCCGATCACGAGCCCTGGCTCTGATACCACTGTTGGGAAAGGTACTCGGTTTGTACCCGAGACGCAACACCCCGGGATATGGTGCGGAATAAAATTTTTTCCGGGTTTCTTCGCAGCTTGGATCGAAAACTCTAATCACGTTGACACATAATAGGGCGGGTCATACCCGTGAGAGATTACCTTTGAAGCGAGTGGCAGCTCCTCGTCGATTGCGTCGTCGGCCGCGGTCGTGTTGGGTATCGTCTAGATCGTCACACCGACCTCGCAGTGTACCACGGTTTCGATTCTCCGAAGATGGCTAGAGAGAATTGATCCGTCGCTCGGGAGAGTGGTTTGCGTTTGTGTGTTCGTGTTTCGATTCTCGGGTCGAGAAATTTCGCGTCGATTCTCTTCCCGTGTTTTTTTTTACGAAGGTCTCACCCTCAAATATGGTAAATAAATTTCGAAATTTATATAAAATATAAATTCGAATTTTAGTTTTAATAAATAATATTCCAAATATTTTTATTACCATATTTGTAAATTACGAAAATATCCTTTAAGGCATTTTTCGAATTTCTCGGCTTAGGGTTGAATTCCAATTCTTCCCTCAAGTCTTTCTAAGCACTTAGCCAAGCCTAAGTCTTAAAGTTAGTTTCATATGAAGTCCGACTTCGGTCCACTTAATGACCCCGAGGCCCAATAAGGCGTGGCATAACGACCCGAGGCCCGTTAAGGCCCAAAACACAATCTCTCCTTCTCGGTACACATTGATGATCCTTTTTAAGCCCGACTCTCTAGGTTCGACTCAATCGGAAAGGGAGGAATCCAAGAGTCCGGTAGGTGCCTAGCCAATCCCGCAGTACCGGACAGATCCCGACTTGAGCACGAATTTCGAACTAGTCTCATTCCAGAACCTAACTATAGATTATAGTACTACGTACAAACCCTTCAGCTGTGCCCGATCGAGTGAGAGCCATGGTATTTGTCAAACTCACTAAACTCGATACTATGATAAAATGACACGAGGCAAATTACCAAACTACCCTCCATGTCTAACATGAGTTAGTTTAATACCTTGGCCAAGGATTTTGTAATTTCCCGTCGTCATTCTCATAGGACACTTGTCTCGATTACTTCCGAGACTGTGAATCCGTACTCGGCGGTCTAAGCCCGGCAATCACAAATATCCATCAAGACCGCATCTGTCCCGCTGACCCATGCAATAGTAAATCGGATCTAGCGAAACCAGTGATAGTCAAGACTTCAAAGTCAACTCCGTCAAAGCCCCTTTCGGTCTAAGGTTCAAGCAGACTACTATAGTTTTGTCGTCGATCATTGACACTCCTTGAGTAATAAGCCATGTTTGATCGTACGACCTGCGAGTCAGTATCCATGAAACGATTCAATCCCTTGATTCGACTCGTATCACAAGTCATGACTTCCGCTTCCAAGCGGTATATCGGCACACGGTAAGTCATCGACAAATAAGCCATGATTGGTTTTCCAGCACCCAACTGAAACCTAAGACTTATGGACATTTTATGTTCGAGGTTAAGAGTCCACTGGTGCCTTCCTCTCTCGTACCCATCGAGAACATTGACTCAACTCGACACATTTGGATTTATTCATTTATTGCTTTACCCGATGCTAAGTAAAGAACTCATATAACCAATAAACGAATAATGCCTTTATTAATACGCAAAACAATGTTTGATTACATTGACAATCGAATGATAAATAAGCTAATGCCCTATACATATCCAATCCTCGTATAGCATTTGAGGGTATATCCCTAACAATAAGAACCAGAGAAACCAACTTCAGGAACTTCCAGATGAGTTTTAGAACAGATTTATTCTCTAGGAGGGGAAAGCGTATAAATGAGAGGAAGAATCGGAAGAAGGAAGGGATCAGAGGTTTAACGAGATCTGGTGTTGAAAGAGATGCCGAAGGAAGACGACATGATCGACCTTGGATTGACCGAAAGCTGAAGAAGTATTATCATTAGGGGAAGTACCTTCTAGTTTGTTTTTTCGTAAATTTCTTTAAAATTATCTTGCTTGAACATGTTTTGAATGAATTTGTTCTTGCTTTTTACGAGGTGAAACGTGTCGAAAAATCCACATATAGACTAACGTAAGTGTAAATGTGGTCGAGGAAGATGAAATTCTAAGAAATACCTTTCAAAGGCTTAAGAAAACGATCTTAAGAAAAATCTATGTGTGGCTAAATATAAGTCCACATATGGTCGAAAAAGTGAAGCCTTGGAAATGATGGAAAGAATAAAAATCTCGGATGAGATAAGAAAACATCCTAGAATGGGCCAGAGAAATGCACATGTGGTCGGAAAAATATCCTAGAATAGGATGATCAAATTCCCTTGAATAGGGAAAGATAAATGACACCCTTGAATAGGGCGAGAAGACACACGTGCCTGGATGAAAATCCGTAATTCACACTTGTCTGAGGGAAACTCCATTTCCTAAAGAGACAAACACTCTTGGAAGAAAGGAAAAGGAAAAAAAGGGGACCTTATAGATCCTACAACATCAAACTTCCAACTACACGATCTCTAGTTGGAACCACCTTCTCTAGCCTGCATGACATCGGCTTTATTGCCCACTTCATCTTCCCATTTCATCCCAAGTTGTCCGACTTCTCCATGACCTGATTGCGCTGCTTCATTTCCTTGAGCTTCGACAATGGAAACATATAGAAGAGCTTGCTCCTTATCAGGAATGTTGGATGCATATTCTTCCTCCGGAAATCCATTTGCGCTGAATGAGAGGGATAACCTTGGAAGTCATCGTTAACATATAATTTGCTGCTGCAAAAATATGAAAGGCAAGCAATTGATTCTTGAAGAAATCTTCCTCCATTTGGGCACGACATTTCGTTCAGTCAAGAATTCCGCTTTCATCTCTACGTTACGGGCCTCAGACTCTTCTAACAGCTTCTTCAATCGAAGGAAGAAGATAAAAGCGGGGAAAATTGGAAAAACATATACAATAAGAAGATCAATTTAGCACGAATCTCTTAGAACATCTTACTTTTCTACGGATATGCCCTTGTTTGTGTTCTAAAGACTTCATAGAAGATTCCGGGAAAGCTAGCGCCGAAGAAAAATTCATTCCTCTGTCTAAAGAATTAGGAACAGAGCACCCGATGAGTCCTTAAGATAAAAAAATCTAGAAGATGGACCCCAATGGGATATTTTACCACACGTTACGTCTAAAAATTCGTTAACTCCTTTTTAGACTATTTGAGAGGGGGACTATTGTTACCCCCGTTATCTCTTGGTGTAGGTAATTATCTCAATCTCCCTCGAGAATAGAAGGGTATGTCTTGGAATGGGATCTGACGCTCGAGAGAAGAAAAGGAACGATGACTTAGCCTAAGGCTCGAGAAAATGAGATAAGAAGATGATAACTTAGATGAGCCTGCGAAAAAATAAGAGAAGCAATGGACGTAATCTAACACTCGGGAAAGAAGAGGAAGGAACAACAAGTCTAACCCGACGACCCGAGGAAAGGAAGAATAAGGACCTTCGGAAGACCAGAAACTGCCGAGACCCAAAAGATGACCTTCCGAGGAGCAATTACCCAAGGAATAAAGAATAATTAGGATGAAGAGAAACAGTTATAAGACTTGAGATATGTTTGGAAGACATGATTAAAACATGGTGTAACGGAGAACCACATGATGGAACATGGAAGTGAGAAGTTATCAAATGAAATAACTACCTTTCCAAGCACAAATATCATGGGCTCTTCAAAATTCGAGGAGATGAACGTGGAAAGCATTGTGGAACGTGGATATACATTTAAAAGGTTTGATGTAGTGGTGCACACATGATGAAATATGGAAGTGAGAAGTTATCAAATGAAATAACTACCTTTCCAAGCATAAATATCCTAGCCTATTCAGAATTCGAGGTATGCATAAAGAACATCAATATATTATTCTTTCTCTCCAAATAATCTCTATGTTTAACTCTATTGAAGAGAGTATTCCCTCTTTACTGAGGCAAGAGGGTTAAAAATCCCCCAATCTCTTATGTCCATTTTGCAGGAATCAAATGCTCCAATTCTGAAGCAGAAGGAAGACCATTTCACTGTTCTGTGGAATCAAGGCTCCAATTCTGAAGCAGAAGGAAGATCATCTTGTTGTTCCATGGAATCAAGGCTCCAATTCTGAAGCTGAGGGAAGATCACCTCGTTGTTCCATGGAATCAAGACTCCAATTCTCCTTCGAAGCGGAAGGAAGGTCATCTCGCTATCCAGTGGTAGGTCGGCATAATTTTGATAGCATCATTTAGTAAGGCGTAATTATTGTCAATTTTTCTTTTTAGTCCTAAGTAATCCCTAAGTTGCATGGAAAACTTGTGTATTCTATGTCTAAGCTCAACGAAATCTTTAGGGGATGGAGTGTATACCTCAAAGTTGGAAGCGGAGAGATCAATTCTGTAGGAGCCGGAGCCTAATGCTTCTTTATCTTAGCCATAGTCCTTGCTCTTGACCATGAAGGCCTTTTCCTTCTTCTCCTCGAGCCAATCCTCTTCATCATATACCGGAACAATTCTTGCATCTTCGTCGGATTGAGAGCCCGAGTCAGCATTGTCTGAAGAGTCGGATAAGATGACTTGTTTTCCATTAGATGCCTTCGAGCTTTTAATATATGTTGCTTGTTGACCGAAAATATACTTTCCCGATTTCCACTTTCATGTTGACCGAAATTCAGCCTTTTTATTGACCGTAAAATCGACACCCGAATTTCGAAATGCATTACCCGAAATTTCAATGCTCGCCGACTGATTACCTTACCTGAATATTTGGACTTATATTGAACTTCAAAAAATTTTTATGTCCGAAATTTTCGTAAGTATAAAATTTTACAAAGGCCCGAAAAATTCTAAGTCTCAATATCGTTTTTTCACTCAAATCACCTATGACTTAGAAGTAATATCGGGTCAACTTTATACTTATATATGTTTTGTGCACTAACAACCTCTTTATCTATTTTCAGAACAAAAATGGTACGTAACATTGAAGACATATTTCCCGAACCAACTGGGCACACCGTACTCCCAACAACCTCGAACTAGACATCGAGACGGCCATATGCCCTAACCCCATCATTCTTCAAATGATACGCAACCATTCACTAAATACCGCCCTCACCATCTCCGAGTGTGTCTCAGAAGTGTACGTTCAACAATTCTGGGCCACTATTATAAATCCAACCACACGACAAAACCCAAACACACTCACCGCACAAATTGACCAAACACCAGTAGTCCTCAACCATACCATCCTCCGTTCTCTATTCAACCTCCCATCGTCCCTAAACTTTGACCCACACACCAGTGAAGAAGAACTCCTTCCTCTTCATGGGCTACAAACCCGACGATCACAACACCATGCACCTTCCCAACTTCACCGCCACATTCCTCAACCTTGGCGGACCCTCTTTCTAATCTTCAACAAGTGCTTGTCTCCAAAACACAGATGTCATGACAGATACAACCGCAACATTATGCTCATCTTCCACGGCATCGTCTTTAACAAAAAGCACGATGTCGTTCAACGCATCTGGTTGGACTTGCTCAATCAACTACGAAGACGCGACCTCCCCTCAACAAAGAAAGTTCTTCTGTACCTGGGTTGGCTTCCCGTATTCGTCAAGCACTTCATGAACACCATCATCGAGATCGAGAGCCGAGATCCATCCGAAGGATATCAACCACCGAAACTCGGCACTCTCCGTTCTTCCTAGACAAAATTTGATCGGGAGGCGATGTCTATCCCTGAAGATCTACTAAGGCTCACCAACCCAACCAACCTAGACGTCGTCGCATATCTTTGGGAAAACACGCTTGAGGAGGTTCTTATGGTCCAACATATCCCAGTTGGACCTACCTCGGGAACAGGCCAACCCATTGACATCAGTCTAGGTCTAGAACGCGCAGCATCCCCCGCTCACAAACAAATAAAAAAAATCAAAAGGGGATGCCGTAAGTCGCCAACAGGAACGTCGCACAAAAAACGTAACGACCAAAATCCTCTGCCCCTAAGTCCACAAATTACCTGGACCGAGCCCCTATGTGCCAGAGACGACATCTGGTCCAACCGCGCAAATAACCGAACCCATGCACTCAACCGTCTTTCAACAGATGGTTGCTTCACTTACTCACGAGGAGCCACACATGCCATCACTGCCTCGCTCGAAATCAGTAGATGTTGAAATTTGCAGTCCTTCGCCTTAGACTGCACCTTTCTTGAGCACATCGAGTCTAGTGTCCTCACCATCCAATATATTCACATTTCGTAGGACATATACAGACTTACTGCACCTCCAGATCTTAGTGATCTGGACAGAACGCTCTTGAATATCTCCTGGTTGGATACCTGTCAGGGACTGAGCAGAAGTACCACAACAGTCAACATTCCTGCAGCTGCTGCATTGGGCCGTCGAACTGAGTCAGTCTCAGTCTCGATGCCAACGGTGAGCCTGAGTGGCCCCGGTCTCTCAAGTCCTGTGCAAACAGGTGACGTGTCGGTTCCATTCTCTGACATCATCACGACGGAACGCCTTAGTGGCTTCGTCCCCTTATTTTCCCCGTTTATGACAGACGCCAGGCTCGCGGACTTCGCTAAGATGCTCAAGGACTCTATAATGACGAAGGTCTACACGGCCCTCGAAACCTCCGCCCGAGACAAAGGCAAGGCCCCTGCCACCGAAACCGAAACTGTGGCATCTCCTCCCTCCACTCGTCTGACTCACCCATCGAAATCGGGTCTGTGGGACATTCCAATCGAAGAACTCCACGACATCCTTGTAGCCCGAGTGCAGTCCGCATTATCTCTAAATGAGCAAGAGAAAGACATAAAGCTTTGGCTAAGAGACAGAGACTAATCTCAGAGCCCCAGACGCAGTAGATCACCTCATCCACCACCACCCAAACTACCCAAACCACCACCACCCAAACCACCCAACCGGAGGCTTCTTCATTTAAAAATGAAGTTGCCTCACCCATAATACCACTCTCACTAGCCACTATAAGCCTCCCCTCACCTCGACCCGTCATCGGAAAAAACCCTTCGATGCATGTTCATCCCTCCACCTCACCCGTTCTTTCTCCAGCAACCGACGAGCCAATCTTAACCGTCGAAGAGCTCTACGACCCACACATCAAGGTGCAGAGCTACATACTCAGTGAAGAGTGGATTAATCAGCCGGTGACTCATGAACTAGCCAAAGGGTTAATGAAAAATGCCAGATTCTTCCTAAAAAAGGCAACCATCAGCTTGGTTTGGATCGAAGAGTAGGAACTCGAGGAAGGCGAAGACTACAAAGCCGAGACTTCAGAACTTCCCGAGCTTCTCCAACACAAAGTCCTGCACGAGGACTACCCTCCGTTGAAGTCAAAGATAGGAGAGGTACTAGATCTGCCTTGGAAAAACGCCAAGATCGTGGCGCCATATCAAGAAGAGATTCGAAAGAGAATCTGTGGAAAGGAGGATCATCTCAAGAAGCTCAACGAGTTGGAGCTGCGAGACATGACTCATCTCTCGGAACATAGAGCAAATATATACCTGCTCAGCCTCCGTCGAAAGCTCATGTTCGAAGGAAAAGGAAGCGACGTGGAGGCTCTCTGAAGGGATGAGAACAATAGGCCTATGATCTCTGTGGTCACGGGAGTGTGGACGTCTCACTTCTGCTCAATATCCTTCCCAATCTATCGAGTTCAGCGGGAGGACGAGACTATCGAAGAATTGAGTGAAGCAGACCTCTCTTACATCAGAGCGGAAGACATCTATCAAATGGTCGGAAGCTACAAGATGTTTGGCACTCTCCAGAACCCCGAAATCAAGTTGGGCTACAACACCTTAAAGTTGTTCATGTTGCGCCAGATCAAGTACAACGCTTCTCACGATCTTCAGATGACACTAGAGAGCAACTCGAAGAAGGTGAACCTCACAAAGCCCTCTTTCGATCGCCTCGGGGCTGAAAGCTACACTGAAGGCCACATTTTTATGGAGAAGATCCTTCCATGGTCAACATCAACTACAAGGGCGAGTAAAGGCTGATGAAGACATCGGAGATAACCAAGTTCTCCGATGGAACCCTCCTGATCATACGAGATAAGCTCAGAAGAATATTGGAGGAACTGAGGATCGAGAACCATGAAGTCCAAGCCAAGTATCAGAAGATGATTAACATCATCTCTGATCGGCTTTCGTATCGTAGATGGATACGATCTTACTAGTACAAACTAGGACTCAAAAGATCCGTCAACGAGATAATGAGACCCAAGAAAAAGAAGACGCCAAAACAAAAAGGACACTAAGGGGGAGATTGTTAGGAATCTTTTGTAGTGTCCTTTAATTCTTCTATGTATTGGGTCTATTTTGTGATTAAATATATTTTAGTAGGTTTTTGGGCCTCTACGTAAATATATGATAGTTTAGATTATGAAATTTAATACACGAACACATGTGGTATATAAGGCCCCCTTTACCCGTTAAGGGTTTTTATCAAAAGAAATCCAAAGTGTGGGTTGGGCTGACATAACCCGATGTTACACATTACGAGGCTAACATAAAATCGAGGCTTGTTAGTCTAAGTTCACAAAAACATTAAGTGTGGGTTGGGCTAGACCTATTGGATTAAGTAAGCCAGATTATATGGACGAAAGAATTACTTGAGTCCAACTGAATACCGCTCTGCTCTTTGGTTTAGTTGTTGGACTAATTAAGACATGAGGGTAAATATGATATGTAAGCTACCTGATTTCCAAAATATTTATGATATAATTTTCAAAAATTATGTATTAAAGTAAGTGTGCGATCTATAGAGTAAGACCGTCTCAACTTAACATTAGTTAGTCTAACATGTAAGGTATATACCTTAGTCAAGTATGGTATGAGATATACATGGCAAAAATATCTCATTCATGACTAAACAAGAAGGAAACATGCCATAAGTATGTGAGCTAGAAATTTACATATTGTATGAGGGTTTTTCGGTTTTCTACACCGCGACATGCTACTCCCGACCCCTGTTCTTGGTCTCCCCCGGAGCTCAATGTCTTCAAGCTTAACATCGATGGAGCTATCCATCAAATCCAACGGAGAGCCTCCCTTAGCATCATCACTAGAGATGACATGGGGCGGTGTAAGGGATGGAGGACGAGATTCATTCCAGGGATTAGCGATGCTGAAGTGAGTCGAAGCTATCGTTGCATGTGACGCACTTCGCTTATCCCGACTTGAGAATTGGCGTAGCATCGTCATTGAGGGAGATTACAAGTCCTTGATTACTAGCCTCCAGAATCTAGATTCAAAGTCCTCGCGGATTGATTGCATTTTCAGAGAATGCCAACGATTGATTAATTCTTTTGATAATGTTTCCTTTTCCTTTGCCAGGCGAGAGGGTAATGTTGTTGCTCATTATTTTACCAAAAACATGGATTGGGATGTTGATGGACTTTCTCCCCCCCTCACTCAAATTTGGCCTCTATTATGTACGTTGATCATTGCGATCTCCGAATGATCTCCAAAGAACGCGAGGCCAAAGCGTTTGAGGCTACCACAGCCGAGCCAGCTGAGGCCGCCATGGCCGAGGCCATCATGGCTAAACCAGCCAAGGCGCCATCGAGGACATCATGGCCGAACCAGCCATGGCCAAATGACTTTTATGCCAAGTACCTTCAGGCCAAAAGACCTAAGGGCAAGGGATTTGCAGGCCAAAGAACCTCAAGGACAAGTGACATTCAGACCAAATGACTTTCATGCTATGTACTTCAAGGAAAAATGACCTCAAAATCCGAGGCATCCAAAACACCCGAAGCTGAGGCGCCCGAGACACACCAAGGCCGAGGTACTTAAGCACACCAAGGCCGAGGCCGTGGCAATTCTGAGGTGTAGTAATTGTCTTCGAAGTCATGACTCAGTCAAGGTGCGATATCTTTGGATAGTATTCAAATTCGAAGACTAAGGGGATATTTCCGGGAACGATTCAAAATATCAAATTAAGGAGATATTCTCAGAGGCCGATTCAAACGTTCGAAGGAAGAGCCCCACTTCCTACTGCAACAAGATAGGTCGGTCCCTCCTATAAATATCTCCGCTCATTCGTCATTCAAGGTACGCTCAATCTACACTTAAAACCTCTCTCAATACCTCTTATTACTCCTATGTTTCCTGATAAACGTATTTTTATACATTTATCTCTATCATATTTAGGTCGTAACTTGGTTTATTTGAGTTATCTTGTACTTATATTAAAGATTATACCTATGTTTTGATATTGAAGGAGTATAAGATAACAATCGGGACCAATCGAGAGAATATGGGGCAAAAATGACCAAGTTCACCAGAAACACAGCTTCACTATGCACCAACACGGTCGTGTTTGATCACGCAAAAAGGATAGTAAGCCTCGGCGACCCAACACGGCTCCAACCAACCAACAACACGGCCATGTTCATAGACAACACGGCCACGTCAAGAACCAACACAGACGTGCTTTCTCCATCATTGTTCAAGGTAAGCCTTGGCAATTTTACACGGCCTTGAACGACCATTTACACGGCCGTGTGTGGTTCATCAGTGAAAGAGGAAGCCTCGGCTGGTTTACACGGTTTGTTGCTTTGGTATACACGGCCGTGTTGTTAATCAACATCGCAAACGCGGGACCTCAGACTTCTTACACGGCCGTGTCTGCCGGTGGGTTAAGCCGTGTTGAATATTACTTTCTATATAAGCCGCACTTCTCAACCCAGATCTGGATCTAGATCGACATAACTCACTTCCAAAAGATAAATACACCTAAGGGACGTCTCAAGAACCATAGGAATCAATCAAAACGATTCCTATGTGCTAAAGTGAAGATTCGAAGCTCATTTTATCCAAGATCTAGCACAAAGGACACTGGATGTGCGTGGGCTCGTAAAATAGGGAAGATCTATGTATTCTCTGTGCTTTATTTTGTATACGATTCGTAGATCTCTCTTAAGCATGAGGAGCTAAGCTTCTTATGTGCTCGGGATGAGATGAACGCTGGGTAGAGTTGTCGTTTGGGCGTTATAACACTCGTGAACACGTGACATTGTTTATTTATCGTTTACGACATTGTTTCTTCGATTCAATATGTCTATGTGTTGTTTTGAAGGTCACATTGATATGTCTATGTATTGGTGTGACGTTTGGTATACCGTTGAGGGCGAAAGCTAAAGAACGATTAGTCATTTCGTAAACGTTAGGAGTCGACTATAGGGCAAACGCAAATAGTCGACCCTCGCTATAGGTAAACAAATATAAATCCTTGCGCCGTTTAGGGCGACAGCAAATTCGGGAGTGAAAAGAAATTACTGCGATTTAGTCATTATCTGCGTGGATACGGTGGTTTACGGCCTAGTCGACGATACATAGCGGGATTCGAAATCCCGAGCACATTCTTCTCCACTTGAAAAATTACATTTAAATCTTTAGTCGTGTCTTAAGTTCTTTCATCGTGTTAGTTTGAGTTGTCGTGATCTAGTTCAAACATAAAAAAATCACAAACTACTTGTTAGGCTAAATATCGAATTGATAGGTAATTACTAGTAATCAATGTTATTCCTCGTGTTCGATACTCGGATACTCGCTAAGCTATTCTGCAAATGATAGGTACACTGCCTATCGCGCGTGGTGCTAGTTTAACGTTATTCGTTTTAATTATTACTTGATGTATATGCACGAATCTCTGTACCATATTTAAGAGCACACGCCATCGCGATCAAGTTTTTGGCGCCGTTGCTGGGGAATAGATTGATATTAGGAAAACCCGAGTTCGGTAATTTAGCCATTTACTTATTTGTTATTTAATTCTAGTTAATCAACGTTTCTTATCTGCAACTGTCTTTTGGTTTGTGTTTCGTTACCTAGCTAACGTGGTTCGTTGACTTTTTCAGGTACACTTATACGGTGAATGACCCGAAGCCATCCATCGTATCCACTTGTTGAAGGATCTCCAAATTTTGAGCGTACATTGCGACGAAGTCTGAGACAAGAAACTTCCGAAAGTCATTCGTCCAACGAATCAATTCAGCTACTTGATTACTCTCAGGACACCGCAAGCACCTCTCACCCAGAGACGTCAGTCGATAGTTCGGGAACACCGAAGGAGATGGCAGATCAAGATGCTAATAACGAGGAGCAATCACTGCAAGATTTGCTCAAGAACGATACACTCAGTGGTACTGAGTCAGCAATTGTCTTACCACCGATCGCAATCAACAATTTTGAGCTGAAGAACTCATGGCTTCAAATGATATTCCAGACGGCTCAATTTGAGGGCAGCTCTGAAGATGATCCGTACAAACACATCAAAGCATTCTTGGCGATTACGGACATCATCAAAATCAATGGGGTGTCGAATGATGCAATCAAGCTTATGTTGTTTCCATTCTCTCTCAAAGATAAGGCAAAGGAGTGGTTGGAGCTCTTACCACTGAAATCTATCACTACTTGGGACGAGCTGCGCGGGGCTTTTCTAGGCTACTTTTTCCCGCAATCGAAGGTTCTCAGGTTAAAGACTGAAATTTCACTCTTTCATCAGAAGGACACGGAGAATCTTTACGAAGTATGGGAGAGGTACAAAGCGTTGTTGAATGGGAAAGGTACAAAGCGTTGTTGAAGAAATGCCCGCAACATGAAATGACGAAGGCAGCAATCATCAATAGATTCCACGAGGCACTCAACGATCAAACGGCTCATATGCTAGATGGTGCCACAAACGGAGGACTTGTGAAGCTTAGTGCCACTGAAGCCTGGAATTTAATCGAAGAATATACGAGAAATGGCTTCATGCGAGGCAACACAAGAATGAGGGCGCCTGAAATGTTCGAAGTGAGCAACGATACAGCGATGAATGCTAAGTTTGATGCTCTTCAACAGCAAATGGCCACGACGAAACTCAACTTCAGACGGTGTTAAATGCTCTTATACCAAAGGCTGCTCAACCGCAAGCCGTCAATGCTGTGATAACCCCGATGGCCGCAGCACCACCTCAACAAATACCATACATACCTCACTGCGGTAATTGTGGTGCAGCTCACGAGACTTCGGAATGTCAAGCCATACCACCCTTAGAGCATGTTGACTACATGGGCAATTACCAAGGCCAGAGGAGTTTTCAACCTCGAGCACACCCTAACATGTCCTACGGCAATCAAGGCCAGCAGATGCAGAGGCAGTCCGGATTCCAGCAAGGGCCACCACCGGGATTTCAATCTGGAGGATCGAACAATCATTATCAAAATACAGCTCAAGGGTCGGAGATCTAATGACATGAAGGAGATGAAGGGCATGATGGAGATTCTCCTCTCGAACTTCAACAAGACCACTCAAGCCCATGAGAGCCGATTAACGAAGATGGAAGAACATTTCCAAACCATCGATCTACGAGCTCAAAACACGGATGCTTCAGTACGGAAATTGGAGCAACAAGTCGGCCAAATAGCGAAACAATTGGCGGAACGACCTCAAGGTTCGCTCCCGAGCTATACTGAGACGAATCCAAGGGAACATTGCAAGACCGTCACCTTAAGGAATGGGAAGGAATTGCAGGAGCGAGAGCAACCCACGATGAAGCAACCCACATAACAGGTTGAGAAAATCGAAGGTGAGAAACTCGAAAAGGCTGAAGCTGAAAGAGAAACGGAGAAGGAGACCCATCGACCACCGATGAAGCCATATCAACCGAAGATCCCATATCCGGCTAGGTTGAAGAAGGATCGATATGAGGAGCAATTTGGAAAATTTATGCGTATGTGTAAACAAATGCATATAAACTTACCGTTTGTTGAAGCTATTACGCAGATGCCTCGTTTCACGAAGTTCCTCAAGGACTTGCTCACCAACCGAAGGAAGCTCGAAGACGTTTCTACTGTGTGCCTACGAGGAGAGTGTTCAGCCATTTTACAAAGTAAAATGCCGAAGAAGCTTAAGGGTCCAAGGAGTTTTACTATTCCTTGTCTTATAGGAGATGTTGTTGTTGAACGTGCATTAGCCGACCTAGGAGCTAGTATACATTTGATGCCTTATTCTATGTTTAAGATATTAGGTTTAGGCGAGCCAAAACCCACTAGAATGAGCCTCCAATTGGCTGATAGATCCTTAAAATACCCTCGCGGTGTTATCGAGGATGTCCTAGTGAAAGTGGACAAGTTCATAATTCCCGCCGATTTCGTCATTTTGGATATGGAGGAAGATGAAAATATTCCTCTTATCTTAGGTCGACCATTCTTGGCCACTGGTGGAACCATGATAGATGTTAAAAACTTGACGGTTGATGGCGAGAAAGTGACTTCAACATGGCAGATTCTATGAAAAGTCCTAGCTCACTTGACGATAAGTGTTATTACTTGGATATCTTTGAACATGATTTTATCTTTTCTGTGCAAGGTCTGTCGCAGGTTTTTGGCGGGGGCGATACAGAATCATCCATGATGGTGGCCACCGATGAGTGTGAAGAAGATTATGACGAGCTTGTGACGGAAGTCCACGAAAGTAAAGAGGAGGACAAAGAAAAGAGCTCGATCGAAGAGCCACCTGTCCTAGAGTTGAAACAATTACCCGAACATCTCGAATATGCATTTCTAGAAGGCAAGTCGAAGCAACCAGTGATAATATCATCAAGTCTCGACGGCAGGCAAAAAGACCAGCTGTTGAAGGTGCTGCGAGAGCACAAAAGGCCTTAGCATGGAAGATATCCGACATTCGGGGGATTAGCCCAAGCTTCTGCACACATAAGATTCTCATGGAGGATGACTTCAAACCTGTCGCCCAACGGCAAAGGAGGCTAAATCCCAACATGAAGGATGTCGTGAAGAAGGAGGTCATTAAGCTATTGGATGCCGAAGTGATCTACCCGATCTCAGATAGTACATGGGTGAGTCCCGTCCAAGTGGTTCCAAAGAAGGGAGGCATGACGGTCGTTCCCAACGAAAAGAACGAGTTGATTCCGACGAGAACTGTAACTGGATGGCGTGTGTGCATCGACTACAGAAAATTGAACGATGCCACGAGAAAGGATCATTTTCCTCTACCCTTTATTGATCAAATGCTTGAAAAGTTATCAGGACATGCATTTTACTGTTTTCTTGATGGCCTGTCAGGTTACTTGCAGATTCCAATAGCTCCGGAGGACCAAGAGAAGACGACATTCACCTGTCCGTTTGGTACGTTTGCTTATCGACGGATGCCATTTGGTCTTTGCACTGCCCCAGCCACGTTTCAGCGATGCATGATGGCGATTTTCGACGAATTGGTGGGCGAAATCATGGAGGTGTTCATGGATGATTTCTCAGTTTTTGGTACCTCTTTCGATGCTTGTTTAATTAATCTTAAATTTGTGTTAGCACGCTGTGAAGAGACTAATCTAGCACTTAATTGGGAAAAATGTCATTTCATGGTTCGAAAGGGTATAATATTGGGACACAAGATTTCTTCTAAAGGAATCGAAGTGGATCGGGCTAAGGTAGAGACAATAGAAAAGCTACATGTTCCCTCGAACGTGAAATCTGTTAGGAGTTTCCTAGGTCATGCAGGATTTTATCGAAGATTCATTAAAGACTTTTCGAAAATTGCACGACCTATGTCTAAACTGCTAGAAAAAGATGCTCCATTTGACTTTAATGACGAATGCGTTAATGCTTTCAATTTGTTTAAGGAAAAGTTGATCTCTGCACCTATTATGGTTGCTCCCGATTGGGGGTTACCTTTGAACTTATGTGCGATGCTAGTGACTACGCGGTTGGAGCTGTACTGGGACAGCGGAAGGATAAACACTTTCGGCCGATCTACTATGCGAGTAAGACATTGGACTCAGCCCAATGCAACCACACTACCACCGAAAAGGAGCTTCTCGCTGTCCTATTCGCCTTCGACAAATTCAGGTCATATCTTATTTTGACTAAAGTTGTTGTTTTTACTAACCATTCTGCATTGAAGTACTTGCTAGCGAAGCCAGACGCCAAGCCGCGGCTTATTCGATGGATCTTGCTCCTTCAAGAATTTGATATCGAGATCCGCGACAAGGAGGGTGCCGAGAACGTTGTAGCAGATCACCTCTCTCGACTAGAGGAATCTGAGATACTGAACCCCGACAACAAAACGATCCACGACACGTTCCCAGAGGAACATCTATACGCCATAAAAGTGGTAAATGAAGAAGTCCCGTGGTTTGCAGATTTTGCTAATTATCCTGTTGCGAGGATCCTACCAAAAGAGTATACAAGTCAACAAAAGAAGAATTCTTTTCCGACTTGAAATACTACTTTTGGGAAGACCCTTTTCTTTTCAGGAGATGTGCAGACCAAGTCATTCGACGTTGTGTTTCTTTCCCGGAAACAATGAAGATTATCGAGCATTGCCACAGCGGACATGCCGGAGGACACTATGCAGCCAATCGCACTGCACAATGTGGATTCTACTGGCCGACGATCTTTAAGGATGCTCATAGGTACGTTGACACGTGTGATCAATGTCAACGAGCAGGTAATATCTCAAAACGCGATGAAATGCCCCAGAACTTTATTTTAGTATGCGAAGTATTTGATGTTTGGGGCATATACTTTTTGAGCCCTTTTCCCAGCTCGTACAATAACAAGTATATTATTGTGGATGTTGATTACGTGTCTAAGTGGGCTGAGGCCCAAGCCCTACCCACTAACGATGCGAGAGTCGTTGTTAAATTCTTACGAGCGTTGTTCTCACGGTTCGGGACACCTAAATGCATCATTAGTGATAGGGGTACTCATTTTTGTAACACCCAATTTGAAAGAACCTTAGAAAAGTATGGCCAAGTAGAGGTTGTAAATCGGGAGCTGAAACGCATCCTCGAGAAAACCATAGACGGGAACCAACGGAAATGGGCGAGTAAATTGAACGATGCACTTTGGGCTTACAGAACGGCATTAAGACACCCATAGGTACTACACCGTATAAACTAGTTTACGAAAAGACGTGTCACCTTCCCGCGAATTAGAACATAAAGCCTATTGGGCAATTAAGTCAGTAAATCTTGATTTGGAGCGAGCCGGTGAAAAACGTAAGCTCCAAGTCAATGAGCTTGATGAGTGGTGTTTATCGGCATACGATAACGCAAGAATGTATAAAGAGCGTTCAAATGCTTATCATGATAAAAAGATTAAGCAACGGAGAGAATTTCGAGAAGGGGATCAAGTACTCCTCTTTAATTCTCGACTTAGGCTCTTTCCCAGAAAGTTGAGATCGCGTTGGTCTGGACCATTCATTATTACTCGTGTTTTCACGTACGGTACTGTCGAGATTTATAATGATGAACAGGGAACTTTCAAGGTTAATGGCCAACGTTTGAAGCACTATTTCGGAGGCGAGAAAGCACCAAGTGATAACGAGGTCATGTACCTCGACTTCAACCTAGGGTAAAGCGTGAAAAGGTACGTCCGGCTTACGACGTTAAAGAAGCGCTTCTTGGGAGGCAACCCAGGTATTTGCATTCACGTTTACTTTACTTTATAACTTAAGATTAGTTGCATTTCATGTTTATTTATCACTAATAATAATAATAATAATAATAATAATAATAATAATAATAATAATAATAAAAGGGGAGTTGAATGATAGAGATGCGAAATGAGCGTGGTGACATAACGATTACATCGATGGACATCGTGTTACAACCCGATACATAAAAGCTTGGAAGCTAAACCTTATTTGCTTTAGTAAGCACAATTACATAGTGATTATATGCAAGTACAATGCGTAACGACCCACGCCACAAAAGCGGCGATTGCAACCCCGAGCAAACCCAAAAGGATGAATAACTCAAGCTTGAGCCTTTCTAGACTTTCCATCATGAAGGTTTCTTGAGGGATGTTCTCACGTTCTGCATCTTCTCCGAAATTATACATTGCGAAGCTTAAAAGATATAATCGGAGAAGATTTATGTTGTGGTGCAGTAAAGCCTACAACTACACATCCTATTTATAGGCATGAGTGCAACGAAATGATACGGCATCATTAATTTCGCAATCTGATTTTTTCTTCAAAACGCCGTCTTTTGGATTAGTGGAAAGCGGCGCCATTATGAAAAAAATCGGATTTGCCTTTTTCGTTACGAAATTATATCCATAATCCCTATAAAAGATTTTGATGTCCCTGCATTATGTCACACCTAAAAATAGTTCCGCTCAAGTTAATGTCAGTACCATATTTACGTGCCCAACTATAGACCTACGTCAAGGTTGGCTTAACGTTGTAACGACGATAGAGCACGGTACGATGAAACTTAAGTACAACCTCTCTCTAACATAAAACGGCCGTGTTTAACATGCCAACACGGCTTGAGCCAAAGAAACACGACCGTGAAAGGATTGGGAGCTTCGATTCAAAACTTAAAAAAAAAAAAAAAAAAAACACGGCGTAATAATTGGTCAAAAATCGCCGTGTCCAGAAGCTCACACGGCTTATTGTCCCGGGACACGGCCGTGTGACTATATTAAAATTTATATAAAAAAAAAAAAAAAAAAAACCATGCACTTTTAACACGGCCTGTGTGGTCACAATACGCGACCGGGTATAAGCTGAGAGCATCGATAGAAACCAACACGGCCACGATTTCTTCTCACACGGCCGTGTGACATTTACCTGACGTTTTTGAAGCCTCGACGGATCTAAACGGCCTAATACACGGCTGTGTTGGTTACCATATTTAAAAAAAAATTAATTTAAACTTTTTAAAAAAAAAAAAAGAAACCGCGCGATGTTAACACGGCTTGTGTAGTGTACTACACGGCCGTGTAGGTCGCAAATTCGACATAAAAATAGAGGGGGAGGTCGATCGAGCTCATTTGACACACCCAATATACACACGCTACCACATCTTACACCCACAAAGCACACGAAAATCATTGATTTCAAGTGTATTATCTCTGGAAACATCTCTTATAACGTAGACACACATCTCAACTACGCTAGAAACTCAAATCTAAGCGGGAAAGGTATGATTTGCTCATTAACCCTAAATTTTCAAATTTTAAGATTTCGTGAAATTCGCTTAAGTAATGTCTTGATTAATAATTGTTGGGTTAAAGCTACGTTGTAGACACATTGGGCTAACCAATTTCAGTGATTTTGTTGGTTTAATTTCGCCCCTCTCTATATGCATTGAAGGTGTTCGATGAAATGTCAAACCCAAAATTTTCATGTTGATGCTCAATTTACGAATTTGTTAGTTCATAAATGGTGTTGATTTTCGACTTGGACTTGCCTAATTCCATTTTAATGCTTAATATGCTCATATGATTTTGATTTTATATATTCATTGGAATTTGACGTGCTCGTTTAATGCTTACGAAAGTTTGATCGAGTCGAGATGGTTAATCTATTATGTTATTTCTCGAGACTCATTTTGAGTTTTGCAGGTACAATGTCTCGTAGAAATCCCTCTCGTGCTAGCTCATCTCGTAACCCGAACGCTAGTCCACCACCACGCAATCGTCGTCGAGCAAATACCGAACCAACCGAAAATTTTCTTGCGGCCATGACCAACTTCGCCGATGATCCCCGAGAACAACGTTACGAGAAGCTAAAGGGAATGGCTTTCATGCAGACCGATCAACTTCATCGAGAGACGCTCGAGCACCTCCACATCGTCCAACAAGTCGATAACTACCTTCCCAATAGTAGTTGGGACGCCCTCTTCAGCATCGACGAAGACGCTTACGAAGAGCTCACTCTCGAGTTCCTCACCACCTTCTCCTTTAACGAACACACCTATAGGGAGAGGGTGACGGATGTCGACTCCTCTTTGTAAGCCCTTGGGATGTGAAGTTCCAAGAATCCAAAACGCCAATGACGCCCATCCAAATGATCACTACAAGCATGTTCTCGACAAGAAAGCCGAGAGGAACGCGCGTTGGCACGCGATGTTACGCCCGTGGGGACCAAACGAAGTTGCGCCCGAGTATAAAAGTACACAATCGAAGGCCTCATCATTGCAAGCACCGGGACTAAGGTACATTCATCGCCTCCTTTCTACTTCTGCCACCCCACGAGGAGAGTCCAACGGCATCGTCACCCTCCGGGATCTCTTCTACCTTTCTCGGATGTTCAACGGGCATAAGGTCCACCTTGGGATCGCCATGGCACTCGGCTTTAGGAAGCAGTCTGAGGCACACGAGAACCGGAAGATTGCCGTGAGACCGTTCATCACTAAGGTGGTGAAAGGTCTGGGGTATTGGCCAACGAATGCTCCGGAAATGACGAAAGTTGGCGGGTGGAAGTCATTGAACGCCGCGATGTTGTGTAGGATGAAAATGATCTCGAAGCTACCGGGATGGGTCAAGGAAAACTACTTCTATCAATGGCACGCGATTTATCGCCACCACACCGACATTCCACAGCCATTTGCCATCGAAGGTCCGATACCGGCGCCAATCGACCCCACATTCGGCGAACCTTCACATTCGGCCGGCCCTTCCTCATTCGCCCCCGGAGGATCATCGAGGGTCGACCCCTACATGAGAGCTGCAGACTTCGACTACCGTTTCAATGCCTTCCGCGAAGATATAGCCCAGCAGCGAGCTCAGGATCGACAGTACTACGAGGAGACACGAGCTCAGGATCGACAGTACTACGAGGAGACACGAGCTCAGGACCGACAATATTACGAGGCGGCTCGGAATGCGGATAGGGAAGAGAATGCAGCTGCTCATCGCCGCCACGAGAAGGAGCAACGAAAGCTCCAAAAGAGGCATGACCGTCAGGAGAAGGCGATGAAGAAGGTGCAAGACGCCTTGAAGTTGCTCGCGGAGTCCCGTAAGCTCGTTGACCAAGGAGATGAATCATCGTCCAACGACGATGATTCCCACGAGTCATCGCCGAAGCCCGAATTCTAGTTTCATTTTATCTTTATGTTGTTTCTTTTGTTAACTTTACATGCTTCCATGTACTTTTATTTAATGCATACTATCACTTGCTAGACCATTACGCTTTGGTAATATTTGTTTTGACATCTTTTTATTTCTTTCGAATTTCCACGTCAGGAAAATGTCACGAGTGAACGTCCCAACGATACCTACGTGACGCAATATGTTGAACCCAATCAAACCAGCAAGTGTGGGGAGGAGGACTTGCTGCT
The DNA here is from genome assembly GCA_004919715.1 of Linderniella brevidens. NCBI lineage: Eukaryota > Viridiplantae > Streptophyta > Magnoliopsida > Lamiales > Linderniaceae > Linderniella > Linderniella brevidens. The sequence continues at coordinate 20,590,556 of SWDC01000154.1, forward strand.
CAAACTCAAACACACACCATGGTCATGGATACATCAATAATTAATACGTCGGGGGCGACGTATTTCTCAAGTGTGGGGAGGGGGAATTTATATGCGTGAACAAAAATTTTTTTTAGTATGCATGAATCATTGAGAAATGCATGTTCTTTTGGTCCTTAACAAGATTATTAGCTTCTCGTCATATAGATAATCTGCATGTTAAGGAATTTTGTGAGTAATTGGACATGCACTTCTGCTTGATTTCTTTCGACACGAATGACTTTAGTGATATTATAAAAGATCCGTACTCATGACCCATTTTGTGAGATTTTTGAGCTAATTGAGCTTTTTGCTCACTTCTTTGGTTGTGCGAGTAGTGCATAGTTTATTTCTACCTTGAACTTTCTTGTGTGATTCGTGTTGATACTGCTTAAGGTGTTGTTGTGTGAAAATGAGGAGGGCAATAGGAAGTAAGTCCATAGCAAAAGTTACTGACCACGACTGATCACCGTAGTAAGCCACTTTGAGCCTGAACCTGTTTATTTGCGAAAACCCGGAATTATAAACCACTGACTGAAGAGACAGCGAAAGTGGAAGTCGAGTGCCCAAGTGGAAAAGTGCAGCCCGACCATCGAAAAAAAAAAAAAGAGTCTCCTTGACGATAATCTCTCGCTAAGAACTCCTCCCTCGATAATCTCTATCCCACAAAGGGACTAAGAGAAGAGGAGCTTAGTGGCACGAGAAAAGAGGAGTAAAAAAAATTATTATCATATGAAGAGAATTCGGATGGCAAGAGCTAGCCACGATGTATGCAGCGCGCAATCGTACAAAGGCACAAGACCAACACTACCTCTATGACTTATTCGATAAAAAGTTGACTTCTCACTTGTGTCAGCTAAACCTAAACAAAACCCGGAGAAGACCTTCTTATTCACGACCTAGCACCGAGAGTAATGGATTTACAATCCACTCGCAAGATTTTTGTAAGGACTAAACTTTTGCATGAATTGAGTGAATTCACCGATACATTAGCCCATACACCGAGTGATTTGAGTGAATTCCAGCGAAGTACGGGTCTTGAGTAATGTTGCTAAGGGAATTCGTGTTGTTACAAGTTAAGCATTAGTGTAGTGTTTCGAATTTCTTGCACTATTCCATTTCATGTTTTCTATCTTAAATGATGGGTTGCAGAGAAGTTGTCTCACATTTTTGTGTCATTTCTCAGTTCTAATTTGCTTGAGCACAAGCAAAAGCTTAAGTGTGGGGAGGTTTGATAACGTATTTTTATACATTTATCTCTATCATATTTAGGTCGTAACTTGATTTATTTGAGTTATCTTGTACTTATATTAAAGATTATACCTATGTTTTGATATTGAAGGAGTATAAGATAACAATCGGGACCAATCAAGAGAATATGGGGCAAAAATGACCAAGTTCACCAGAAACACGGCTTCACTATGCACCAACACGGCCGTGTTTGATCACGCAAAAAGGATAGTAAGCCTCGGCGACCCAACATGGCTCCAACCAACCAACAACGCGGCCATGGTCATAGACAACACGGCCACGTCAAGAACCAACACGGACGTGCTTTCTCCATCATTGTTCAAGGTAAGCCTCGGCAATTTTACACGGCCGTGTGTGGTTTATCAGGGAAAGAGGAAGCCTCGGCAGGTTTACATGGTTTGTTGCTTTGGTATACACGGCCGTGTTGTTAATCAGCATCGCAAACGCGGGACCTCAGACTTCTAACACGGTCGTGTCTGTCGGTGGGTTAAGCCGTGTTGAATATTACTTTCTATATAAGCCGCACTTCTCACCCAGATCTGGATCTAGATCGACATAACTCACTTTCAAAAGATAAAATACACCTAAGGGACATCTCAAGAACCATAAGAATCAATCAAAACGATTCCTAGGTGCTAAAGTGAAGATTCGAAGCTCATTTTATCCAAGATCTAGCACAAAGGACGCTGGATCTGCGTGGGCTCGTAAAATAGGGAAGATCTATGTATTCTCTGTGCTTTTTTTGTATACGATTCGTAGATCTCTCTTAAGCATGAGTAGCTAAGCTTCTTATGTGCTCGGGATGAGATGAACGCTGGGTAGAGTTGTCGTTTGGGCGTTATATCACTCGTGAACACGTGACATTGTTTATTTATCGTTTACGACATTGTTTCTTCGATTCAATATGCCTATGTGTTGTTTTGAAGGTCACATTGATATGTCTATGTATTGGTGTGACGTTTGGTATACCGTTGAGGGCGAAAGCTAAAGAACGGTTAGTCATTTCGTAAACGTTAGGAGTCGACTATAGGGCGAAAGCAAATAGTCGACCCTCGCTATAGGTAAACAAATATAAATCCTTGCGACCGTTTAGGGCGACAGCAAATTCGGGAGTGAAAAGAAATTACTGCGATTTAGTCATTATCTGCGTGGATACGGTGGTTTACGGCCTAGTCGACGATACCTAGCGGGATTCGAAATCCCGAGCACATTCTTCTCCACTTGAAAAGTTACTTTTAAATCTTTAGTCGTGTCTTAAGTTCTTTCATCTTGTTAGTTTGAATTGTCGTGATCTAGTTCAAACATAAAAAAATCACAAACTACTTGTTAGGCTAAATATCGAATTGATAGGTAATTACTAGTAATCAATGCTATTCCTCGTGTTCGATACTCGGATACTCGCTAAGCTATTCTGCAAACGATAGGTACACTGCCTATCGCGCGTGGTGCTAGTTTAACGTTATTTGTTTTAATTATTACTTGACGTATATGCACGAATCTCTATACCATATTTAAGAGCACATGCCATCGCGATCATTTCCCTACAACCTCGGAGAGACAAATACCCTTTTGACTGAGGCAAGAGGGACAAAGCCCTAACCCCCTCAATCCAGGTATTGCAGACATCAACCCTCTTAGGTCCAGTGATGTTCGCGAAAGACCGACGAAGGACACGGAGGAAAGACGACGGAAGGGTGAACGGATTATTTCTGGCAGCATCATTGGCGCCGTTTGTGGGAATCGTTAATAGCTCGGAGAAGAAGGTCCCAACGAAGAGGAGGTGACTCGTCTGTTGACGAAGGCCATGGAAGTCGTGATCTCAGGACGACCAGAATTTATTGAGTTGAAGCAGATAAGGGAAGACGCAAATGACATGAGAGAAGATCTTGCAACAAGAAGAAGCAAAACGAGAGGAACAAGCAAGAAGAACGCAAGTTCAGGGAAGAACGAGCAAGACGAGAAGAATACTAGATAAATGAGGAGTCAGAGAATCCTGAGGTTCTTGGACGAGGGGTCCAGAGCCTCCGAGACATTGCAATGCATACGTCGACACATCCGTACTTTTCGAGGGAACAACTGAGGAAGATGGAAGATGGTCAGGAAGGACGTCGGGTGAGTGAATGGGAGAAGATGATGAAAGAGGAAATCCAAAGGTTGAAGGATCGCAACCCTCGAAGCCCTTGTCCGCTCCTCGAGGAAGCCCTTTCGCCCCGAACATACTCAAGGCTCCTTTACCCACACATTTCCGTTTCCCTGACATGGGAAAGTACGATGAAAATGGGTACCCATAGGAACATCTGGATAGCTTTGATGGAAATGTCGCTTTATGACAAGTATTTGCTCGTGCATTGCACGAGGGACGAAAAATTATTAAATTCTTTACATAAATACTCTATAGAAAAAAAAAACTGAGGTATTAATTATTTATTAGGCTTCATCATCCTCGATCGTCACATAAAAAAGTTAAGCTATTAATTTTTATTTGGCTTCATCATTTTCGATTGTCAGTGATTAAGATAAATCAACTTCTAACTTTAGTTTGCATTTCAGATTTTGTAATCAATTGAGAAGAAAAACACTGCGAACCCTTGGATCTTGCAACCGATTTAAAAAAAATTGCGTTTTTCAACTTAAAATCGATTAAACAATAACTATTCAAAGCTCACCCAAAAAATTACCCAAAACCTCTCGATCTTTCCGACAAATATGTTCACTTTCCGACGTTAATCCATATTTTTCTACCACTTTAGCACGAATTCAACCTAAAATTTGCGTGTTTCAACTAGTTTTTCATTGATTTATCAACTTTACGCAAATTAGGGTTTTACCTTTCGAGCGATTTGTCAGATGAAATTTGAATTTCTTCCCGAAAATCTATTGTACACACACTTGCGTCCACCCGAATTTTTACTACCCGAATTTGGTCTAACCGAATTCATCAAAATCGACGAGTTTTGACTGTAGCAAACGTTACTATTTTTACCCGAAAAACTCCTCTCGACTTTCAAACACCCGAATTTTAATCAAAATCGGCGACGACTTTTTATATCAAATGTTGACCGAAAATTAAACTTCATCTGAATTTTAATCAAAAATCGACGAAGACTTTCTAATACTGATTTTCAAAACATGTTTTAAACGAAAATCGGACATTATATTACCCGAAAATCATCACCTGAATTCGACTTGAATTACACGAAAATTTCAAAAGTCGCCGAATGAGTTTCTTACCCGAAAATTCGAACTTGTCTTCACTTTGAAATTTTATTTCTATGTACGAATTATATCGGGACGACAACTATATCGGGATGAATTATTTCTAAAGGTTATATATACAATTATATGTTATATACACTAACTAACTAATTATCCCTATTTTTCAGAACAAAGATGGTGCGTACGATCAACGAAATATTTCCTCAACAAAACTGGGCACAAAGAATCCCGAACAATCTCGAACTCAATTTTGAGAAAGCCTTATGCCCAGATCCCATCATACTACAAATTCTACGCAACCACCCACTACACCGCCCTCATTATATTCGAGTGCGTCCCAGAAGTATATGTCCAACAATTCTGTGTCACTCTCACTAATCCCACTACAAGGCCAAACACTAACACCCTCACTGCCCAAATCGATCAAACACCCGTCGTCCTCAACCAATCCATATTATGCTCCCTTTTCCGCCTACCATCATCCCTTAACTATGACCCACACCCCACTGAAGAGGAACTTCAAATGACTTAATCTTCATGGGCTACAAACCCGACGCCCAAAAATCCCTCCTTAACTTCACCGCCAAGACTATTCCTCAACCTTGGCGGATCCTTTTTCTCATCATTAATAAATGTCGATCCCCCAAACACAGCAGGCCAGACCGATGCAACAGAAATATCATGCTCATCTTCCACGGCATCCTATTTAACAAAAAGTACGATGTCATTCAACACATTTGGTCGGACCTGCTCGACCAACTACGAAGACGAGACCTCCCCTCCACTTCAAAGAAAGTCCTACCCTCCCTAAGGTGGATGGCTGTCTTCGTCAAGCATTTCATGGACAACGTCCCGAACATCGAGAGCCGAGATTCCTCCGAAGGATACCAACCACCAAAGCTCGGCTCTCTCCACTCATCAAAGACCAAATTCGATCGGGAGGCGATGTCAATACCAGAAGATCTCTTAAGCCTTGCCGACCCAACCAACCCGATATTCAAAGCTTATCAAGACAACGAGTTCGAAGAGGTTCCTATGGTCCAACAAATCCCAGTTAAACCTACCCCGACGACAAGCCTATCAAACGACCCAAGTTTAGGTCTAGGACGCGCATCATCTATCGCTCGCAAACAAAAAAGAAATCAAAAGGGGATGTCGTAAGGCGGGAACAGGAACGACGCACAAAACAAAGAAACGATCGTAATCCTTCGCCCTTAAGTCGCGGCATCGGGTCCAACCGCTCATTCACCCTCACTTGGCCACTCAACCGTCTCCCAACAGATGGTTGTTTCACACATACACGAGGAGCCACGAATCTCATCACTGCCTCGCTCGGAGGCAGTCGATGTTGAAATATGCAGTCATCTGCCTCGGACTGCACCCTCCTTGATCACGGGTCTAGTGTCCTCGCCATCCAATATTTTCACATTTCCTAGGACACAAACATATATTTTCGCACCTCCGGGTCTTAGTGACCTAGACAGTACGCTCTTCAGCGGTTAGAAACCAACCGGGGACTGAGCAGAAGTCCAACAGCAGCCAATATCCCTGCAACTGTTGAAATTGGGCCATCGAACTGAGTCTGTCTCGGTTTCGATGCCAACGGTGAGCGTACGTGGGCCCGGTTTCTCAAGTCTTGTGCAAACAGACGGCATGTCAGTTCCCTCCACTGACATCGCAAAGACAGAACGCTTTGGTGGCTCCGTCCCGTTATTTTCCCCTTTGGTGGCTCCGTCCCGTTATTTTCCCCTTTCGTGACAGAGGTTCTCCTTGTGGACTTCGCCAAAAAGCTCGAGGAATCTATAATGATGAAGGTCTACTCGGCCATCGAAACAACAACTCGAGACAAAGGCAAAGCCCCTGTCACGAAAACCGAACCTGTTGCGTCTCCTACACTTGCTCCACCAATACACATCTCCGAACCAGGACAGTGGGACATACCCATTGAAGAACTCCACGATATCCTACTGGCCCGAGTACAATCCTCCCTCTATTTGAATAAGAGGGAGTAAGACATCAAGCTACGGCTTACAACCCTGATGTCTTGCCGCGGGGAAGCGGAGCCGACGAAGCGATCACGTGACGACCCAGATGATGAGGGCCGTCCCGAGGGGAGAAGAGACAGAGAACAAGCTCAGAAGCCCGGACGCATCAGATCACCCCAACCACCACCTCCCAAACTACCAAAACCACCACAACCAAAACCACACAACTGGAGGGTTCTTCATCCCAAAAGAAGCTGCCTTCGTAGCCCACACCACCATCCCATCACCAGCCAATATAAGTCTCCCATCACCTGAACCTGTTATCCAAAAAGACTACCAAATACCTCCTCCAACATCTACCTCACCAGTTTCTTCTCTGACTACCGACGAGCCACTTGTGACCGTCGAAAAGCTCTACAATCTACACGACAAGGTGGAGAGCTACATATTCAACGAAGAGTAGACGAATCAACCGGTGACTCCCGAATTAGCCAAGGGGATGATGGAAAATGCAAGATATTTCTTGAAGAAGGCATCCATCGACCTAATTCAGATCAAAGAGGAAGAACTTGAGGAAGGCGAAGACTATGAAGCAGACATCCCAAAACTTCCTGAGCTCCTCCAACATAGAGTCACAGACGAGGACGACCCGCCGTTGAAGTCCAACATTGAAGATAAGCTGAAATTACATTGGAAAAATGCCAAAATCAAGGCGTCGTACCAAGAAGAGATTCGCAAAAGAATTTAGAGGAAAGAGGACAACCTCAAGAAGCTCGACGAATTGGAGCTGCGAGGCATGACTCATCTCTCGGAGCATAGAGCCAGTCTATATTTGTTCAGCCTCGGTCGAAAACTTATGTTCAACGGAAAAGAAAGTGACATCGAGGCTCTCCGAAGATATGAGAAGAAAATGCCAAGGATATCAGCTATAATAAGGGTGAGGAAGTCCAACTTTGTTCAATCTTCTTCCCAACCTACCTGGTTCAAAGGGAGGACGGGGCTACTGAAGAATTGAATGAAGCGGATCTATCCTACATCAGAGATGAAGACATCTACCAGATGGTCGGAAGCTACATGATGCTAGGAACTCTTCAAAACCCTGACATCAAGTTGGGTTATCAAACCTTAAAGAGATGTGAAATTCCAGATGGACATGCCCGAGGAATATGGTAGGAACGACGGTGTGAAATTCCAGATGAAAATGTCCGAGGAACTTGGTAGGCAGGACGAGGGGAAATCCCGGAGGGACATGCCCGAGGAGTTTGGGAGGAAGGTTGGTGGAGAATTCCAGATGGACATGCCCAATTAAGTTTGAATGAAGGAAGAAGAAGGCAGAAGGAGAAGAAGGAGAGACGAAGAGGAAGGAGAAGTAGGAGAAGAGAGAGAGAAGAGAAGAATGAGGAGGAGAAGGAGGGCATTAAAGAGAACTCTAGACATGGGTGCCCAAAGAGCTTGCTATAAAGAAATGTGTTCGGCGAAATTCCAAGTCCACGACTTGAGGCAGAAAACTACGGGATGAGGTGACTTCGAGCAGCTTGAATTCATAGAAGATTAAAGGCACAAATATTTTACCTTCGACTATACGCCTAAAACTCACTACACTAGTTTTAGACTATTTGAGGGGACTATTGTTACCTTGGGATTTTTCCACGGCAAAATATTCGACCGAAAAAACTTAACTACCACTGGAGGTCACCCAACATCATTGACAAAGACCTCCGACATCAAATACGCCAAAGCCGAATGATCAAAGACCCAAGGCCAATCCGGCCGAATAAGACGTTGTCGAGGCCGAGTGTCTGAGTCCGACCAGACCCACTGAGGCCAAGTGTCGCCGAAGCAGAGCAGTAGTGACTGACCAGGCCCTTCCCTAGGCGGCCGAGAAAGACCCTTCCCGAGGCGGTCTGGAGACTATTCCCAAGGACGTGGCCAAAACACTCAAGTCCGAGCAAGGCCGGCCGAGGCTGAGCACCAGGTAGCCAAGCCCGATGTTCCCGAAGCACCCAAGGCCGAAACGCCCAAATCACCCGGCGCTGAAACGGTCGAAGCACCCCAGGCCGAAGAACCCGAGGCCGAAGCACCCAAGGCTGAAGCACTCAAGCCCGAAGGCTGAATAGCTCTATGCGCCAGAGACCAAAGTGCCCAAAGCACTCGAGGCTGAAGCACCCGAGGTCGAAGCAGCCAAAACATCCAAGGCCGAAGCCCGAAGACCCCTAGGCCGAAGCGCCTGAAGCACCAGAGGCCAAAGCACCCAAAGCCGAAGCGACCGAAGAAAGTAAGGCCAAAGTCCCCGAGGCTATCATAGTCGAGCCAGCTGAGACCGCCGTGCCTGAGGCCATCACTGCCGAACCAGCCAAGGTGCCATCGAGGCCATCATAGACGAAGCTCCATGGTCGAGCCGGCAGAAGCAATGTCACTCCGAAGAGTGACCTCCATGCCGAAGGACCTCAAGGACAAGTGACCTCCATGTAATAAATATATACATTTTATAATAAAATTTTTAACACATCTTATATTTTAAATATATAAATATTTTTATCATAACATGTATATATTTAAACTAACTATAAAATTCACGTTCAAATAATGATAATTCTGAATATCAAAAAATATAATATATTGATATCGTTTTAATTGTCATGAAATAAAAAACAAATTACATGTATTTATTTGATTTTATGATATAAATCACATGAAGTAACGATGATTTTATGATTGAATAGAATATGAAATTAAAAAATTTAAAATAAATAAAAATATAAAAATTTGTGAGAGAGACATTTGGTTCAATCATGCTATTAAAATAATATATTATACAAGTTACAATACATTATACTACATGCACGTGAGGAGAGTTTGGATTTGTATTATCTATTATCAAAATATTATATGTGCGTCCCAAGACCAACAACGTGGCAAATATGAAATGCGATATCAATGGATGCATCTATTGGGTGCGACGTCGCCCCTATTACCCACATTTTACACTATTTTGTTAATACTTTTAAAAAGAGCCTTATTTTATTAATAAGTTAATAAAAAGGCGTTATTTTCTTAAAAAAGCCCAGAAGGTGCATAAAGAGCCTATATAGTAGGATACATTATACCACTATATACATTTCAGAACCATAATCAATCTTTAAGCAATATGAACTATCATAGTCAACAACTACAACCCAGAAAGAGACGGAATCACAGTTTTTTTGCTGACATAGAAACCTAAGGAAAAAAAGATACAGCCATTAACAAAAGCAAACACTTGCCACAATCAAACAGCAAATAAAAATCACAAAATCAACTATAAAATAAATAATGGTCTAAAAATCAATCAAAAAATTCACTGCAAAAATTAAAATAATAGGTTGATTAACATTTAAACTACAAATTAGGAAAAAATTTACCTCCAATTCCCAATATCAGTGGCTTCAGACACGCCGGTGATGCTGATAAAAGTGGCTATTTGCATTTTCAACGGGCGTCGATTTGCAAACAGTAACACTAATCAAGCAACCGGAACAGAGACGATAATTCTCTTCTATTTGCTGTGACTATTGTTGTGGAAGGTCTATCTTAGCTCAAGGCACACTAAATCTCGAAACTCATTTAATTTGAATATCCAAAACATTCATGCTAATTCCATTCGCAAACCTATACCCAACATCAGTCATGAGTACATACGTACTGGATACCAAGAGAGCATCTCCCATCCCTTTGAAGTATTTTCAAATCCTTACTTTGATTGCTCGTATTTCCTCGAAATTCTATATGCATTTGCTGCCACATAAGAATAAAATTTCACATAAAAAGCGAAGAGAACGGAGGAAATTACTTCAAACTGAGTTTCACAGGAAAACATGTGGGTTCATCAACATCTTACCTGCTTGCTTCTATTAAGCAGTTAAATTTCTCCAATCAGCTTTCAATCTCGTTAAACTAAGCTTCGTCCTGCAAATTCAAGCAACGATTTTGTACCAAAAAAAAGGCATATCATAGCAACATAATTAATAATTTTGAATTAAGCGAAGCAATTACACGAGATCGGCTTTCGAGATCAAGCCGTCAGGATCAAAAGAAGATATGGAAGATCGAGATGTGGATTTCAGCTCTCACATTTTGGTTGAACAAATATTGTCTTCGATGAATCTTCCGTTTTCCTTACGAAACCTTTTTAGTCCTGTTCTTTTGTTTACCCATTTTTATTGTGAGTGAAAAACAGATAAAAAAAGACGAGTTAAATACAGAATACAAATATCGTTTCCTCAACTATGTGAGAAGTTAGAAAACTGTTTGGACCTTAATGATATTGTGGGATCTTTGAGCAATTATCATCCGGTCGTGGGTGATTTAGTTCAAAATTATCCTGAGTATTTTGAAATTAATTAAAATAGTTGGACATGTGGCAGCTATATAGACTACCTACATTTAAATGTATATATAAGATATATTATTTATTTTTTTGTTTTTTAACGTATGAACATCATATACGCAATTTTTTAAAGGTAAGCGCCTACCGTCACCCTATCATAGCTCCGCCCATGCCAGCAAACATATTAGGTTGAATATGAAGGGACATATAACTTGGACTAAAGCTGAAAATTTGGGCGGCCGGCCCGGCCCGGCCCGGCCCGAAACAGTAGGCCGCCCGATTAAATATGGGCCGGGTCGGGTCGGGCCGGCCCTAATATATATGGGCCGGTAGAATCTTGGCCCTAGCCCATTTATATATGGACCGGGCCAGCCCGGCTCTAGCCCATACGGCCTGATTTTTTATTTATTTATTAATTTTAATTTTTAAAAATTATTTTAATTATTCATTATAAAATAACCAAATATTATATAAAACAATATATATACATAAATGAAAAGATTGTATGTAAAAATATTTTTTTCCTCTATAAAAACCAATTTTATAAATATTTGACATAAAAATAAATGAATATAAAAAATAAAAAGCGGGTCAAATTGGCTCGCGGCCCATCGGGCTTTCTGACCCGTGGCCCACTGACCCGCCAGGCCATCGTGGGCCAGGCCAAACGGCCCGATCACTTTTCGGGCTCCTAAATTTACGGCCCAAACCAGATTTTTTTTTTCGGCCGGGTCGGGCCGGCCCATGGGCTTAGGCCCAAAGTTCCAGCTCTAACTTGGACAACTCATTTTGAATTTTCTGCAAAGATAATAAAGATGTGTATATCGGGATAGAGAGAATCGAAGCTAATTGCAGAGAAAATTGAAAAATGAACTGTATATTTCTTCTGGTGTGTTACAGTTCCTAAAAATATACAAGACGCTATAAAGATAACTAACTCAATCACCTATCTACTGTGCAAAGAAAGTAATATCGTGCTTTACTAAAATGCACTTAACTAATTAAAATACAAAGCAGAAATTAAAATACGAAACAAAGCAAAACATCCGTGAGTTGTGAGTGTTCAGGGAGGCTTGTATCTATCTATACTCCTTCAGCCCTCCCTCAAGATGAGCAGGGCTGGATGACATGTTCATCTTGGACAGGAGTCGCACGAACTGAGGTGAAGACAATGCTATAATGAAAAGGTCTGCAACATTCGTAGCAGACGAGATGTGATGAGGAAAGACAAATCCTTTCTTGAATTAATCACGGAGCACGTGGCAATCAATTTCGATATGCTTCTTCCGTTCTTGAAAAATCGGATTGGAAGTAATGTGAATAGTAGCTTTGTTGTCGCATTGTATGGGAATCGGAGTAGTGACAGGAATGTCCAAACATGATAGAATGTAGGAGTCCACTGCAGCTCTTTCACCGTAGAAGCCGTAGACCTATATTCGAACTCAGTCGTGGAACATGTAATTGTTGTCTAGTTTTTAGTCTTCCATGAGATGAGGTTGTTACCAAGAAAAATGCAATAGCCGGTGAGTGAGTGACGGGTTGCTTTACAAGCTCCCCAATCAGCGTCGCAGTAGGCCATTAGATCCAAATTTGAGCTACTAGAATAGAAAAGACCTTCAGATTTAGTGCCAGCAAGATAGCGTGAGAGGTGCTGAGCTACTTGCCAATGAGAAAGATGCGGCTCATGGACAAATTGGCTAAGCTGTTGGACTCAATATGTCATATCTGGCCAAGAAATGAAGATATAATAACCTTTCAATGAGCCTTCGAAACTGAGAAGGATCAGCAACTTAGGTGTGTTGTGCTAAGCAGGGGCAACAAATTGGAATCCTCCTGGTAATGGTGATGGAGCGGCTGAGCAATTCAACATGTGTGTGTCACAGAGAATATTTGTGATATATTTCTGCTGACTGATGTGGATTCCTTTAGAGGTTCGATTGATCTCCATTCCAAGGAAAAATTGAGCCTAGCCACGATCCTTAATTGTGAAGGCTTGATCAAGAAATACCTTCACACGTTGTATCAAAGAATCATATGTGCCTGTAAGGAGGACGTCATCAACATATACAAGAAGAAATCTTTGGGACTTTTCAGCTATCAGTGCGAAGAGACAATGGTCGTGTGCAGATTGTAAAAAACCAAAGTCTTTGAGCTTAGAGGTGAATTCTTCGTTCCATTATCGTGAGGCCTGCTTCAAGCCATAGAGAGATCTCTTGAGCTTGCAGACTTGGTCGTTGAGCTTGCATATATCCCGGGGGTGTCTCATGTAAACGTCTTCCTCAAGATGCCCCTAGAGGAAAGCATTGTTCACATCAAGCTGGTGTAAATTCCAGCATTTGATCGCACCAATGGCAAGGATAATTCTAACCGTAACCACTTTAGCTATGGGTGAGAACACTTCACAATATTCTTCACCCTGAACTTGAGAGAAGCCCTTTGCAACGAGGCGTGCTTTATATCTATTTACACTTCCATCTGCATTGCATTTGACCCTGTAAACCAACTTGCACCCCACTAGCTTCTTTCCTGCTGGTAGTGAAGTTAATTCCCATGTCTCATTATCTTCCAAGGCTAGAAGTTTATCATTCAGAGCCTCTATCCATCTATGATTTGTTCGAGCCTGGTTGTAGGTGAGTGGTTCTTGGAAAGTAGATAAATTGGCAGCAAAGCCATCATGTGTAGTTTGGTTAGGATGTGGTTGATCTGATGGTTCTGAGATGGTGGTGTTGTGACATTTGTTTGGGCTGTGGATACATATATTTAAAGCGATATAATCTTGCATCCAACCAGGTTTATGCTTGAGGCGTATACTCTTTCTGGTGACAACTGAAGTGGAGGGTAGGGAATCACTCATGGAAGAAGCAGATGCATCTGAAGATTCATAGATAATATGGTAATTGATGGTAATTCTAGATGGTTCTATGGGATTTAGTTGCTGGTTTACAACATCAGTGGGTACATGAGGATCATCAAAAGGGTCTCCAACAATGACATTAGGAAGAACAAGACTGTCATTTTGGATAGAAATTGAATAAAAAACAGACTCATGGAATAAAACATCTCTGGACACAATTGTTTTTCTTAGATTAGGACAATAGATCGAATGACCTTTTTGTCCTTCAAGATACCCAACAAAACTCCCAATTATTGATCTGGAATCAAATTTGTCCCTACTATGTGCATTGTTGACTGCAAAAACAAGGTAACCAAAGATTCGAAAGTATGAATAATTAGGAGGTTTGTGTTTTAGAATTTGAAAAGGGGGTTTCCAGTGAAGGATTTGGGATGGTAACCGGTTGATAATGTGGACTAAGGTAAGAATAGCACCCCCCCCCCCCCCCAAAGGCCTTAGGTAGTTTGGATTGTATAAGAAGGGAACGGACAACTTGAAGTATATGTTCATGTTTTCTCTCAACAACCCCCTTTTGCTGAGGTGTGTATGGACAAGACCTTTGATGAACGTGCTACGTTGCTCAACCTGAATGATCTGTAAATACAATCTATCCCGATTATGTTTATCGCCTTGACAAAGCTTTATAATGGTTTTAAGCAACACCGGGAGCATGGTATGACGTACTCTCATATTTCATAGTTAAGTCAAGCTGTTCTATAGGAAAAATTGATACAACTCTTTTCATCAAAAAGGCCGGTAAAGACACTATGATAGTGCACGTCTACGTGGATGATATCGTCTTTGGATCTACAAATCCAGCATTTTATCAAGAATTCGGTGATTTGATGAAATCTAAATTTGAGATGAGCATATGGGCAAACCGAGCTTCTTCATTGGGTTGCAAGTCCGACAAGTAAAAGATGGGATTTTTATTAGTCAGTCCAAGTATATTCATGATATCTTAAAGAAATATGATATGGATAAAAGTACTTCGATGTCGGCTCCTATGTCTCCTCTCGCAAACTCGACTTGGCTCTTTCGGGAAAACCCGTTGATTGTACAATGTATCGAGGAATCATTGGCTACTTGCTATATCTCACATCTAATCGACCGGACATTATGCTAGCTACGTGTCATGTGCTTGATTTCAGGCTATTCCCAACGAATCTCACCTCACCACGGTTAAGAGGATTTTACGTTATCTAGAAGGATCTCCGAATTTGGCTCTTTGGTATCCTAAACTTTCAGGATTTAATCTAGTTGGTTATACCGATGCAGATTTTGCAGGTTGTAGGATGAGCAGCGCACAATTTCTTGGTGACAAGTTGGTGACATAGCTGTTTTTCAACATCTACGGTGAAGACTGAATACATCGCTGCCGCGAGCTGTTGTTGGCAGATACTCAACTTATGGATTACATGTTTGCTTTAGATAACGTTACAATTTATAGCGACTCACAAAATGCCATTTTCATTAAATGTAACATGTTCATCACTCTCGCACTAAGCACATAGATTTACGCTATCATTTCATTACAGGTCATGTTGAGAAAGGAACAATTGAAATATACTTTGTTAGTACGGAGCTTCAGCTTGCCGACATTTTCACCAAAGCATTGGATGAAACACGATTTCCACTACCTGGTTCCTAAGTTAGGCATGCTCAATCTCGCTCTTTAATCGATTTATCCTTTCTAGTTGATCATATTTGTGCTTTAAAATAATGCAACATGTCTACTTGTTTAGGGGGAGAAATGGTATATATCATCATAATAATAATATTGAAAAACATAAACATATATATAATAAAATAATTAATAATAATAAAATAACAAAAAAACCAAAAAACAAAACAAAACAAATTAAAATAACAATCAATCTCTAAGATAATACAAATTAAGAATTTAAGACCACTATTAATATTTTTTTGCTTATTTGGTTCCTAAAATTCTTTCTGGATCAAGAAATGTCTCCTTGGTTTAAATTGAGTAAGTGTTACATCTTTCATGTTCCTGTTATGCTAATGATCTTCTAGTCACATTCTTCACTCTAGGAGATTAGCATGTATCATATTACACAAAAGCCACTTCATATATGTAGTGATTGAGCCTTCAACTTCATATCCGAACACATTCTCTCATATGCTCGATGATCCTTTCAAGAGTGCACCTACATAGATAGATTATTTTCTTTACTTGCTCTATTAGATCTATCATAATTTCTTTGTGGTTCTCTTATGAAGTTTATAAGGGCACCTTGAATTTTGTCACTTGGCCAAATAACTCGTACTTCAACCTTGATGTCCACTAGTGTGCCCCTTTTGAGCCTACATTATGTTTTTCATTTGACACCTTAGTTGTTTCATCGACTCTGATGGGGTACTCAAATGAGAAAAAAGAGGGGGAGCAAGGAGGCGGAATATTCAGATTAAATTGGCCATGAACTCCTCCGGCGATAATCTTATTGACTTTTCATAAGAAGAGGAGCATGGACCTTGCTTGGAGAAAAAAAATTCAAACTCAAAAGGCCATGAACTTCTCCCGTGATAATCCTATTGACTTTTCATAAGAAGAGGAGCATGGACCTCGCTATGAAATTCTCCTTTGATAATCGTGTTCCTTCACGGAAATCACAAGAAAAGGAGCATAGCTTCGGTGATTGCCAAACCATGAACTTCTCATAAGATAATCTTTCATTCCGCTTACGGATAAAAAAGAAGAGAAGCGTGGTTTCAACCCGAAATAGTGAAGAACTTCTCCGTCGATAATCTCTCGCGCTCATATCTTGAGAGAAGGGAAGTTTCGCCATAAACAATGGGGGAGAAGAGAAAAGGGAAGGCAAAAGAAGTCCAATATATGACAGATGAGTTGAGCAAATCGATGATTCACATGGTTGAAAATTTTTGAACTCACCTATCCCATATTCCACGCCCTTTTCTTAATCACTCGCCAAACAATGAATATTAAAGACCCTTCGATTCATACGATGATTCACATGGTTGAAAAATTCGAACTCACATATCCCATATTCCACACCCCTTCCTTAACCACGCGCCAAACAATGACTATTAAAGACCCTCTGGTTCATACCTAGGCTCTACTTAGCAATTATGAGGAGACATAAGTGCAATATGATCGAGTGTTAAGTGTTGTCCTATGATACATGCTATGTCTCTAAGATCTTTTTCTGACATGATTTGATTGCGAATTATCTGATCACGTTTTATGTTTATCATTGATGATTTCTTATCTAAAAGGATTCGAAGTTTTGTAAAAAAAAATTAATTAAATCAATGTAGCATATACTTACACCTAATAATACTAATAACCAATAATAATAAATATGCTTATTTTGAGTGGGAGAAAACATAGATAATTAATTAAGAAATTGAGGCGGAGAAAATAGAACATTTTACTTATGTCTATTATTTCCGATTTTTTCATTTTTAAAAAAGTGGGTTTCTTGAGAAAAATTTTCTCGACATATCATACCTATAATATCGTTGAACTCACTTTATTTTTATGAAGAACATTATCGAGAAATTTTTGCGCAAAACCAAACACAACAACACGTCCTCAACTCGCGAAAATTCTTAGGTAAACAAGACGAAATTGACACAGGTCTATATTTCCCACTCAACACTGAGTGTTCCTGTCTTCGAATTTTCCAATGTTTTTTCAAATAATTTCCGTAGACTTTTTGCACTTTGTGTTCGTCATTTGAATTTTAATCGACTGTTTTTGTGAAAAAATTGTGGTTTTCATTTTAAATTGGTGTTATTACTGAGCGTTCGATACTTACGAATTGGTTTTGTACAAAGATCTTGTGATTTTGCAAGATTCTGCAGGTATCGAAAAAATTCGTATGAAAAAAACAAAGGGTTTATCGACAACCCTTGATAGAATTTTTGCGGGGCAGTATAATTTTTATCGATAAACTCTTTTCGAAAATTTTTCTCGACCACATTTATAAAAAATCTCTCCCGCTAAACCTTTTACACGAATTTTTTTTCTCGATAAACATTAGTGCTACAGTGAATGCTTACCCAAAAGAAATTGTATTTTGAAATTTTTTCTAAGTCCCGATACAACCAATACATTGTATCGCAATTTCAAACTTTTACATCAAAATCGTGAACTCATAATTTTTATCTTTCTTTCTATTGCAGATTTCTCAATGGCATTCTCTCAAATGATGAAGAATACTCTAAGCCTAGTTGGACATTGATGAAGGATAATAACTATCATCTCGCCATTCATCAATTCAACTGCCCGAATCCGGTGATGCTTTCAATCCTACAAGGGTATTTCTTGTGGCCAGCCTTCTCCTTAACTACTAGCATTCCTACAGTTTAGCTCCAACAAATCTGGGAAACTATAGAGCGGATATTTTCCAAGGCTGACCTAACCGCCCTCTTCTAATGGCCACCATAGACAACAAGACCGTCAATATTACCTAGACTATTTCCGACGAGTGTTATGTCTACCTCAACGGCCTCGATATGAAGACTTTTTGTCTGAAGAAATCTTACTTCAAGACTTCCTCAGATTAGGACATGATGCACCGTTAACCTTAGTGTCTTCCATTCAACAAAATAGGATACCACATCCATGAAAGACACTTTTCAACCTGCTAAACAAGTATTTATCTCCCTAGCACACTGGGTTCGATCGCTGCAACATAAATATAGTCTGGATGCTTCATGGCCTTATCTTTCTGAAGGACTACAACTATGCGCAGTTGTTCTAGAATTACTTGGAGGATCAGTTGGCTATGAAGGCAAATTCCAAGTCTAATTTTATTCCTTCCTTACGGTGGTTCTCTCTCATGATCTAGCACTTTATAAACTTGCACCCGGAGATTCGAGCTCGACATGCTTCAGATAACTTTCTCCCTTCGAGAGTCAAGTTTCTTCACAAGGCCAAGCCCGAACCAAATCCACACCCGATGCAAATTTCTTT
The DNA here is from genome assembly GCA_004919715.1 of Linderniella brevidens. Classification (NCBI taxonomy): domain Eukaryota; kingdom Viridiplantae; phylum Streptophyta; class Magnoliopsida; order Lamiales; family Linderniaceae; genus Linderniella; species Linderniella brevidens. The sequence goes on from SWDC01000154.1 coordinate 20,609,245, forward strand.
GGAAATTCTTCGATTGTCAAATCAAGAAGATGAAGCCCTCCGAGCCTACTGCGATACTCATGGACTACCACTTCCCATTCAAGTTGCTTCCAACAGTAAATCTTTCGGTGAAACTTTCTCTTCAAGGCATACGACCTCCGAAGAAGATCATGAGATTTCCGAAGCCAAAAAAGAGCTTACTCGTGAGACCCGTGGGGTGGTCACGACGTTATCATCTCGGAAACTCCTTTGACGACCACGACTGAGCCTTCAACTACGACTATAATTGACAGATCCTCAAGCTTGCACCAATCTGCTCCTGTCATGTCTCCTATCCAAGGTTTCTCGGATTTCTCACGGCACCGATGCTACTAACCGAGCCCCGGTCAGAACCACCTTTTCTTTTTGTTGTCTCCACTCCATCCACGAAAGCAAGACCTGAAGTTGTACCTTTATCAACATCCGACCATCCCACGACGACTGAAGAAGTTGGGATGTCTTCGGAAAGCCTTCATGGCCCCGACATTTTAAGACATGTCTCTTCATCCACGTTTTGGAACTATTTTCCGAGGTCGTGACTACAGAGCATCTTCCTAGTGCTGTTGTACCCTTTGTTACAGAGGCTATGATGCAAGGCTTCGTCGAATCGGCCAGATAGAAGCATTGTTGGAGGGATCACGGCTCGACAAGGGCAAGGCACCACCAGCTCCTACATCCATCCCACCACCAGCTCCACCATAAATGGCTACTCCTACCACATCTACCATTCCCTCCTCCGATGCATACACCATGCCTATTTGCGAGCTCCGTGATGTCACGACCCCAAGTGACTTAGAAACTTTTTTCGCGAACTCGGGACCCGACACGACAACGACAACTAGGCACACGTATCGCTCACCCTCACCGATGACCGTTTCGACAACTATCCCTCGTCTCACACGCGCGGATTACTATTGTCTTCGGGAATTCGAAGTTCGACCTCACTCTTTTCTCACCAATAATAATTAAACGAGGACAAGGAACACGAGCCGTTTACGGGAAATCTCTCAACCCTTTTTACTATCTTGAAACGAGATTACAACGCAACACTACAATCGTATAATACTTCGACCACATACGAAAGCAACATAGTGGATTTTTACACCTTTTCAAGACACATGGAGGCTTGTCATCGCGCCACGTCATCCCGCGACACATCATCAACCTATGTGTACTAAACTTAGGCCCCATGTAAACAAAGTGTCCCACTAAATGGGATAACTCACCTATGTCAATCTCCACCTTTCTTGAAGGTGATTGGACCCCAAGTGGGTCATCATGACACAATGGATGAAGCAAAGAGGAGGTGGCTTCTACCCACATGCAAGGGCGCCACTTGGAGCATGAGGTGGAGGGTCCTTTGCTAGCTATATAAAGGGGATGAACTCATATCTCGACTTCTCTCCGAAGAAAAACTTCCTTCGGACCTTGTGGAGCTCCTCGGATGATTCGACCCTCTGAAGCCCACTTGTCGAGTTGATGTTTACACGTCTATAAAAGCCAACATGACGAACAAGACCACGATCGACATGAGGGGGAGAAGTGGCCACATGTCACAAAAACAACCACCCCAACCACACAATCAACACCCCAATGTACCAGATAACCAACCTATAAACCTCGACCACCTAGAGGTCGATCGTCCTTGTCTCAACGACCTTCCTCAATAGGACGCAGACAAAACATCACACTGATAATACCTCAACCCTTATTTGCACCACCTCCAAAAAGTCAAAATCCGAGCACATATATCATTAAGCTGTCAACCGAGCCACAAAGCTCTTCGACATTCATACCCGATCCAAATGAAAGGATCGATGACTATATAGTGAATGAAAGGTGACGAAACCTTCCGGAAACTGAACAAGTTGTCTAGGACCGACTCAACAATGTTGGGTATTTACTCCGAAAGGGGACAATACATTTCTTTCGCATTCATGACGAGGAAGGAGAGGACTACAAGCAAGAATTACCTGAACTTCCATATCTCCTAGCTCGACAAGTGGCTGATACTCCACCAAACACACCTAAAAGACCAAAGAAAACTCAGTAGGTCAAGGTGGAAGCCCCTTGGGAGTATGTGAAGATTCTCTCTCCTTTGCAAGAAGAAATTCGTCGAAGAATGTGGAGGAAGGAACATCATTTGAAAAAGCTCGATGAGCTCGAATTACAATGCCTCTCACACCTTAAAGAAACGACATCAATTGGGCATATATCCATGCTAAAATATATGATTGTCGCTTCAATATGGATGAGGAGGGAGCAATAGATTAAAGCAAAAGGCAAAAGCACCAATATCATGTCTACGTGGTTGAGCGCACAGATTGTACAAAGGACAAGACCTCTGAAGCAGAATGCCAAAAGGTTATTCTTACAAGACCAAGGAAATATACTTCCAACCTCGACAACTACAAGGAACATGCCATCATTAGGAATCCCGAGCTAGGATGCATTTATGAAATCCCAAGAATGAGCGATGCATATTATTAGTATCTGAAGTAGAGAAGTACTGCGATGGGACCTTGAAGATCATTCGGGAGAACATAAGAGTATATCTTCAAGCCTTGAGTCAACTATAGTCGTGGGAAATTTTAGAAAACTTTACCGTTAAAGAAAAGGATCTGACCGAGAAGATCATCAAGGTAATTCAAGACATGTTGAATCTCTGAAACGAGATTCGACAATGCGAAGTTTCTTTTGGCCTCAGATTGTCCTTCTTCAAGAGACAAGAAAAACTCAACAGAACAAAGATGATCAAGCTCTAACGAGGACAAACACAAAGAGGGAGAATGTTAAGACACTAGTTGTGTTCTAAAATATGTGTTGGTATATATAGTAGTGTGGAAGTAGAGTGTAAGGTAAGTAACACACATTTGGAAAATATTTGGATTTTCTTGTATGCTTGAGGTGAAAACAAAAAGAAATTTACACATGAACATTTCCGAAGATTTCCGAAGCTTTCCGTTCCGCAATATTTTTCGGTAATCTATCTTAAGATTCTTTGTTAAATTCGTAGATATAGTTGGATTAGAGACACACAAGTAAAAGTCGTGCATTAGGTCAACGACTCATGCACGTCCGAGCCTTATCCACTTGCATGTCTCACAAAAGACAGGCATTTCAATAAATCACTGGAAACCACGTCTACTATCACCACTTCACTCGAAAGCGAAAGATATTGAGTTAAGTCTTAATTAGCCCCAAACCACACTTTCTTGTCCATCGAGTCTATTGTGTTCTCACTTTCCAGACTTTTAATATTTTCTAGGACACATACACTTTGGTCTTTGTGATCATGTTAGAACTTCCGTAGACATGTCATTGTTATACATGCTTTGAGGATTGGAAGGAAGTCCTACCGTTGTAACATCAATACAACAATGGTATCAGGCCTTCTGAAGCAACGCTTCTAAAATGATGTCAAAGGGAAATTTTTCTCGGTTTCTTACACGACAGATCGCATTAGTGGCTCCGTCAGGCTATTACCAAATCAGAGTTCCTACGATGCGTACCAACCCTATCCTCTTGTCCCGACGACGCAATCATCTTACCAAAACAACGCCACATTTTGGCCATCGCCATGACGATCGCCGCAACTGGATCTGAGGGGGAGTAGTACTAAAGAAAATAAGGAAAATGGGAGTAATACCACAACGAAAGTGCAATATTGATCAGAAATGATAAATAAGTGTCGTCGAATCAAGCGACCTCCAAGAGCTTTAATGATAGAAGTTGCCTCGTGTACGTCTCTCAAATTTTTAATCGAATTCCTTAATCCTATCACAAGGCTGGACAAAAGTAGGGGAGTTTTGCCACTATCAAAGGGAGAGATGAAATACATAAAGCGAAGATTCTCCAACAAAGCTTGAACACAAAGCAAAGATTTTTATAGGATCCGGCAAGCAACTTCAAATACCTTCTGGCATTTGCGAGACGAGCTTCCAAAGATTATTAGAAGGAAGATTCAGTTTCGAGAAGAAAAGATAAAGACATGGTGAGCTTGAAGATCTCCAAGAAGGGAGATCACAAGGCAAAACGAAGGAGGGGATTATTAGGACTCGAAAAATCACATTATGCTATAAAAAGATAATACATCCTGAATTGAAGATTGAACACATAGGGCGACATTGTTAGATATATATATATATATTATTGTGTTCAATAATTATAATTATCTTTGAAATTTATGTACAAAGAATAGGTCAAAGACCTTGGGTCTACTTGTAATAAGGCAACTTAAGGTTATTGTGTAATATATCAAAATATGTGGTATATATACTAAACTCTAATGCAATAGCGTGTGTGTGTGTGTGTGCTAACCATACTTGCATATCATTTTGAGAGAAACAAGAGTCGTCGTTCTCTAACACACCCTCCACGCAAACTTAATCTCAATATCAATCGAGGTAAACTCTTAATCTATTTGGTTGGGAATAGAATCTGGTTCTTTCAATCTTTCTTCTCGATTAGCTATTTTTCTTCAAATTCAAATCCAAAACCTTCACAAAAAATATCCACACTACAACGTAGCCACTCTGGCATAAATGTCGCAAGCATGAAAAAGACCTATATGGCAAGAAATCGAGGAGATCTCCATATTTCATAATAGAAAAACTATCTTATTGTGAGCTAGCTTAGGGAAATAATGATGGAGAACACGTCCTGAAAATTACCAGCAAGATTGAGAGGCTGGAAACTCTTGATCCATCATGGTTGGAGATCTCCAAAATGACCCCGTACCTCAGTTGCTACCGCCTTCCTTCAACGCGTTCATTGTGCACTACAATCAGAATAATACGCAATGATGTTGACCGAATTGATGAATCAATTTGTAACGGTGCAAACTCAGATGAAGAAGAAAGCTAAAGATGTAGCGCTAGTGTGCGTAACAGATGTTGGCGGGAGAATGCACAACGCCAACCGGAGAGCATTGTATATCATGTACTTGAGGTCCTCCGTCTGCGCATTTTATTTGTCGCACCTTGTTTTGCCTTGCATCTACCAGCCATGCGTCGCATGCGGCCCATTACTTGGGAGGGCTGAGTTGGTTTTTGTTCCTTTTCATTGCTACTTGGTGTCTTTTAGGCTGGTTGTTTTTTCTTTTCTTTCCAGTAGCCTGTTAGTGGTTGGTGCCGCGTGATTGATTATCATGTGCGCTTCGCTATACCTTTTACATTTATGCTAGTGAAAATTACCCCCCTAAAAAAAGGTTCTAAGCCGACAAGAAAGTGTCTTCACTACAATGAGCTAGGACAATTGAAGGGAGATTGTCTGAATCTTAGAGCTATCGAATGCTTTAGATAAAGAACTTTTATGTTTTAGAACTACTTGTTTTGTGACTGTCTATTCTAGTTCGCGGATTTTAGACTCGAGAACTAGTGCTCACATTTGCGTTTTGAACCAGGGTGTTGATCGAAGTAGAGCCAGCGGAGCAAGAGCTTATGATCAACATCGGAATCAAACATTGTGTCGGCAACCCACGTTGGATCAAAATCTTACGTTTTATCTTCTAGACATATTTTATTGTTTTCTGGTTGTTTAAGCTTTGTTCAATGAGCTTTAGAATGTTGCTTTTATCCCTCTTTTCAGAAACGCATATGATCGTTTTAGTAACTATATATGTTTTATAGTTATTTTGAATAAAAATGTGTCGGAAATGCAACTTTACTCAACGGATTGTACTATCTAAATGTCAAAGATAAAAACAATGTTATGAATGTTGTTATAACAAAGGAAAATTGGAGGCCACCCGAGACTCTTGTGGCAACATCGACCCAGTCATGACAGAGATCGAAATGTTCATGAGATGGAGAAAAAGAACATTATTAAGTCGTTGAGTTGGAACCCTATCCACTAGCAAATCTTCTATCTTAGGAAAGATGACGAATTCTTCTTTCACGTAACATTCCAAAGAGCCACAGAACATCTCGATTTGATCCATGTGAATGTTACTATTCAGAGTAATGCTCAATTTAATTTCCACTACTTTATTACCTCACATACGCTCTGGCGACGTTTATCTAATAATGTGTTAGGTCGTAATTAATCAACTAACAAGAGATCTAGGCATGAATTCTAGATATTCGAATATAGATTATCTATTTGTTACCTTCGCTTGAATATCTCCGTTGAGGATCACGAGAGAGAAAAACATAGAGTGAGTAAGTATTTCGTTTTTGTTTATCTCTCTATAATGTGAATTTCTAGCCTTGTGAATTTCTGAATTCTTGTTTTTGATTTCAATAATGTACATAGTATTTATACCTATATACATGATATATTTACTAGTTAGTCCTACACTATAAAAAATATAAGTTACGCCCTAATTACAAGGATAACTAATAAACAGAGCACAATTTTTAAGTCTTCTTCAATCTCCCATTTGTGGTCGTTTGCTCTTCAGCTCTGTTTATCTTTGTCGGGCGTAGAAGGATTTTTTCAATCCCAATGTTGTCTCATAGTGTCAAACAGCATTCTTCAGCTCCAACCGTTCATTAATCGCATTGAGGAGCTCATTTTGGAGCGGAACTTCTTCTTCTCCAAGGTCCTCGAAGATTGTTTCTTCATGGATCTCCGCCAACCTCCTTTCGATGTTCTTCTTTATGAGCTTCAACATCCCGTCGCAGAACTTATGTACTTCAGACTTCATCATCGCTCTCGTCTTTCCAATGACAGGATTCCGATAAGTGATGGCGAGGCATGGCTTCTTGAAAATATAGTTCTCCGGAAAGTCGTTGAGCGGGAAGCCTTTCATGAGTGGCGATTCCATATTGACCTTCTGCATGTTGTTTTCCACATCTATTTGAAGGTCGTGTGCCGTGTGAGACTTAATATGCCGCACCATGAATCTTTTCAATCCCTCGAGCCATTTCTTCTTAATGTATCCAGCAGGTGTCTAGTATTTCTTTTTGTACATCTGGAACAGATGGTAAACTTCGTCTGGTGGAAGGAATGGTAGATGACTTTCGTCTATCTCTTCTCGAGTGTGATTGGCATACGCTCGCTCTGTGATGTAGATCGAGGTTGGATAATTTCCAATCGTGTGTCATACGCCCACGAGTTGGAGGATCGATGGTTTGTCCCTGAAGTTTCTTCTGAATTGATCCGTTGGGATGTCACTTCGATCCGGACCAAAGTAAGTCAGCATGAAGATGTGTTTCATCTTCTTTCGTTCTTCCCAATGAGAGATCCTCCATAGATTAAGCTCGTTCAACTTCTTGATACGGTTTGGTGCTCTTCAGATATGCTTTTTTAATCTTCAATGAAGGGCACTTCAATCCGAACGTTCTCCCATGGCGTCTCGACTCGGACAGTCCCCTTTGAAGGATGAGGAGGAGTGTCCGATCGGTGCTTAATCATCTTTGGCAGCTCCGGGAGTTCGGTATTGTAGTCTTCGCCTTCTTGAAGTTCTTGATCTTCAAGGAGAACCCAATCGATCGAAGCTTGTTGTAGGAAGTATCTGACGTTGGAGATGCGAGCTTGAGATGCTTCCTCTGGTTCCCAGTGCGTCAGCCACTTCTCGCCCAGTATGTATTCGTCTACGATTGCGTGGGGATCGCAGTTGACTGCTTCAGGTTGATTTTGGAGCACGGAGGTTGGGATTGGATTTGGACTTTTGGGAGACGGAGGTGATGTACGTGTGTGGGATGTGGTGGTTATTTATTGATAGGTATTGGTGGCTTGTGTGGTTGGTGGGTTAGTTGACGATCCTCTAGCTTCACGTGTTGAGGATGTCTTTTCTCGACTTTGACGAGGCCGCTTTTGGTGGTCTTCTGCCTTTTCTCCCCCTCATGGCGATCTGAATCGTCAGGATCGTCATGTCTTCGCGTTGTTCATGAGCTTTCTTCTCCGCAGCGTGTTTGAGCGGGCGATTCGGGGTCATCCACTAACCGGCGGTAGAGACTCTCCTCGGCATGGGTCCTTGTCTCGAGGGCTAGGAGGCGAGATATTAGAATATCATGAAGCTGAGTGATGGGTATGGTGTATGGGTTTATAAGGGATGAAGATTGGGTGGGGGTGGTTAATATGGGTTGGATGAGAGTGTGTATGGTGGTGGTGAGGAAATGGGTTGGGAAAGGGGTTTGGATGGAGCGGCCTCAGAGACTGGTGTTTTCCCGGTTTTTCGTCGGCAAGTCTCGATGGCGTGGAGAACTCTTTCCATTAGCCGGTCTCGAGAGAATTGATGGCTATGGATAGAACATCGTCTAGTCTCTGCTCCGTCACGAAAAGTAGGACCTCCGGAGTGGGGCCAGCGAGGCGCTCCACTGTCACAACATCAGAAAATATAACTGACGTGTCGCATATGAAAGGACTTGTGATTCCGGGACGTCCAAAGACACCCGTTGACAACCCAGAAGTCACCACTTCGATGGGTTGGCCCTTTGTGGTTTCCAAAGATGTTGGGGACCAAGGGACTTCCAAGATGAAACCGGAGGAATCATCTCTATGGATGTTGGAACAGGTTCAATGGGAACATGTGTGGTCGTCAGGACCGGTGGTGGTGGAGGAGGTAAAACCGAAGCCATTGTAGTGGAGGGAGATGCAGACGGGGCAGAAATTTGTTGTCAGCGGGAACCCCTTGGTAGTAATTTGCACCTCATCTGAGTCGGTGGCTTCAGGAGATTCAGCTGTTTGAGGTGTGGGCATACGGGTTGCACCTTCAGGCTCAATGGCCGCTGCCTCATGCTCCTGAGCTACAGTTTCGGGCTCTTGTACTCCAACGGTGATTCTTGTCGGATAGGCATCAGAGCAGGATCGACGGACCGTACCATGGCCTCCGTGATAGAATTATTTTGACAATAATCTTGGTAGGCCTCATCGGTAGGGTCTGCCAGATGGAGAAGCTCCAACGGGATCATCATGGGTTGGAGGGCCAGATCCGATGCCTTTGGATTATGGAAAAACCGCAGCCTTGGCGGTGTGTATCCTCCGACAGGTGGTAGTCGAGGAATCTCCGGATGTACTTCCATCAAATGGGAGATCAGCACCGGGAACCAGCAAATGTAAGGCATGAACTTTACCTTTGATTTGGTTACCCGTTGACGCATTTGGTCTGCCAGGTCATTCCTGATGAGCTGGGCCACGTCATATTCCCGTTGTTCTGAAAATTTGCTAGTTTAGTCAGCGGTGACTTGTATCCCATTCGAAGCATATATTCCACTATCTCCGCATATGTGGGTAGGGGGTCGTAGACTTCATGATGCGGTAGATATTTTCAAAGCGTTTGTGAATAACCATCCGATTTTGCGTAAAGCAAGTTGTACTCACTGCTTCAGCCCTTGGAAAGTTGAGAGACCGGAATGTATAAGCATAGTCCTTTCAGCTTCAACCAAAGTCTGGTTCTTTCGTTCTATGCTGCCATTTTGTTGAGGCGTTTTAGCTGCTGAAAATTGTTGAACGGTTCCAAGTGACTGATAGTAAGTGATGAGACGTTGATTCTTGAATTCAGTCCCATTATCAGTCCTGATTACTTGGATCTTCTGTTGCAGAAGATTCTGAATTGTATTCACAAAATTTGTTATCAAGTCTCCAGTCTCATCTTTAGTTCGTAGAAATCTTGTCCAAGTGTAGCGAGAATAGCCGTCGACAATTACTAGCACATACTTACTACCGCTGATACTTTGTGTTCGCATTGGTCCATAAAGATCCATGTGGAGTAATTCCAAAGGTTGAGACGTGGAAGCTACTTGCTTGAGTTTGTGTAACGCTCGCTTCATTTTTCCCGTTTGACAAGCCGAACATTGATGCTCTTGGTGAAGTGAAATAGTTGGTAGACCATTGACCAACTTTTTAGTAGAAAGCTTGTGTAGAGCTTTGAGATATAGATGGGACATTCGTTGATGACATAAGTTGTTCCTCTTAGTTGTTGTCTGTGAGATGTGGCAAACAGCCGTCGAAGGTCGTACTGTTGTCAGATTTATGGTGTAGAGATTTAGATCTTCGAGATCCTGTAAGAAATTCTTGAAATTCTGACTATTTAAAATTCTGCACTGATCAGCTAGAAATACCACTTGAAAGCCTTTGTCGCAAAATTGTCCTATGATGAACATGTTGTGTTTGAGACCTTGGACGTAAGATACATCTTTTATTATCAGATTCTTCCGAATGATATCTCCAAAGCCTAGAATTGAAGCTGAATCGTTGTTGTCGAATCTGACTTTGTTGTTGTATCGGTCTTGATAGTTACTCAATAGTTCTTGATTTTCCATCATGTGTATGGAGCAACCCGAATCTAGATACCACACATGATGGATCTGCATAAAAAAGTACTTAGGTACCAACTTATAAATGGGTCCTCTCGGATAGCAGATTTAGTAGTTAAAGTTTGTTCATTTTTTGTTCTTAAACCAATGTTATTTTTAGGTACCCAAACCAACTTAGAAGTAGTTGGTTTAGGTGGTACCTCTTTACGCAATTGAGCCTTTTCGGCTTGCGTTGGCCTAGATGGTGTTTTGAGAACCCATTGAGGGTCAACCTTACATGGTAGATTAGTTTCAGCTCGGACAAATGTCTTATCAGTCTTAGTTGATGAGAAAATCTTTTCTCTAACTAGTCTCCTAAGGTGTTTAGCAGAGTGTACTTGGACTGGGTACCTTAGGTGAGGGCAAGAGTGAATCGAGCTATAAGCTTCCTTAATAGCCGGATCTTCTCTCCTATGAGACTTAAGACTCGCATTTGTCTTAGAATGAATTTTTTATTTTTGGAAGTGGAGCTGATTTCAAAATTTGTGCTTTCAAAATTAATAGATTTTAAAGCATAAGTTGAAGCAACGGCTCTCTTTTTACGAGTGTCTTTTGTTTTTTATAAACGGCTCTCTTTTTACGAGTGTCTTTTGTTTTTTATACAGAAGAAAAATTAGAAAATGAGTCATTTCTATCAATTTTCTTAATTTTTATACTAGTCACTATGTCCTTAGCATGCTTCGTCTCTTTAACTACTCTACTTGTGGATGGAGTAGAAAAAGAATTAGTAATAATCTTTTTCGCTTTCGAAGCATTTAAAGACTCTTTTTCTCACTTTATGCTTTTTAAAGAAAATTTTTCTCTCTTTTTCTCGGAATGTCCTCCAATATTTTTAAAATAACGGGAGAAGTTTTCTTAAATTTGGTCATGTCCTCGATTAATGATTTTTCTTTCAAAATTAAATCAGGACAAGATTTTAAAAGTTAGTCAAAACTGAGAAATTTTTTAGATTTGAAATCTCTAATAAAAGTGCATTATTTTCTGCTTCAAAATTCTTTCTTTCTGTTTCTAAGGATGAGTTTAAGTGAGCTATTTTATCGATAATAGCAGGAATATAATAGAAAGTAGAATTTTTAGAATGATCAATATTTTCTTCCTCAACTTTAGGAAAATTTTCTATAGTGAATCTTCACTACACATGTTTATTTCACGTGTCTTGTAACTACTAGTCAAATCAGTGTAATAAAAGGAGATGTCAGTCCTAGTTTTTACTTTTATTTTTGGATTCTTCTAAGGCATTTATTTCTGAAGCGTTAGTAAAAGCCATTAAAGAAGTTAATCCTAAACCCATGTACTTGATATCATATAATTGTTTTACATTTACCGTTTTCAAGTTACAAGGATTGTTAAAACCTAAGCATTCAACGTGATTATAAAATTCTATGTCATGAGGCTAATTTAGAAAAATAGTCTGATCAGTTTGTCCTCTTTTTGTTAGAAGATCGACTAAAGTCTTAATCCTTGAGTATAGTTTCTTACGTTCACCACAGAGTTCCATATAATTATTTTTAGAAATTTCTAGCTCTCTGACTATCGCTAAGAATTTTATTAAGGTCGTTAATCTTAGTCTCGGAAGTAGCTATCCTAGATTCAAGACTCGTTATGGTTTCCTTAGCATTAGATAAGAGAATTTCTAAGTGAACTTTCTTATCTAATTGCTTTTGGAAATTATTTTCGCTTAGTGCTAGTCTCTCCTCTAACTCTTTTGTACTTTTCCGCTCATTTTTCATGTTAGCATATTTAATTTGTAAACATTCTAACATGATTAATAATGTAGAGTCAGGTGTAGCTACCTCTTGAGATGAGGTTGATGCTTTGTCGTCGTCGGACCTCCTCGTTGAGCTTGCGTCTGAGGCATCGTCAAGAAATGCCATGAGAGCCAAAATTGTCTTTTTCAGAATCATTTGTGTCTTCTAGCCAGTGCTCTTTTTCAGCCATTAGATCTACTCCAGCTTCTTTTTGTTTAGTTAATTGAAATTTCTTGGAGTAGTAATTGACGTCTTTCTTCTTCGGAAGATTGCATTCTCTGGCGAAGTGCTCTGTTTTACCACAATTGTAGCATTTTTGGATTCTGACGACTTGCTGGTCTCTCCTTGTGCTAGAGCTTGAGTTCCGAAGTAGATTAGTTGAGGAGGAGGATTTCTTTTTGTAGAACTTTTTGCTCATCATTTTATTAATGAGAGCCAATTGTTTCTTGAACTCATTCATGTCGAGCTCGAAATCCGATTCTGACTCGAAATCCGGGTCTTTTTGTATCTCGCTGATATCTTCTTCGTGTTGAGGAGGATTGTATCTCGCTGGTATCCATTTCGTCCAAATCCTTGTTTTGACGGATGTGCATGGATATTTTCTTGCACTCCGGATGAAGAGACGAAAGAAATCGAATGTTTATCTCTATATTTGTCTTGAATATTTCTATTTTCCTCATCTTGTTCAGAAGAGTCAAATAGCGTTATAGATTTCGTAGAGATATTCCTCCGTCTTAGCTTTGAAGGAGTCGTAAGTTGTGAGTATGTTTTCTTTCTTAGCCTTGACTCCAACTTTGGTCCTTTGCAAGTGGAGCTCGTCTCACATAGCCTTAACACTTGATAGACTATCTATTTGCATATAAATGTCATTTGAGATGCCTTGCATTAGGAAAGTTTTAGCTCCGAGCTTAGCTTTAGCTCTTAATTTCTCCCCCTCAGAGTATTCACTAGGAATTTTGAGTCTTCTAGTGGCAGGAATGGGTGGATTATTTGTGGCATCGCCTTCTTGGATAAGCCAGAATTGAGCGGGTCCTTCTTGGAGAGAAGCTATCAAATTTGCAGCTTGATCTTGTGTCTCCAAGAAATTCATAAATCGGCTTCTCCAGACATTATATTCGCCTCTTCTTAGAATTGGAAGAGGGACATCGTTTCCAAGTGAGTAAGCATCCATTGTCGTAGTTGATTCGTAGGATCTCGTGAAATTTTGGAGTTGAGATGGTAAAAGTGCTTCACAAGTGACAAACTTATTCGTAATGTTTGGTTCGTACTTTAATCAATTTCTTTTTCGGACCTATTTTTAGGTTAAAGAAAATTGTTTTTGAGTACGCAAAATATTTAGCACAACAATTGAATATTGGGAATGTTTATACAATGTGAAATATTTTTTGTAGCTTTTGAAAATTTCGATTTTGATTCTTTAAAGAAAAATTTCGATTTTGATTTTTAAGTATGTTTATCGAAAACTATTTTTTGAGTGATAAAGGTTTTGCAAAAGTATCCTAAAAATAGTTTATCGAAAAATTTTGTCAATCGCAAAAACGTTTATCGAAATATTTGTTATCGAAAAATTAAAATGATCGAAAATCAGTGTCTTTAAAATTTTCAATAAGTTTGACTCAATTTATTGACTAAAACTTATTCGAGTGTGAAATATTCGATCGAAAAATGTTTTTGCTAATTTTTTACTCGAGAATTTAGATGATCGAAAAACTTGAGATCGAAAAACTTGTAATCGAAATTAAATGTGTATTTTTGTGAGTGGAACTCGCGAAAACAATGTATTGTCGAAAAACTTTCGCGTTAGTAAACTAATCGAAAAAGATTTGCGAGCCAAGTTTTTCGATCGAAAAACGATCGAACTACACATCATGAGTTCAATGGAACAGTAAAACTCGGATTCAACTAAAAAACTCAAATTAGCCGCTGAGATTCTGGATAATCACTAGAATATGAGTACTGAACATGAACAAACACAAGATTAACCACGTTTTACAACAAAATATATCTATTTATGACGAAATTCAAACAATATTCAAAACTTAATCGCAAACAGTAAAATCAATCGAAATCGAAAATCAGAAGAAAAAAAATCTGATTTTCTAAGCGATTGAAATCAGTCGCAATCCATTCCCAACATATAATCTATCACTTTTGCATCTGAATCATCAACAAAATTCGCAAAATTCAGCACGTAGATCAAATTTTCATTACGCGCGCGTTTTCGATCGAAAAATCTGGAAAATAAATTTGATCTAAAAATAGCGAAATCAATCCAAATCAATCATGATCTGCTCTGGTACCAATTGTTAGGTCCTAATTAATCAACTAGCGAGAGATTTAGGCATGAATTCTAGATATTCGAATATAGATTATCTATTTGTTACATTCGGTCGAATATCTCCGATGAGGATCACGAGAGAGAAAAACTTAGAGTGAGAAGGTATTTTGTTTTTGTTTCTCTATGTAGAATGTGAATTTCTAGGCTTGTGAATTTGTGAATTCTTGTGTATTGATTTCAATAGTGTACATTATATTTATACCTATATACATGGTATATTTATTAGTTAGTCCTACACTATCAAAAATATAAGATACGCCCCTAATTAAAAGGATAACTAATAAACGAAGCACAACTTCTAAGTCTTCTTCATAATGTATAAGTTTGATAACTTCAAAAAGTACAAGACTTTAGTCAAAAACCAAACCGAGAAGCATATCACTGTCATTCGATCGAATAGATAGAGGGAGTTATGAGTCTGAGTTTGACATCTTGAAGAGAACATGATTATATCACACATGTCTCCGCTCACAATATCACAGTTAAATGATGTCTCCGAATGCAGGAATTAAACACTACTAGTAAGGTTCGATTGATGCTTAGTTACAAGAACTTGCCCACTTTGTTATGGGTCACACATTATTGACCGCATCATACATTTAAATAAATGACTTTCTAAGTCTTTCAATCCCATTTCACATGAGATATGGACTAGCGAAAATAGTATTTAAATCACGTAAGGATATGAGGTTGCCCGTCTTTGTGAGAAAGCTCGAGATAGAAAAGTTGGATTAAAAATCCGTAAAAGGTCATTTTGTCGAGTATACCCGATGATCCCATGGTACACGAACTTTCCTTCCACGACAATCATTGGAACTTTGTAGCGTCAGACTCATTTTCTTTAGGAAGAAATGGTTCGAGAAGATAAATTAGGCAGATAAGTCATTCTCAAAGAGATGACGAAAACACCTTCACAAACTCCAGTGGCAGAAAGCACCATGGAGGAATCTGAGCGCAGCGACAGTTTTGCAAGTTAGGTAGAGTACCTTATCAGCTTGAGAGTTATGGTGCTGAGAACGGAGATGCTGCGGTTGATTGATGTGAAAGCCACTTATTTAAACATATACCTCATATATGGAACAATAGAAATGTTTTCATCGCAAGCAGATCCTCGTAAGGTGTGTAAACTTAATAAGTCGATCAACGAACTTAAACACGCATTCAAGATATATAATCTCCATTCGATTAAATACCAAAAAAATATGGACTAATAAAGAACCAAAATGAGCCTTACGTCAACAGAAAAAGCAGTGGAAACAAGCTTTTGTGAAAGCATGCCTTTCAGTCGAGTTTTTCATGAAAGACTTGAGAGAACTGACCTACATTCTTAGGACTCAATTGTTCCGGGATTGAGCAAATGGGATGATATGCCATTCCGAAGCCTTTTACTTAAAATAAAAGAAAGGGTCCATACCTACGGGACATGATATTCATATGAGGATCTAAAGTATGGCCTGAGGGGGCCACGACCCCCGGGGAAACTTTTCGAAATCTTTACTATTATATCTATTGTTTTTATTTATAGATATATAAGTTTTATCTGGTTTATCGTTGCAGAATGGCCCTTAGCAGATTGGTGCGGGACTCTGGTTTTAGTTGTCAGCTTGTGAGTTCGATCTCGTCCGCTAACAACCGTTTGTTCTTTTTCTTTTCAGTTCTCTTTATAAACAAATATATTTTTTATTTTCTTATTCTTTTTTTCTTTTCATTCTGTCAACGTATATTATTTTGTTCTTTTTAGTTCAAATATGCAATCGTCATTTCATCATCGTTCTTTTCAGTCTTTAGCTAATACATAATTTTATTTTTCATTCTTTTTCTTTCGGCTTTTTTAACTAAATAAATCAAAAAAAACATTTAATTTTTAAAATAGGGCTTTTTTTGAACATATTAATAAAATAGAGTTAATTGCGGGTATTACCCGCGACGTCGCGCCTAATGGCCGCGACGTCGCGGGCAATGGACGCGACGATGATGTTGGCCAGTTTAATCGCTTAAACGGGCCCTTAAACGGGCCAATATCGTATTGGGCCCGTCGTCGCGTTTAATAGACGCGACGACGCGTCCATTGAGCGCGATGATGAGACATGTTCACGCGTTGTCTGTTAAAATTAAAATTATTGGAGAATTGATGTGGACGTAACGTCCACGAGTTTTGCAGAAGAATCGTTGCGTCCAATAGATGCGACGTCGCGTCCATTAGATGCGACGTCGCGTCCATTAAATGCGACGATTTTTCCTATATAAAGTACTATAATTCCATATACGTTGATATGTAAAAAAAACAACTTGAAGTATTTAAATTCCTCCTCAAATTATGACATCCCGTAAAATTCAAGTCTCTATCTACTACGGTGGCGAAATCATTACCGAATCAAACTCCATTCGTTACAGCATCCCACCCATTTCACTTAGACGAATTCGTCGCGACACTAGTTTTGCTCAATTTCTGGGCATGCTACATGAGGTTATTCGCCTCGACAACAATTTTTCCTCCTTAACCGTTCATGTCAAGAATGAATACTATCAGCATTCTCGACTCTATCAGAGGCTCTTTCAAATTTCAAACGACGCGGAACTATCGTACTTCTTGGATGCTGATGCGGAACTAAATTTAATTGAAGTGTTTGTCGAGGCCAGCGAGAACGTTCATCCCGACCGTAATGAAGACGCACCCGACGTGTTCACCAACATCACCTCCAGCCACTCGTTCCCTGATATCACGGCAGTTACTCAAGGAATGAGTGACTTTTCACTCCACCCTCCTCATATAGACATTCTTTCGAGCAGCCGTGATGTTCCTAATATGTCGAATGTGTCACAACCTGAGCCTGTGCCCGAAGACTTGCAAAATAGTGACGCTAGCGACTCTGAAGCTGACGACGTTGGTGGTGCACTGGAGAATTTTCCGGATCCCGCTGATGATAACGACGATAGCGACGATGATGGAAACAATGATGGTCCCGAGAACGACATTCCATTGCCGGCGGAAGATGGTCGTGTGCCTTACCAACCCATGCCTTTTTATTCAACATATCAAATGGCGCCTCCAGAAGCCAACGAGGTCGGCGGTGATTTTTACAGTAGGGACAATCTCAGGTTCAGAGTCGGTATGACATTTAGTACCAAAGCTCACTTACAAGAAGCTGTGGGCGATTATTCTTACAGGGTGGCTAGACGTGAGTTTCACGTCTCAGAAAGTAACAAAACCGTGTGGGGGTGAAATGCAACCATAGCCATGAGTGTCACTGGAGGTTACGAGCATGCTTCAAACCGAAGAAATGTTATTGGAAGGTTACGATGTATGGGGGGCCACACACATGCTACATGAACGAGTTGTCGAGAACACACCGTAACATTTCGCAAAACACAATTGCGAGAATGTTGATTGGAATAGTGAAGACAGACCCTCAATTTCTACCAAAGAATGTAAAGCAGGTGGTGAAGGACAATACCGGGTACGACATCTCATACATTCAAGCGTGGCATGGCCTCAAAAGGGCGAAAGAAAATGTCTACGGCACCTGGGAAACTTCAGTCCAACAACTTCCTATCTTCATGAAAGCTTTGAAACGTTACAACCCCGACACGGTCGTCAAGTGGTTGAATCTTCCAACTGAAGCCCCCGGTGTGAAGAAATTGAGGTATGTTTTCTGGGCTTTCAAACCTTGTATTGATGGGTTTAGGCATTGTCGTAGAGTTGTTTGCGTTGA